>OY992880.1:117328899-117698899 GCA_963921405.1 Cepaea hortensis
TTACGGACGCAGTTCGTGATCCCGCATACCCGCGTTCAAAACACAACTGCGCGCGATTTGGCAGCAGACCGCGTTGCGTTGGATTTTTTTTTAACGAAAAGGTATGGGTCCCGGTCGTTCAGAAAGCAATGGCAAACTACTGAACTTAAAGTTTCCAAAAGATCTCAACAGCAAAGAATGTTGGAGTTGACTGCAACGTCATGTAAAGGATACATGACTAGCTTTTTTGTTAACTAGACAAGGGAGAAATTGTTTTGGAAGCTGCAGAGATGTGGCTTGATAGAAAAATTATGAGAACACAGTAGACGGATAGAAAGAGTAATGAAGATATCTTGAAAAATGTTAACTTACAATGAGAACCGGTTATTTGTGTCAGAAGAAGACAGTCCACATTTTTGGGCATGTTATGCGAAAGAGAAAGCTGGCTTACGTTGTGACAACGGAAAAGTTGGAGGGAAAGAGAGGCAGAACGAGACGAAGAGAGAAGATGCTGTACAGCCTTACATCGTGGCATGGGGGAAACATCGGTATCAGAAATGAATGGCAGTACACGAAACAGCGAGTTGTGGACACATATAATCACCATCGCCATATGGCAAGAACTGTCAGAAGAAGAAGAAGTCACTAGTGACATCAGACAGACGAAAGGCGTAAAATACACCACAAGTAATCCAAATATGAAACGACGGAGTAAATGGCGAAAGTGGTTGCAAATTTCTGTTACAGCAACCGGGGGCGCAGATTTGGAGTTAGCGCCCAACCTGGCAAAATACTTCCATGGTTTGTGCATTCATCACCTCTCGCAGCAAATGTCCCATACTGACCTGTCCTTCATGTCGCGGAACTGTTTTACTAACAGGAGAAGCCACGACGGCGAGTCTCTGGTGCCGTAAAACAGGTTTTTCTACATATGTATGTACTTACATATATGCGCAGACAAGTGTGTATATACATACATATTATACTCGAGTAAAACCAGTCTACTGTAGCAAAGGAAAGATGCTGAAGACGGAGGCAACCAGTCAGGAGGCGCACGACATACATCAGTATGCCACGCAATCATGCCATCATAAGCGAACGAAAGAAGAAAAAGAAAGTGACGAACGTAACAGCAGGGAGGTACAAGGCGTGAAGTTGGAAAATCAAGAATTTGTTATAACAAGAAAGAAAATACAGTGCAGACCTGATAAGGCGAACTCACCTGAGACCCAAAAAAATAATTATTATTCTTTACAGAAATTCGCGTTATAAGACTTCATGCATATAGTAATGTATTTACAACGTACAACACAATATTGTTCTTCACAACAGAAATTCGCCACATCCGAGAACGTCTTAAAAGGTTTGCACTGTATTTCGTTTTTCATTTACGAAGTCTTTAATCACAATGCTCGATTTTTGCGTGTCTTTCTTTTGAAAAGCATTGTGGTTTTATTTTACGAGAATGAATAAAATAAGTGGAAATGCGGTAAAGCTCTGGAAATGTAAGCAATATGAAATAACACAAAGTAATGCAGTTTTACGGAACACAGTCACGGAAAACATAGGATGTTGCGGCGACTTGTCTTCATCAGCAAACAAATACACAAAACACATCATGTAAACACGAGGAAGACACTACAGTGTGTACATTAAGGCATAAGAACGGGATGAGAAGTATGGAAAGATGAAAATATGAAAACAAAGCAACATATTTAAAAATGGACTATTTAGCTCAGAATCCCAGACTGTGATACTCAAGAATGGAAAGATGAAAATTTGAGAACAATGAAATAAAATGTGCTACTTATCTCAGAATCTCAGGCTGTGATACCTAAATGTGATACTTATTTTACGAGGGGCAGTCGGAAAGCAATGCACGAAAATTGTTATATTCGGAAACTATTTATTCAAAATGAATGAAATTTACAAATAATATTTCTTATGTTGCATATTCCTTGCAGGACGTTGCAGTCAACACCAGCATTTTTCATCTGCTGTTGATGTACTAGGCAAATTTTACGTTCAGTAGTTTGCCATTACTTTCTGAACGACCGGCTCCTATACCAACACGTTATAACACAACGCGACACGGCTGCTGCTAAATCAGTCGCGGCTGCGTTTCGAACGCCTGATAATCGGCTCACGACCCGCGTTCGCAAGCCTTTACAAATAACATACATGAACATTTTCTGTAAACATAATGATTATTTACATAATCCTCATCGGCTTAAGGTAGCGCGAAACATATGCACGCATGCCTAGACTGTACCAGGTTGTTTCCTGCTCGTCTAGCCATTTCTTCACTGCGAGAATCACATCATCATGCAGCTCCGTCTCTTCACATTCTGAGGCTTTAACTCTCTGCGCCCAGGGACTGATGGTGCTCCTATCGACTGCACAACTTCCATACACAGCAGACAAACGTTTGTGAATGTTCAGTACAATTTTGTTTTCAAGAACACGAAAGTCTAATACAATTCGCTGTTTGTATCGCAAGTAGTTCACACGCCATTTTAACGGATTGCTGTGGCTGTTTCTAATTGTCCAAATATGGTACAATTTCATACAAACAATAGATATATTCCACATTTGAAATGTGCCAAACGTCATGTTTTTATCTTCATTATTAGCTGGGGGTGGGGGGGGGGGGGAGGGTCAAGTCGTGCATTACTTTCTCAACGACCCTATGGCATTCATTTGTTTACCTTGCAAAGTTTATAACTCCAAATACAGACTTAATGTTCATTTCCAACAAGTTACTAAAACCTGAATGGTAGCTAGCAACACAATATATTTTGAATCCCAAATAATAGCAAAATATTGAATTGCAATCAATCACAAAATTATAACACAGCACGTGGATGTTATAGGAACTCTGTGTGTGTGTGTGTGTGGGGGGGGGGGTGTTGGTGTGTGTAGGTGTGTGTGTATGAGTGTGTGTGTGTGTGTGTTGGTGTGTGTAGGTGTGTGTGTATGTGTGTGAGTGTGTGTGTTGGTGTGTGTGTTGGTGTGTGTGTAGGTGTGTGTGTATGTGTGTGAGTGTGTGCGTGTGGGGGTGTGTGTGTGTTGGTGTGTGTGTAGGTATGTGTGTATGTATGTGGGGGTGTGGGGTGTGTGTGTGTGTGTTGGTGTGTGTAGGTGTGTGTGAGTGTGTGTTGGTGTGTGTGTAGGTGCGTGTGTATGTGTGTGAGTGTGTGTGTGTGGGTGTGTGTGTTGGTGTGTGTAGGTGTGTGTGTGTATGTGTGTGAGTGTGTGTGTGTGTGGGTG
Source organism: Cepaea hortensis (assembly GCA_963921405.1). Classification (NCBI taxonomy): domain Eukaryota; kingdom Metazoa; phylum Mollusca; class Gastropoda; order Stylommatophora; family Helicidae; genus Cepaea; species Cepaea hortensis. Next base: position 117,332,149 of record OY992880.1, read on the forward strand.
TGTGTGTTGGTGTGTGTGTAGGTGTGTGTGTGTATGTGTGTGAGTGTGTGTGCGTGTTTAGCTCGCTCGCTTTGAACTCAATCGTAGTCCATACACGGGCTACTACTTCTAGTGCACTAAGTTGATATTTGCGTGTGGATTAGCTTTCCATATTACCAGTGTCCCTCGCCATCAGGCGAACCCACTCCGGCTTCTGAGGTACTTGTAATTTATGTCCCCAAGTTAATCTTTTAGTCCAACTGACTAGTGTATGGGTTGAACCCGCTACTTTGGCATCAACATACCGGAAGTTTAAGAGCAATCGCTCTCATCAATTCTGCCATGCTGACGTATGTGAGAAAATTGTGTAGACTCTTCTATTGATGTCTGCTACAAATAGTTATGGTGCCTAATAGATTGCAATGAAAAGATAGACATCTAATATATTTTATTGCTACTATTTTGTGTGACTTCACCACCTCTATGACACTAACGCTGAGTATAAATTTGTTGCAGCAAATGTAACGTGCATTTGATATTTCTGACAGCACTTCTGTCAAAATACAATTCCCGTGTGAAATTACTCACAAGAAGGAATGCATTGTTTACGTGATTTTATTATTCAAGAATGCATGAGTCAGATTTGCCTGGTTGTAACAACTTCAACTACCAACATAAATCAAGGGTTAGTTGGTTGCATATCATTTACAGGACATCACTGTTTGTGATTTTATGGCTAGTTTACGTTCAGTAGTTTGCCATTGAGAGAGTACATACGTACAAATAACCTGCTGCCTTGTAGGTAGACAGGGGCATTCAAAATCTAAGGAAAGAAACGCCTGCCCTGTATGTAGACTGGGGACAGTCAAAGGCTAGGTACAACAAACCCGAAAAAATACTTGTCGAAGTCGGATGTCGCTTGACCAAACAGCGCAACGCAACACGCTTAATGAAGACGTCATACAGAGTCTACGCCCAGAGGGGTAAAGCATAAACAACTGATCAAAGAAGACCGACCCGTGTGGGACAGAACTTGGCGCAATGAAATCGAATCTCTTGCCTTTAAACCCTATGTTAACGCAGATCTCAGCACCTGTAGCCATGCCATCGTGTCGCTCTGTGATGCTCTTCAACTGAACCGAAGAAAGTTTTATTACGTATTTTAAACTTCAACGTTGGTTCCTCATTTCAGAAAGCAATGGCAAACTACTGAACGTAATCTTGCCCAGAAGATCAACATGTGATTGTTGGTTGGAGATGATCGCAGCGTCCTGGAAAGACATGCAACGTTTATTTATTTTAGGGGTAGCTTTAAACTGCTTATATTTGAGTTGCTTAGATAAGAGAAGCAACAGCTGCAGATTTGAATTGTTTAGCTTTGAATTACTTAGTTTTGAATTACTTTTGCTTAGTTTTGAATTGCTTAGCTTTGAATTGCTTAGCTTTAAATTGCTGCATTAAATGTGTCTACAGAATACCACAGAGGGCAAACAGTCGTGTATTTGTATGGCTGCGCCATGAGATTATGAATAGATCTTACGTCATAGTGGGACCATTTCCACTCATTTATAACGTCATCAGCTTCAGCTGATAGCCAAGGCCAAGGACGGAGTGTGGAACATCTCACTGCCTAAACGCCTTAAGCAATAAGTTTAGATAGAGAAATAAACAGACGGACGGGCAGGGAGGTAGGCAGGTAGGCAGGTAGGTAGGTAGGCAGGTAGGTAGGTAGATAAGTACGTAGGTAGGTAGGTAGATATGTAGGTATATAGGTAGGTAGGCAGGTAGGCAGACATGCAGGCAGACAGGCAGGTAGGCAGGCAGACATGTTGACAGACAGATAGACAGACAGACAGACAGACAGGCAGGTAGGCAGGTAGGCAGGCAGACGGGCAGGCAGGCAGGCAGGTAGGTAGGTAGGTAGGTAGGTAGGCAGGCACGCACGTACACACATATACACATACGCGCACATATACACACATACACACACATATACACATACGCACACGTATACACGCATACTCACACATATACAGACATACGCACATATAGATAGACAGGCAGGCAGAAAGATAGACACACCAACAGCCAGACAGGCAGGCAGGTACACACTCACGCACACACATATACGTATATACATATGTACACACACACACACACACACACACACACACACACATGCATAGCCAAACATGCAGGCAGGATGCATACAGACAGACATATATTGGTGGGTTACAGAGAGAGAGAGAGAGAGAGAGAGAGAGAGAGAGAGAGAGAGAGAAACAGAGAGAGACAGGGCGACACATAGAGAGACACAGAGAGATATACAGAGGGGGATACAGAGAGAGGCAGAAAGAGGCAGAGAGAGAGACAGACACAAAAAGAGAGACAGGCAGACAGAGACAGATAGACAGAGACACACAGACAGAGACAGATAGCCAGCCAGCCAGCCCGCCACCTAGCCAGCCAGACAGACAGACAGACAGACAGACAGATGAACGGGCGGACGGATGGACGGGCGGATGGACAGAGGGAAGGACGGACAGACAGACAGACAGACAGAGAAGCAAGGAATCATCTATCTTCCACCTGTCCTTGTATCGTGTATGCAGACGTGACAAGCAACAACACGGATTCAACCCTTAACGATCTTGCCATTCGAGCCATGTGTGTAGGACAATCCAGTAGCCAACAGATGACAACACTCAGGTCGGCCTGGCTCCTTCATCCTAATTAGCTATTGCTTGTCGCACGCTGTTGTTTGTAGTGACGTCATACATGGGAATTTCCAGTGCGAGTAATGGTTGGCTACGCCCACGAGTTTGGTGCACACAGGGCGGGATCTTCCGGGATCTTCTGACAACGGGGTCTTTTGACACGGGATCCCTAGTTATAAGAGGGAGATATCATTTTGGAGAATCCAGCTAGAGTGAATGTGGATAGGGGTTAGGACAAATATCTTACCTGTTCACACTTCACACGTCTGCATAGGTCTGTGGTCCTGATTCTACTCTTGTCACTGAGTGAATGTGCTGTGTGTGGTAATATCTAGATTTATAGTACTTGTTCATATATCTGTATAGTAATTTGCAGTTATATTGTACTAGACCTGCTAGCTTACCTCTCTGTATAATGGCCACCCCTAAACTTAGCACGTTAGAATTAAAGGCAAGGGGGGAAGAAATGGGATTGGGGGGATCTTCTCTAACGGATTACATACAGGAAGTGGAGAGAGAGTATCGTCAAGCAGAAAGGGAAGAGCGAAAGGCCGAGCTGGAATTGAGAAGGAAGAAATTGGAAGCTGAGCAAGCAGCTAAGAAATTGGAAGCTGAGCAAGCAGCTAAGAAATTGGAAGCTGAGCAAGCAGCTAGGAAATTGGAAGCTGAGCAAGCAGCTAGGAAATTTGAAGCTGAACAAGCAGCTAGGAAATTAGAAGCTGAACAAGAAGCACAGAAAAGGGAGCACGAGTACCGGATGCGGGAACTCGAGCTCAAGAGTCAATCTAATGGAGAAACTGAGGGAGCAGTTGGAGGTTCCTCCATCCCAGGATCAACACCAGTAGGTGGACATGGGTACCATGCCATGAAGTTTCCTTTGGCGGTCTACGAGGAGGACAAAGAGAAGATTGACCAGTACCTTCAACGCTTCGAGGCTATGTCGGTTGCTATGGGTCTGGAGCGTAACAAATGGAATCTTAAGCTATCCCAGGGATTACGCGGGACCGGTTACGAGGTTTATACTCGCCTGCCACCAGGACATGAGAACAATTATGACGAGTTAAAGACGGCTCTGCTGAAACGATTCGAGGTTACGTCACATACCTACCGGAAAAAATTTCGAGCAGCGAAACGAGAACCGGGGGAGTTGTTTGCCGCCTACAGTTTGCGTCTTAAATCTTATCTCCATAAGTGGATGGATTTGGCTGGGTTCGCACATGACTATGAGAGTCTGGAAGAGCTCATGGTGGTCGACCAGCTGAAGAAGCAAATGTCTAAACCTCTCAGGACGTTCCTGGGAGAACAAGGAGCGGAACGTATTGACCTCGTGACTAAATTAGCAGAACGGTTCGTCGAGGTACATGGGGAGGCAGGGGAGAACCTTTCCACCAACTTCAAAAGTCAAGAGAAACATGACAAGAAGAAAACCAAAAACTCAGGAACAAAAAAGTGGGAACCTTATGTGCAAAAATCAGAGGATAGTTCAGAGAAGAAGAAGGAGGGAAGCAAGAGCACTTCAAGCTCTACACCTAAACGACCGTGGTCGGAGAAGTGGTGTTCAATTTGTAAGTCACCCTCTCACAATACGAGGGACTGCAAATCGAAGGCTAAGAACCCTCACTTCGCAGCATGTCAAGTGACTTCCAAGGAGGTTGTCACGGAAAATGCCAAGGTCAACAAGGAAGCTCGCCACCAGGAGAGCTCATTCAATTCCGACAATAGAAAATCTAGGACAGGGAAATGGTGCAACCAATGTCAGTCAAACACGCACAATGCTATTGACTGCAGGGGAAAGTCAGGAGACACTCAATTCGTCGTGTGCTCAGGGAAACCTAAGGTGGAGCCCACCGAACAGGTCGAGGCCGAGGAAGAGACTCCAGACCAGGAAAAACCACCTGTAGTGGAATTGGTAGAGGTTAACGGTCGTCAAGTGGAGTGTTTATACGACACAGGACTGGACGGGGAGGCCGTGATTTCTGCGGATCTGGTACATCCAGAACAATTCACAGGTGAAACATTGGACATACAGCCTGCACAGAAGAGTGCTGTAACCATGAAGTTGCCCATTGCTAATGTGGAGATTCGGTCAAGCTACGTCACCGGCACCATCAAGGCCGCTGTATTGACCGATCCCATTTTCCCAGTCATCCTAGGTTGCCGGTATGTCTTTCTGGGAATGCCCAGGGAGCCAATCCATATGGGAGCAATGCAGACTCGCTCTCAGACGAAAACGGAAGAGGCAGATGCAATTGTGACTAACCCAATGCCGGGGGAGCTACGAACTGCCCAGAGTGAGGATGATACTTTACGTCCTTGCTACAAAAAGCTGCAGAAAAGTGCTGATCCACCAGGACGGGGGCAGTACTACATGAAGAATAGGATACTCTACAGGAGAGCAGGAAGGGGAGACAACCTATACGGTCAGTTGGTCGTCCAGAAAGCTCACCGGTCCCAGATTCTTCATATGGGGCATACCATCTCCTTTAGTGGACACATGGGTATAGCCGCCACCATGCAGCGGATTTCCTGCCACTACTATTGGCCGGGAATGACAGATGATGTGCGTCGGTATGTGAAGTCATGCCCTGAGTGCCAGAGGGTGGCACCGAAACACTGGACAGCACCGGTGGTGTTGGGTGAGATGCCCATCATGAACTCTCCTTTCGAGAGGGTAGCCATCGATATCGTGGGTCCCCTTCCCAGGACTAGGAAGAGGAACATGTATATACTCACAATGGTGGATTGCTGTACAATGTGGGGTGAGGCTATACCGTTGACCACGATTGACTCGAAAAGAGTGGCGGACGCACTGATGGAGGCCTTTACCAGATTAGGCTTTCCGGATCAAATTCTGACGGACAATGGATCTCAGTTTTGTGGAAAACTCATGGAGGAGGTATTTAGGGTGTTTCACTCTAACCACATACATACCAGCCCTTACCACCCTCAAGCCAATGGACAAGTAGAGCGTTTCAACGGCACGTTGATGACAATGCTCAGGAAACTAGCGCAGGAAAAACCTGATAGGTGGGATGAATATATCCCAGCCGCACTCTTTGCCTATCGGGAAGTTCCTCATGGCTCAACAGGACTACCACCCGCTACGTTGCTGTTTGGTCGTCCAATCAAAGGACCGTTGGAAGCCATGTTGAGGAGTTGGACTGAAGAGGGGACGTCAGAAGAAGTGATCTCATCCTATCAATACGTGGAGGAACTGAAAGAAAAACTCCATAAGGGATGGACTCTGGCAAATCAAAACTTGAAAAAGGCCAGGAAAAGACATGCGGCTTACTACAACCGTAAGTCTAAAGAAAGATCTCTAGAGGTGGGAGATAAAGTCTTGTTGCTACTCCCAACGGGAAACAACAAACTGGAGATAGGTTGGCAAGGACCATTTCCCGTGGAAAGGGTGATATCCAGAACCAACTATCAGATCCGGATCCGGGGAAAGTCGAAGATTTTCCATATCAATCTCTTGCGGAAATACGAAGAGAGACCCGGAGACAAGGCAGCTCACCTCATGGCAATGGCAGTTGCAGTGGAGACGGAAGTGGGAACCAGCGAGGGCAGGGAATATCCCTTGGTACACCAGGAAACCTATAGGGATGTGAAAGTGAACCCTGATCTGACCTCCCAGGAGAGGGAAAGGATAACCCAGGTTCTCAAGTCTCATAAGGAGATACTGACTGATAAACCAGGACGAACGAGGTTGGTTGAGTTCGAGATGACTTTGACCACACAGGAGCCTGTTCGCCAAAAGGTTTACCCAGTGCCATTCTCTAAAGAAAAGGCCCTGGAGGGGGAAATACAAAAACTGCTGGAGGATGACGTGATTGCACCATCCACATCCCCATACAATGCGGGGGTAGTTTTGTTACGCAAACCTAGTGGAGAACACCGGTTGTGTATAGATTACCGACTGCTGAACAGTCATACACAGTTTCAGGTGGAACCTTTGCCGAATCCAACTCAGTTATTCGCTAGGCTCCATAAGGCTCGGTACTTTTCAAAGGTGGATCTGAGTCGGGGGTACTATCAGATACCAGTCAAACCGGAGATTCGACCACTGTTAGCTTTCAGTACACCCAGTGGACACTACGAATTCAAGGTCATGCCCTTTGGACTCAGCAATGCACCTAGTGTGTTTACACGCATGATGAGGACTTTACTAGATCCGTTACAGGATCCGTCCATCATCTCTTTCATGGATGATATTCTGATTTCCAGTGACAGCTTGGATGACCACTTACAATCCTTGGAGAGAGTGTTTAATAGGCTCAAGGAAGCAGGGCTTACTGCTCGTCCAACCAAGTGCATGATTGGTTACCAGACTCTGGAATTTCTAGGTCACACCATCACTCCAGGACACATTGTTCCAGAAGAGAAGAACCTGGAGAAAATCAGAAATGCACCAAGGCCAAAAACGAAGAAGGATGTGCGATCTTTTCTCTCGTTGTGTGGGTTCTACCACAAATTTATCCCACATTTCACGGAACTGGGAGCTCCGTTGACGGAAACTTTGAAAAAGGGATTCCCGGACCAAATCATTTGGACACCAGAATGTGAGAATGCCTATAGTCAGTTAAAGGAGGCCTTGGTCAGCAAACCTGTATTACAGCTCCCTGACCTTTCCAAACAATTTGTGTTGAGAACGGATGCGAGTGCGATTGGAATTGGAGCCGCTTTGTTACAGGAAGGAAAAGACGATGCTTCGGTTTTGAAACCTGTGGCATACGCAAGTAAGAAACTTCTACAGGCGGAGAGGAATTATTCAACCGTCGAGGGAGAGTGCTTGTCCCTCGTATGGGCAGTGCAAAAATTTCAGCCATATTTGTATGGAGTTAAGTTTCGGGTCCAGTCGGATCATCAGCCCCTGATGTTCCTGGCTACTTCTCAGAAGCTCAACGCACGTTTGATGCGGTGGTCGTTGTTACTTCAACCGTATAATTTCACAGTAGAGTACATTCCTGGGAAGGAAAATGTGGGAGCGGATTTCTTGTCAAGACACCCAGCTCCTGAAGAAGAGGAATGAATCATCTGGATTTAACTCATGGTGGAGAAGAGTGAGATGGACTACTCTCTTAAGAGGGGGCCTATGTCACGAGCTCGCCATGAGTTAACCAGATAATAATACCGACGTTTGCTTGGCGTATATTTTCTAGGCCACAACAGTCGTACTAACAGAGTAAACACAGCTGCACAGGTTACATCGTGGCAGCCCATAAACACATTTGGTGGTGAGTGAGAAGGAACGGATACAATGCGTTGGCAGTTTATAAACATTTAGAATCACATAGCCTTGCCCGGCTCAGTACATGGAACAGCCCTGTCTGTCGGTTATAGTTCCGGACATCAGGCGAAATGGCTGCTGGGATTGTCACCACGGAACATAAGATTGACAGTTTATCAACAGGTCGGCAGGGCCCGACTGGGGAGAAAACAGTGCATCTGTCAATTCTTGGTTTCCGGCACATCGAGAAGATTGACAGCGTGTTGGGAAAAACTCTTTGTTGGAACTGTACAGTAACTCTGTAGATTGTTTTGGATGTCACAACCAGTGATGACAAATCTAACATTAATGGAGCCAGGGAGGATGGATCCCTGACAGGAGATGATCTGCCACTGTGCCACCTGTGTGGGGGCATAAAGGAGAACGTCACGTGGCCAACTTTGGTAGTTTGCCATATAAACCCGAGTTGGGATCAACTAGGGGGGAGTTGACCAAGAACCGTGGATTATGATGGACGTGTTTGTGGGAGAGCTCTACAGTGTTAGATTAATTTAACATTAACTAGCATGTGCCGTTATGGCAAAGTGTAGTAGCCATCCCGGGAATGAGGCGGTTTTTACATAAGGTAGTCAATATAGTCTATTAGTTCTAATTAATATAGACTGTAGCCTTGTTAAAACTATAGTGTGATGATTAGCACTGTTAGTGGAAACTAGTTAGAGTAGAATAGTGATATTAACTCTGCTAGTTAAGAATAGATTAGTGAAGTGTTGATAAGCTTTACTAGTTGAGAATTGAGTAATGAGGGATAATTGGGATCTTCCCGTAGGTGTCCCTGGTGGGCGGGGTTCCGCATTCTGTTTGCTGATTTTTCCTTTGTCATAGCATGATTCGGCTCTAGGTGGGTAGCTAATCTGCTCTATGACTAAGTCTAGTTAGCTAAAGATCATTAAGCAAGGTGATAGGCTTACACTCAGCCGAAAGGATCAGTGACTAGTACTATCACCAGATGTGTTGTTTCTATCCTAGGTTCCCTACCAGATCCAAGGAAACTCTACAAGTTTTGGGAAAGAATTAAAAAACCCATTCTGAAGAACACCAGTTCAAGAGTCAATAAAGTTGCATATAGAAACGTAACTTACGCTAGAAGGAAATTGATTCATCAAAGAGAGTGATGCATACTGATGCACCACACAGCATTAGACAGTAGTAACGAACCGAGAACCGGCTAAGAGTACCTAGTGTTAGTACAGCAACAATTAACATTAGAAATTAGCACTTATGGACTGAATGGTTCGATGTGCAACGAGGATGATCTGTCGACTAACTAACTAACTAACTAACTGCGTACACACTGCAAAAGACTTGTGCAGTTTGTTTAGGAACATTAGGAACGGACATTGTGTAGAGTGCAACCGGTCCATGATTAACTGTTTATACCATCGGTGTCTATTTCGGATGTTCATGAAATTGGATTACCAGAGGTCTACAGAGGCAAAGCATTATCCGGCAAGATGGTTCCGGCAACGGGTGAGACGTACTTGTTCTGACGTAACGTGCTGTGGTCTATCTTTGCTGTGATCAGCTGACTGAGTTGATGTCTGAGAGACAGAGTCTACACACTTTATAGAACACGTCACACATTTTCTTCGCATACACGTCTCATACACGTTACACTTTTATTTTAATAAATTAATCTTTATTAATTTCTAGAAGCAAGAGTTGTTGAGTATGTTGCGTTGGGGAAGTATGAGAAGGGGGCATAGTACGACAGTGTGAGAGTGATAGGAAAAGGTGTCCATAGGCTGATGGAGTGTGTTGGACGGAAGCTGGTGGATTCTCCAGAATATTGAGAGGGAAAAAATATTATAATGTGGGTGTCGGCTCTCTTCACTCCAGGGACGACACTGTAAAGGAGGACACGACATTATTGGGGGCTCGATAACGGGATCTTTGGACAGCGGGATCTCTCGTAAACGGGATCTTTGGACAGCGGGATCTCTCGTAAACGGAATCCTTGGACAGCGGGATCTCCCGTAAACGGAATCCTTGGACAGCGAGATCTCCTGCAAGCAGGAACGTTTGACAGTGGGATCTTCTGACAACGGGGTCTTTTGACACGGGATCCCTAGTTATAAGAGGGAGATATCATTTTGGAGAATCCAGCTAGAGTGAATGTGGATAGGGGTTAGGACAAATATCTTACCTGTTCACACTTCACACGTCTGCATAGGTCTGTGGTCCTGATTCTACTCTTGTCACTGAGTGAATGTGCTGTGTGTGGTAATATCTAGATTTATAGTACTTGTTCATATATCTGTATAGTAATTTGCAGTTATATTGTACTAGACCTGCTAGCTTACCTCTCTGTATAATGGCCACCCCTAAACTTAGCACGTTAGAATTAAAGGCAAGGGGGGAAGAAATGGGATTGGGGGGATCTTCTCTAACGGATTACATACAGGAAGTGGAGAGAGAGTATCGTCAAGCAGAAAGGGAAGAGCGAAAGGCCGAGCTGGAATTGAGAAGGAAGAAATTGGAAGCTGAGCAAGCAGCTAAGAAATTGGAAGCTGAGCAAGCAGCTAAGAAATTGGAAGCTGAGCAAGCAGCTAGGAAATTGGAAGCTGAGCAAGCAGCTAGGAAATTTGAAGCTGAACAAGCAGCTAGGAAATTAGAAGCTGAACAAGAAGCACAGAAAAGGGAGCACGAGTACCGGATGCGGGAACTCGAGCTCAAGAGTCAATCTAATGGAGAAACTGAGGGAGCAGTTGGAGGTTCCTCCATCCCAGGATCAACACCAGTAGGTGGACATGGGTACCATGCCATGAAGTTTCCTTTGGCGGTCTACGAGGAGGACAAAGAGAAGATTGACCAGTACCTTCAACGCTTCGAGGCTATGTCGGTTGCTATGGGTCTGGAGCGTAACAAATGGAATCTTAAGCTATCCCAGGGATTACGCGGGACCGGTTACGAGGTTTATACTCGCCTGCCACCAGGACATGAGAACAATTATGACGAGTTAAAGACGGCTCTGCTGAAACGATTCGAGGTTACGTCACATACCTACCGGAAAAAATTTCGAGCAGCGAAACGAGAACCGGGGGAGTTGTTTGCCGCCTACAGTTTGCGTCTTAAATCTTATCTCCATAAGTGGATGGATTTGGCTGGGTTCGCACATGACTATGAGAGTCTGGAAGAGCTCATGGTGGTCGACCAGCTGAAGAAGCAAATGTCTAAACCTCTCAGGACGTTCCTGGGAGAACAAGGAGCGGAACGTATTGACCTCGTGACTAAATTAGCAGAACGGTTCGTCGAGGTACATGGGGAGGCAGGGGAGAACCTTTCCACCAACTTCAAAAGTCAAGAGAAACATGACAAGAAGAAAACCAAAAACTCAGGAACAAAAAAGTGGGAACCTTATGTGCAAAAATCAGAGGATAGTTCAGAGAAGAAGAAGGAGGGAAGCAAGAGCACTTCAAGCTCTACACCTAAACGACCGTGGTCGGAGAAGTGGTGTTCAATTTGTAAGTCACCCTCTCACAATACGAGGGACTGCAAATCGAAGGCTAAGAACCCTCACTTCGCAGCATGTCAAGTGACTTCCAAGGAGGTTGTCACGGAAAATGCCAAGGTCAACAAGGAAGCTCGCCACCAGGAGAGCTCATTCAATTCCGACAATAGAAAATCTAGGACAGGGAAATGGTGCAACCAATGTCAGTCAAACACGCACAATGCTATTGACTGCAGGGGAAAGTCAGGAGACACTCAATTCGTCGTGTGCTCAGGGAAACCTAAGGTGGAGCCCACCGAACAGGTCGAGGCCGAGGAAGAGACTCCAGACCAGGAAAAACCACCTGTAGTGGAATTGGTAGAGGTTAACGGTCGTCAAGTGGAGTGTTTATACGACACAGGACTGGACGGGGAGGCCGTGATTTCTGCGGATCTGGTACATCCAGAACAATTCACAGGTGAAACATTGGACATACAGCCTGCACAGAAGAGTGCTGTAACCATGAAGTTGCCCATTGCTAATGTGGAGATTCGGTCAAGCTACGTCACCGGCACCATCAAGGCCGCTGTATTGACCGATCCCATTTTCCCAGTCATCCTAGGTTGCCGGTATGTCTTTCTGGGAATGCCCAGGGAGCCAATCCATATGGGAGCAATGCAGACTCGCTCTCAGACGAAAACGGAAGAGGCAGATGCAATTGTGACTAACCCAATGCCGGGGGAGCTACGAACTGCCCAGAGTGAGGATGATACTTTACGTCCTTGCTACAAAAAGCTGCAGAAAAGTGCTGATCCACCAGGACGGGGGCAGTACTACATGAAGAATAGGATACTCTACAGGAGAGCAGGAAGGGGAGACAACCTATACGGTCAGTTGGTCGTCCAGAAAGCTCACCGGTCCCAGATTCTTCATATGGGGCATACCATCTCCTTTAGTGGACACATGGGTATAGCCGCCACCATGCAGCGGATTTCCTGCCACTACTATTGGCCGGGAATGACAGATGATGTGCGTCGGTATGTGAAGTCATGCCCTGAGTGCCAGAGGGTGGCACCGAAACACTGGACAGCACCGGTGGTGTTGGGTGAGATGCCCATCATGAACTCTCCTTTCGAGAGGGTAGCCATCGATATCGTGGGTCCCCTTCCCAGGACTAGGAAGAGGAACATGTATATACTCACAATGGTGGATTGCTGTACAATGTGGGGTGAGGCTATACCGTTGACCACGATTGACTCGAAAAGAGTGGCGGACGCACTGATGGAGGCCTTTACCAGATTAGGCTTTCCGGATCAAATTCTGACGGACAATGGATCTCAGTTTTGTGGAAAACTCATGGAGGAGGTATTTAGGGTGTTTCACTCTAACCACATACATACCAGCCCTTACCACCCTCAAGCCAATGGACAAGTAGAGCGTTTCAACGGCACGTTGATGACAATGCTCAGGAAACTAGCGCAGGAAAAACCTGATAGGTGGGATGAATATATCCCAGCCGCACTCTTTGCCTATCGGGAAGTTCCTCATGGCTCAACAGGACTACCACCCGCTACGTTGCTGTTTGGTCGTCCAATCAAAGGACCGTTGGAAGCCATGTTGAGGAGTTGGACTGAAGAGGGGACGTCAGAAGAAGTGATCTCATCCTATCAATACGTGGAGGAACTGAAAGAAAAACTCCATAAGGGATGGACTCTGGCAAATCAAAACTTGAAAAAGGCCAGGAAAAGACATGCGGCTTACTACAACCGTAAGTCTAAAGAAAGATCTCTAGAGGTGGGAGATAAAGTCTTGTTGCTACTCCCAACGGGAAACAACAAACTGGAGATAGGTTGGCAAGGACCATTTCCCGTGGAAAGGGTGATATCCAGAACCAACTATCAGATCCGGATCCGGGGAAAGTCGAAGATTTTCCATATCAATCTCTTGCGGAAATACGAAGAGAGACCCGGAGACAAGGCAGCTCACCTCATGGCAATGGCAGTTGCAGTGGAGACGGAAGTGGGAACCAGCGAGGGCAGGGAATATCCCTTGGTACACCAGGAAACCTATAGGGATGTGAAAGTGAACCCTGATCTGACCTCCCAGGAGAGGGAAAGGATAACCCAGGTTCTCAAGTCTCATAAGGAGATACTGACTGATAAACCAGGACGAACGAGGTTGGTTGAGTTCGAGATGACTTTGACCACACAGGAGCCTGTTCGCCAAAAGGTTTACCCAGTGCCATTCTCTAAAGAAAAGGCCCTGGAGGGGGAAATACAAAAACTGCTGGAGGATGACGTGATTGCACCATCCACATCCCCATACAATGCGGGGGTAGTTTTGTTACGCAAACCTAGTGGAGAACACCGGTTGTGTATAGATTACCGACTGCTGAACAGTCATACACAGTTTCAGGTGGAACCTTTGCCGAATCCAACTCAGTTATTCGCTAGGCTCCATAAGGCTCGGTACTTTTCAAAGGTGGATCTGAGTCGGGGGTACTATCAGATACCAGTCAAACCGGAGATTCGACCACTGTTAGCTTTCAGTACACCCAGTGGACACTACGAATTCAAGGTCATGCCCTTTGGACTCAGCAATGCACCTAGTGTGTTTACACGCATGATGAGGACTTTACTAGATCCGTTACAGGATCCGTCCATCATCTCTTTCATGGATGATATTCTGATTTCCAGTGACAGCTTGGATGACCACTTACAATCCTTGGAGAGAGTGTTTAATAGGCTCAAGGAAGCAGGGCTTACTGCTCGTCCAACCAAGTGCATGATTGGTTACCAGACTCTGGAATTTCTAGGTCACACCATCACTCCAGGACACATTGTTCCAGAAGAGAAGAACCTGGAGAAAATCAGAAATGCACCAAGGCCAAAAACGAAGAAGGATGTGCGATCTTTTCTCTCGTTGTGTGGGTTCTACCACAAATTTATCCCACATTTCACGGAACTGGGAGCTCCGTTGACGGAAACTTTGAAAAAGGGATTCCCGGACCAAATCATTTGGACACCAGAATGTGAGAATGCCTATAGTCAGTTAAAGGAGGCCTTGGTCAGCAAACCTGTATTACAGCTCCCTGACCTTTCCAAACAATTTGTGTTGAGAACGGATGCGAGTGCGATTGGAATTGGAGCCGCTTTGTTACAGGAAGGAAAAGACGATGCTTCGGTTTTGAAACCTGTGGCATACGCAAGTAAGAAACTTCTACAGGCGGAGAGGAATTATTCAACCGTCGAGGGAGAGTGCTTGTCCCTCGTATGGGCAGTGCAAAAATTTCAGCCATATTTGTATGGAGTTAAGTTTCGGGTCCAGTCGGATCATCAGCCCCTGATGTTCCTGGCTACTTCTCAGAAGCTCAACGCACGTTTGATGCGGTGGTCGTTGTTACTTCAACCGTATAATTTCACAGTAGAGTACATTCCTGGGAAGGAAAATGTGGGAGCGGATTTCTTGTCAAGACACCCAGCTCCTGAAGAAGAGGAATGAATCATCTGGATTTAACTCATGGTGGAGAAGAGTGAGATGGACTACTCTCTTAAGAGGGGGCCTATGTCACGAGCTCGCCATGAGTTAACCAGATAATAATACCGACGTTTGCTTGGCGTATATTTTCTAGGCCACAACAGTCGTACTAACAGAGTAAACACAGCTGCACAGGTTACATCGTGGCAGCCCATAAACACATTTGGTGGTGAGTGAGAAGGAACGGATACAATGCGTTGGCAGTTTATAAACATTTAGAATCACATAGCCTTGCCCGGCTCAGTACATGGAACAGCCCTGTCTGTCGGTTATAGTTCCGGACATCAGGCGAAATGGCTGCTGGGATTGTCACCACGGAACATAAGATTGACAGTTTATCAACAGGTCGGCAGGGCCCGACTGGGGAGAAAACAGTGCATCTGTCAATTCTTGGTTTCCGGCACATCGAGAAGATTGACAGCGTGTTGGGAAAAACTCTTTGTTGGAACTGTACAGTAACTCTGTAGATTGTTTTGGATGTCACAACCAGTGATGACAAATCTAACATTAATGGAGCCAGGGAGGATGGATCCCTGACAGGAGATGATCTGCCACTGTGCCACCTGTGTGGGGGCATAAAGGAGAACGTCACGTGGCCAACTTTGGTAGTTTGCCATATAAACCCGAGTTGGGATCAACTAGGGGGGAGTTGACCAAGAACCGTGGATTATGATGGACGTGTTTGTGGGAGAGCTCTACAGTGTTAGATTAATTTAACATTAACTAGCATGTGCCGTTATGGCAAAGTGTAGTAGCCATCCCGGGAATGAGGCGGTTTTTACATAAGGTAGTCAATATAGTCTATTAGTTCTAATTAATATAGACTGTAGCCTTGTTAAAACTATAGTGTGATGATTAGCACTGTTAGTGGAAACTAGTTAGAGTAGAATAGTGATATTAACTCTGCTAGTTAAGAATAGATTAGTGAAGTGTTGATAAGCTTTACTAGTTGAGAATTGAGTAATGAGGGATAATTGGGATCTTCCCGTAGGTGTCCCTGGTGGGCGGGGTTCCGCATTCTGTTTGCTGATTTTTCCTTTGTCATAGCATGATTCGGCTCTAGGTGGGTAGCTAATCTGCTCTATGACTAAGTCTAGTTAGCTAAAGATCATTAAGCAAGGTGATAGGCTTACACTCAGCCGAAAGGATCAGTGACTAGTACTATCACCAGATGTGTTGTTTCTATCCTAGGTTCCCTACCAGATCCAAGGAAACTCTACAAGTTTTGGGAAAGAATTAAAAAACCCATTCTGAAGAACACCAGTTCAAGAGTCAATAAAGTTGCATATAGAAACGTAACTTACGCTAGAAGGAAATTGATTCATCAAAGAGAGTGATGCATACTGATGCACCACACAGCATTAGACAGTAGTAACGAACCGAGAACCGGCTAAGAGTACCTAGTGTTAGTACAGCAACAATTAACATTAGAAATTAGCACTTATGGACTGAATGGTTCGATGTGCAACGAGGATGATCTGTCGACTAACTAACTAACTAACTAACTGCGTACACACTGCAAAAGACTTGTGCAGTTTGTTTAGGAACATTAGGAACGGACATTGTGTAGAGTGCAACCGGTCCATGATTAACTGTTTATACCACCGGTGTCTATTTCGGATGTTCATGAAATTGGATTACCAGAGGTCTACAGAGGCAAAGCATTATCCGGCAAGATGGTTCCGGCAACGGGTGAGACGTACTTGTTCTGACGTAACGTGCTGTGGTCTATCTTTGCTGTGATCAGCTGACTGAGTTGATGTCTGAGAGACAGAGTCTACACACTTTATAGAACACGTCACACATTTTCTTCGCATACACGTCTCATACACGTTACACTTTTATTTTAATAAATTAATCTTTATTAATTTCTAGAAGCAAGAGTTGTTGAGTATGTTGCGTTGGGGAAGTATGAGAAGGGGGCATAGTACGACAGTGTGAGAGTGATAGGAAAAGGTGTCCATAGGCTGATGGAGTGTGTTGGACGGAAGCTGGTGGATTCTCCAGAATATTGAGAGGGAAAAAATATTATAATGTGGGTGTCGGCTCTCTTCACTCCAGGGACGACACTGTAAAGGAGGACACGACATGGCTAGAACAAAATCCGAATTGCAGAGTGCAAAACCAATGCATCAGGAACTAAGAATATAAAAGAAACCTCAAGCTACCGCTTGCAGCCTGGAACATTAGTACTATGTGTACGGGACTTACCACTGATGTGACGAATATAAAACATTAGTACTATGTGTACGGGACTTACCACTGATGTGACGAATATCAAACATTAGTACTATGTGTACGGGACTTACCACTGATGTGACGAATATCAAACATTAGTACTATGTGTACGGGACTTACCACTGATGTGACGAATATCAAACATTAGTACTATGTGTACGGGACTTACCACTGATGTGACGAATATTGACCATGTGAGAAAAACGAATGTGATTGTTGCCCAACTTAAAATTTAAAAAAGTCGCTTAAAAGTCGACAGGGTCGACTTCATTGCACCTGGTATTGCTCCCATATGGCTCGGTCTCTTTCCGCAGCACGGAAAGCGTCGCAGAAAGCACGAACTCCGTAGCTTGTAGCGACGACCCACAGGAGTCTCCGAAACATTTAACTCGTAAACCGAAAGACGCGGCCAGGAATCGAACTCACAACCTTCGGAGCACGAGTCAAACGGCTTGACCACTTCGCCACAGAGACTCCTGACTTAAAATTAAAATGAACTTAAAATTGCTGGCCTGCAGGAGTTTCGCCTATTGAGGACGAGACACTAAGGGAAAACAATTACACCAATTTTTTGTTTATTGCAAGAAAAGAGACAACATCAAATGTTCTTTGCAGTGACAAATTCTCTACTGGAAATTATTGAAATTCCAGATGGAGGTAATGACAGACAATTATCTCTGCTCTTGGCATCCTCTTGTGGTTGTGCCAGAATTATTACTGCATACGCACCTACACTCACTTCCTCTAGCGATATGAAGGAATCCTTCTTTGAAAAGTTATAATTTGTGATCAAGGCAGTTCCACAATCCGACTACATTTATATGTTCTGCGATTTTAATGCTCATGTGGGCAAGGACTCGAGTTCATGGCCAGTGTGCTTTGCAAAATACAACATCGGTCGTGTGAATGAAATTGGCCATAGATTGCTGGAGCATTACACAAGAAACGACCTATGTATCATTAACTATTTTTTTTTTGTAAACAAAGAGCAGCATAAAATCACATCGAAACACCCAAGATCCGGCCATTGGCATCAGCTGGACTTCTCATCACACTTAGACAACATTTTAAACAAATATCATTAACTCGAAGTTACTACAGTGCTGACTAATTATGATACTGCTCATTCTTTAGTTGTTGCAGTGGTTACATTGAGATCAAATCTCCAAGATTAATCACCAACATCCTGATAAGTGTGTTGAGTTCCAAAAACAACTTGTAGACATTCAGAAAATTGTACAGCAAGTGAAAAGTGCCGGATACTTTAAGAAACTAATAAACAGCGCCATTGTTTAATGGCACTGTGGATCATTAGAGGCAGAACTGGTTTGCGGAAAAAGTCTGTCTGGCCGTGCTCAAGCGACTATTGGATCAAGTTCTGCGAGTGCATTCTTATTGCAAATGATAAGGGAAACAGCTGAAGCATGTATGCAGGGATAAAGAAGGCCTGCGTTCCGATAGTTAAAAGACGTGCGCCACTAAATACTTTAAGTGCGGAAATCATCACTTATAAGAAACTGCAGATGGATGTAGCATTATTTCTAGCTTTATTTAAGCGAGACCAAACTTGACTACCTGGACACACTTCCCACCGTAACAGAAGTTAAGTGTGCTGTCAATAAACTTGCTACTAGCAAAGCTCCGAGCAAGTATATGATTGTAATAGTTATTAGAAGTGGGCAAGACATTATCACTCTATAGATCCACCAGCTAATAGAGCAATGCTGGCGAGAAGGACAGATCCCATAATATTTCACACATTACACTGTACAAGAACAAGGAGAACAAGGAGAATATGAGTGGCTGTAACAACTATAGTGGTGTCTCACTTCTATGCATTTTTGGAAAAATGTTTGCCACATTTGTTCTTCAGGTCCTAGGAGATCAAGACAACCCTGAAACACTGTGTGGAGTTTGGCGGAACCTGTCTACCATTGATATTATATTTTCATTCCGACAACTGCAAGGAAGATGCCATGAACAGAAATAACCACTTTTTATTGCCTTCGTCGATCTCACAAAGTATGTCAACCGTGAGTGTTTGCTCAACACTCTAGAGTAGATCGTCTGCCCGTCAACTTTTCTCATCATTATGGAATCGTTCCATACAGGCATGAAAGGTATACAAGAATTATGGAGTATTTTCATAAGAATTTGAAAACAA
The DNA here is from genome assembly GCA_963921405.1 of Cepaea hortensis. Classification (NCBI taxonomy): domain Eukaryota; kingdom Metazoa; phylum Mollusca; class Gastropoda; order Stylommatophora; family Helicidae; genus Cepaea; species Cepaea hortensis. The sequence goes on from OY992880.1 coordinate 117,351,504, forward strand.
GAACGGGTTTAAGCAAGGTTTTGTACTTTCCATCCACCCTCTATGGAATATACTTTTCACTTCTATTGAAATATGCGCTCCGTGGTCAGGACGGTGGTATTTACATTCACTAACGCCCATATGCAGCCTTTACAATGCTCAGAGATAGAAAACTAAGACCAAAATTAGGACGTGATGATCAGAGAGTTGGTTTTTGCATATGATGCAATAATTACGACCCACTCTGGGGACGAATTACAAGGCCTACTGTCCTCATTCTCCAATGCTTGCTATGAATTTGGTTTAACAATTAACAACAGCAAGACACGGATTGTGGCGCAAGGTTGCAATATGGTACCATCAATCTTTAGTAACGACGTAGTGCTGGAGATAGTAGATCATTTAACATATCTAGGATCAGAGACCAACAATAAATTATCACTGGATCAGGAAACCAACATCAGGATTGGTAAGGTAGCAACAATAATGGACATGTTAGCAAAGATAGTCTGGGAGAACAGAAAGCTTACTGATAAAACAAAACACAAGGTCTATCAAGCCTGTGTCTTTAGTACTCTGCTTTATGGCAGTGAAACCAGGTAAACTTACACCAAAAGAAGCGTTTAATAAACTTTAACCAGCTTTTATATGCAGTGTCTGTGAAGAATACTTGGTATTAAGTGACATGATATCATCATTAATACCGAAGTATTGGAAATCCCCGATATTCTTTGCATTTTCTTCAGAAAATATATTTCCATTTCCATTAGATGTTTCTCAGCTTGTCTGTTTATTGCCCACGTGTCACTTGCATACAACAGTATATTTTCTGCATAGCACCCCCTTCTCTCACTGCATTTGACAACGTTTTATTGATGCATCTATTTTTCATCTGGCAAAAGGCCACATTTGCCATGGCGATTCTTGTCTTAATATTCACAAGTCATCTTCTATCAGATGTTACTATGATTGTTACAAAATACTTGAATCGATTCATCTATTAAACGTTTTCCCATTTACTTGGATGTTATATTGTCGGATTGCTTTCTTCTTAGAGATGACCATGTTTGTTTACAATGTATTACTATTTATAACGCTAGTTGTTCAGTGTGCACATTTGCTGCATCCACTTATTTCGACATGTCCGTTACATTGTCTGCAATCAATCCTGTATCATCTACATATTGTATTTTGTTGATTCTGTTTTCCGAAAGCGATTCCTCTCAAATTGTCTCGTATTTTCACTTTACCTGTAAAAACATGTCTGTAGCCTACACATTAAACATTCTGGTCGCACAGCTCTCTTTGATTGGCTGGTATTGATCAACATCATTATCGATGTTTAAAGCAGCTTATTGTTTTCAACATGCTCTCTACAAGGCTAATGCCGCCTATCAATTCAATATCATCAAGTATCTTTACCTAATCAATGAAGAAAGATAGACGTATTTGTAACCTACACTAAGAACACATGGCAACCTCCTTCCTAACGCATAAATTTATGTTCTCAGCAAATACGCATCATTTGTTGCACGATTGCCTTCCACAAATCTTTTGTTCTTTCCTTACTTCTGGTATTGTCTCCTTGTCGCGTCTAGCAGACAGGTTATATGGGTCACACTTGCAGTGCAACGGCTTTCCTGGAAAGCGAGCATTACGCGGGATGTTTAGTTTCGCCTTCACTTTCTGTTCCGTAATCTCTCGGCTACACAGCTGATTCAAATCTGCTGAGCTGTGCGTTCTTCGGGCGGAGAGTGTTAGAAATAGAATGCAGACTAGGGTGGCTTTGTAAGGTTCGGAAATATTAGACAGTTGAGCAGGGACCCCCAATGTGAATGACTCAAAAATGCCAGGTGTTTGTAAAGTCTCACTACATTTTGTATGTAGAACAAATTTGAAAAATGAAGTACATTACGTCATTAAAAATGTGCTAAAATATTCATTAAATTTGTTACAATAGTTACTGCTATGGTCTAACGCTGTTATGGGGAAGCTGGAAAGTACGAATGAAGTATGCATTATAACATGTGATGGAAATGTACATCGCGGGCTTCAAGACATGACTGTACACGTCCCTTCATATTGTCAAATAACTTCTGCAACGTGTCTGTTGTCATTTCTTGAATGGTAATTCTGATCGCTTCTTTCGGGACCTCAATTATGTGTAATATAGAAAGAAAGAAAGATGAGTGATTGGAAGGGCCGAATGTAAGACGGGCCTGCGTGCCCAATTTGTTACCCTTTGAAAATAAAGTGTTTGTTTGTAAATTATTTTTGTAAACATTTCCTTTCATGAAACCCCATAGATAATAATCTAACAGAGTTAGGCGTAATTCTACGTGATAATATACGATTTGCGAAAATTTCTCTCCCCACCCCCTCCAATAACAAAAAATAAATATCAACACACACACACACACACACACACACACACACACACACACACACACACACAAATGTCAGTGATGCACTAGCTGTGTGATGTTGACCATCTTGCTAGAACCAAGCTTCTTCAATTTCACTTTCATTCAGCTGTTCTAAAACAAAAAAAAAAAAGGTTCCAGAATGTCAATACGGTACCGATCGGCATTTATAGTGTTGTTTAAGAAAATTAGTCAAATAAAACGTTTTCTACACACCATACTCCAATTTTCTCATCGTGTAGAGGCGCTCCATGAAATGCACCGGGGTTAAAACTGCTCCAAATACTATTATTTTGGCTATTTACGTATCATTCATTCATTCATTCAGTAGCATGTCTTTTGCAGAACCTCGTTCCCATAACAACCTTCCGAAAACCTCTCGATCATAAGCAAGATGCCCCGCGTCCGATACACCCATCTGGAGATCATCCGCCACATCCTGCACCCATCTTCTCTTTGGCCTTCCTCTTCCTCTCTTCCCAGGCATATACCCTTCCATTATTGTTCTCTCCAAACTTTCGTGACGTTTCAAGTGACCAAAATATTTCAATTTTCTTTGTTTTATCGTCTTTAATAGCCAACCTTTTTCAATATTCAACTCTTGAAGTATGGATGCATTTGTTCTTTTCTTTACCCAAGATATTCTTAGAACTCGTCTATAACATTTATATTCAAAGGCGTTTATGCGCTGTTCAGCTTGTTTGGTAAGTGTCCATGTCTCACAGGCGTATGTTGCAATGGGAAAGATGCATGCTTTTAAAAATCTAATTTTTGTAGTTCTGTCTGTCCCACTCCATAATTCATTCAGCTGTTTTAGTCTTTGAAGAGCAATTGATAGTCGCCGTTTAATTTCTTTCATTGTGTCACCATTGTTGGTAATCAATGACCCAAGATATTCAAAATTTTCCACCACCTCCAATTTTTCCCCATTAATGTATATTTCTTTCTCCATAGTAGTTTTATCTGTATGCATTATCTTTGTTTTTGCTATGTTAAGATATAAGTTGTGATTTTCACTATTTAATTGGGTTGAGGCTATTAGGTTTTCTATGCCATTCTGTGTTGTGGATAGTAATACTGTATCATCAGTATATCGATATTCATCAGCATATTACAAAGGATAAATTCGCAGATTCAACAACAATGACATTAAAATAGAATCTCAATAATTCCACCATTATTCGTAAGAAATTATAATATTTTCCTGGATGATAATTAGTCATACTGATGTGGTTCACAAATGATACATTCACATCTGTTTAACAATAATGAAATCACACACGAAGCACCATAGGCATGCTCTCATCAATTACATAAATTTATGTGATATACCCAATCCACATTCATTCACTATGAATCCTAACCATTCTTGCATGGCGGTTGATTAAGCATTATTATGTGGCTCACAAATATTAATTCCACATGTTCATCATTTCTGTAGAAATCTATTTGGCTCCCATGTGCTCATGGACAAAACAAATCTACTTGACTTCTGATGTGCTCATGTAAAAAAAAATCTACTTGACTATTACACATTACACTAATCTGTCTTACCAGTGTTTGCACATTTACAATAGTTTTCTTACCACTGCACTAAGTATTCTTAGCCTTCTAAATCTTAAATTATTCACCAACTTCTAAATCACTGCTGATTGAGTTTAACTACTTAGAAATAAAATGTACAACCTAGGTCTAATGCTTACACATTAAATTAAGTTGTTTAACTGGGAGAAAAAGAAAACTCACTATGGTTTATCATAATGTACTGAATATAATATTTAGTTTCTACTAAATTAATTTCTTAAGGACTAATCACGTGGTTTACAACACATTGAGTCACCTACTTCTTCTTGAAAAGGGATCACCGACTATCGTAATATAAAATATATTATTGTGTTTACCTTCATTCTTTTTGAATGGCCCCAACACCACATGTCAACACCAAGATTTCAGGTCCTAGATTTGCTTGGGTTTCCAAATACACTGGCTGCTGGTTTTTTGGTCCTTCTTTTCTCTCTCGACTTGATTTTCTATCTTGCGCTCGTAGAGATTTTCGAGGCTACCATTTCCAGCAGTCACAGCCTTCTTCTAGTGACGACAAGTTTGTGGTACGTATAATGAGGCCGTGAACCGCTCGTTGCTATTTTTTTTTTTTTTTGGTTAGCTTTTCCCGTCCATGTTTTTGGCTATCACGTCGAAAATGAGTCTGTTATTGCATAATTTGAATTTTAGAAGTGGGGAACAAACCAGCACTGTTGCGGTGGTAATCTTGAATGGTATTGCGGGGAATATTCACAGCGACGTTGACAGCTTCCGAAAAAAATATACCACATGGCTCTCCTTCTCAGACTGTTGTTCACCTGAAAAACTGTAGCTTTGAGCAACCGTAACAAGCTGATATTTCCTCTAATAATTTCTACTCCCATTCTTTTTTCTCCTCCTCTGGTTCTTGCACAGAATTTTCAATAGGATGTTTGCTGAGAAAGTCTGCTCGATGAGAAGGAATCCCAGATGTGAATGGCTCAGAAATATTACACAATGGCAAAATCAAACCCGATGTGAATGACTCAAAATATTAGACAGTAGCACAACCACACCCGATGGGAATGCACCTCCCTTGATACTTTAACCCTGTCTGTCCTCTACCGTAACTCTCTTGATATGTGCGTGTGTACGTGTGTCTGCCTGTCTCATAACATGGTAATATGCATTGTTTATGTTTACAAAATCAATTTGACAATGTTTTTTCCTCTGTGAATATAACATGCACAATTGATGAATGACAGATGAGTGATTGGAAGGGCCGAATGTAAGATGGGCCTGTGCGCCCGATTTGTTATCCTTTGAAAATAAAGATCGTTCGTTCGTTCTCCTCTTCTGTACCTCTCTTGAAACTTTAAGCCTGTCTCTCTGCTACTTTATCTTGAGGACGCGTACAACAGAGTACCATTGGATGTTTTTATGCTTCAGCTTCTTCAACTCAAGACAAGTCCTTTCCTCCTTAACTGTAACGCTGCAGCGCTCTTCCAACGGAAAGTAGCGTTTAGATGTGGCAGTTGGACTTCAGAACCAACTACAATATATCCTGGCCTACGACATAGATCACCTTTATCTCCGGTGCTGTTCACGCCTATACTGTGAGATTCACCAGTGAGAAAATCATGGGACCGGGGAGGACATTGTCGTATGCAGACGATGTTTTAGTGTATCGTCAGAGCAAAGATAGAGATCAGGTTGCTGTGGAACTACAAACCGAACTCAATGGCATAAGCACTTGGTGTGTTGAAGCTGGGGCAATGGTCAAACCAGCAAAGGCAACAGTGACATGATGCTCTTTGAATAACCATATTGTCAACACCCAACGCTAACTGTAAATCTGGGTTCAGAGACTGTGGAAAGAACGCAGGCAATGAATTACCTGGGTATACGATTTGATCGAAACCTAGCTTAGACCAGCTGATAACAAAGGCCAAGCGGGGTTTGGCTGCGATGCGGGTAATGGCGGCGGCAAACTGTGAGCAGCGCCATTTATGTCTTCTTTACGAGGGTCTGGTCCTTTCTGTTTTTACAGTATGCTATGGCGATCCTTACTCTCAGCCGTAAGCAGATAGAAAGGATGGAAAGGATACAGAACGAAGCTATGTGCATCATTCGTGAATGTACAAGAGATACAGCATGTAAAGCGGTGCGCTACCTTCTTGATCTTCCAACCTTGAGGGACAGAATACAAATTTGCCAAGCACGTGCCTATCTCAGAGTCAACGCAAACACACAACATCCACTGCACAGAGAGATTAAAAAGGTAAAAGGCAGCAGGTAAAAACGAGGAAAGTCGTGGATGGGTCAAGCCGAAGACATTCTTCAGCAGGTGTGTTCGCATGAGAACTTAGAACCTGGCGAGGAATGGGTACAAGTGCCAGCAGAGTTCTGTACATCCTTTTCAGTGTGCATCCCACTAGACAGAAAATGCAGAAAAAAATATCCAGCTGCTGTGGAGGCGGAAGTACAGGCGCTGATCTTCGAGAATTCTTTAGAGGATGATTCTGTCATTTACACGGATGGGTCGGTCGTCCGAGGAGTGAGAAGTTCATGGGCCTTTATGGCTCAGGTCGGAGGGAAAATTGTGAAGGAAGAGTGGCACTTTTGCTTTGACCACAAGCAGCCTGACTATGGAAGTCATGGCAGTAAGTAAAGCAATATCATGGCTCGAGACACAGACATTCAATCGGGCATGTGTCCTTAGTGACTCAATGAGTATGCTCAGGAGGATAGAGATGGGGTGGGTTCGACGAGAGTGGCTGCTGTCTCTAGAGTGGTCTCGGCTGGCAAAGATTAGTTTTATCTTCGTGCATACAAGGGAATGAGCAGGCTGACAGACTTGTGGGTAGGGCTATTGTGGAAGGCGGACGAGCCATGAACCATATGTTGTAACATGAGTGATATGAAATACAAAAGTGGGGTCTTGCTTAGGACACAAAACCAGATGATGGTAACATGAGTGATATATAATACAATGTGGTGTCAAGCGTCGTAGTGAACTAAATTATGAATTAGTGTATGGGTTATGCGGAACATGTTCTCTTCTGATAGACAGGACATGACACATCAAAGTTTCCTTCTATCATGAAAATCATTTCTAGCGTATACTCCTTCTTAGCATGTCACTTCTCTTCACTCATTCACACTCATTCATCAGAAATCATTCTCATACTTGCATGTAAGACATTCTGAAAAGCTCTACGAGAAGTAAGTTGTTTACGAGAACCAAGCGATGACTGGGAATTTACATCTATGGTCAGGCTGCGAGAACAGCAAGTTAAAAGAGGTGTCGCCAAACAAGAACACTACGCAGGAAGTCAAAGAAGAGTAATAAACCAACACAGAACTGGTGTCGTTAGTCGCTACACGCTGCGGGATTTGCTGAGGAGAGGATCCGAGCACTTATGGCCTGAATGGTTCGCTGTGCAATGAGGATGATCTGTCGACTAACTAACTATCTAACTATCTCCGCTACTGTACCTCTCTTGTCACGTTAACTCTGTCTCTCCCCTACTGTACTTCATGTACTTCAACTGTTTCTCTCCAAGTTGTAGGACGTGAAATATACAAATCCATCCATCCATCATGTGCCATGCCGGTAAGCGTGGGCGGTCATGTTTTGTCATCTCACTCGATCACCAGAGTCGTGGATCAGCTCAGTGTTTCTGTCTCGATCATGCCACGAGGCCAAGCCATCCAGGTATTTGCTTCTAGGTCTTCCCCTTGGTCTGTTCCCCTCGATCTTGCCAGTTGTCACCAAGTTCTCCTATCCATTTCTTCTCATAATATGCCCAAAAAATTTTGACTGTCTGCGTCTAATGTCTCTAATCAGTTTACGATCTTCATTTGTTTCTTGAAGGACTTGTTCATTGGTCTTTCTGGATGTCCATGGTATTCTTTGCATTTTCCTCAGAAACCACATTCCCACAGCCATCAGATGTTTTTCAGCTTGACTGCTCACTGTCCAAGCTTCACATCCATATAAAAGTACAGGTTCTATGTAGCACCTCAACGCTCTTTTTCTCGTTTCAATTGACATCTTTTTATTGGTCAGTATGTTTTTCATCTTACTAAAGGCTACTTTTGCCATGGCGATTCTTGTTCTAATCTCTTCAAGGCATCTCCCATCAGATGTTATTACTGTTCCGAGATAATTGTACCTATTCACTTGTTGAAGAATATTCCCATTTACTTGTATATTACATTGTGGTATTTCGTTCTTCCTAGTGACGACCATAATCTGTGTCTTTTTACAATTTAATTCTAACCCTCGTTGTTCACAGCGTGTAACAACCGCATCTATTAAATGTTGCAGATCCTGTTCATTGTCTGCAATCAAGACTGTATCATCTGCATATCTAATGTTATTGATGCATCGTCCCCCAATGTTGATTCCTTCCATATCTTCAATATTTCTGAAAATACTTTCACTGTATAGGGAAAACAGATCTGGAGACATTACACATCCCTGTCTCACACCTCTCTTAATAGGCTGATATTGGCCTACTTCATTATCAACTCTTATGACAGCTTGTTGTTTCCAATATATAATTTTTACAAGTCTAAGGTCTTTTCCATCAATTTGTAGATCTTCAAGCATCCTTATCATGTCGACATGTCTCACTTTATCGAAAGCTTTTGTGTAGTCAATAAAGCAAAGGTTTAGATCTTTGTTTACTTCTATAGATCGTTCGATTACGGTTCTCAGTAAATACACAGCATTTACTGTACCCTTTCCTTCTACAAACCCACATTGTTCTTCTCCTATTTCGGGTTGTATTTTCCTCCTAATTCTTTGCATGATAATTCTTAGCAAAATCTTCGTGATGTGACTCATTATACTAATTGTTCGATGTTGATCACATTCCAAGGTTCCTGATTTCTTTGGTATTGCAAATAAATACAGAATTACATAATTCATGAGGTATATTTCCAGTTTCATATATTGTATTAAGCAGACTGGTAACTTTATCTATTCCATATTCTTCTAAGATTCTAAAGCATTAATCATTTCTGTTGTGACGCTGTCTGAACCAGGGGTCTTGCCAGATTTAATATGGTTAAGAGCATTCTGAACCTCCATCTTCAAAATTGCTGGTCCTTCATTATTATTTTGAACATCGTAGTGTTCGTCTCTGTTGTCGTCATAAGGGTTTTTCACGTAATCTGACCATACATGTAAGATCTGATCTTTTTCATTATGACTCTTCCATCTTTTGTCTTTAGGCAGCCTGCTGGTGTACGTGTTCTTTGATTAGTAAGCTCCTGGATTCTTTTGTGCATTAGTTTCGCATTTTTACTGTTGTGTTGTTTTTCAATTTCTCCGCAATTTTTCTCAAGCCATGTTTTTTTGTTTTTTTTTTGCCTCCCTACATAAGGTTCTGACTTTTTTTCATATTTGGCAGGATTATTTTTGTTCTGTCTTCTTGTTTCCATTAGTTGTTAAATTTCTTCAGTCATCCATGTCTTATGGCCCACTTTCTTTAATTTTGGAATAGTTTTTTCTGCTGCACAACTGATTGAATTCTTCAGCATTTCCCATTGATCATCTACATCTTGAAATATACAAATGGGTAGGTAAAATCAAGACATTATCGGGATACAGTATAGCAGAATGCACAACGAAGGCTCCGGACATGAATTCCCGGAGTTCTATTTCTGCCAAGCTTCATAGCGGAAGCGGCACAAGCTGATGATTATGATGACGAGGCAGGTCGTCAGTTTTTGCTGATTCAAAAAATATCCCAATACTTATTTTGTTGAAACTATCAATAAATGTAAAGGGTCAGTTGTGTTGACCGTTAACATCTTTATTACCATCAAATGATAAGTGGAGCACCAGTGCCTTGCTTACCTAAGGGTTACATTTCTTCTCATACGACTCTACATGAAAGTGAAACACAACTGTCTTACCTTCTAAACCTCTTACCAGTTTACTATCGGCCAATTCCTTGCAAGCCTTTTCTATTTAGTCACCAGCAATATTTTGGCGACATCAAATGACAAAACAATCTACTGAAATCCAAACGTGTAAGAAACGGTTAGGGCAAATGAGTTCTAGGACGCCAAATAAAGAAATGGATAGGCAAAAACAAGATATGCTCAGGATACAGCCTAGCAAAATGTACAACAAAGGCTCCCGACATTTTTAGTTTAGTTTTAGTTTAGTTTAGTCTACGGATCAACATCACGGTACACGGGTGTAACCCGTAAGTGCTCCGTTCTACTCCTAACTCAAGCCTGAGTCCTGAGAAGTTCAGCTCAGTGCACGAACTCTGTAGCACCGGCGAGAATCCTGAAATACTTTGGGTATATTTTTAACTCAAAATTTTGCCCGGGCAGCTCCGTAATTGTGTGGCTAAGGGCTTACGGACGCGATTCGTAAGCCCGCTTACCCGCGTTCGAAAGACAACTGCGACAGATTTAGTAGCAGACCTCGTTGCGCTGGGTTTTAAAGTGTTGGTATGGGCGCCGGTCGTTCAGAAAGTAATGGGAAACTACTAAACATAAACTTGCCAAGACATCAACAGCAGCGGTAAAATGCTGGTGTTGACAGCGATGTCCTGTAAATAGGATATGCAAAAAAAAAAAAGTGTGCTTTACAGTTTACTTATTTATTTTACATGAAGGGGAGTGGGGGGGGGGGCGGTGTGTGGAAAAAGCGGGGAGGGAGCGTTGCGGAGGTGACGTAGTGGGTAAGTCGCCTGTCTCACGCGCTGAAGGTTGTGGGTTCCGAACTCTTATCATTCGTTTTACAAGTAAAGTTTTCTCGGAATCTCCTGGGGTTCGTCGCCGAACATAGTTCGTACTTTGTTTGCCGCTTTCGGCGGGCCACACTACGGAAAAAGACCGAGCCATGTGGGATAAAATCTGATGCAATGAAGAGGACCCTTTCGTCGTTAAACCTCCTTTATCTTTATTCCCAACAACAGGAGAGTGGAGCGCCAGTGGAATTCTTTTAAGACAGCTCTGTGTGAAACTGAAACACAATTGTCCTTCCTTCTCATCTAAGGTTATCGCCGGCTTAGCATCGACCTAACTTCCTTACAAGCCTTTCATTGCTGAGTCACACTAAATATTACAAAATCACTTTCAGTTTTGTTTAGGAAAAATCAACATTTTGATGCAGAAAACAAAGCTACTATCGCTGAAAAAAAACCTCGCTTCAATATTACAACATTACTTTCAGTTTTGTTTATGAAAAAAATGTTTGATGCAGAAAAAAAGCTTCTAGTGCTGAAATAATTACTTCAATGTTACAACAATACTTTCAGTTGTGTCTAGGAAATAAAACCAATTTGGTGCACTAATCGTACAATCAGAAGCTGAATTACAAGACCACATTCCTCCGAAGTCGGAGAGTGTCTGCCTGTACGGCGAGGAACCACCAGTCTGCACACCAATAAGCCAGACATGGGACAACGGATACTCACGCAAACCTCAGGTCCTGTATGACATCACACTGATGTTGGACAACAGGATGTCTTCATCCGACATACAGGACTTCGCGTTGGAACTCAAGCCAACGAACACAAGCAAGCAAGCAAGCACAAGGCCACATAAAAAGTCTAAACGAAATGTGTAGGGAACATCACATAAAAATTATCACAAGTAAAACAGAATTACTGACTATAACGAAAGAAGAAAAAAACAACAACAATTCACCTAAGCGAACATCCTCTGAAACAAGTAAAGACTTTCAAGTACCTAGGAAGTATAAAATCATCAAATGCAAATCAGAAGACGAGATCGAAAATAGATGCAATAAGGCAAACCACCTCATTAGACAAATGGCATTAATACTAAAGAACAAACATGTATCAATAGTCACTAAGAAAGCACTTTACAACACAATCCTCCTACCAACTCTATGCTACTAATGCCAAACCTGGACAATGACAGAAAAAGAGAAAAGAAAAATAACAATAACAGAAATGAGATTCCGGAGAAGAATACTCAATGTTGATCGTATTCTGTATGAACCTAAGGCCTATCCTCGTCAATGTGGAAGCACCAGACTAAAGTTTCGCTCTCGCTCGAGCTCGTCAGTAGTGCATATCCTTGACCGGATCCGGAAACAAACCCCGGATCACTGGCGTGTGGAGTGAGTAAGTAACCACGCGGCACACGCTGGACACGGCCAAATTCTCATAACAGAATATTACAACGTCATCCATCGTAGGCCGTAGCTCAAGATTTGCCCGATCGCCGTGAATGACGTCCGTCAATCGATGTGGACCCGAACGATCAGGTCTTCTCACTGGCAAGGCACACCAGGCTGCCTAAATGCCAGCGTTCAATAATCAAATTGATTTATTTGGTTCTTTCGGGATTTGAGATTTAAATATTGAGCACAACCCACTACTGGCAACGCTGATCGTATTCTGGTATGAACCTAAGGCCTATCCACGTCAATGTGGAAGCACTAGACTCGAGTTTCGCTCTTGTTTTAGTTCGTCAGTAGTGCATATCCTTGACCGGATCCGGAAACAAACCCCGGATCACTGGCGTGTGAACAATGTATCAAGAAGAGGTAAGATTAGATATGAAGAAATCGGGACTAAAGTGGGGGTTATAGCAGCGCTAGATTTTAATATAAGGCAGCATGTCAAATGGTTTGGCCATGCAAGTAGGATACCAACTAACAGTATACCACAACAGGCAACGATGTACAGACCAGATGATAGCAGAGAAAGAGGCCGACCACGTAAACGATGGACGGAGGGAATAGTAGAGTCCATGTGAATATCGATACATGAAGCCCATAAGCTGACAAGCTCCCGCTGTTTACACTTCACCTCTAATATAATTGCTTCAATATTACAACATTACTTTCAGTTTTGTTTAGGAAATAAAAAAAACACAATTTGATGCAAAAAGCTACCAGTATTGAAATAATTGCTTCAATATTTGCAACTTTACTTTCAGTTTTGGTTAGAAAACACAATTTGATGCAGAAAACAAAACTACTAATGTTGAACTCATTACCTTAGTACCCCTGTTAACTCCTTTAGTGATTCTGCCATACCATTGTGTCCTTTCACCCCGACCACCTGTATTGTCCTAGATATTATCTGGTACCTATTTTAGGCTGGGTCAACCTAGAAGCCTGGGTCAATTTTATAAAACTGCCCGTAGTTGATTAAAACTCTTGACCGTTGAGCCAATAGCCAGGCATCTAGCCACTACACTAGTGGATCCATGGTCTCGCCGGGGTCTGGAGGATGGTCGTTGATGTATCCTGCACGGGTTGTAGGTGTGTTATTGTCAACAGATCCCAACACATTGATAACATAGACACCGGTCAATTTTCGCCGAGAAGAGGCGGTAACTGATAATAACCGCATCAACCCTACAGTGACGTTTGGCCTGGAAAACATGGGTCTAACGTCACACCGACTCGGTGGTCCTGGGTTAGAATCAGCATCGAGACGTATGTTTTTTGTTTGTTTTGTATTAACGTAGGCTTCCCGGTCGACACAGCCTAAAATACGTACCAGGATATTGGTGTGACATTGACAGCATCACCTTTGGAGCGCCAATTGGTCTAAAGAAATATGGGTCTAGCACCTTATGCCAAAAATGTCTTAAGGGATGTATGTTCTAATTACCATACCTTCAGTGTGCCACAATGACAGAAACAGTCGTGTCACTTTCGCATAGTACTGTCTATTTCAGTCATCGCCGTCTTCTTGGCAATACGTTCTTATGTAAGCAACAACAACAACAACATTGTACAGGATTCTTTCTCACGCCTTGAAATGTATTGAGTGTTTGGTATTAGCCTCTGTTTGTATAGACCCATGGGCACTCGATGGGTCATGTCGTTAATGTCACCACGGCCGCCTTTATTTTCCACAACATTCTCTGGTACCTATTTTAGGCCGTGTCTACCCAGAATCCCAGGTCAATTTTTCGTTTGTTTATATCACTACCTACAAGAGTACGAACACACGACTATCGGGTCGGCAGACAAGCGTGTTATCCATTGCTCTATCGCGGTACCTTTGCTTCTATGTAATCTATTACAAACGGGAAGCTTTAGAACAGGTCTGTGCTGTATATAAATATTTGTCTTTGGTCGCCTAAGCCCGCCCTAAATCAGGGCATGTTAACCAGAGAAGACTGTGTTACTGCAGAGAGACGCCAGTGACACGCCAGAAGTATTTCTGAACTATAAAGTGTCAGATTTTGTCCCGAAACATCTAGTGTTTTTGCTATATGTACGCACGATCACGGCGCATTGTGTTTACCTGGTAGACTGTACCCTGTTTAGTTAACCGATTTTCTCTATTTTCTTCTCATACAGTCTGTTGAGCCGGCGCTGTGGTGAAGTGGCTATGAACACAATTAGCAATGCCGCACACCACGTTCGAAACACAGCAACTACGGGTTGGTTTTCATATAATGGTGTGAATGCTTGTCGTTCAGAAAGCGCGTCCTGCCGAAAGCGTCGCACAAAGAACTAACTTCGCAGCTCACCCGATGACCACCCATTGACTTTCTGTGGAAATTATAAGCATAATTTTTTTGTAACAGTGGTTGTTTACATTATGGTACCTATGTGATTAAGGCTGGTTCAATTCCAGAGCTGTTCTGGTCGGAAACAATAATCTTTTCTCTGCTGAGGATCGAACCCTAACCAATATGGTCAGGGCATAGAGTTTTTATTGTAATTTCATATATTGTAATTTGTTTATTAATGTTTTTGAGCAGTTATGACATTTCATGCTTACTTATTGACCTACTTCATAAACTGTTATATTATTCTTTTGCTGTTTCATATCGTATATTACGAGGGCTATTTAAAAATCAACCGCTGATTGGCTTGTAAAAATGAACCTGTTGCCATAGCGACACCGTTCATTGCTGGCATGCATCATTCAGTAGTCTTTTAGCTCACTACACATCAACCTGCGGCCGCATTTATTCAGTGGTACGCGAATCGAGAACGAATAAATATGGACACTGTTATTGCCTTTCGTGCTAGCTATGAACTACGTGGTGTGATTCGGTTTTTTCAAGCAGAAGGTCAAAATGCGGCCGAGATTCATCGTCGATTGTGTCGTGTGTACAGTGAAAACGTTATGAGTGACAGCTCTCTGAGGGATTTGTGCAGGAAATTCAGAGATGAGCGTAACGATGTGCATGATCAGGACGGACATAGACGACATTTATTTGTGACAGATGAACCTATTCAAAAAGTCGACCAAGTCGTAGTGGAAAAGCGCCGTTTCACAATTTCAGATCTTTCTACAGAATTTCCATAAACTTCTAGGACTAGTCTGTTTCGAATTGTCCCAGAGAGGTTAGGTTATCAGAAATCCTGTTCACGGTGGGTACCAAAGCAACTGACTGACGTTCACAAAGCTCAAAGAATGAGCTCAGCGTTGACGTTCCTTCTGGGCTACTGGGAAGAGGAAGAGGGTGTGTGTGTGGGGTGGGGGGGGGGGGTTCATTTCTCGACAGACCTGGGACAGGGGACGAGACATTGGTTCACTTCGTGAATGCAGAGACGGAGGAACAATGAAAACAGTGGGTGTATACTCATTCTCCAAACAAGCCTAAACAATTCAAGCAAACATTTTCGCAACAATAAAGGATGGTTACGGTGTTCTAGTACCGCAAGGCCATTGTGTTGAAGGAATTCATGACACTGGGGACCACAATAACGTCAGACATTTAATGTGAAGCACCGAAGAAGCTTCGTCGGTCTATCCAAAATAAAAGGCGCGGAATACTCACCAATGGCGTCATTGTCTTGCACGACAACACGCGGCGTCACACTACTGCTCGCACAAATGCTTCACTTGTGCAGTTTAAGTGAGAAATTTTCAACCCCCCTCCCCCAACCTTTATAGCCTGGACTTGGCACCAAGCGATTATCATGTCTCCGGCAAGTTGAAGGTCTGGCTGGCGACCCAGCGCTTCGACACCCCCGAGGAGCTCATGGATTGAGTCAACAACTGGCTAAGTACCCTCGCGGCCCCGTTACTTGACGAAGGGTTACAAAATCTCGTGCCACAGTACGACAAGTGGCCGAATTTAGGTAGTAACTAAGTAGAAAAGTTATACAGTGATGAGTGCAACTTTTGTATGTATTTAGATGTTATTGTAAATTTGTTTACATTTTTACCAGCCAATCGGCGGTTGATTGTGGAATAGCTCTCGTATATAATTCTCCTTTTTATAAACTCTTATAGAGCTTCAATCGCTCGAAAAAACGAGGGTCAATGACATATCAACAATTTTCTGTCTATGAAGTGCGGGTGTAGGAGGAAATGAACAGACTGGTAGACTGGCTGGGACTACACCTTTGAGCGGTGAGCTATATTATGGCAAGGCTGATGTGGTCAATTCTCTGGATCGAGTAAAACAGAGGATCCGCATATGGAGATATTGACTCAGCAAGGAATATAGTGACAGTCTGCCCAGCGCAAGAGGTATACTAGGATATCAAATGAAAAACTACATGACACGAACATAACAGGAGGTTGGGGCGCAATCTTATCATGGGCAGAAGAGGATAACAATATAGTAAAGGACCGCTTTACAGGCTAACGGCGTGCACATAGTGCTAGGTCTGTAACTGTACAGACCAATCGCAATCGACGCTTAGCGGTTGATGTGGTCAGTAGCGGGCCAGCTGGCAGCCATTTTAGGCTGCATCGACCTGGAAACTCATCTTGACAGGAGCTACCCCACAAAGAGAACTGGTTACTCGCATCAGATGAAGATAGTCCATATTCATTGGGCATGTCATGAGACGGTTTAAAAAAATTTCCAATTTGCGGGTATCATGACCACCTCGCCGCAGGCGAGCGTCTAGTCACTACGCTACCGCGGCTTTCTAAGCTGAAGAGAGTTACCGAGAATTAGAGAAAAGGGAAGGGACGTGATCAGACGACTTCAACACCAGGTTTGAGACGGACCGACCTAGCGAAAAAATAAACCTCAGGCCGAACCACCAGTGTAGATTAAGTGTGTGTCTGTGTGGGTGGGTGTGTGTGGGAAGGAGGGAAGTTTGAATCTCTCGATCTAGACTCAAGTGTGTGGCTGGGTGTGTTGGTGTACTTTATAGTAAAAGTAAACAAGAAGTAACAGTCCTTTTTACACACCCTAGGCGCATTGAGTATATGATGCAAGACCCATGTTTGTATAGACAGTATAGAGCAATCGGCACTCGGCGGTGATGTGGTCATTGTCACGCCTGACACCTTTACTTCCCGAGAAAGTTCTTGGTACTCATTTTAGGCAGTATATAGGCTTGACAGAATTTCCCCGTCCGGTTCTTGGTCTTTATCTGACCGTAGGTAGAGAGTCTTAGGATGTAACTGTAGACAGTGAAGTCATCTTGTCTCTATTTCATTAGACAGCTTTTCACGAAAGATAAGTTGTTGTTTTTTTTGTTGCATATCCCTTACATGACGTTGCAGTCAACATCAGCATTTTTCAGTTGCTGTTGATGTACTAGGCAAGATTAAGCTCAGTAGTTTGTCATTGCTTTCTGGGCGACCGGAAGTTACCAACGCGCCGAGAACCACAGCCGATTCTCGCGCAGGTTACGTTACTCACGAGAATATACGGAATGACGGAGAAAGACGCTAACTCCTAGGCCAGGGAGAGTGGCGAAAGATAATTGTGTGTGTGTGTGTGGGTGTGTGTGTGTGTGTGTGTGTGTGTGTGTGTCTGTGTGTGTGTGTTCATGAAGTTGTTTTTGTGTGTTTGTTGTCTGTGTGCTCATGAAGGCTTTAGCCGAAACACCCATTTTGTCACTTGTATTTGCATTCAAGTGAAAATTACCCGACTCTATTTGTCGTTGTAGTCGATTCACTCACTGCATTCTCTGATCGTAGACACAAAGACTACCTCAGTGCGGCACATCCTCTTAGTATCTCTTGTCCAGATGGCCTAAAAATGTCGCATGTTCTTGTCAGGACGGTGCCATTAACCCCTTGTTTGTTTTCTAGGCAATTCTATGTTGAGTAGTTTGCCATTGCCTTCGGAAAGAGAAATCAACGTTTAAGGCTGACTTGCCTACCTCTACCATCCACGCACAGGAAGTATAAGAGCGAGCACTGTTATCCTTTCGGCCACGTCGGCAAGATTTTAACCCGGCTCTGTTAACTGATTCAGTGCCAAAGGATAAAATGTCGCCAAATGTGACCCCCCCCCCACCCCTATTTCGACAGAAGGACGATATTTCGCCATACTTGGTTCATCGTGTTATTTTTTTTATTTTGTGTATCTTCCGCAATTTCGATGCTTAGTGAACGGAACTTCACTTAATAATATATGTTCATTTAATTGTGCACTATGTCCGGTCCAAACCTAATTGTTTGTTTGGCACTGATTTAGTTAAATGTTGTATTCCTAGTTGAGTCCAAGCTACAGGCAAGGAGATAATCACGTCTCTTTTTAAATATGTGCACTTCACCCGGACA
The DNA here is from genome assembly GCA_963921405.1 of Cepaea hortensis. NCBI lineage: Eukaryota > Metazoa > Mollusca > Gastropoda > Stylommatophora > Helicidae > Cepaea > Cepaea hortensis. The sequence continues at coordinate 117,369,889 of OY992880.1, forward strand.
ATTACTTTGGAAAATGTGACTTTTTGGTATAGAATAAGTTAAACGGAATAAACCCAGCTTTTAACTTCTTTGCCAGTTAGGGTTTTCGTTGGCGTCTGTGGCAAAGGGGTTAGTGATCACAGTCTCAAAACTCCCGACATACCGGGTAGAGGGTTCGAAATCAACTGCCGGCGATTTGGGAGCAGATCGCTTTGCGTGATTTCGATGCCATGAGCTTTAGTTGTTCATAACGCAATGGCAAACTACTTAATGTAAAACTGACTAGTAAATCAAAAAAGGCCAATAAATTACGGGGTTGATTGCAACATCCTGGAAACGAGGAAATGTACAGATCGGCAAAGAAAGGTGGAAGACCGCCTCAGTCTGATACAGGCAGAACCTATGATGGGGCCAAGAGATTTATGAGAAGCAATTATAGAACCACGAGGAAACTGGAGCATCCAGGAAAGATGATGCGTATTATCAACTCAACCTAAAAGAACAAGTAACCATCTTCAGACTCGGGCAGAACACAACAGACTGAAATATCGCATGTTTAGTAAAGATGTTTAAAGATAGGAGGTACTGATTAGTGTAACTGTGGAACTGGTACAATGAAAGCAAAGCGTGATTTTTAGAAGTGTCCAATATATGCAGAACAGAGAACCGTTTGTTTGTTGTTGTTGTTGTTGTTGTGTGGACAACATCCACTACATTAAAGTACAGACACTGTGGAGATGTCAATAACCTTAAGTTGATTGCAAGTATGTCGGAGCACGTATGGGAATGATCCGCGTGCAGTCATGTCCGTTCTTGACTCAACTCAAGTTGATTGCTGCTCCCCTGGCATTTATTCATATTGGCGTCTGATGATGAACGAAGAAGAAGAAGAAGAAGAAGAAGAAGAAGAAGAAGAAGAAGAAGAAGAAGAAGAAGAAGAAGAAGAAGAAGAAGAAGAAGAAGAAGAAGAAGAAGAAGAAGAAGACAATAAAAAGAAGACAAAAAAGAAGAAACATAAGTAGAAAACAAAGAAGAAGAAGAAGAAGAAGAAGAAGAAGAAGAAGAAGAAGAAGAAGAAGAAGAAGAAGAAGAAGAAGAAGAAGAAGAAGTGCAACGTCCTGAAAAAGAACATGCAACTTTTAATCAAAATTGTCCCTTGTCCACTCTTTCAATTACCATGTTTGGAAAGTCATTACCCTATTAAAGCTGACCGACTTGTGTTTTAAATGCGTATATTTAAGTCCTCGACAGTTCCTAGACCTTCTTTTATTGTAAACATGCAGTGTGTTGGCTATTAACGACATATGGCGTGTTCTCCATTTACGCGAATTGACTATTTTCCTGGAAAACGAAACTGGAACAACGCTACCTTCCTTTGGCTGCGATCAACCAATAAAAACAAGGTTTACAGATCTCGGCCTGTGTACTATTAAAAGATACATACTAGATATTCAGAAACAAAATAAAATAGGGGAAATAAAACTGGTACATAATACTTTCGATTGCTAGCCACGAAGAGATATCACAGTTCTAACATGTGATGGTATAAATCTTGCAATTTATGTTCTATACCAATAGAAACATCTTCCATTTTGAAATGAATGAAACCTGGCTCTTCAGCAACCCACATAACGACATACATATTATGTCGATCAATGTTCTGCGCAGAGATGGATGCCAGATACGAACTTTCACTCTATCTACAAGTATTTCAAATCGCTCAATTGTCTATTGTTTGTAATGTATTTTTTTTTGTTCGCATATCCTTTACAGGACATCGCTGTCAACAACAGCATCTTTCAGCTGATTGTTGATGTCTTGGCAAGATTACGCTCAGTAGTTTACCATTGCTTTCTGAGCGACCGGTTCACATACCCCGTAAGTTACCGACGCGGAGATAACCGCTACCGGTTCTCGCGCACGTCACGTTACTCAAGAGAGTATACGGGATTACGGAGAAAGTCGTGTAAACTCTAGACCAGGGAGACCGGCTTGTAATGTAGTTAGTTATTGAAAATATAATTTTCGTTTATTAGCAGGTTTTGTCATTTATTATAGTGCCTTTATTGCTGCTTCTACTACTACTACTACTACTACTACTACTACTACTACTACTACTACTACTACTACTACTACTACTATCGCCACAGTTGCATTATTTGTTACTTCCTCAATAACTATTCCTAGTTATGTCTTCTAAAAAAAAAAAATGACCCAGTTCTGACATCCTCTTTCGTGAAGCTTCAGAAGAAGAGTGCTACCTTAAGGCTTTAAGGCTTACTTCTTGAGCGTGGGGTCACCACAACAAGTTTCAGGAAACCGGTAACACAAGCTTAAAGTGCACCTGCCGTGAAACGTTCTATAAGAATGTTTTCTGGTATAAGATGATCTCTGTACGGCTCGCATATGTCAATTCTGACAATAAAGTGAATAAGCCACAAATATGCGCACGCTTGCTATTTTAGACCTCGTGCATAATCTTCTATGGCGCAGTAATGCGGGACAACAAACAAGAGCCACTTCCAGGAACACTTGGGTTGTAAAATAGCATCAGAATACTGAACATTAGAGAATGTCCTGGTGGTGTTTACATGGAGGTAACTCATCTAACGTTGCTATTAGACAGTTCGTCTAACGTTGCTGGGTGTTTGACAACTCATTTAACGTTGGTGTAAGACAACTCATCTAACCTTGGTGTTAGACAACTCATCTAACCTTGGTGTTAGACAACTCATCAAGGCTGATGTTTGACAACTCATTTAACGTTGGTGTAAGACAACTCATCTAACCTTGGTGTTAGACAACTCATCTAACCTTGGTGTTAGACAACTCATCAAGGCTGATGTTAGACAACTCATTTAACGTTGGTGTAAGACAACTCATTTAACCTTGGTGTTAGACAACTCATCAAGGCTGATGTTAGACAACTCATTTAACGTTGGTGTAAGACAACTCATCTAACCTTGGTGTTAGACAACTCATCTAACCTTGGTGTTAGACAACTCATCTAACCTTGGTGTTAGACAACTCATCAAGGCTGATGTTTGACAACTCATTTAACGTTGGTGTAAGACAACTCATCTAACCTTGGTGTTAGACAACTCATCTAACCTTGGTGTTAGACAACTCATCAAGGCTGATGTTAGACAACTCATTTAACGTTGGTGTAAGACAACTCATTTAACCTTGGTGTTAGACAACTCATCAAGGCTGATGTTAGACAACTCATTTAACGTTGGTGTAAGACAACTCATCTAACCTTGATGTTAGACAACTCATCTAACCTTGGTGTTAGACAACTCATCTAACCTTGGTGTTAGACAACTCATCTAACCTTGGTGTTAAACAATTCATCTAACGTTGGTGTTAGACAACTCATATAACCTTGGTGTTAGACAACTCATCTAACCTTGGTGTTAGACAACTCATCTAACATTGGTGTTAGACAACTCATCTAATCTTGGTGTTAGACAACTCATCTAACATTGGTGTTAGACAACTCATCTAATCTTGGTGTTCAACTCATCTAACATTGGTGTTAGACAACTCATCTAATCTTTGTGTTAGACAACTCATCTAACATTGGTGTTAGATAACTCATCTAATCTTGGTGTTAGACAACTCATCTAATCTTGGTGTTAGACAACTCATCTAATCTTGGTGTTAGACAACTCATCTAATCTTGGTGTTAGACAACTCATCTAACATTGGTGTTAGATAACTCATCTAACATTGGTGTTAGATAACTCATCTAATCTTGGTGTTAGACAACTCATCTAATCTTGGTGTTAGACAACTCATCTAATCTTGGTGTTAGACAACTCATCTAATCTTGGTGTTCAACTCATCTAACCTTGATGTTAGACAACTCATCTAACCTTGGTGTTAGACAACTCATCTAACCTTGGTGTTAGTCAACTCATCTAACTTTGGTGTTAGACAACTCATCTAATCTTGGTGTTCAACTCATCTAACATTGGTGTTAGACAACTCATCTAATCTTGGTGTTCAACTCATCTAACATTGGTGTTAGACAACTCATCTAATCTTTGTGTTAGACAACTCATCTAACATTGGTGTTAGACAACTCATCTAATCTTGGTGTTAGACAACTCATCTAATCTTGGTGTTAGACAACTCATCTAATCTTGGTGTTAGACAACTCATCTAACATTGGTGTTAGATAACTCATCTAATCTTGGTGTTAGACAACTCATCTAATCTTGGTGTTAGACAACTCATCTAACATTGGTGTTAGACAACTCATCTAATCTTGGTGTTAGACAACTCATCTAACATTGGTGTTAGACAACTCATCTAATCTTGGTGTTAGACAACTCATCTAACATTGGTGTTAGATAACTCATCTAATCTTGGTGTTAGACAACTCATCTAATCTTGGTGTTAGACAACTCATCTAACCTTGGTGTTAGACAACTCATCTAACCTTGGTGTTAGACAACTCATCTAACCTTGGTGTTAGACAACTCATCTAACATTGGTGTTAGACAACTCATCTAATCTTGGTGTTCAACTCATCTAACATTGGTGTTAGACAACTCATCTAATCTTGGTGTTAGACAACTCATCTAACATTGGTGTTAGACAACTCATCTAATCTTGGTGTTAGACAACTCATCTAATCTTGGTGTTAGACAACTCATCTAATCTTGGTGTTAGACAACTCATCTAATCTTGGTGTTAGACAACTCATCTAACATTGGTGTTAGATAACTCATCTAATCTTGGTGTTAGACAACTCATCTAATCTTGGTGTTAGACAACTCATCTAATCTTGGTGTTCAACTCATCTAACCTTGATGTTAGACAACTCATCTAACCTTGGTGTTAGACAACTCATCTAACCTTGGTGTTAGACAACTCATCTAACATTGGTGTTAGATAACTCATCTAACATTGGTGTTAGACAACTCATCTAATCTTGGTGTTCAACTCATCTAACATTGGTGTTAGACAACTCATCTAATCTTGGTGTTCAACTCATCTAACCTTGGTGTTAGACAACTCATCTAACATTGGTGTTAGACAACTCATATAATCTTGGTGTTCAACTCATCTAACATTGGTGTTAGACAACTCATCTAACCTTGGTGTTAGATAACTCATCTAATCTTGGTGTTAGACAACTCATCTAACATTGGTGTTAGACAACTCATCTAATCTTGGTGTTCAACTCATCTAACATTGGTGTTAGACAACTCATTTAATCTTGGTGTTCAACTCATCTAACATTGGTGTTAGACAACTCATCTAACCTTGGTGTTAGACAACTCATCTAACATTGGTGTTAGACAACTCATCTAACCTTGGTGTTAGATAACTCATCTAATCTTGGTGTTAGACAACTCATCTAACATTGGTGTTAGACAACTCATCTAATCTTGGTGTTCAACTCATCTAACATTGGTGTTAGACAACTCATCTAACCTTGGTGTTAGACAACTCATCTAACATTGGTGTTAGACAACTCATCTAACTTTGGTGTTAGACAACTCATCTAACCTTGGTGTTAGACAACTCATCTAATCTTGGTGTTCAACTCATCTAACCTTGGTGTAAGACAACTCATCTAACCTTGGTGTTAGACAACTCATCTAACCTTGGTGTTAGACAACTCATCTAACCTTGGTGTTAGACAAATCATCTAATCTTGGTGTTCAACTCATCTAACCTTGGTGTTAGACAACTCATCTAACCTTGGTGTTAGACAACTCATCTAATCTTGGTGTTAGACAACTCATCTAATCTTGGTGTTAGACAACTCATCTAATCTTGGTGTTAGATAACTCATCTAATCTTGATGTTAGACAACTCATCTAACCTTGGTGTTAGACAACTCATCTAATCTTGGTGTTAGATAACTCATCTAATCTTGGTGTTAGACAACTCATCTAACCTTGGTGTTAGACAACTCATCTAATCTTGGTGTTAGACAACTCATCTAATCTTGGTGTTAGACAACTCATCTAATCTTGGTGTTAGACAACTCATCTAATCTTGGTGTTAGACAACTCATCTAATCTTGGTGTTAGACAACTCATCTAATCTTGGTGTTAGACAACTCATCTAATCTTGGTGTTAGACAACTCATCTAACCTTGGTGTAAGACAACTCATCTAACCTTGGTGTTAGACAACTCATCTAACTTTGGTGTTAGACAACTCATCTAACCTTGGTGTTAGACAACTCATCTAACCTTGGTGTTAGACAACTCATCTAATCTTGGTGTTAGACTACTCATTTAACTGTTGTGTTAGGCAACTCATTTAACGTTGGTATTAGATAAGAAAATGCTACCCAGTCTTTTCTTTCTCTTATTCTTTCGTTCGCTTGAAATGTATTGTTTATATAAGCTATGCTGTCTCTTGTATACACATCAATGTCTATTTTTGGTTCACTCAGTGATCCATAAAGTTTATCTACCACTGTTGTTTTCCTTAACTAGAAGATTTGCCTAGATATGCCGTTTTATTGGCAGTCTTGGAGTATTTGATCTGCTGTCATTGGCGTTAATCCACATGTGAACACGGTTGATTTGCTAACCCAGTTATTTGAATGGTTACCTCATATTTGAATTATGTTTATTGGCTGTAATGGTAGCATAAAATTCGAGCTAATGTTCCCTGTTAGTTGGTTGGTTGGTTGGTTGGCTGGCTGGCTGGCTGGCTGATTGGTTATTTGGCTAGTTGGTTGGTTGGTTGGTTGCCTGGCTGGTTGGTTATTTGGCTGTTTGGTTGGTTGGTTGACTGACTGGTTGGCTGGCTGGTTGGTTGGTTGGCTGGCTGATTGGTTAGTTGGCTAGTTGGTTGGTTAGTTGGCTGACTGGCTGGTTGGTTGGCTAGCTGGCTGGCGGCTTGTTGGTTGTTAGGCTGGCTGGTTGGCTGGCTGGCTGGTTGGTAGATCGGCTGGTTGGCTTGTTAGTTGACTGGTTTGATGGTTAGCTGGCTGGCTGGTGGCTGGTTGGTTGATTGGTTGGCTGGCTGGCTGGTTGGTTGTTTGGGTTGTTGATAAATTGACTGATTGTCTGGCTGGCTGGTTGGTTTGCTGGCTGGCTGATTGGTTTGTTGGTTAGCTGACTGGCCGACTGGCGGCTGGTTGACTGGCTGGCTGGTTCGTAGGTTAGTTGGTTGGTTGGTGAACCCCCGGAATGCCGAGTTTAACTTTTTATGTTCGATGCATTAATATTCAGATCGTTGAATTCCCGAAAAGGACGAGCATAGATCGGAACGAGGGTCCTCCCGACTCAGCACCTCTCGACCTGGCACCTCCCGACCTGGTACCTCCCGACCCGGCACCTCCCGACCCGGTACCTCCCGACCCGGTACCTCCCGACCTGGTACCTCCCTACCAGGTACCTCCCTACCAGGTACCTCGCGACCTGGTACCTCCCGACCAGGTACCTCCAGACCCGATACCTCCCGACCAGGTATCGAAGTACCGTCTCCATGGAGTCTGTGCTGTAGACCTCTCCTACCCCTGTTCAAGCTCAGAAATCAGAGGGGTGTACAAGACCGGTAATGCAACTTTACATTTGAGGAGAGGCATATTAGAGTATCACCCGGTCATGATTAAGCCCGGTTCATACACACTGCTTAAGATTACGCCTAGAATTCTCATATTTTCTCCACAGGTATTAGGTACTGCATTGTCTCAGACTCGAACCTAATGCATAGAGATTCCACAGTATAATGGCAGTTTATTTTCTTTATTAGCAGATACCTATTGGTTTGTGTAAAGGTAATTCCAAGACACTTTTTCCATAGAGTGTTGCTGGCCCTTGGCCGTCTTGATAGACGATATGTGTTTCAAAAACAACAAAAAAGGCAAAACTACAACCCATGGCGGTAAGATCAGGGACGTAGTTATTCCTTTGTCATAGTACAAATCCTAGGCTGAATTTGAGAGACCATGTGTTGTATATGCAGCATGATTAAAACAAAAATTTCGACTTTTAAGCGACTTTTTTTTTTTTTTTTTGATTCCTCTCTTGACGTGCCTAGTTTAGTCCAGAGGAATACATCTGGAATAAGACAAGCTGCAGACGGTGTCGGATCAGCAAAGCAATGCTCTTACTGTCCGCCTGCCGGAGCTTCCATCCTGGACCAATTGCTAACTAAGGCTTAAGGAATGGTCAGTCCTGCCGTGACATTTAGTATTTAGGTTGCATTTCCTCGCACCAGGATAAGTCTTGTACCATCACATTTGCGCCCCTCTTCACGAAGACGCTGGCACAATACGGGGTATAAGGTTTTGTGAGTGCCACCATTCGGCACTAGCAGAAAGCACGTAGCGCAATCTACTGTCATATGGTAGCTAAGTCATATCTGACTAAGACCTGACATAAATCCCCATAAGATACAAAGTGATAAACTACTAGGTCATGTTATTATGAACTTTGATGACCTCTTCCGCCCTATCTACCCCTCCCTGGTCACATCCGTAATGGTTATTTTACAAGGCAGCCCCCTCAGTGCAATGCTATCAAGAGTTGTACGTTTTCCGTTAAATAAAAATCATAATTATCATCAAGTGCGCGGTTAGCTGGTGTTGGCGTTTATAAATCTTCACAAATCGCGGTCTTTGGTGTTCTGGATTAACTCTGCTGATATTCTTCTATGCCACTATCTCAGTCCATCGTGCATTATTTCTCTTGGTCTGCCTCTGCTTCTCTTTCTTTATTGTCACGCTGTTCTTCAATTCATCTCTTCTCATCACATGACCAATGAAAGCTGTTTGTCTATTTCTTATTGTTGTGCGTAATTTTGTAGTTTCATTAGCCTCTTTCAGGCAATTATTCTTAGTTAGAATATGTCCAGTCAGCAAAGCAATGCTCTAACTGTCAGCCTGTCGGAGCTTCCATCCTAGGCGAGTTGCTGACTAAGGCCTAGGAAATGGTCAGTCCTGCCGTGATATTTAGTATTTAGGGTGCATTTCCTCGAACCATGATAAGGCTTGTACCCTCCAAAAATTTGCAACATTCGTCTCAGGAATACTCAACAAATATCAACATCTTCTGCGTCCTCGGGTGACCAGACTGAAGAAGACAATGTTTGATCATATTTTATTTTTGGTGCTCGCTTGAACCGCCTGCCTCGTCATCGGTACATCGGAAATTTTAGAGCGTACTCTCATATCATTTCAGCCACACCGATGACTCTTCAAAGAAGATCTGATATGAGAGCAAGAGGGAGCTCGAGAAGAAAATGGATTGACGACATCAAAGCCATTGTGCGCTGGAACGTCAAATAATCTTCCCCACAGCACTTTACGGCAAAAGTGGAAGCTGATAATGATAACGTCTCTTCTGATGATAATCCCCGTAAATGTCATTTCCTTTATCTGTATGACAATCAGTGATTTGATGACACTGTAGCAATCTATGGCGAAGGGGTTATGGGCGCAGTGCGTATTCCCGCAAATCGCGTTCGAAACACAGCTGCGGGCGATTTGGCAGCAAAACGCGTTGCGTTGATTTTTTTTTTTTTTAAATGCTTTGATTAATCTGGGGAGAACCAGGAGAGAGCTGCTGAGGAGTGTGAACGATCGAAGAACTTGGCCTGAGTTGGTTGGGGGAGTTTGTTTCATTGGGGGTGAAAAGACAAGAAGAAGTAATGTATATTTTCATACTGCTGGTATTCAGTACAAATATGCAAAGTTAGTCAACAGATCATATACTTTTTGCACACAGATTTAGTAGTCCATACGTGCTCAGATCATCTCCTCAGTATCTCTATCGGCTGATGAAGGTTTATCACCGCATTGTCCACTGTTGTTTTAAGTGTGTGTTGTAAAGCTGTCCTACACTTTGTGTTTGAGTATTGTTTACATGCTCACAGTTTTTCTGCAGGTGTAACCCAATTCATTCATTCAACGTTGCCACAAGTACACGTGTTGCTGAACATAAGACCAGACTCGGATATTGACTGGGCACGCTGTCATTGTAGCACAATGACTATCCACAGATGGGATGCAAGAAAAAGCAGATGGTGATGATGATGATGATGATGATGATGATGATGATAATGATGATGATGATGATGATGATGATGATGATGATGATGATGATGATGATGATGATGATGATGATGAAAGAAAGAAAGAAAGAAAGAAAGAAAGAAAGAAAGAAAGAAAGAAAGAAAGAAAGAAGGAAGACGATGCATTAAATCCTCTTATTAATCAGTCTGTGTTGTTCTTGACAAAAGTTGTGATAATCGAAACATCTGACATATGTAGCCTATTTACTATTCCTATGTTTAGTCATTTTAATGTTACCCTTAGCCATGTCCCCACTGATTTAATGTTAGCATGGCCTGAGGTCCTTGTAAGGTATGTCCGTGTTTTTGTGGTTTTTCTCACGAACAATCTTGCATGTTTTATATACCTATGGTAACATGTTGTCATTGCTATTGAAACTGGCGTGAAATCATGTGCCGCTACCACAGTGACGCGCCCACTTTGTAGAGGTATGACGCAGTATATGTGACTTGTGTATCACTTCACATACCTATTAGAGTAACCCTTGTGGGATTGTCCTTAACCCCGGCCACACAATGTCGTTCATGTGTACGTTAAAAATTGTAAGCAATATTTATTGCAAAAAGTTCCGGTTCTGGTTCACTTCACGCACTTTGAGTGAAATTACACAAATGCTTAACAAGCTGCACTCATGAAAACGTCTTATTGTAGCATTAGGAGGCTGGGTATATAGTGTAGTATAGTATAGTATAGTATAGTATTTTTTTAAGTTGCATATCCCTTACAGGACGTTGCAGTCAACACCAGCATTTTGCAGCTGCTGTTGATGTTCTTGGCAAGATTACGCTCAGTAGTTTGCCATTGCTTTCTGAGCGACCGGCTCACATACCCCGTAAGTAACCAATGCGACACAATCCACTACCGAATCTCGCGCAGCTGTGTTCCCCACGTGGATATACGGGATTTAGTCCAATAGTCCGGTGTAAGGGTTGAACTCCTTACCTCGGCATCAGCACACCGGATGTTTAAGAACACGCGTTCTTATCCATTCGGCCATGCTTACCTCCAGCCTGATCATATTATTTCAATTCACTCTGCCGTCTGTTGTTTTGATGAAGTTGGTGTAGCTTATATTATTATTTGTTACTCAGAAAAGTCGTTAACCCCTTCGCCAGGGAGACTGGTTTATAGTATAGTATAGTATAGTATAGTATAGTATAGTATAGTATCTTCCATTGGGGCATAGGTCCTCAACCAACTCAGTTCAACCCACCCCCCCCCCCCCCATCTTAAGCTACCCCCATGCAGCTCTGCCCATGTCCTCCCATATTTTTCATGTCAACTCTAACGTTAAATCAGTCCTGCTGTATGGATCAGAAACTTGGTGAACAACGAAAACAATTCCAAATAAATTACAAACATTTGGTAATTGGTGCCAGCGCAAATTAGAAGAAATAAAATAGTATGATAAAATCACCAATGTGAAGCTCATGGAGAGAACTAGACGGACACCGGTAAATCAAGAGGTGAAGAAAAGACGCTGTCTCTGGATAGGTCAAAGATTGAGAAACCCCGAGACAAGTATCATTAGAAAAGTCTTTGTCTAGAGCAGTGGTTCTCAACCTTTTTTGGCCGTGCCTCCCTTCACCATATTTTCAGAACGTCATCCCCCCCCCCTCTTTTCGTATTTCCTACCTAAAATTTGGCCCGTGCCCCCCTTCACCATATTTTCAGAACGCCATTTCCCCCCCCCCCCTCGTATTTCCTACCTAAAAATATCCCCCCCCCCCACACACACAGTATACGTAATAATGGAAACACATACTAAAACAAGTCTAAGCGTCTACATAAAGTGTGATTTGTGGGTCCACTTACTTTATAAAATGAATTTTAGAAGGATGAGACGTACAGAACCGTAAAGTATGAAGGAAAATACAATATCAAGTAATCGGTTCTTGTATTAACGCGATCTTGAAATAATCTTCATCTCCCCCCCCCCCCCCCTGAAACCCTAAAATTCCCCCTGGGGGTGGAATTCCCCACCGGTTGAGAACACTGGTTTAGAGGAACCCACATGGCAAAAGAAAAAACGGAAGATCTAAAGACGCACGGAGAAGAATGCAGATACGAACAGAAATAAACAGTCAAACATTGCCTTATTCTATATTTAATACTTATGAAAGCAGGCCAAGTTTATCTAGTATTTCAAATTCTACAGTGAACAATAAGTACAGACACCGTACGGCGGTATGTTGCAAGGCTATTCGATAAGTGGGCGTACGTGTTTTCTGATATACGTTAACAAATCTATCAATGGGTAATAAACGGGCTGCGGGAATCCACCTAATTCTTGGAACCGCTATCTGGTCGGTCTAATTTACAGGCTGATTGCAGAAAGTTCTTAAAGTTCTTATATATGACTAACACAAAGTCGCAATCAACCTCAGTATTTATTTCAGAAATAATCTCACATGTATTTTTGGCGCTCATAGAAGAAAGAAGTAAAGACTACACAACACACTAGACAACATAACAATTGAAAGCCATTGTTTGTCATGCGTCGGTGTACACTTGTTACTGCAGAGAGGTGCTGTCGTCATTTGAAGGGACAGGTTCGAATCCCAGTCGGTATACTATAAATCAGAGTAACAATAATTCTGATGTATCGAAGTGAGTCGTGGACAATTAATAGTAAAGAGACTGCTAACGCGGCTGCTAAGATATGGTTCATCTCTCAAGTGACAAACAGGGCAGTGAAGACCAGCCCACGGAGAAAACTGATTCTGATGAAAGTAACAGGTGTGAGAACTGTGGGATTATATAACAACTGGGATGTAGATAATGAGAGTAACAGGTCTGTGGAACTGTGGGATTATATAACAACTGGGATGTGGATAATGAGAGTAACAGTTTTGTTGAACTGTGAGATTATATAACAACTGGGATGTGGATAATGAGAGTAACAGGTCTGTGGAACTGTGGGATTATATAACAACTGGAATGTGGATAATGAGAGTAACAGTTTTGTTGAACTGTGAGATTATATAACAACTGGGATGTGGATAATGAGAGTAACAGGTCTGTGGAACTGTGAGATTATATAACAACTGGAATGTGGATAATGAGAGTAACAGGTCTGTGGAACTGTGAGATTATATAACAACTGGAATGTAGATAATGAGAGTAACAGGTCTGTGGAACTGTGAGATTATATAACAACTGGAATGTGGATAATGAGAGTAACAGGTCTGTGGAACTGTGAGATTATATAACAACTGGAACGTGGATAATGAGAGTAACAGGTCTGTGGAACTGTGGGATTATATAACAACTGGGATGTAGCTGATGAAATTAACAGGTCTCTGAAACTGTGGGATTATATAACACCTGAAGCGCTCCGGGTGAAAGTAATAATTCTCTTAAACTGCGAGTTTATGTTTAAAATTAAAAAAAACTGGTTACAGCGGGGAGTAGAAGCCATGGATTTTTGGGCACGAATATTTTAACATTTACTTCAGGTAGATTAAAAAAAAAGAAGCTTTCATTGTGTGGGATTAGAACATCTGGCCTACATGTTTAAGAGACAGGTATCATAACCATTTGGACCCTCTAAAAGATTACATTTTTGTATATTAGAAAAGAGAGAAAATCATAGCTATATTCAGTAGCCGGAGCGGCTAATTTAAATAAAGCTTAAGCGAAAACAAAAACAAAATTTATTGACATTTCCAAAGCTGTCTTGGTCAATGTGTGTATTTCTAAAACAAGATGCATTTGACTGTTTTTTCTTTAAAATGATCAGATTTGTATATCATCAAGTGTCCTGGCTATTAGCGGAGGGGTTCAAGGCTCTGTCCACAGATATCGTTCTTTGGTGTTCTGGGTAAACTCTGCTGATATTCCTCCGTGCCACCGTCTCAGTCCATTCAGCATAATTTCTCTTTGTCTGTCTCTGCCTCTCTTCCCCTTGATCTTTCCAGTTGTCACGATGTTATCCAATGCTTCTCTACTCATCACATGACCAAAGAAAGCTGTTTGTCTCTTTCTTGTAGTTGTATATAATATTCTAGTTTCATTAGCCTCTTTCAGGCAGTCGTTGGTTTCTCTGGCAGTCCAAGGAATTCGCGACATTCGTCTCAGGAAAAGCATTTCTGTTGCTTCGAAGTTCTTCCCAATTTGTTCATTTACATTCCAAGATTCACTGCCATGTAGCAAAACATGGTTCTATATAGCATTTCAGCACTCTCTTACATTCATTGAAAGTGACTTATTTCATAAGACACTTTTCATTTCCTGAAATGCAGCTTTTGCTTGCCCTATTCTGTTCTTAATCGCTTTTGTGCATCTTCATCTTGTTATAATTGTCCCTGGGTATTTACAATTATCACTAGGATAAGAATGTTCCCTTTATTTTAATTTCTCGTTTTGGTGTCACCTTTTTCTTTGACTTGCATATAGACAACATAAAACCTTGTATATAGACAGCATAAAACCTTGTATAAAGACAACGTAAAACCTTGTATATAAACAACATAAACCTTGTATATAGACAACATAAAACCTTGAATATAGACAATATAAAACTTGCATAAAGACAACGTAAAACCTTGTACATAGACACCATAAAACCTTGTATATACACAACATAAAACTTGTATATGGACACAATAAAATCGTGTATATAGATAACATAAAACGTGTATGTAGATAACATAAAAGCTTTTATACAGACAACAAACTTGTATATAAACAACATAAAATGGGTATATAGTTAACATAAAACCGTATATATATAGTCAACATAAAACCTTGTATATCGTCGTGCGTCGTCATTCGCACTGCGAGCGCTAACAAGTCAAGTTGCATTATCCTGTCAAGAATCCTGATACGCGGGAAAATGTCACGTGGGAAGTCCAACAACAAGAAACACGCAGTTGCCAAGATGTTCAGCGTGGGAGCCGACAACAACAAGAAGAACGTCGAGAGCCCACCTGCTAGCTGCATCAAAGAGCCTGATACTACAGCTATTACTGAAGCTGCCACGAGGGAGAAGATTGACAGCCCAACACAGTCAAGAACCAAGACAGCAGAGAAGGGGGAGAAAGACACCAGAGTCGGAAACACCGACTCAAAAACACTCCGATGGGTTGTCAAGCGGATTCATGTGGAGCTGACAGATGAAGAAATCCTGAAGCAGCTACGTGAAGAGAATCTTCACATCCGATTCTTGAAGGCGGAGCAGCTTCTCACCTACTCCAAGATACCTACAACCTTGGGAGTGGTGACATCGGAGGGCAGCGAAATGCCGACCACAGTATCATACAACAAGAGAATGCAGCAACCAGAAAGATTCATCCCAAGAATCACGCAATGTTCAAGATGTCAGACGGCCGGCCACAGCAGAGCTACGTGTCGCAGTAAGACGGAAATCTGCCGATACTGCGCCGATCACCACGCCTTCAAGGAGTGTCCGCTGGCCAAGCTGGACACGGACTTCCGAGCTCCGAACAACAGAAGAAAGTGCGCCAACTGTCTGGGCAAGCATGGAGCAAGATACTTGGGCTGTCCGTACCTGCAACGACACAGAGTCGTCTTGAAGATAGCCATAACCACAAGGACACCATACAACGAAGCAATGCGGAGGTGCGAGACAGCCACGGGTTGCTCACAAGCGGAAAGAGTCCAAATGCAAAGCCAAATAGACGAGCTAAAGAAGCAAATCAAGCTACTCCTAGCACCGCCACAAACCAGTGACAATGAAAAACTGCTTGTTGAAATGAAGGAGATACAGAAAAACATCAAACAAGAGATGGGGCGCATGACCGAGATGAAGAAGGAGAACGAAGAAATCCTACAAATGATCAAGACAGAAAGAGAATTACATAGAGCTGAAATGGAACTCTTTCAAAACAAACCAACAGAAGCCATACAAGAACTCACAGAGAAACCGCAAGATGAGAACCAAGAGACCGAGCCTGAACCGCAAGCTAAAGCCAGCAGCCCAACTACAACACCCAAGAGGGAAAGAATATCCCGTCGGATCTCTGAAGGAGGCACAGAATACCCAGTTAGCAAGGAGGAACTCAAGCGCGAGGAATTCAGAAAGCGCTGGGAAGAAAAAGAAAAGAAGAAGCCTAAGAAACTCCGGGGGAAACCGATGGCATACCCAGTCTTACACTACGACTGTGAGAACGACTTCGAGTACTATATGGATGGCGGTAAAATCGTCCCATGGCTGACCACGGAGGAAGAAAACTTAAGGCAGCAGATACTCAAACGCGACAGTGAAAACAGCCGCAAGGAGGATACCGAAAACGTCGAAAAGCTCCTACAGAAAATACACAAAAAAGGAGACAAAAAGACCAAATAAAAAGTCCTTATAAGGACTGCAGCCAGTCAAGCCAGACGAGCCAGGAGCCTACTCAAACAAAGAAAACCACAAAAACAGACGAGCACAAAGGATAGCCGCCGACCGATCCCATCGCTGACGTCACAGACACAAACGATACATAACCAGTCCGAGAAAGGACTCACAAGACAAGAATTAGGGTGAATAAACCCACAAAAACCACGGACCTCAACAATAACCACAGCTCATGCAGCAGGTTAGACGAGGCCGAATTTGGAATTTTTGTTTTTGAATCAACCAACCAACCAACCAACCTTGTATATGGACAACGTTAAACTTGTATATAGACAACATAAAACGTGTCTATATACAATATAAAACTTGTAACTATACAACATAAAACCGTGTATATAGACAACACAAAACTTCTATACAGACAACATAAAACTTGTATATAGGCAACATAAAAGGGCCCTTCTTCAGGCCTTATGGCACTTCGTGAATGCGGTGTTAGACCATTATGTGTATAGACCAGTCGGCACTCAACGGGTGATGTGGTTAATGTCACACCGACTCGCCTTTACTTCCCAATGCATTCTTAGTATCCATTTTAGGCTGCGTGAAGGTAGGAGTCCTAGCCAGATGTTTTTTTTTACAAAGCCAGATCGAACTCACAACCACCAGGTCAGCCTCTACCCTAACGGGGTCACTTATACAGATTAAGGAGAGAGAGAGAGAGAGAGAGAGAGAGAGAGAGAGAGAGAGAGAGAGAGAGAGAGAGAGAGAGAGAGAGAGAGAGAGAGAGAGAGAGAATGTAATGGTCATTGAAAACAAGATAACGCAATAAGCTAGAGGTAACTCAAGGAGAAGAAGGAAGAGGAATGTACAATCTCAGCTAACGAAACATAAGCAGGATACAGTGAGGCTATGAACCAAGCGTTGCCTTGAGCCTTATCACAGTCATGAACATTCAGCGTATGTATATCTTTCCTAGAATCACGTGACTCGGCGCTGATTGTTTGTTCAGATAAATAAGATCGAATGCCTTCTTAAAGGGTTAAAGTAACAGCTGTGTGGTTCAGAGAGTTATGAGATTATATATAATATCCTTGATTGCTTTCTTACAGGGGGTTACGAGAGTTATGAGATTATATATAATATCCTTGATTGCCTTCTTAATATCCTTGATTGCTTTCTTACAAGGGGTTACGAGAGTTATGAGATTATATATAATATCCTTGATTGCCTTCTTAAGGTTTTTTTTTTTTTTTAAAGGTTGCCTTCTTAATATTCTTGATTTTATATAATATCCTTGATTGCCTTCTTAATATCCTTGATTACCTTCTTAAATGGGGTTACGAGAGTTATGAGATTAAATATAATATCCTTGATTGCCATCTTAATATCCTTGATTGCCTTCTTACAAGGGGTTACGAGAGATATGAGGTTATATAATCAATTGCCTTCTTACGAGGGGTTACGAGAGTTATGAGGTTATATAGTCAATTGCCTTCTTACAAGGGGTTACGAGGGTTATGAGGTTATAACGTCAATTGCCTTCTTACAAGGGGTTACGAGAGTTATGAGGTTATATAGTCAATTGCCTTCTTACAAGGGGTTACGAGAGATATGAGGTTATATAATCAATTGCCTTCTTACACGGGGTTACGAGAGATATGAGGTTATAATCAATTGCCTTCTTACACGGGGTTACGAGAGTTATGAGTTTATATAATCAATCAGATAGATTGTCTTCTTACAAGGAATTACGAGAGATATGAGTTTATATAATCAATCAGATCGATTGCCTTCTTACAAGGGGTTACGAGAGATATGATTTTATATACTCAATCAGATCTATTGTCTTCTTAAGTCAAAGGGCCGGCCGGCGCTGTGACGAAGGAGTTACGAACGCAATTTACAATCCCGCATACCGCGTTCCAAACACAGCCCGCCTTGCGCTGGTTTTCACACAAATGCATGAGTGCCGATAGTTCAGAAAGCAATAGCAAACTACTGGACGTAAACCTGCTAAGACATCACATTCAGCATAAACCTGCTAAGAAATCACATTCAGCCCCCCCCCCCAAAAAAAAAAATGCTGAGATTGACTGCGACGTCCTGTAAAGAATATGCAACTACCTAAAACAAAATCAAAGGTCCTGGCTCTTTTTTGTCTGTCGCCATAGCAGTATATTTAACGTCCGCTTTATAGTCCATCTATTCATATCTTTCCAGTCAGCTTTTCAAAGTGGGTTTAAAAAAGGCTAAAGGTAGTACCATGATAGATATTACTACAGTATTAGGATGTGATGTTTAAGGTCTTCACATATAGCCACGATAGATAAGAGTTGGGGTGACGAACTCCCTTCCCTTCCTAGACAACTCCACGAAAATAGTCGTACCTGTGTTTATGAGACTGGGTCAAACCCAGAGCAGAACTGGGCTGGTTAAAAAATAATCCTGCCCCTGTTGGGAATTGAACTCGGGTCACTGTCTTGGCAGGCAAGTGTACTAACCACTATATCACAGCGGCTCCTTACATGTAGAGAGGCCATGTTTGGGGTCGATGAGTTCCAATTAACATATTTATTTCGTTGCGTCTTGATTATAAATTTTTATTATATCCTATTTTCATCATCATCAAGTGCATTCCAGCTGGCTTCTATGTTCATGTCTCTCCATATATCTTCATCTTTGGTGTTCTGGATCACCTCTGCTGCTGATATTCCTTCATGCCACCTTTTCAGTCTATCCAGCATTATTTCTCTCAGCCTGCCTCTGCCTCTTTTCCCACCGATCTTTCAAGTCGCCAACAGGATTCTCTGTTGAAACTGATATGGTAATTCTTTTCTATGCCAATTTGAAGTTGTGCATTATAACTTGGAAATTGGGATTATATTCTTGATTTCTGTTTCATTTCTGATATCGACAATCACAACGTTACAAAGACAGGAGAAACCTTACACGTGTTGGAAACTTTAATATTGTATGTTTTTGTTTTTAAATCTAGTTTTGTCAATAATAATTGTCTTTGTCTTCGTGACACTAGCTCTGTTTGTCCCACACTAGCACTGCCTCTCTAAAGTCCAAAGAAAAAGTGTGGGGGTTTATAAGGATAAAAATCGCAACAGTGTTACTTTTGGACGCCAAATATATACACCTTATATGATACTAATAGCTTTGCCAAGCTATTTTAGTGTTCTAACTAAAAGTAAAAAATACCACCATGCAGCACTGGACAGGGGGAAAAAATTCTGCCTCTAGCAGAAGCCACCATGATTAATCTTTATTGGCCAGTTTTGTGCAAACAGAAAGATATGATAGTCAGTTTAAAATTACCGTGATAGACAATTGAAATTACTGTGCGAATATGTGTATATTTCAGCTTGAATGATTTTCTAATTACTTTAGTTCATATTGTGTGATTCTTTTGTATGTACTTGACGAGATATGCCAAGCAATAAATCATGCAATCTATTGTTTGTGTCTTTGTTATTCAAATTCTGTCCTTGCTGGGAATTGAAACTGTGTCACTGTGTTGGTACTTAGCACTAATCAGCAAGCTGATTGTAACATTGTACGGTAAGTGGCCCGGGACATAGAGAATTAACATAACTTTCCATAGTTGACGATGAAATCAATGTTTGAGCAGAAAGTGCTAAAGTAATATCTAATATTACAGATGGTTAACTGATTCAATGCCGAGGGATAATATATCGCCACATGTGAACTCCCATTTGGACAGAAGAACGATATATCGACATACTAGGATCATCGTTTTATCTGTTTTGTTTCGTGGTATCTTTCACAATTTTAAGGCTCAGCGAATGGAAATTCCCATTATAATACTTGTTTATTTGATAGTGTACCATGTTTGGTTCAGGTCTACTTTTTGTTTCGTACTCAATCAGTTAATATAACAAGTATCATACAAAAGTTAAATCTATGATAGAGAAGGGGTTAACAACACGACTTATTAACGTGTACACGTTTAGAGTTGTGATAAAGGCAGGCACAACATTGACCGAAATGGGACACAGACAGCTAACAAGCAACAATTGCCTAGATCATGAAAGAGTTAAAGTAACAAGTGTCTGGGTCATAAACAATTAAAATAACGATTACATCGGCCAAAGAGAGTTTGAATAATTTCCTGGGACAGAAAGAGTTCAAGTTAACAACTGCATGGGTCAGAAAGAGTTACAGTAACAACTGTCTGGGTCAGAAAGAGTTACAGTAACAAGTGTCTGGGTAGGAAAGAGTTACAGTAACAACTGTACGAGTCAGAAAGAGTTACAGAAACAACTGCCTGAGTCAGAAAGAGTTGTAGTAAGAACTGTCTGAGTCAGAAAGAGTTACAATAACAACTATATAGGTCAGAAAGAGTTACAGAAACAACTGCCTGGGTCAGAAAGAGTTGTAGTAACAACTGTCTGGGTCATAAAGTTACAGTAACAACATATGACAAAAAGTGAGTTACATATCCTTTAGAGGATATCGCAATCAACCCCAGCATTTTTGGCTGTTTGTGATTTCTTGGCTAGTTTACTGTTTGCCATTGCTTTCGGAACGACCAGAACACATACCATTGTACGAAAATCAATGCAAGGTGGCCTGCTTCCAAACCGCTTGCAGCTGTGTCTCGAACGCGGTAAGCAGGATTACGAATTGCGGCCGTAACTCTTTCTCCATGTAGGACAAAAAGAGTTGAAATAACAACTACTTGGAACATCAAGAGTTTAAAGTAATTACTATCTGGGATAGGCATAACTGTTTAGGACAGAAGTAACAACTATGTGGGACAGAGGTAGTAGAAGCAACAACTACTTGGGATAGAGAGAGCTAAAGTAACAACTGTCTGGTTCAGAGAGCTAAAGTAACAGCTGTCTGGTTCAGAGAGCTAAAGTAACAACTGTCTGGTTCAGAGAGTTAAACTAACAGCTGTCTGGTTCAGAGAGTTAAAGTAACATATGTGTAGTTCAGAGACTAAAGTAACAACTGTCTGGTTCAGAATTCAAGTAACAACTGTCTAATTCAGAGAGCTAAAGTAACAACTGTCTGGTTCAGAGAGCTAAAGTAACAACTGTCTGATTAAGAGAGCTAGATTAACAACTGTCTGGTTCAGAGAGCTAAAGTAACAACCGTTTGATTCAGAGAGTTAAAGTAACAACTGTCTGGTTCAGAAAGCTAAAGTAGCAACTGTCTGATTCAGAGAGCTAAAGTAACAACTGTCTGGTTCAGAGAGTTAAAGTAACAACTGTCTGGTTCAGAGTGCTAAAGTAACAACTGTCTGGTTCAGAGAGCTAAAGTAACAACTGTCTGGTTCAGAGAGTTAAAGTAACAACTGTCTGATTAAGAGCTAAAGTGACAACTGTCTGGTTCAGAGAGCTAAAGTAACAACTGTTTGGTTCAGAGAGTTAAAGTAACAACTGTCTGATTCAGAGAGCTAAAGTAGCAACATCTGATTCAGAGAGCTAAAGTAGCAGTTGTCTGGTTCAGAGAACTAAAGTAACAGCTGTCTGGATTAGAGAGTTAAAGTAACAACTGTTTGGGACAAACAGCAACTGTCTGTTATAGAGTAACAACTGTCTGCAACAGAAATAACAAGTGTCTAGAGCAGACAGAAAGCTAGAGTAACAGTTGCATGGGGAAAGTAACAACTATTTGGGACAGAGAGAATTAAAGTAACAACTTCTGGGCCAGAGATAATTAAATTAACAGCTGTCTGGTATAGAAGGAATTAAAGCAACAACTGTCTGGTTCATAATTAAAGTAACAACTGTCTGGTAGAGAGTTAAAGTAACAACTGTCTGAGACAAGTAACAACTGTCTAGTACAGAGAGTTAAAGTAACAACTGTGTGTTTCATAATAAAAGTAATAACTGTCTGGTTCAGAGAGTTAAAATAACAACAGTCTGGAACCGAGAGTTAAAGTAACAACTGTCTGGTACAGAGATTTAAAGTAACAACTGTCTGGTACAGAGAGTTAAAGTAACAACTGTCTGGTACAGAGAGTTAAAGTAACAACTGTCTGGTACAGAGAGTTAAAGTAACAACTGTCTAGTACAGAAAGTTAAAGTAACAGCTGTCTGGTACAAGAGTTAAAGTAACAACTGTCTGGTACAGAGATTTAAAGTAACAACTGTCTGGTACAGAGAGTTAAAGTAACAACTGTCTGGTACAGAGAGTTAAAGTAACAACTGTATGGTACAGAGAGTTAAAGTAACAACTGTCTGGTACAGAGAGTTAAAGTAACAACTGTCTGGTACAGAGAGTTAAAGTAACAACTGTCTGGTACAGAGAGTTAAAGTAACAACCGTCTGGTGTAGAGAGTTAAAGTAACAACTGACTGGTACAGAGATTTAAAGTAACAACTGTCTGGTACAGCGAGTTAAAGTAACAGCTGTCTGGTACAGAGAGTTAAAGTAACAACTGTCTGGTTCAGAGAGTTACAGTAACAACTGTCTGGGACAGAGAGAGGAAAAGTAACAAGGTCTGGGACAGTGAGGGTTAAAGTAACAACTGTCTGGTTCATAATTAAAGTAACAACTGTTAGGGACAGAGAGAGTAAAAGTAACAACTGTTAGGGACAGAGAGAGTAAAAGTAACAACGGTCTGGGACAGTGAGAGTTAAAGTAACAACTGCCTGAATACACAAATTCTGTCCAGAAAGCTCCTTGAAATCTGAAACTGAAAGGAAAGATAAAAGTGGTGAAAAAAGACTTGAAGAGTAAGCTAACACAAAAGTGGAAAGAAGATGGGGAGTAAGCTAGTCTGAAAGAGAAATGAGGAATAAGTACTACAAAATTGGAAAGAAGATTAAAAATAGGCTAGCACAAAAATTAGTAGAAGCCAAAGAAATAGGTAGTACAGAAGTGGAAAAGAAGATGAAGAATAGGTTAATACAAAAGTAGGATACAAATTTAAAATCAGGAAGTACAAAGTGGAAATAATAGAATAAGGCCAGTACAAAAGTGGAAATAAAAAAGATTAAAAATAGGCAGTGCAAAAGCAGAAAAACAATGACTAGAAAGTTCAACAAAAACAAACATGGCTGTAGTGATAAACTCCAAGTCAGGCTCATCAATACAGTATAACATTTATTCTATCCTTGCTACTCTGGTAGTTTTTGAACACCTGTCTTGTCACAAAAGTCTCACTTCAAATGTCTAATTTTGCAACATCACACAAACTGTCCGTTGGATACACACCTCACAGACAAAAAGACAATCCTTAGTGCATATGCTACAGAGACAGGGCTAAAAAATACCAGATTTGTTACATGTTATCAATTACGATAATATACACACACTCAAACACACATACATATAAGTATATGTTTGTGTGTCTGTGTAAGATAGAGAGAAGAGAGAGTGAATAAGAGTGAATATATATACATGCAAATACAGTGTTTTAAATAGAATATCAGCACTTTGAAAGTGTACCGTATTGTTAAGTGTAAAATATACTATTTATATAAAGCAACAGCCAAACTGTCCAAAAATCCTGAAGCCAGATTTAAATAAAATTGTTTTTGATTTTGGTCGCTAGACATTGTGAGGGGTGGAATTTACGAAGTCATAATCAGCAATTATAGTGCAACATGAATTGTTTTCCTGATTTCAATCAAATAGTTCATATTTCAGTTGTTAGACATTGTGAGGGATGGAAAAAGTGATTTCTTAATCAGTAATTGTTGTGCAATCTGAATTGTAAAAACTGACTAACACTAATCCCACAATGCAATATGAGGGAGACATTTTTGGGGATTTGTAATGCAAACAGTTAACTCTGATTATATTGAGTAACGCTTTTTGTGGCTCCAAAAACATGCCAAATTTACCAAACTCCAATCAGTGTGGCTCTAACAGCTGAGACCCAAGAAGTCCAAATTGGGTCAGTTGTAAGTCCAGATGGGGTCAGGTGTAAGTCTAGACTGGGTCAGATGTAAATTCAAATTGTATCAGATGCAAGTCGAGATTGGGTCAGATGTAAGTCTAGATTGCATCAGATGTTAGTCCAAAATGGGTCAGATATAAGTCCAGATTAATTCAGATGTATGTCCAAATTGGGTCAGACGTATATCCAGATTGGGTCAGATGTAAGGTCAGGTTGTGCCACATATAAGTCCAAATTGGGTCAGATGTATATCCAGATTGGGTCAGACGTATGTTCAGATTGGGTCAGATGTATGTTCAGTGCTGTGTAACATAATCCGCTACTATTTCTGTATGTTGTATAGATTGTCTGTTGTGAACATAATTGAACATAAACATGTGCAGATTGTCTGTTGTGAACATAATTGAACACAAACATGTGCAAATTGTCTTTTGTGAACATAATTGAACATAAACATGTGCAGATTGTCTGTTGTGAACATAATTGAACATAAACATGTGCAGATTGTCTGTTGTGAACATAATTGAACATAAACATGTGCAGATTGTCTGTTGTGAACATAATTGAACATAAACATGTGCAGATTGTCTGTTGTGAACATAAACATATGCAGATGCTATTTCTGTATGTTGTGTAGATTGTCTGTTGTGAACATAAACATATGCAGACACTATTTCTGTATGCTGTGTAGATTGTCTGTTGTGAACATAATTCAACATAAACATATGCAGACACTATTTCTGTATGTTGTGTAGATTGTCTATTATGAACATAACTGAACATAAATGCAGACACTATTTCTGTATGCTGTGTAGATTGTCTGTTGTGAACATAATTGAACATAAACATATGCAGACACTATTTCTGTATGCTGTGTAGATTGTCTGTTGTGAACATAATTGAACATAAACATATGCAGACACTATTTCTGTATGTTGTGTAGATTGTCTGTTGTGAACATAAACTTATGCAGACACTATTTCTGTATGTTGTGTAGATTGTCTGTTGTGAACATAAACATATGCAGACACTATTTCTGTATGTTGTGTAGATTGTCTGTTGTGAACATAAACATATGCAGACACTATTTCTGTATGTTGTGTAGATTGTCTGTTGTGAACATAAACATATGCAGACACTATTTCTGTATGTTGTGTAGATTGTCTGTTGTGAACATAAACATATGCAGACACTATTTCTGTATGTTGTGTAGATTGTCTGTTGTGAACATAAACATATGCAGACACTATTTCTGTATGTTGTGTAGATTGTCTGTTGTGAACATAAACATATGCAGACACTATTTCTGTATGTTGTGTAGATTGTCTGTTGTGAACATAACTGAACATAAACCGATGCAGACACTATTTCTGTATGTTGTGTAGATTGTCTGTTGTGAACATAATTGAACATAAACATGTGCAGACACTATTTCTGTATGTTGTGTAGATTGTCTGTTGTGAACATAACTGAACATAAACCGATGCAGACACTATTTCTGTATGTTGTGTAGATTGTCTGTTGTGAACATAACTGAACATAAACATGTGCAGACACTATTTCTGTATGTTGTGTAGATTGTCTGTTGTGAACATAAACTTATGCAGACACTATTTCTGTATGTTGTGTAGATTGTCTGTTGTGAACATAATTGAATATAAACATGTGCAGACACTATTTCTGTATGTTGTGTAGATTGTCTGTTGTGAACATACACATGTGCAGACACTATTTCTGTATGTTGTGTAGATTGTCTGTTGTGAACATAATTGAACATAAACATGTGCAGATTGTCTGTTGTGAACATAATTGAACATAAACATGTGCAAATTGTCTTTTGTGAACATAATTGAACATAAACATGTGCAGATTGTCTGTTGTGAACATAATTGAACATAAACATGTGCAGATTGTCTGTTGTGAACATAATTGAACATAAACATGTGCAGATTGTCTGTTGTGAACATAATTGAACATAAACATGTGCAGATTGTCTGTTGTGAACATAAACATATGCAGATGCTATTTCTGTATGTTGTGTAGATTGTCTGTTGTGAACATAAACATATGCAGACACTATTTCTGTATGCTGTGTAGATTGTCTGTTGTGAACATAATTCAACATAAACATATGCAGACACTATTTCTGTATGTTGTGTAGATTGTCTATTATGAACATAACTGAACATAAATGCAGACACTATTTCTGTATGCTGTGTAGATTGTCTGTTGTGAACATAATTGAACATAAACATATGCAGACACTATTTCTGTATGCTGTGTAGATTGTCTGTTGTGAACATAATTGAACATAAACATATGCAGACACTATTTCTGTATGTTGTGTAGATTGTCTGTTGTGAACATAAACATATGCAGACACTATTTCTGTATGTTGTGTAGATTGTCTGTTGTGAACATAAACATATGCAGACACTATTTCTGTATGTTGTGTAGATTGTCTGTTGTGAACATAAACATATGCAGACACTATTTCTGTATGTTGTGTAGATTGTCTGTTGTGAACATAAACATATGCAGACACTATTTCTGTATGTTGTGTAGATTGTCTGTTGTGAACATAAACATATGCAGACACTATTTCTGTATGTTGTGTAGATTGTCTGTTGTGAACATAAACATATGCAGACACTATTTCTGTATGTTGTGTAGATTGTCTGTTGTGAACATAAACATATGCAGACACTATTTCTGTATGTTGTGTAGATTGTCTGTTGTGAACATAACTGAACATAAACCGATGCAGACACTATTTCTGTATGTTGTGTAGATTGTCTGTTGTGAACATAATTGAACATAAACATGTGCAGACACTATTTCTGTATGTTGTGTAGATTGTCTGTTGTGAACATAACTGAACATAAACCGATGCAGACACTATTTCTGTATGTTGTGTAGATTGTCTGTTGTGAACATAACTGAACATAAACATGTGCAGACACTATTTCTGTATGTTGTGTAGATTGTCTGTTGTGAACATAAACTTATGCAGACACTATTTCTGTATGTTGTGTAGATTGTCTGTTGTGAACATAATTGAACATAAACATGTGCAGACACTATTTCTGTATGTTGTGTAGATTGTCTGTTGTGAACATAAACATGTGCAGACACTATTTCTGTATGTTGTGTAGATTGTCTGTTGTGAACATAACTGAACATAAACCGATGCAGACACTATTTCTGTATGTTGTGTAGATTGTCTGTTGTGAACATAAACCGATGCAGACACTATTTCTGTATGCTGTGTAGATTGTCTGTTGTGAACATAATTGAACATAAACATATGCAGACACTATTTCTGTATGTTGTGTAGATTGTCTGTTGTGAACATAAACATGTGCAGACACTATTTCTGTATGTTGTGTAGATTGTCTGTTGTGAACATAACTGAACATAAACCGATGCAGACACTATTTCTGTATGTTGTGTAGATTGTCTGTTGTGAACATAAACTTATGCAGACACTATTTCTGTATGTTGTGTAGATTGTCTGTTGTGAACATAATTGAACATAAACATATGCAGACACTATTTCTGTATGTTGTGTAGATTGTCTGTTGTGAACATAAACATGTGCAGACACTATTTCTGTATGTTGTGTAGATTGTCTGTTGTGAACATAACTGAACATAAACCGATGCAGACACTATTTCTGTATGTTGTGTAGATTGTCTGTTGTGAACATAAACTTATGCAGACACTATTTCTGTATGTTGTGTAGATTGTCTGTTGTGAACATAATTGAACATAAACATGTGCAGACACTATTTCTGTATGTTGTGTAGATTGTCTGTTGTGAACATAAACATGTGCAGACACTATTTCTGTATGTTGTGTAGATTGTCTGTTGTGAACATAACTGAACATAAACCGATGCAGACACTATTTCTGTATGTTGTGTAGATTGTCTGTTGTGAACATAAACCGATGCAGACACTATTTCTGTATGCTGTGTAGATTGTCTGTTGTGAACATAATTGAACATAAACATATGCAGACACTATTTCTGTATGTTGTGTAGATTGTCTGTTGTGAACATAAACATGTGCAGACACTATTTCTGTATGTTGTGTAGATTGTCTGTTGTGAACATAACTGAACATAAACCGATGCAGACACTATTTCTGTATGTTGTGTAGATTGTCTGTTGTGAACATAAACTTATGCAGACACTATTTCTGTATGTTGTGTAGATTGTCTGTTGTGAACATAATTGAACATAAACATATGCAGACACTATTTCTGTATGTTGTGTAGATTGTCTGTTGTGAACATAAACATGTGCAGACACTATTTCTGTATGTTGTGTAGATTGTCTGTTGTGAACATAACTGAACATAAACCGATGCAGACACTATTTCTGTATGTTATGTAGATTGTCTGTTGTGAACATAACTGAACATAAACCGATGCAGACACTATTTCTGTATGCTGTGTAGATTGTCTGTTGTGAACATAAACTTATGCAGACACTATTTATGTATGTTGTGAAGACACTATTTTTGTACGTTGTGTAGACTATTTGCCTGTTGTGAGCTTAATTAAACATAAACATATGATGCCACTATTTCTGTATGTTGTGTAGATTGTTGTATGATGTTACGAGAATAACTGAACATAAACATATGCGGAAGCTGTCTCTGTATGTTGTGCAGACTGTGTCTATATTTACAGACAGGTAGTTGAGAGTTATATGTTTCATGATAGTGCCATTTTGTTTTATCTTCATATGCAAAGACATGAATCACATAGACATGATGTGATGCCACTGGCAGAGCCTCTCACAGCACATTTAAATTATTGAAGAATATAACACAGACTGAACAATTCAAATTATTTTAAAATATGCATTTATATGTCACCACTTATGTAAAATTTGTCACAACAACAAACAATAATAATAAATAACTTCATAAGCTTGTAAAAAAATACACCTGATTATGTGGGAAATGCTAGGAACTTCACAATTGTGAGGCCACAAGTTGAAGACTTTAGGTATCCCGCTCTTTTCTTTCCTTCTAAGAGTAATCACCCACATGTATATGTACAAATCAGTGACTTAAAGCAGCACAGTTCACTTCATCCTTCCTAATCAAAGCCACACAAAAATGTTACCCTTAGCACTGAATCTATCATAGCAATAGTACTACTGTACTGGCACCCTGCCATCTTGACCAATGATAGTCAGTTACATTGTGCCTTGCAAAAAGGCATAATAACCTCTCCATAACACAAAGCCTGGGTTGAAATGTAGAGACCATGAGTTGCCCATGCAGCATGATCCCTCTCTCAGCCTGCCTATCAATAGTAACAGTAGCAATAGTAACAGTAGCAATATTAACAGGAGTAATATTCATAGTAGCCGGCTCCATGGCGAAGGAGTTACGGACGCAGTATGTAATCCTGCATACCCATGTTCGAAACACAGCTGTGAGCAATTTGGCAGCAGACCGCCTTGCATTAGTTTTTTTACAAAATGGTATTGGTGCTGGTAGTTCAGAAAGCAATGGCAAACTACTGAACGTAAACTTGCCAAGAGATCACAACAGCAAAAACATGCTTGTGTTGACTGCGACGTCCTGTAAAGGATATGCCACTAACTTTTTTTAAAATACTAATAGTACTACTTGTATATTGTAATTGTAGCAGCTTGCCAATGATAAATAAAATCTCTGAGAAAATATGTAATAGAAAAATTTCAAAACGAAAGCAACAGCATCACAGAGACAGCAAGTGTCAGTAATTCTGAGAAACTGGTTTTTTAAAAACCTTAATGAATAAGAAAATTGCGCTGATGGCATATCCGTTAATCCTGGGAAATCCCTGGGTGGGGAAATGGGTCATTGATTTTCAAAAGCAATAAGAATGTAATGTGTGTGGGGTTCATGCATGTATTATGTATGTGTGTGTGTGCGCGTGTGTGTATATGCACACATGTATTGTTATGGACACACACGTATTTATATATATATATATGTACACATATATGTCTTGTTTACTGACATAAATATGCATAGTGTTTCAAAAAGAATA
The DNA here is from genome assembly GCA_963921405.1 of Cepaea hortensis. Classification (NCBI taxonomy): domain Eukaryota; kingdom Metazoa; phylum Mollusca; class Gastropoda; order Stylommatophora; family Helicidae; genus Cepaea; species Cepaea hortensis. The sequence continues at coordinate 117,400,172 of OY992880.1, forward strand.
CCCGTATGTTGAAGATAATTGTAAAAGCAACTCTTTCAGTCCCAATCAATGTGTGGTGTGGGCATGGTTCTTTCCTGTGAACCCCAGCCATGATGTCATGTTTTCTCTTACTTTTTACAATTTATTCACAAGCGTACACAAGAAATCTGGTTAGCCTCTTTAAAAGTATTGCTCTCATGATTTTTTTCCATGGTAGTTATTTCCCCCTTAGACAAAACTGTTGCAAACAGTCTATCCCTGAAAGGGCTTCAAATTTGCTTTGCACCAAATGATAAGTTTGGACATTTAGTGAGTAAAGTATTTACAGAGTTTTATCTGCTTTATGGCTTATTGAGCATATCGTGCTAGACCCATTTTATTACATACTAATGAACACTCGAGGGTGATGTGGTCTGTATTATGCCATCTGCATTTAAAACATCTATCCAGATGCAGATTCAAACATATAACCACCAGACAAGTGTCTAGCCACTCCACCACAACATCCATGTTTGAAGAGTTACCCAACAAATTAAGAAAAAGTAATTTGTTCCAGCCAACAGATGGTGATGCTAGGTATGAAAATGGCAATGATAAGTACTCACAGCCCAACATGAGTTTAGAAGGCAAATGAATACTGATCCAACATGTAACATGAGAGTGACAACACTCATTGATTGGATATGCACTCAGGAATTGAAAGTGATTAAACTTGGACGGGTTTTTTTTTTTTTAGTGGAAACTATATTTATTTATAAGTGTTCAACAACTAAAATTTATACACCAAAAATACTGATATTCTTTTTTGAAACACCCTGCATTTATTAAAGTCTACGGGCATTACTTTGTGCACACTCCAGACTAATTTATTAATCTTGCAAGACAGATTCAGCACAATAAAATGACTGTGTAGTAAATTACAGTGTAATAAATAAATAAGATTCAAGCTGTTCTGACACGTGTTCACAAGCACCCATTTACACTTTGTGAGGTAGTGCAATTTTTTAAGCATTATTCATGATTATATCTCTAATATAGGAGACCAGACGGATCACAGTGTGTGAAAAACTGTGGTATTTATTAATTCAAAACACTATTTGCAAATTTACTTGACTATTTTGTACTTCTCAATGATAATGTTGCCCCTGAGCTAACCTGGATTGTAGTAGTGATCAAGTACAATAATACACTATCTCAAATCAGTTTCCTGCTATAGTCAATGATGTGATAGCACCATGACATTTGTATCGGTCAAGAGCAATATTTCTCTTGCTTTGGCAAGTGATGAGACCCAGCATCAGACCATGCTCATGATATTATCAGTGCAGTTCACTATCAACTTCGCTATCGCACCCACCGTAGTAGTCATCACCATCATCATGTGCTATGCCAATAAGCGTGGGCGGTCGTGTTTCGCCATCTCGCGTGATCACCAGAGTCGTGGATCAGCTCAGTGTTCTTGTCTCAACCATACCACGTGGCCAAGTCATACGGGTATTTACTTCTCTGCCTTCCCTTTGTTCTCTTCTCCTCAATCTTGCCAGTTGTCACCAAGTTCTTCAATTTATTTTTTCTCATACAGTGACCAAAACATTTTGACTGTCTATGTTTAATTTCTCTAATCAGTTTACGGGTTTCATTTGTTTCTTGTAGGACTTGGTCATTGCTTTTCTGTCTGTCCATGGTATTCTTTGCATTTTCCTCAGAAACCACATTTCCACAGCCATCAGATGTTTTTTTCAGCTTGTCTGCTCAATGTCTGCGCTTAAATCAATCAATCAATCAGGTGCCATCTCCACAATGAAGGTTGGCAGCAATGGATCTCCAACACTGTCTGTCTCTCACCCTGACTGTACATTCTGTCAGATTGATGTTCATCCATGTCTTGATGTTATCTTCCCACTTGGATTGTTATCTACCTCTTGCCCTCAAGTATGGTTGTTATAAGAGTATCATGTCTTTTAACATGGTCAAAATATTTCACTTGCCTCTTTTTTTTATTTCTTTCATCAACTTTCTTTTCATTCCCAGTTTTTCTAGAACCTCTATCCATGCTTCACATCCATACAAAAGTACAGTTCTATTTAGCACCTCAAAACTCTTTTTTGTTTCGTTGCAAATGACATATTTTTTTGGTCAGTATGTTTTCCAGTAGTGATACTGGACACAGTAACAATAGATTGTGTTGTACCTAGCCCCTGGCAGTTTGATTACAACTGAGTTAGTTATCTTTTGATCCTTGCCTGCCATGTTAGTTTTCTCTTTGATGATATAATAAAAGATCATCATCATCATCTGCCATGTTGATAAGCACTCAATCGCCATTGTCTTGGAAGAGGTCTGTGTTCTTGTCCCAGCTTTGCCATGTGGCCAAGCCATCCAGGTATTTACCTCGTTACCTTGCCCTTATATTTTTTTCCCATCATTCTTGCCAGTTGTCACTAAGTTTTCTAGTTAATTTCTCCTGGTAACCTGCCCAACTAAATCTTGGCTGTCAAAATCCAATTTCTCGAATGAATGTACAGTTTAGTTTTCATTTGCCTCTGACTTATTGGTTTTTCTGTCTGTTCATGATGTTGTTTGCATTTTACTCAGAAACCACATTTCCACTGCTATCAGATGTTTTTCAGCTTAATAAAAGATTTGCATTTAATAACAGATAGGCAGTGTAAAATACAATGTATCTGGTTTAAAAACTAAACAATCAAAAAGTGTTTTCACTAGAACATAATCATTAAAGGACCACTTGTTTATTTTTAATGAATTCCTTTCATTTTCTTGTTTCTCCTTAAAGAAGCAACAGGTATTGGCTATAAGTTTATCAATGTACTACTTCCCAAAATTGAAAATATCTTACTGGTATTATCTTTTATGCTTTTACATTTTCCTTGCTAAATTATAATGTGGGGTTCCACAAGACATTAGCAACTATGTGGCTTTGCTACATGTGCTAAATCTGCAGCACTTCATTTGCATTATTCTACATACTCTTCGTACTTTTAATGCATTCTTGTGTTAAGTGTTAGCTATACTGTGTTTATCCTGTTTATGAAAAAGTATTTCATTAAGCTTAGTATTATATGCCGACGCTGTGGCGAAGGAGTTATAAATGCAATTCGCAATCTCGCATTCGAAACACAGTTGCAGGCAATCTGGAAGTAGATTGCCTCACACTGGTTTTCATTTAATGGTATGAGTGCCGGTCATTCAGAAATAAATGGCAAACTACTGAAAGTAAATTTTCCAAGAAATCACAAACAGCCAAAAAATGCTAGGGTTGACTGCGATGTTCTGTAAAGGACAAGCAACTAACTGTCTTCAGTCTTATATAGTAAAGTAAAAAACCCCTTTTCACACGACAAGACGAACATCATTAAACCAACTGGCAACTGATGGGTGATGTGGTCAATATCATGCCATCTGCCTCTACTTCCCAGGAAATGTCCTACTACCCATTTTATTCTTGGACAACCTGGTAAATCACATCTGTGGGGAAAAATTCAGTCTTTGTGGTATGTTCGAATTGCTCCAACATTTCTGTCCTTAACTATTTCCATACCAAGTAACTTGTCATATGTCTAATGGTTGCTCCAAAGATAATCTTCCTTCCTGGTGTCACTGCTCTTTCCTGAACCCACCCTATCTAAAACGTTAGTTTAACCCTGTCATATTGTCTTGTTGATTTTACTTCTGCAGACCCAAACATGTTAGTCTTTACATTATTGGGACAGAAAAGTTTAAATAAAGTAACTGCCTGAAGAAGAAAGAGTTAATAAATATAGAACTATTATATACCTTATGGTCTCCAAGACAAAGATGTCACTGACATAGTTAACATGTATGCCTGGCAGAACATTGTAAGGTAAACAAAATACTCTCAAGCTAAATATACTATATCTATAATACAAAATCATATTCTGTATGGATATTCTTTGATAAATTCCTTTAATTTTTCAGGCGCCACAGGTAACTTGTCAACTACTTGTGATAAAAATGTGTTGGGGAGACACTGGTTGATCGTCACGCGTGATAAATGGGCTAAGCGGGGTACTGAATTTTTCAGGGGTTTTGTCAATGTAGCCTTCATGCTCCTGTGCCCCGACATTTCTTCCCATTGCCAGGATTTATTTCCACCATCTTGTGTTACCCGGACATGAAAATCCACAAGACCAAGCACACTGTCAAACTGTGGCAATTTGTTCCTTATACGTTCGTCACTATCAAACTGAAAGAGGCCTTTGTTGTAGAGGATTCTCACACTAGTTGCTCCTCTTTCTGTCTTCACACTCAAAGTATACAAGTATCCAGAATTTGAACTATCTCTAATTAAGAAAGTACCTGTTGGTGCTTTACGAAGAAGGTCCTTGGCAGTTTGGCTATCAATTGAGCCATAGTAAAAACCACATTGTGATAATTCTTTATCGTTTTTCTCCAATTTTTCCAAATCAATTTGACTGCTGAAAGAAGGACGATAGTAATGAGCAGGCGGTCTTCCTGAACCATATCCAGAATCATTCTGGACTTCATCAGGATTATTATCGCTGCCCCGCAATGCCATCCCATGCTGCAAGCTTTTACTAATTTCTTGGTGACTGCTGCACACAGAAGATGTCTGGTGAAGACAGCACTGATTCTGTTTAGGTTCTTGATGCAGAGGAAATCTTATGGGTTCCTTAATGTGACATAAATGAGCACGCTGGCTTAGTGCTAGCTGTGCAGATGTATGTTTAATCTGATCCACTTTGGTACTATTCTCGATGATAAGAATACAATTTTCTGAGCAGCTGTTTAATCTTATCAAACATTTGATCACCACCTCAGGCAAGGATAGCAAATCCAAGTTTTGGCACAACTGTTCTTCCTCTGCTTCAGGATTCAGACAATTCACATCAGTAGGTGTAATATTTCCTGATGTGAATGGGCAGGTACTGGGAGGCATCTGAGTTGTGTAAAACGTTTAAATCTTTCCACTCCCTGTGGAAAAAAATAGGTATAATTAAATATCTTCCTATATGTGACCTCTTCCTTTCCTAGACTTGCCAATTTAAAATAACTGCCTGGATTTAAATGAGTTGAAATTATAAATACCTGGAATGTAAGTAGTTAATGGAATCAAATGAACAGAAAGTAGGTTGTAGGAAAGCCTGTGCTTAAAAGAGTATTAAAGTAATGAACAAGACTTCACTGGTTGCTGTAACAATTGGTTAGAATAGAAAGGGTTAATATAAAACTGAGTGTATTGTTTTACACATTGCTTCCAGGTTAAAGTTCATCATAAAACAGGAAGACATCTTTCAAAGAGCTGTTATGTCTAATTTGAAAGTAGGCCACATTGTGTTGGTTTCTATACAATGATATGATTGCTGGTCATTCAGAAAGCAATGGCAAACTACTGAATGTAAACTTGCCCAGGAATCACAAACAGCCAAAAAATGCTGGAGTTGACTGCTACATCCTGTAAAGCAGTGGTTCTCAACTGGTGGGGAATTCCCCCCCCCCCAGGGGGGGGGGGGGGGGGGAATTAAGATTATTTCAAGATCGCATTAATACAAGAACCAGTTACTTGATATTGTTTTTTCCTCTAAATTTTACGGTTCTGTACTTCTCGCCCTAATGAAATTCATTTTATAACGTAAGTAGACCCGCAAATCACGTTTCATGTAGATGTTTAGACTTGTTCTAGTATGTGTTATTAAATTTAGCTTCCATTTTTATGTATACTGTGTAAGGGTTGGGGGGGGGGGGGGAAGATTTATAGGGAGGAAATTCGAAAAGGGGGGGGGGAAGACGTTCTGAACATATGGTAAAGGGGGCATGGGCCAAAAAAGGTTGAGAACCACTGCTGTAAAGGATATGCAACTCACTTTTTATTTTTTTATGCCTAATTTATATTATATTTAAAAATTATAGAGGCCTATGTGGCCGCGGGGTAAATGTGCTGGAACTTCTGGCGTACTGATCTGATTGCAAGGTAAGGGGTTCAACCCCTACACTGGTCAGTTAAATTCTTGTTCAGAAAGCATTGGCAAACTACTTAATGTAAAACTACCTAGAAAATCAACATGGGCTTGGGGTTGATGGCAATGTCTGCAATGGACAGGCAACATTTAAAAATCATGTGGGCATCAAGGTCAAATGAATTCCTGGTCAAGTGCAATGATTTCTCTTTGTTGTCTGTGTAATAGGGTATTCCCCAAACTAATACATGCTGCACAGCTGTTGTAAATGTCATTATTGTATACATAAAAGTTTACTCAGCTGCCAGACAAAGGGAAGAAACAGAAGTGTAAACCAAAGCAGAGCTTACAACAGAATAGAAGTGTGTCACAAGCATATTAAAGATGGAATCAGTTGTTCAAAATAATTGTCTAATGGTTCTGTTTAAGAAAGTTACTGGGTTACCTGTAAACTAACTGACCCCTGAAAATAGAACTCCAAATTCATACCTTGTGTTTTCAATATATTTTTATGATAAAAGAGTCAGTGAAAATGATAATTATGGTAATAATAAAAGAGTTGCGGACACAAAAGAACTCATCACAGATATCAATAGGAAACAGTCAACACTCTTTGACCACATCAACAGAAGAAAACAAATAGAACAGATTTAACAAATGGTTTGATTAAAAAGGTTTGTCATATATGATTTAGTTACTGTATGATAGTTGATGGTACTACTTTCTCTTTTGTTAGTACCGATTTTTGGGTGACGCTCCCCAAACCCAACACTCCGCAATGTACCATCGGCTTCAGGTAGAGGAGAGCAATTGGGAGGGTACAAGCCTTATCCTGATGGGAGGAAATGCAACCTAAAGACTAAATGTCACGGCAGGGCAGACCATGCACTAAGCCTTGATCATCAGAGCAACTTGGTCGAAGCTCTGGCAGGCAGACAGCTAGAGCATTTTCTGAAGCTTGTCTTGTTCCAGATATATTGATGTTACTTTTCCTCTGGAGTAAACTAGGCAGGCTAAGAGAGGGATCGTGCTGCATGGGCAACACATGGTCTCTACAATTTAGCCCAGGCATGTGCTATGCAGAGGTTATTATGCCTTTTTTTTAAAGCACAATAACGATTGTCTGTCAAGATTGGAAGGTCCCAGTGTGTCTGATTAAGTATTATAGGATGTGCTCAAGGGAAAGGTGGAGAGAAGTGTGCAAGAGGAAGACAACATTACAGGTAGGGAGACAACACCAAGAGATGGATTGGACGAAGTTTATATGAACGCAGCATGAAGACGCAAGCCAATGTGTTGGAAACTCCTCACAGTCGACCTTCAATGTGGAGATGACATTTGATTGGGTGAAGGTTAATTCAAAAAGAGATAGATGATTGCTGCAGAGATAACAATAACTCAGTTCATAACTGTGACAGAAGGATAGCACAATATCATATATATATAATATATATATATATATATATATAACAGAAGAAAGTGAGCGAAAATATGTATCTTTTTTATACTGGCATTCCAATTACACATCACAGAATTGACTTAAGTGATCACAGAATCTTAGACAGCTACAATAAACATCTTGAAAGTTTGGCACAGGAGGGAATATGTTGGTATTAGAAATTACTAAAACCCCCAGAGCAATTAAGAAGCTCTAAAAAACAACATGAATATTCAGAGCAGCATAAAATTACATACTGCATATCTTTTCTGACTGTAAAAGTTTCACAGAAGGTATAAATTGAACGGAAAAGCTGATTCAAAAAGTAAAGTACAGGTTTTGAAAGAACTATCACAACTGAAATACTCTGACTTATTAAAGGAATCAATGACTGACTGAACACAATTTTTTGGCTTTATAATTCAACCCCAAGGAAGTGGAAACTGCTAACATTTGCAGCACAACATAAGGGGAGATCATCAACAAGGTCATGCCAAGAAGTCTAAAAATGTCAGTGCTTGTAAATAGACAAGAGCTGAGCAATGTCACCTTTTATTACAACAAACAAAGGGGTTGTTAATACTGCCACACCTTACCAAATGTGTCTCTTTTCTCTCCCTTATATTTAAATGTATGCCCTGTGTTCATCCCCCTTCTTCCTCTTCCAAGATGAGCTGTCACATCTAGTCATGAAACCTAAGCGGTCAGTGTCCGGTCTTGGCATCCATTTGTCTCTGGTTTACTTCCTCCAGACAGATTTCATCTGTGGTAACGGACTCTTATCTACCCATGGGTGCCTAACAACTTTTCGTCTCTCCACCAGCCTTACTCTTTGTAATTTCCAACTTCTGTGAGATTTTTAACATAAACAACAAGCACAAGAGCCTCTTGTTTCTCCTCTCCCTTATCTGAAAAGGCTAGATATCCAATCTCACTACCCAAGCAAGATATCAATAGAAAGCAATGGTTCTTTTTCAAATGCCAAGTCCTATGTTGGGATTTAAACCTGGTCACTTCACAGACTGAGGTAGACATCAAGGCCACTCAACTACAAGGCCCCCCCCCCCCACCTCATGCCATATTCCACCTATTAACTGCAGATTACAATTTGAGCATTTTATTTGTATAGAATTATTAAATTATAGACTTGTTGATTTTTAAAAACTTCTTTTAACATTTCTTTGAATTATGTTATGATCTCCTTATTTTGTCTATTTTCGATACTCTCTCTCTATTCTAGACAGCTGTTATTTAACTCACATTGTCTTAGTTATTTCTTGAAGTATTTGTATCCTAGTTGTTTCTTTGCCGGTCTCCCTGGCCCAGGAGTTAACGTCTTTCTCCGTAATCCCATATATTCTCGTGAGTAACATAACCTGCGCGAGAATCGGTTGCAGTTCTCGCCGCATTGGTAACTTACGGGGTATGTGAGCCGGTCACTCAGAAAGCAATGGCAAACTACTGAGCATAATCTTGCCTGGTACATCAACAGCAGCTGAAAAATGCTGATGTTGACTGCAACATCAAGTAAGGGATATGCAGGAAAAAAAAAGTTGTTTCTTTAAAGTTCTTGAGCATAGCCTACGATGGGTAGCGTTGTGATGTTCTGTTGTGATAATTTGGTGTGTCCAGTGTGTGCCGCGTGGTTACACACCCGCTTCACACGCGTGATCCGGGACTGTTTCCGGATCCGGTCAGGGATATGCACTACTGATGAGCTCAAATGAGGGCGAAACTCGAGTATAGTGCTTCCATATTGACGTGGATTGGCCTTAGGTTCATATCAGAATGTGATCGGCATTGCCAGTAGTGGGTTGTGCTCAATATTTAAGTTTCTTTAAATGTCTATGTCCTAGTTGTTTCTTGAATTATTTCTATCCTAGCAGTTTCTTTAAATGTTTCTATCCTGGTTGTGTCTTTAAACATTTCTATCCTAATTGTTTCCTGAAATACTTATATCCTAGTTGTTTCTGGAAATATGTGTATCCTGGTTGTTTCTTGAAATATTTCTATTCCAGCTGTACCTTTAAACATTTCTATCCTAGCAGATTCTTTAAATGTTTCTAACCTGGTTGTGTCTTTATACATTTCTATCCTAGCAGTTTCTTTAAATGTTTCTATCCTGGTTGTGTCTTTAAACATTTCTATCCTAATTGTTTCCTGAAATACTTATATCCTAGCTGTTTCTGGAAATATGTGTATCCTGGTTGTTTCTTGAAATATTTCTATTCCAGCTGTACCTTTAAACATTTCTATCCTAGTTGTTTCTTTAGGCATTTCTATCCTAGTTGTGTGTAACCACAGTATTATGTCCATGTGTTACCATTGGACACCCCTAATTGATTGACCATCAAAACTAAATAAGCTTTCTCCTTCAGCCGATGCAGTGGTCATTTGTAAGTGATCAGTATGCTAACAGCTTTCTAATTTCTATTGTCTGATATGTCATCTGATATTTACTTATTTCTCATTCTCTACTATTAGTGCCAATTAACTAATTAAGTGCCATGGGATGATAAATTGTCTTAAGTGACTTCCTTATCTGCCAAGGGCTGATATACAGTAGTGCAATCCTCCTTAACTTGATATATAATACAGTCTGCTACCATATTAACAACTTTTAAGACATAACTTCCCATTTTCTGCCATACATTTTTGTTTGGTTCAAACCTACTTTTTTGTATGGCACTGAATCTGTTAATATAATTTATTTCATGTTACTTTGGTGGATCTGAATTATCTCAGTCTTTGGCATGCTTACGTTTAATCCAGTAAAATAATTATTTCAGCAAATGCAGTTTTGTTTTGTGCACTGTCAAACAGGATTTCCTTAACACCCTATCACTGCTTTATAAATAACAAATCCTGCTGCAGTGACCATCCTGGATTTTAATCAGTACTAAAGAATCTCAGATTGTTAGATAGGCAGGGAAGGAAGAAATGCACATTTTCAAAATGTTTCTGTTTGAAGTGACTAAATAACATAATCAATAGTAATATAGAAGGGGCAACATAACTTTACATCAGAATACTGATGGTAAACATCTCTCTCTGTGTGTGTGTGTGTGTGTGTGTGTGTGTGTGAGAGAGAGAGAGAGAGAGAGAGAGAGAGAGAGAGAGAGAGAGAGAGAGAGAGAGAGACCTGCAGACAGAAGACAGACGCAATTATTTATTTAACAATGTAATATAATATTGACTAATCGGTCGGGTATGTACAATGTTAGCTTTTTAACTGCTAGTGACAAAGAGTTAACTTTTTAACTGTTAATGATAGAGATTTAACTCTTTAACTGTTAGTGATAGAGATTTAACTCTTTAACTGGTAGTGATGAGGACTTAACTCTTCAAAACAAAAACTGCCAGTGACAGAGAGACTTAACTCTTTAAAAAAAAACTAGAAATTACAGAGACTTAACTCTTTAAACGACAGCTAGTGACAGAGAGACTTAACTCTTTCTAGTGTCAGTGTCTTAAATAACAACTGCTAGTGACAGAGAGACTTAACTCTTTAAACAACAACTGCTAGTGACAGAGATACTTAACTCTTTAAACAACAACTGCTTGTGACAGACGGACTTAACTCTTTAAACAACAACTGCTAGTGATAGAGAGATTTAACTCTTTAAACAACAACTGCTAGTGATAGAAAGATTTAACTCTTTAAACAATAACTGCTAGTGATAGAGAGATGTAACTCTTTAAACAACAACAGCTAGTGATAGAGAGATTTAACTCTTTAAACAACAACTGCTAGTGATAGAGAGATTTAACTCTTTAAACAACAACTGCTAGTGATAGAGAGATGTAACTCTTTAAACAACAACAGCTAGTGATAGAGATTTAACTCTTTAAACAACAACTGCTAGTGATAGACAGATTTAACTCTTTAAACAACAACTGCTAGTGATAGAGAGATTTAACTCTTTAAACAACAACTGCTAGTGATAGAGAGATGTAACTCTTTAAACAACAACAGCTAGTGATAGAGAGATTTAACTCTTTAAACAACAACTGCTAGTGATAGAGAGATGTAACTCTTTAAACAACAACAGCTAGTGATAGAGAGATTTAACTCTTTAAACAACAACTGCTAGTGATAGACAGATTTAACTCTTTAAACAACTGCTAGTGATAGAGAGATTTAACTCTTTAAACAACAACTGCTAGTGATAGAGAGATTTAACTCTTTAAACAACAACTGCTAGTGATAGAGAGATTTAACTCTTTAAACAACAACTGCTAGTGATAGAGAGATTTAACTCTTTAAACAACAACTGCTAGTGATAGAGAGATTTAACTCTTTAAACAACAACTGCTAGTGATAGACAGATTTAACTTTTTAAACAACAACTGCTAGTGATAGACAGATTTAACTCTTTAAACAACAACTGCTAGTGATAGAGAGATTTAACTCTTTAAACAACAACTGCTAGTGATAGAGAGATTTAACTTGTTAAACAACAACTGCTAGTGATAGAGAGATTTAACTCTTTAAACAACAACTGCTAGTGATAGAGAGATTTAACTCTTTAAACAACAACTGCTAGTGACAGCAGCTTTTAAAGATAACCTTAAACAACAGCTAGTGTTGAGGACTTAACTCTAAACAACAAATGCTAGAGATAAGGACTTAACTCTTTAAGCAATAACTACTAGTCATAGACTTCACTCGTTAACAGCTGATAGTGGCAGACTTAACTCATAAGGCCATCAGTGGTTGGTGTAAGAATATTCCCTCTGAGTCTTAATATAATATTGAAGATAAAGCATTTACCATTTCAATGGTTTACAAAACTATACTGATAACTGATAAGATAAGTGATAAAAAAGGGAATATTTAAAATGTAACAGTATAACCATGGCAAAACAAAACAAAATCTTTAGCAGAAGTTATCCTATGATAAACTCCTAGAAATGCACTCCCAGGCTATACTTTTTACTTTTAATTTATCTGAATTATATTTCGGTTTATAATTTCAAACACAACTGAAATTTAACACAGAAAACAAGAAATATAAATATTTGATTTTATTTGCTCTCGCTGTCTTCCTCTATCTCTATTCCCCTAACATACTAGATTAATTTAACCCTACTAATTTAACATCCTACTATATTTATTTAAAATACAATTTATTTAACCTACTAGAGATTTATTTAACCTACCACTCCAGATTTATTTAAACTACTAGAGTTATTTAGCCAGCAGCCTTTTGTTGCCTACGTTGTGGCTTTCCACTTCTACGTTTCCCCGGTAGCTATGATGAGGCTATCTCATGCCATACCTTAATTATTACAATTTAAAATATTTAATTTTCAACAATTTTATTTGTCTTAACCGATCTTCTTCAATACTGAGTGCCTGTCTGAATATATTAATTATTATTATTAATAATAATATTATTATATTACTATTACTTTATTAGATAGGCTCTATTTTACTATTTATTCTTTGTCGTCGAATGAATTTTTATTTATTACATTCAAAGTCAAAGATAAGTGTTTTTTCCATCTGATTTGACAACACAATTCCATACTCAAAACATATGTGTAACTTACTGTTTGGTATAATAATTACGAATACAGCTTGTCAATATTCCTGAGCTGCGTCTACCAGATCGTTCACAGATGTAAACTGAAATCTAACTGACCCTGTAAGTTTTATAGGAGGAAACAGACAGTGTAAGGCTCACTTGTTCCCGCGAAAGCAGATAGAATTCCGAGAAAGGTATATTTCCCCGGTCACGTGCTCACAGTGCTATTTTTAGAAGAGACGAGGATTTCCCCTTTGTGGACGTACGTTACAGTCCGTTACACAGGTAAAGCATATTAAACTTGAGTACACGTTCACAATATATTGTCTGGCTGTGCTGTGCTTTCATTGGAAATGGATACAAGTTGACATATTGTTCTTTATACCTTGATAGAGTTGTTTATTTTGTTTTAACGAGCTGCACGTTGGCAACTATGTATATGCACGAAAGCTTGCTTCTGATACTGATGTGATATACACAGGGAAGTTTAAAATGGTGACAACAAAAGGATTTCATGTACTCCGTGTCACTAAATTTAATTTCTTGCTATTGGTGAGTCAAAAAAAGGGGCGGAAGCGGATTTCTGTGGAAAGTGTAGGGACATTCGTGGTATCGTTACAATAAGTTCAATAACTATGCAAAGATAAGAGTTTAAAGAAGACAACGAACGCGATTATATGGTTCGTATGTGTTGTGTTGTTTTAAATGTTATGACTAAAGCATGCACAATACCACTTAGTGTGTACACATTACTATTCTACTACGGTGAACAATTTGCCTACCTTTTAGCCATTAATATTTTGAATATAGCAGTCATTTATCTTGTTTCCATAGCAATCAGTAGTTCTGGCTGCAATAATTTATTTTGCAGTTTCCAAGAAAGGGGATATTTTTAGAAATACCTTAGGCGAGTTTTGTTTTCGAAATGATTTTGAAAGGAGCTTCGGAGGTGTGTAGCATTCTTGCAGCAGTTCTGGCTCACAGTTTCCATCATAGGAGATACTAATTAGTGGAACTGGTAATTTTACAGCTAAACATTTGTTACAGGAGTGTCCAACATATGGAGAACACTCAAGAACAGAGATGTTAGCACACACCCGCTCCATTTGAGGGCAATCTCTATGGAGATGTCAACAAGAGTAAGCTGACCGTTGCTTTCTTTGCGTTCATTCATGTGGATGTCTGAAGTTGAACAAAGAAGCAAAGGGAGAAGAAGTGGGAGAAAAAGTTTCCATGTTAGAATACATAGGTAGACTCATAGGTCTAGTGTAAGCTCTTGTACTCGCGTTTCCCCCCACGTTTTATGATTTCTTACGCCAATCAGTATCCACGCGTGTATTAACTGTTAACATTAATCGGTCATAATGTAGATAGGTATGTTAACACAATCAGTGCCAAACAAAAAGTATGAATCATGGATGGCGGAAAATGGGAAGTAGGAGTGTGTCACAGTTACTTAAAAGTTGTTAATATGACAACAGACATGTCGTAGTATAACTCACTGGCACTCCAGCGATATCTAAGCCCACGGTAGATACAGGAAGTCGGTTAAGACGATTAATCATCCCATGGCACTTAATCAGTTAACAATTAACTAACGATTAATCATCCCATGGCACTTAATCAGTTAACAATTAACTGACGATTAATCATCCCATGGCACTTAATCAGCTAAAAAATTAACCACATTGACGTGGATAAGCCTTAGGTTCATACCAGAATACGATCGGCGTTGCCAGTAGTGGGTTGTGCTCAATATTTAAAAATTAACTGCCCACATTTCTAAAGCCTTAATTTATTCGAATGTGTTGATCGACACTCATAAAAGTAAAAATAAGAAACAGAGATTAGAGGACATTGCTGATTATTATTTACATCCTCCTTCTCCGCCACCTCTGTTTAGCCATTTGGCATCAAGCTAAGAAGACCCTCTGGAGAGAGCTTTGGATGCCATCAATTCATCCCTGCCAATCTCTCTCTCTCTCTCTCTCTCTCTCTCTCTCTCTCTCTCTCTCTCTCTCTCTCTCTCTCTCTCTCTCTCTCTCTCTCTGTTTCCGCTGTGTCTACTTGCTAGAACTCTTAGTGGGCTACTGTCTTGTAATAATCCTATGCTGTTGTCGGTGTTTTTAATACAGTGGAACACAAATTACTGACATGATTTATAAATTAACATATATTGGTAGACACTCATAGAACACAACGGGAGACGAATAGAAATCAGAGACACACAGATCAATCATAAACTATGAATATGTTAGACTTTGAAGTGCACTTTCTTCTTCAGCGAATCCTTGTCCTTATTTGAGAATTCGGAGAACTTCCATAACTCCAATTTCCTAATAAAGACATGGATTCGTTAAAGAAGCAAGTGTACTTCGGTCTTAGGTACATGATAACTTTGTGGTTTTCCTGAGGCGATCATGTCCCTCCAGAATTATGTTTCCCTTGTTCCTCGTTAAGTTCAGCCGCTGGCCGTCTTCCGTGTCACCCTAGTCTTCCTCTATCTCTCCCCCCCCCCCCCCCCCCGCGTTTCCATCCTGTTTCAGGATATTGCGGTCAACACCAGCATCTTTCAGCTGTATGTTGATTCCTAGGCTAGATTACGCTCATCAGCACGCCACGACTTTCTGAGCGACCGGCTCCATACTCTCATAAGTCACTTTTGCGATTCGAACCACTGCTAATTCTCGTCGCGTCACGTGACGAGAGTATTCGGAGTTAGCGGAGAAAGCTGCTAACCCCTCGGCCACGGAATCTCGAACATCGTAAATATTGTCGGCTACAATGTTCTTGAGAAATGACACGGGGGTGCTTGAGGCTCGAGAAATATCATGAGGGTGCTTGGGGTGGGAGAAATGACATGAGGGTGCTTGGGGTGGGAGAAATGACATGAGGGTGCTTGGGGTGGGAGAAATGACATGAGGGTGCTTGGGGTGGGAGAAATGACATGAGGGTGCTTGGGGTGGGAGAAATGACATGAGGGTGCTTGGAGAGGGAGAAATGACATGAGGGTACTTGAGGCTAGAGAAATGACACGATGGTGCTTGAGGTGTAGGAAATTACACGAGGGTGCCTGAGGCGTAAGAAATTACATGAGGGTGCTTGAGGCGGGAGAAATGATATGAGGGTGCTTGAGGCCCGAGAAATGACAGGAGGTTGCTTGAGCGGGAGAAATGACATGGTGATGCTTGGGCGGGAAAAATGACATGAGGGTGCTTGAGGCGGGAGAAATGACACGAAGGTGCTTGAGGCCCGAGAAATGACAATAGGGTGCTTGAGGCGGGAGAAATGACATGATGGTGCTTGGGCGGGAGAAATGACAAAGAGGGGTCTTGAGGCGGGAAAAATGACATGAGGGTGCTTGAGGTGGGATAAATGACAAGAGATCTAGAAACTGTTGGGCTGGCATGATGAGAACGCTATTCTGCAATGGTCATTATTACATGATGATGATAATTTGCATGCGTTATCAGTTTTGTCCTGTCGTACATTTTGACTGTCTCTTTTTCTCGGTAATGACTGCGCTTTTGGTTTGGTTTAGCTTAATTTTAATGTTTTCTTTCACTTTCAGTATTTGCATTTCTTGCAACAAGAACGATGTTATCAGTCATGCTGACTATTTGTACACTTTGCCGTCGATTTTACTTGCTTCCGGTCAGTTGGACTTTAACTTTGACTTCACCTTCAGAAAGCAATAGCAAATACCCAACGTGAAATTGCTTAGAAAATCAACCTGGGGTTGATAGCAACGTCCTGCAAAGGACAAGCAAAAAAGTATATATATATATATATATATATATATATATATATATATATATATATATATATAGAGAGAGAGAGAGAGAGAGAGAGAGAGAGAGAGAGGGAGGGAGGGAGGTAGGTAGGTAGGTAGTTAGGGGTGTGCATGTATTATGTCTGTCTACCTGTGTGTGTGTGTGTAGGTAGGTATGAAGGTAGGTAGGTTGGTTGGTCGGTTGGTTGGTTGGTTGGTTGGGTGGGTGAGTTGGTTGGTTGGTTGGTTGGTTGGAAAGTAGGTATGTTAGAGACTACCACGTAGACATCTAGTGTAGGTTGCAATTACGACATCACTGTCTGAACACTAGGAAAGCTTGTTTGGGACTCGGGGAGCTAACTAACTGTGTGTTCTAACTAAAGAGCTGTGACGAGTTGTAAATGCGGGTATTACGATCTTATCTAGTGAAAGCTCCTATTGTGAACTGGGAACACGAGTTGTAGATTATTTAATCGCTCACACATGTAGCTCGATGCAGCAGAGCAAACCAAATTATTGGACAGATATCACGACAGAAACGGAACAAACGATCGATCTCGAAACGATTGATTGTTCAGGGATTTGCCAGCAGGGTCCACAGAATGGGAAGTGCAATAATTGATTCACGACAATTCGCTCCTTGGCGATGTAATCGTCTCTACGGCTGACTCTGTTCTAAGAGGCAAAAGGAGTATCAGGTTATTCGTACGATGGTTAATGGACTGTGATTAGTATACAATATAAAATGACACAAAGTAGTGCAGCTTTACATAACAGAGTTAAGACACATAAGCTGCACTACTTTGTGTCATTTTATATTGTTTACACTTTCACAGCTTTACCGCAGTTCCACCAAATTGTATTCATGTGATTAGTATAGGAGAGCCTAGCATACGATACCACATCTAGTCTGAGAATGAAGATGGCGGCTGTCACAGTGGAGTTTTACTGACTGGAGGACAGACAGCACACACATATCGGGTTTCTAACGGACTTGCAGGGTATGACGAGAAAGATGAAGACATGCACTCCTCGTGAAGAATGATATGCTTCATTAAAAGATGAAAGATAAGGAGCATCCGTTGGATCTTTTGCCAGGACATAATGGTGTGTTGAAAAACGAGCTTGCGAACAGATTGGTTGGGTCTGTACCGTTGGGCAGGGTATTGGTGCACGATAAGGCAGATGTGGTCTGGTCCCTTTGGGATCATGTGAACAGTGTGGAAGGACATATAAAATATTCTGGCTTGGAAAGAATCGTGCGTCCGGATGTGACCAGAGTATTCGACCAGCATTCAGTACGCAGAGGAAAGACGAGACGGGCACACAATCAGAGTGCAGCAGGTACCATTAGTATTGGGACTATTCACTGGTTATTGAAGATTGAGGAAGGATTGCATATGGGAATGTCCCAGTGCTGTGATGCCGTTTGTTGATTCAACACAACAATGGAATTATGGTGCACCTGTGGCTACAAATACCGCCATGTATGAAGCATGCACCAGGGCTGTCATCAGTTGTCTCCTTAACAAGGCGGTGAAAAGCAAAGCGAGAAAGAAGAAGAAGAAGAAGAAGAAGAAGAAGAAGAAGAAGAAGAAGAAGAAGAAGAAGAAGAAGAAGATGAAGAATGGTGTTGCAATAAACCCCAGCATTTATTGATTGTTTGTCACTTGCGAGGCTGTTTTACTCTCAGTTGTTTGCCATTGCATTCCGAACGACTGACGCCTCATGCCGTCGTAATCAACACACAGCGATCTGCTTCCATATCTCCCGCAGATGACGAGGAAAATACAAATATTTCAGGTGATGTACGCTTGTGTAATACATTACGCGTCGCAGGGGTCCACCCAAAGGACGATAATATGATTAACCAAAACGTTACAAGTATAATGTTGTTTACTATTTATCATGCATCCTATAATTATATATACACGAAACAGTCACAGAACAATCACAACCTCAATCAATCAATCAATCACAACCTTATGCTATTTAATTTAGGACTAGAATATTACCGAACCTTCAGAATTGTATCTTCACTTCAGCCAGGGTGATTTCCCTTGCAACAATTTGACTCTTATCTCTTATCTGTCGCTTTTGTATTAATGTTGGATAGCTAAAAAAAAAGGTACTTTTGCCTTAATTCACCCCAAACAAACGTCACTAGCTATATTTAGGGTCACCAGCTATATTTAGCACTGACGGTGATCTCCTCTGTGTTCGGGCACAGTTCGTGTCAGTGCGTTTCAATTTCCCCCACAGTGTTTCTTTGGGCTTTGGCATCCGTTTCTGTGTGTGTGTGTGTGTGTGTGTGTGTGTGTGTGTGTGTGTGTGTGCGTGTGTGTGTGCGTGTGTCTGTCTCATCATGAGTTTTCTGGAACTGGCAGCAGCAGCAGCAGCAGCAGCTGTCCACGACAAGCCAGAGTAGCTTTGCCTTTTCTGCAGCAGCATCGTGGCATCTGACATTCTGCTAGACACTGTTCTCATAATCATGTCATCACGGTGCTATCGCTGACTGAGCGTCAGGACAGATGGAGATGCCGACGACGATGACATTCACCTTGTATGTCGGCAGGACATCCTCCCGCTGAGACAAGGCGCACATGGCTGCAAAGGCCTCGCGTCTCCCGTACAGACAGATCATCATCATTCTTTTCGTATACTGCTGGTCTCAAGAGTTGACAAGCATTTCATTTGGCCAGTTACAATTGGGGCGGGGGATGTCGCCGAGAGCAACTGTTGCACACCGATAAAATTGCGCACCGAGCTACAGCGCAACACAGGGAACCCCTGGATGTGACGTCATACCCTGGGATTCCGTTTGTTTGGGGTGAATTAAGGCAAAAGTACCCCAAAAAAAGTTAGGTGTTTGAGTTTACAAGATGTTGCATTTAACCCCGGCATGTATTGGCTGTTTGTTATTATCTAGGGGAGTTTTTCAAACTTCCTGCGAGTTGTTACCGAGCTATTTCCTAATTCCTAGACTTTCCCATGCTATGTTTAGGCGCAGCTGGGGGGGGGGGGGGGAATCTCGGACCAAGAGTCCTACACCTGCTTCTAAATCTATGGTAGTAGTAAATATCACTAAACCAATATTTTAAATGGTGTACCCAAGTAAGCCGTTACGTTACTTTTAATGCAATACGAAATGGTATGGGTGCCAGTCGTTCAGAAATCAATGGCAAACTACTGAACGTAAACTTGCCAAGAGATCACAACAACAAAAAATTTTGGTGTTGACTGCGACGTCCTGTAAAGGATATGCAACTAACTTTTAACCATGGTATAGGCCCAAGCAGAGGCTAAAGCGCGCTTAGAAACAAATGATTCCCCTGCGCAGATGTCGTTACGGACTATTTCTTACAATTGTATGTCTGTTTATGGCGGAAGGAGGCTAATAACTGCATTTACTCCTGTGACTATCGCAACTACTTTATCTGCAGATGCTGCAGCTACTACCACAATATAACTTCTCTTTGAGGTTGAACGGGGTATGGGGTAGTGGTGTAATCGTACTACAACTATTTATGCTATTACCAGTGGCGGGCTGGGTCTAACTGGTTGCCAGAAACCAAAGCTACTATAGTATGATCCGATTTGAGTGCCTTCATTCACGATCAATTATTTTGAAAACTGTCTGTTGCATCGTTATGAAATTTTTCCAGCCGTCTTATATTTACCCCCACCCAAGGAATATGTCGTTGATAGGTTCAAAAACAACTTAAATCATCAAAAGCGGCGACATTCCTTTGAGGTTTTGCTGAACAACTAGTGATTTCTCGCTAACAAAATTAAGTTTATAGTAATTGGAGACCTGCAAATTCAGATGACACACAAAGGCGTATCCGGATTCGTATGGGAGTGGGTGCAATGAAAGAAGTAGCTTAAATTCGACAGGGTCGGCTGCATTGCACCGGGTTTTTATCCCATATGGCTCAGTTTCTTTCCGCAGCGCGGAAAGCGTCGCACAAAGCACGAACTCCGTAGCTCCAGCGACGACCCTCGGAGGTCTCCGAAAAAATGCACTCATGAAATGAAGGTCGCGGCCCGGAATCGAACATACAACCTTCGGAGCCCGAGTCAGGCGGCTTGACCACTTCACCACGGAGAATCCCGAGAGAGGTGCAATGTGTAATATTAGTAAAGACAGAGAATTTACAGAGGCATGGGGTAAATAATTTGTAAATTAACAGGAAAGTAGAAGGACTATATTTCTTACCTTATTTTTCATTTCCTTCTTGTTTCTTCAGCTGATGCTGATGCTGTAATGTTTAGGGCCTGCAATTCGTCTGAATAGTTGGAGCAAAATATCCCAGTAAGTCTGTACGTAGATTAAGGTCTGCGATCTGCTCAGACCTTAATCTGTGTCGGACGATTCCAGTAGGTTGATGATTGCTCTCGGTTGCATAAAATTCAATCCAACCTTTCTCTAATAGTCCTCTTCCTCTTTCAACACATGGTCCTCACATTTTTTCCAGTAACTTTTATCAATATTTAATAGCGCGGACAGACAGACAGACAGACAGACAGACAGACAGACAGACAGAAAGGTAGGTAGGTAGGTAGAAAGGTAGGTAGGCAGAAAGGTAGGTGGGTGGGTCGGTGGGTCGGCCGGCCGGCCGACAGGCAGGCAGGTAGGCAGGAGATAGATAGGTAGGCAGGTAGGTAGCCAGCCAGCCAGCCAGATAGATAGATAGATAGGCAGGCAGGCAGGCAGGCAGGTAGATAGACAGACAGACAGAAAGGTAGGTAGGTAGGTAGGTATAGTGTGTTTTTTTGTTTGTTGCCTCAATGTAAAATTCAATATCTCAGTAACCAACTGAGGGGAAATGATGAGATTTAGTATATAACCTTATCATTATGTCCACCCAACAAAAAAAAAATTTTGTTCTGGAGATTTTAAAGCAGATTTCAAAGTTTGATTATATGGAGTATATAAATTACGAATTAGAGAATACGTCCATCATTTTAACAGTGTTACAGTTTCACCAAGACACGTCCCCGCATTTTTTAAAATTTTCACGTGATTTCCGTTCTGAAACAAACAGCGCGAAGATTCAGAGGTGTCTCCAAATGGGGGTTCTTTCATGAAACGTGATTATATAAATAAGCTAGCTGACAAGGCCCGGCTTCTGGCGGGGATCGATCGATCTATCTATCTATCTATCTATCTATCTATCTATCTATCTATCTATCTATCTATCTATCTATCTATCTATCTATCTATCTATCTATCTATCTATCTATCTATCTATCTATCTATCTATCTATCTATCTGTCTGTCTGTCTGTCTATCTATCTATCTATCTATCTATCTGTCTATCTATCTATCTATCTATCTAATCTATCTATCTATCTATCTATCTATCTATCTATCTATCTATCTATCTATCTATCTATCTGTCTGTCTGTCTGTCTGTCTGTCCGCCTGCCTGCCTGCCGGCCGGCCGACCCACCCACCCACCGACCGACCGACTGGCCCACCGACCGACCGACCCACCCACCCACCCAGTCAGCCAGCCAGTCAGCCAGCCACCCACCCACCTACCTTTCTTCCTACCTACCTACCTACCTTTCTGAGTGTCTATCTGTCTATCTGTCTGTCTGTCTGTCTGTCTGTCAGCGCTATTAAATATTGATAAAAGTTACTGGAAAAAACGTCAGGACCATGTGTTGAAAGAGGAAGAGGACTATTGGAGAAAGGATGGATTGAATTTTATGCAGCCGAGAGCAATCATCAACCTACTGGAATCGTCCGACACAGATTAAGGTTTGAGCAGATCGCAGACCTTAATCTACGTACACACTTACTGGGATATTTTGCTCCAACTATTCAGACGAATTGCAGGCCCTAAACATTACAGCATCAGCATCAGCTGAAGAAACAAGAAGGAAATGAAAAATAAGGTAAGAAATATATTCCTTCTACTTTCCTGTTAATTTACAAATTATTTACCCCGTGCCTCTGTAAATTCTCTGTCTTTACTAATATTACACATTGCCCCCCTCTCGGGATTCTCCGTGGTGAAGTGGTCAAGCCGTCTGAATCAGGCTCCGAAGGTTGTATGTTCGATTCTGGGCCGCGTCCTTCATTTCACGAGTGCATTTTTTCGGAGACCTCCGAGGGTCGTCGCTGGAGCTACGGAGTTCGTGCTTTGTGCGACGCTTTCCGCGCTGCGGAAAGAAACTGAGCCATATGGGATAAAAACCCGGTGCAAAGCAGCCGACCCTGTAGATTTTAAGCTAGTTCTTTCATTGCACCCACTCCCATATGAATCCGGATAAGCCTTTGTGTGTCATCAGAATTTGCAAGTCTCCCATTACCGTAAAAATAACTTTGTTAGCAAGAAATCACTAGTTGTTTAGCAAAACATCAAAGGAATGTTGCCGCTTTCAATGATTTAAGTTGTTTTTGGACCTATCAAAGGCATATTCCTTGGGTGGGGGTAAATATAAGACGGCTGGAAAAATTTCATAACGATGCAACAGTTTTCAAAATAATTGATCGTGAATGAAGGCAAACAAATGTGGACATACTATAGGCAGAAAGGTAGGTAGGTAGGTAGGCAGAAAGGTAGGTGGGTGGGTCGGTCGGTCGGTGTGTCGGTCTGTGGGTCGGTTGGTGGGTCGGTGGGTCAGTCGGCCGGCCGGCAGGCAGGTAGGCAGGAGATAGATAGGTAGGTAGGTAGGTAGCCAGCCAGCCAGCCAGATAGATAGATAGATAGATAGATAGATAGATAGATAGATAGATAGATAGATAGATAGATAGATAGATAGATAGATAGATAGATAGATAGATAGATAGATAGATAGATAGATAGATAGATAGATAGATAGATAGGCAGACAGACAGACAGACAGACAGACAGACAGACAGACAGACAGACATCCCCGCCAGAAGCCGGGCCTTGTCAGCTAGTTTATTTATATAATCACGTTTCCTGAAAGAACCCCCATTTGGAGACACCTCTGTTTAACTTCGCGCTGTTTGTTTCAAAACGGAAATCACGTGAAAATTTAAAAAAATGCGGGGACGTGTCTTGGTGAAGCTGTAATACTGTTAAAATGATGGACGTAATCTCTAAGTCGTAATATATATACCGCATATAAACAAACTTTGAAATCTGCTGTAAAATCTCCAGAACAAAATTTTTTTGTTGGGTGGACATAATGATAAGGTTATATACTAAATCTCATCATTTTCCCTCAGTTGGTTACGGAGATATTGAATTTTATATTGAGGCAAAAAAAAAAAAAAACACTATAAAAGGGCATTAACACACGTTTAACATACTGTCTACTGTTTCAGGGCGTACACTTCGTCCGGGGCATACGGAGTCCACTTCGTTAGGGGCACACGGGGACCACTTCGTTAGGGGCACACGGGGATCACTAGCCATCGGACAAGCTGACGCCCTGGCCAGGCCGCCACTGGCTACTACTACTACTACTACTACTACTACTACTACTACTACTACTACTACTACTACTACTACTACTACTACTACTACTACTACTACTACTACTACTACTGCTGCTGCTGCTGCTGCTACTACTAATACTTCTACTACTATTACTACTACTACTACTACTACTACTACTACTACTACTACTACTACTACTACTACTACTACTACTACTACTACTATTACTTCAACAACAACAACTACTACTACTACTACTACTACTACTACTACTACTACTACTACTACTACTACTACTACTACTACTACTACTACTACTACAACTATTACTACAACAACAACTACTACTACTACTGCTGCTACTGCTGCTGCTACTACTATTACTACTGCTGCTGCTACTACTACTGCTGCTGCTGCTACTACTACTATTACTACTACTACTACTACTACTGCTGCTGCTGCTTCTGCTGCTGCTTTTTTTGCTGGTGCTGCTAATATTACCATTACTAATACTACTGTTATTTCTGTTACTGTTCCTATTTACGATATGATTGTTACTGTTATTACCACCACCACCACCATTACTATTGCTACTATTAACACTTCTGTTTCTGTTAGAACTACGACGATTATTACTTATGATACTACTACTACTACTACTACTACTACTACTACTACTACTACTACTACTACAACTACTACTACTACTACTACTACTACTACTACTACTACTTCTACTACTGTTAGTTCTGCTGATGCTAGTATTACTACTTATTACATTTTCTGCTGCTGCTATTAATTCAGTAACCACCACTACTATTACTATAAATTTTATAAGTTATAGTCTATAATAGATTGCAATCTATTGTTTGTGTCTTCGTTATTCAAATTCATCACGGGAAAACATTGTTTTGTATAGTCTATAACTCAAACTACTGAACGTAAACTTGCCAATGAATCACGAACAGCCAAACAATGCTGGGGTTGACTGCTACGTCCGTACAGGATACGCAATTGACTAACTGTTGGCATTGCTTATATTATTTGTTTTCCAGATCCTTTCCGCACACATCTGTGTCTGTCTTCCTCTGTCTTTCTTGCCTTCTATTTCCCCACATCAGGTTCATTTCTTTACTGCGGCTTTCCTGGTGATATATACCATAGATACCATTTGTCTTTTTCTTATGGTTCTATATTCTAGAATAGAGCAAACTTAACTTAAAGGTTTGAGTGTTTGCCCTTGACGGAAATCTACCAGCATTGTTAGGTGACTGCAAGTTACCGGCCTTTGGCTCATACGGGGACACACACAACGTGTAGACCAGTGGTTCTCAATCGATGGGGACTTCCCACCGGGGGGCGGGGGGGGGGGGGGGGGGGGGGGGTTGAATTAAGATTATTTCAAGATCGCGTTAATGCAAGAACCGATTACTTGATATTGTTTTTCCCTCCATACTTTACGGTTTCTCGCCCTTCTGAATTTCGGTTTATAACGTAAGTAGACCCGCAAATTACGTTTTATGTAGACGTCTAGACTTGTTCTAGTGTGTGCTATTAAAATTAGCTTCCATTTTTACGTATATTGTGTATGGGCGGGAGGGGGAATTTATAGGGAGGAAATATGAAGGGGGGATGACATTCTGAACATATGGTGTAGTGGTGCATGGACCAAAAAAGGTTGGGAACCACTGGTATAGACATTTCTATCTCCGCTTGTTATCGTAAAATGATAACATTATACTTAACTGATAACATTCTGGGTCATCATCTTCAGTGCAGTCTCAGCAGTGAAGACTGACCCTAACTGATCTCCATCAGCGTTTCTTCTGGGTCTTTGTTGTACATTCTTCTAGCTTGTATGCTCCTTGTAATTTTTATTGTTTAGTTTTTGTTGTTCAGTTGACAAATCATCAAAATCATGTGCCATGTTGGTAAGCGTGGGCGGTCATGTTTCGCCGTCTTACACGATGACCAGAGTCGTAGATCAGCTCTCTATTCTTGTCCCGACCATGCCATGTGTCCAGCCATCCAGATATTTACTTCTCTGCCTTCCCCTTGTTCGTTTCTCCTCAATCTTGCCAGTTGTCACCACGTTCTATAGTTTCTTTCTTCTCATAACGTGCCCAAAAAATGTTTGATTGTCTACGTCTAATTTCTCTAATCAATTTACAATTTTCATTTGTTTCTTATAGCACTTGGTCATTGGTTTTTCTGTCTGTCCATGGTATTCTTTGCATTTTCTTCAGAAACCACATTTCCACAGCCATTAGATGTTTTTCAGCCTGTTTGCTCATTGTCCACGCTTCACATCCATAGAAAAGCACAGGTTCTATGTAGCACCTCAAAACTCGTTTTCTCGTTGCAAATGACATATTTTTATTGGTCAGTATGTTTTCCATCTTGCAAAAGGCTACCTTCGCCATGGCGATCCTTGTTCTAAACTCTTCAAGACATTTCCCATCAGACGTTATGACTGTTCCGAGATAATTGTACCGATTCACTTGCTTAAGAATATTCCGATTTATTGGTATATTACATTGTAGTACTTCGTTCTTCCTAGTGACGACCATAATCTGTGTCTTCTTACAATTTAATTCTAACCCCAATTGTTCACTGTGTGCAACAATCGCATCTACTAAATGTTGCAGATCCTGTTCATTGTCTGCACTCAATACTGTATCATCTGCATATATAATGTTATTGATGTTTCTTCCTCCAATGGCGATTCCTTTCATATCTTCAATATTTCTGAACAAATGTTCACTGTACAGGGAAACAAGAAGTAGAGTAACACGAGTACAATAAACACATATATTTTACTGCCCTAGTCAAACAGGTGTAGAGTAAAATGAGTACAATTAATAAAATAAGTATATATATATATATATATATATATATATATATATATATATATATATATATATATATATATATATATATATATATATATATATCTGTGTATATTCATTCAGTAGCATGTCCTTTGCAGAACCTCGCTCCCATCCAGAAAACTTCTCGGTCATAAGCAAGATGTCCCGCGTCCAATACACCTATCTGGAGATCATCTGCCACATCCTGCACCCATCTTCTCTTTGGCCTTCCTCTTCCTCTCTTCCCAGGCATATACACCTCCATAATTGTTCTCTCTAAACTTTCATGACGTGTCAAGTGACCAAAATAGTTCAAGTTTATTTGTTTTATCGTCTTTAGTAGCCAACCTTCTTCAATATTTAGATCTTGTCGTATGGGTGCATTTGTTCTTTTCTGTATCCAAGATATTCTTAGAACCCGAATATAACATTTATATTCAAAGGCATTTATGTACTTTTCAGCTTCTTTAGTATGTGTCCAGGTCTCACAGGCGTATGTTGCAATGGGAAAGATGCATACTCTTAAAAATCTAATTTGTTTAGGTCTATCTGTCCCAAGCCACAATTTATTCAGTTGGTTTAGTTTTTGAAGAGCAATAGATATTTGTCTTTTAATTTCTTTCATTGTGTCATCATTGTTTGTAATTATGACCTAAGATATTCGAAATTTTCCACCACCTCCAATTTTTCATCATTACCATATATTTATTTCTCCTTATTTAGACAGTCAAGCGTGCTGGGCATTGCGCTACAGCCGTTCCCAAACAGGGGCAGGTGGCAATATCTAATTAGCGTAAGCTAACAGACCGGTCCATTCCACTTTCGGTTGGTCTGTGTAGTCTGTGCATCATAGTGCCTCTGTGGTTTATTCCATTTCGGAGAAAAAATTGCTAGAAAACATCTAGAAACGGAACAACAATATCTAGAGACATCGAGACTTTGTAGGTGAACATCTGATTGGGAAAGTGACTGCCAATTCCATCAGTGGTGAACTTTACTGTTCGTAGAGGACTTTTGTGGTGACATTCTGGCGGTGGCATTTTGCAGTGTGCCTGATGAGCGCGCCGTTGTTTGTCGAGACTCCTGTCTTTTCCACTTTTCGCATGGGGCAGTGAGGAACATTTTATGTGATATTCACTGATACTGGAACGGAGCATAATGGGGACGACCCTTTGCTGTGATGTTGGAACCGCGACTAATGACTAATGACTAAGTGGTTATTCCAGCCTCATTCCCTCCACTCGGCCAGGGAATGTTGGCTGATTCCATGTGAATCCTCTGACAGACTTCAGTTTTTTTTGTTTTGTTTTTTTGCTGCTCGCTCGCTCGCTTTGAATTCTATCGGAGTCCATACACACTACTTTCTAGTAGCACTAGACTTAATTTTGCGTGTGGATTAGCTTACCCAATTACCAGTGTCCCTCGCCATCAGGTAAACCCACTCCGACTTCTGAAGTACTTGTAATTAACGTCCCCAAGTCAAGTACAAGAAGTCAACAATTTTAGTCCAATTGTCCGGTTTATGATTGAACCCCCTTACCCCGGCATCAGTACACCGGATCTTTAAGAACGCGCGTTCCTATCCATTCAGCCATGCTGACCTCCATGCTTCAGTTTTAAGTCCGATACTTTGTCTTTCAGATCATCTAGGCCAGTAGGCCAGAGGTTCCCAAACCACGGCCCGCGGGCCACTCGTGGCCCGCCAGCTGTCAGAAAGTGGCTCGCGAGGCCTCGATCAGTCATTTTCCGCATTGAGCGTTATAAAAGACAAGCAACGTTCCAGACTCACCAACAGTAACCTAGATGCGCTTATGACTTTGGGCACGACAGATGTGTGCCTAGACATAGATAAACTGGTATCTGAACTTAAGTAACTGGTTATGAAGAACAGTTACAATTGTAAGTTAATTACATTAATAGCGATTTTCGAAACTGATTTAAAATTTAAGTGAAGAAAGGTATGGATGATATTGAGCGACTTTTATAAATTTATAACGTTGTGACCCACTTAACTACCGAAAATAGTAGATATGGCCCTCTGCTTGAAAAGCTTGGGAACTACTGATCTAGGCCATGAAAGGGCTGGCTTCTTTTGATGTAGAGACTTTCCTCTCGACCCATTACCTCAGTCTCGGGGACTGCGTTGCCGAGTTCACCTGCCCATGTAGAAGCACAGACACGGGGTGTGCTTAACCGTTGCTGGAAGTTCACAACAGCAGGGAGGGACATAACCAGATCAAGTTTCAGTATAGAACGTATGGACTGGTTGGGATTAGGGCAATCTTGGAAATGTCTACTTGTCACAGGATAAATTAACTTGTCAGTCGATCGATGACAACCAGGCCCGACATTATTTTGCTAACACAATTGACTCTTTTATGGTGAACAAACTGAGGAAAATACGTCGGTACAGATTCTCTGCACCTGGTCGACAGTGTGTATGAGATCAAAGGGAGTCACGTCGAGTTTTCTACACACTGTCGACAGTTTGATGACAGGATGTTGTTCGAGAGGTGTGTATTGGCAACATTTGTCTACAAAACGGGAGTTGGCCGTTGAAAGTAATGGACAGATGTCTGCTGGAGGTCAGAAGGATTCTGTAATGGGAGAAAGGTCTCTGGCTCACAGACAACCCGGATATTTGTTGGATGAGACAAAGAACTCCCCAGATGAAAAGGAAACTTGACAGCTAATTGACTCTGGTTAGTGTGGAAACAGGAGGACAAAGCCAGATTCTGGACTGATTGGCGTCTGGACTTTCTGGTGACTCACTCAAGCACCCATATAAAACCCAGTGCAGTAAACATGTAGAGGGAGTCGAGGAAAACATTCTGTAGTGTTAGGAGTGGGGATTATTCCGAGTTGTGTTATATGAGAGGGACTAGACTATCTAAGTAGTGATAGTTATCCACGGACATAGATCCAATCGGATTGCCTAGTTTCTCGAGTAATAACAGGAATAGACATATGGTAGGCAATTAATTATATCTAACTTAAGAGTATGATTAGGAATAGAGTACAGTACTGTGCGGTGATATAATGTATTATAGGTGCAGTGATATAATGTATTATGATTAGTGATAGAATGTTCTATAAGTGCGGTGCTAGAAAGTATCATAGGAGCGTCGGCACTAGTATTCTATTGTGTGGCTTCAAGTAGCTTGTGTTATATATCATTTTACTCAGGAAGTTGAGGACAATGTAGTGGAATAATAATTAGAGAGATTAAGGATGGTTGAGAGGGAGGAGGGGAATGTGTAATGGTAGGATCTTCCAGTAAGGCATCTGCTGGGTTTCTACCCGTTCCTTTGGTCTTTCCTGGTATTGCCATGTCTCAGATCATATGATTGAGTTATTTGGCCGTATGACAGAGATCGGATCTCTGTTATAGATCTGAGTGCTGTTATTGGCCTACACTTGCCTAATTCTGGCCAGGACTGAGTTGCCCTCACCATGATGTTATCTGCTCTACAGGTTCCATGTACAGTTCCCCTTGAGTGTTCCACTTGAGTGTGCGATGATTTACTACGAAGAAGCAGGTTCAAAGTTTTATACAAGGAGGGCTCGGCATCTGAAGACAGAGGTTGCTGAGAGGCCGCTACATAGGGCTTATACCCAAGTTGGTTTGCGGGAACCTGGCTTCTGCTGAGCAGGACATGATGAGATTGAGGTTTAGCCAAGTGATAGATGTATCAATGAACAGTCAGAACATTGCATAATTTATACTGATACCCAGAACAGTTAGAGTGTGGTGTTAATATGAGGAATTTTTAGAACCAGTGACCATTAAGATTTCTCCAATAACAGTGACAATAGGATTAGAATTTCCTGATTAACAATCCGTTAAATAACCGAGGAAGTTCATAGTGTGAATCAGACTCTAATTAGACAGTGTTTGTCAGGGGTGTCCAAGCATCCTGGTGGTTCCAGAGACAACGGAGGAAGTCTTCACGTGACCGGAGGAGCATCACCTGGGTGAGGCTACTTGTATGGGATACATGGTGCTGGTGTGTCTTCAGCACAGGGATGAGAATGAATATCCTCTTGAACACTGATCTGAGTCTATAGACGATTTAGAATACCCGTTACACATTCTACACCTTATACACACATACACTTCTCCTACATATACTCTTTGCTTTAATAAATTTCTAGTTTTTATTTGTTGAAGCGAGAGTTGTCAAGTATGTTATGTTGGGGAAGAATGAGAGGGGGCATGATCCAGGGGTGAGTAAGAGTGAGAGGAAGGTGTCTTCAGATTGAGGGAGTGTGTGGACGGAGTCTGCTGGATTTCTCCAGAATAGAGATATTGAATTAAAAATAATGTGGGTGTTGATTCTCTTCACTCCAGGGACGACACTAAAGTGGTAAAGAAGAACAAGTAACTAATACGACAGTCATTCTTTACACACACACGACACTCCTTCCCAGACTTCAGGTATTTTATTGTCAATTCCCAGGCGGGCTTTGTTAGTTTAAGGTAGGTTAAAATGGCAAAGTATTATATTATTATTCAAATTACACACACACACACACACACACACACACACACACAACACACACACACACACACACACAAACAGAGTTAGGCCCCACTATACGTCGCCTCGGACTACGTCGTTTCGCTATAACGTCGTTGTCACATAAGGGACTAACTTCACTTTATTTCGCTACGTTTCGCCATAACGTCGTTTTGATGCTGGCGATCGGGCTGTTGATATCGGTAAAGTCCATGGTTTACCTCCAACGACGGTAAGGACAATTCATGCATGTGCTGACAAAATCAAAGAGGGTGCAAAAAGCGTAACCTCTTTGAGTACTTCCAAGATCACTTGTACCAGAAGTATTCTTATGGAGAACACGGAAGCACAATTGGCCGCCTGGATTGAAGACCAGAACCAACGGAATATGCCTGTGAGCAAGATGGTTATCCAAGAGAAAGCAAAGTCTCTCTATGAAGATCTAGCTAAGAAAGCGGGTGAGAGCAGTACTAGTAGTGCCGATGATAGTTTTAGAATGAGTGGTCGGTGGTTTGAGCATTCTAAGAAGCGTTCACACCTTCACAACATTCAGACTACAGGTGAAGCGGAGAGTGCTGGTACTGGGAGGGTGGTTACTGTGCAGCAGACATTGGACACATTTTTTGTTCAAGCAGACAAGAGCCAGGAAAAGAGGCAGGAAGAGGTTACAATTTCATCCTCAGATGTAGAGGCAGAATTCAATGCCTCTACGTCCCATTAACTCTCCCACTCGCCCTCCAACCCACATCTCCATCCATCCATCATGTGCCATGCCGGTAAGCGTGGGCGGTAATGTTCTGCCATCTCACTCGATCACCAGAGTCGTGCATCAACTCTGTGTTTCTGTCTCGACCATGCCACAAGGCCAAGCCATCCAGGTACTTGCTTCTTGGTCTTCCCCTTGGTCTGTTCCCCTCGATCTTACCAGTTGTCACCAAGTTCTCCAAACCATTTCTTCTCATAACATGGCCAAAAAATTGTGACCCACCTCTATTTAGCCAATAAATATCAACAGCCATCAAAATAAACATTACTATGGTACCCAATACACTGTATTTCATTTAATTCTATGGGAAATAGTGTTTCGCTATACGTCGTTTCACTTAACATCGCGTTTTCCATGAACGTAACCCCGACGTTAATCGGGGTCTACCTCTCTCTCTCTCTCTCTCTCTCTCTCTCTCTCTCTCTCTCTGTGTGTGTGTGTGTGTGTGTGTGTGTGTATCAATCATCTATATTTGGCCACATTATGAGAAGACAAAAACTCGAACATGTTGTGACAACCGGAGAGATTTGCGAAAAGAGAGATAGAGGAAGGCAGCGTGAGACGATTCTTGACAGTCTTGTGTCATGGCACGGACGGGAGTCAACACACGAATTGATCCATGACGTCGGCGATCGTAATTTGTGGAGAGGCATGATCGCCCACGCCAGCCGGCAAGGCTCTGGGTGATGATATACACACACACACTTATATTATGGAAGTTAGCATGGCCGAATGGATAAGAGCGACCGTTCTTTAACATCCGGTGTGCTGATACCGCGGTAGCGGGTTCAACCCCTACACCAGTAAGCTGGGTTAAAATATTGTCTTCTCGTCCTTGAATTGGGGACGTAAATTACAAGTACCTCAGAAGTCGGAGTGAGTTTTCCTGATGGCGAGGGACATTGGTAATAGGGAAAGTTAATCCATACGCAAAATCAGTCCAGCACTAGACGTAGTAGCACATGTACGGACTACACTTGGTTTCAAATATATTATTATTATTATTATTATTATTATTATTATTATTATTATTATTATTAGACAATCTCGCCATTACATCATATGTGCCTGCTCCATGGCGAAGGAGTTACAGACTCTGTTTGTAATACCGCATACCGCTTTCTAAACACTGCGGTCGATTTGGCAGGAGACCCTACATTGGTTTTTTACGAAATAGTATAGGTGCCGGTCGTTCAGAAAGCAATGGTAAACTACTGAATGTAAACTTGCCAAGAGATCACAAACAGCAAAATACTGATGGGGTTGACTGTGACGTCCTGTAAGGATATGCAACTAACTTTTAATCCCCCTATGAACAAATATCCCTTTCAAATTAACTTCTGAAATGTGGCTGATTTGTTCACAGGATTATTAATCTGAGGCTGGTATGGGCTCTAATTATAACTACTCTTCTGAGGTAGATTGGGAGAAAGATAATGGGGGGGAAACGACGACAAATTATTAAGATCTAGACAACACTGGGAAAGACACACTGACGATTCACGCAAAGAACAATCCAATTTGTCTGCATGAGTACAGAGATAAGTGCATAACAGCAATTGGCAGCACGACAAAACATGTTAAATAGATATGAATGAAACACCAATACCATGTCATTTAGACAGTTTTTGCTCGGGTGAAAATGATCATAAACACACGTGACATGGCCAGTAATTGGACACCCGAAGCTCATCTTGTAGAAACAGTATTAATATTTATTGTTCAAATGTACAAAATACTATATGTTGATATAAACGTTTACATAAGTATAAAAAACACATAATTACTTCCTGAACTTCAGACAATTACTATGTTTAATTTGAAAAAGAAAAATGCTTATGTTTCCCCACCTCCCGCCATTTTTAATTCATACAAAAGTTTAAAAAAAATAATGTTTACCTCAGATGATATTAACCGTCTGGTATTTTATGAGTGAATCGCATGTCCCGCTTGTTCAGATGACATTAACCATCTGGTAGGCCTATGATATGAGTGAATCTCACCTGTCTCGCTTATTGACAAGTTGATCACAGCAAACAGTGGACATTTAACCAAGTCTTGGTGACTAGTTATCAATTTTTCAGTTATGCATTATTCACTTTTTCTCGTCTGTCTTTGTATTCGTAAATGGAACATAAGCTCTCAACCATCTTGATTTAAGCTCTCTCTCTCCCTCCCTCCCCCCCCCTCTCTCTCTCTCTCTCTCTGCCTCTCTCCTTAACTCCCTCTCTCTTTCTCTTTCTCTCTATAGACGTGTTCATAGTTGGTTCAATATTGCAGTTAAAGCTTCACATGTGATGAGGCATCCAACCTTAATCAAAGCCCCTTTAGTCGCCTACATTATTCAATTACTTAAGCACTTCTACCCCACGCAGAAACAGACTAAAACACATGCTTCCTTGGTCTTTTGTCCGTGTCTTTAAATAATAAATGATCACGTTGCGTGTATGTTTCACCAATCGGCCATACGGTGAACAAAACCGGCACAAATACTATCTGTCAAAGATGTGTATGAATTACATTTCAGTAACGTGTTGCGAGTTACAAGATTCGTCATTTTATCCAGTGCACAATTGTGTCTGTTTATCCAGCATAAAATACTGGCCAAGTTAAAAGAGTTAAAGGCTAAAGGCAAGAAGATAAACTTCATGGTGCCTGGGTTTTATCCTAAATGGCTCGAACTGTCACCACAGAGCGGCCTACCGAAAGCACGAATTCCGGAGCGCGAGCAGATGGCTTAACCACTTAGCCACGGAGACCAGAACTATCTCTGTGAGCCAATGACAGTGTGAACAACAGGTGTAGCTCTGGTAAGTGTGACATTTGACAATATGCCGTTTGACAATGTGAAATTTGACAATATGCCGTCTGACAATGTGAAGTTTATCAGTGTGAAGCTAAACAGTCTGATTTTTGACAATGTGAAGTTTGATTTTTGACAGTTTGATGTTTGGCAGTGCAAACTTTGAGAATGCGAAGCTTGACCACATAAACTTTAACAACACGATGGGCATAAATATCTCATGCGCCATCGTTTGACCACGGTAACAACAGAATTATCACTTGCAAGCTGGCCTGATGAGGTGAAGACTGTCATTTCCAGGAACAGACATATCCCTGCAGACCAACTAGAGACCACATTTATGTCTGGTAACCCAACATGGCACATTGTGAGTAAACCTGTCTACGTTTGTCCAGTCTGTCAAACTTCTGACTAGAGCTCTGGCTGTCATTTACAACAGCTGCTCTATATTTTAGAACTGACTTGTTAACTGTCTATATTTTAGAACTGAACTGTCTTTATTTTAGAACTGGACTCTCTATACAGTAGAAATAAACTGTCTATATTTTAGAACTGGACTGTCTATATAGTAGAAATAAACTGTCTATATTTTAAAACTGGACTGTCTATACAGTAGAAATAAACTGTCTATATTTTAAAACTGGACTGTCTATACAGTAGAAATAAACTGTCTATATTTTAGAACTAAACTGTTTATATTTTAAAACTGGACTGTCTATACAGTAGAAATAAACTGTCTATATTTTAAAACTGGACTGTCTATACAGTAGAAATAAACTGTCTATATTTTAAAACTGGACTGTCTATACAGTAGAAATAAACTGTCTATATTTTAGAACTAAACTGTTTATATTTTAAAACTGGACTGTCTATACAGTAGAAATAAACTGTCTATATTTTAAAACTGGACTGTCTATACAGTAGAAATAAACTGTCTATATTTTAAAACTGGACTGTCTATACAGTAGAAATAAACTGTCTATATTTTAGAACTAAACAGTTTATATTTTAGAACTGAAATGTCCATATATAGAAATAATACTAAATCGTCATATGAATGAGTCTTAAGTGCCTGACACCGTCTCGCGACAGATGGTCTAATTATGTCTTGTTTAATACCACATACACAACAACATTCTAAGATACCGACTCGTTCTTTTTCATTTTCTGTCTGGCCTCACTAATCATGTTCTTGACCTCAATGCATTTCATGGACAGCCTCTTGTGTTTAAACTTGACCTGCTGCAGCTTGTTGCTGAGGTCAATTTTTTGGTCCTGTTGGCCCTCGAAGTCGTTCAGAAGTGACGCGTTGCCAAGAAGCCCACTTTCCTGGTTTAGTTTGGCATGTTCGGATTTCAGAACATCCCGAGCCTGCTTGGCCTTGGCGAGAATAGATCGACTCTGAGGATATTCAAACGGCTGCTCATTTAGGGCATTTATAAATGATGATGGACTGGTTTCAGCACAGTAATTTGTAAACATTGTTAGAGAATATGGTTTGTGGAGAGACATGGTCGTTCTCGCCAGTTAGCATGAAAACAAACAGATTTTAATAGCGTTTGCTCTCTTTGGACTCAAGCGTCGTCCATTCATGTGCTACTACTTCTAGTGCACGGGAATGATTTTTACGTGTGGATTAGCTTTCCTTACTGCCAGTGTTCTCCGCCATCAGGCGAACTCACTCCACTCCGACTTCTGAGGTACTTGTAATTTACCTCCCCAAACCAAGGACGAGAAATCAACATTTTAGTCCAACTGAACGGTGTAGGGGTTGAATCCGCTACCTCGCCAACAAGTAGGAAGAATAATGCTTTAACAAATCTACGTTAAATATGAAGCATTGCATAACAGGAAAAATACAAAGTGTAGGAGGTCATATTTACAAGAACACAATAAAAAATATGAGGATGTTGCGTGAGAATCCTTCACCGGCAAACGAAAACAAAGGACGAAGACATAAATGGTATTACAATAACTACATTAGGAATGGTCACATGGCATAATCGCAGGACCGTACGGAGATTTTCTCAGTATGATGCAAGTCTTCGAAATGCCGCCCCTTACATGTTTTCTTTTTTTCTTTAAAGGTGCGGCCTGATGCGGCCTCCTCTCTGTATCATAGCACGGCACGGCCCTGCATAATCGGGACCAGGCTAGATCTAATGCAAGACTAGTGTTTGCGTGAGAAGGTGAAGCATGGCCGCAAACGTTTATCCGCATGATGCTGACAAAATAATATTAGGTAAACATGTGCAACAGAAATGAAACGTGTTCATCTTCTCCTTCAGCGATCATCGTTTGGTATGCGTCTATTCCGGTACAGGTCACGCACAGCAGGTCCGCATGGTCAATGGGTAAGATCGCGTGATCTTACACATCCGGTGTGCTGATGCCGAGCGGTTCAACCCCTACACCGGACAACTGGACTAACATGTTGACCTATCGTCCTTGACTTGAGGACATAAATTACAAGTACCTCTGAAGTCGGAGTGGGTTCGCCTAATAGCGAGGGACACTGTTGATAGGGAAAGCTAATCCGCACGCAAAATTCAGTCCATCACTACTATAAATAGTGTGTATGGACTACGGTTGAGTTCAAAGC
This sequence comes from Cepaea hortensis, assembly GCA_963921405.1. NCBI lineage: Eukaryota > Metazoa > Mollusca > Gastropoda > Stylommatophora > Helicidae > Cepaea > Cepaea hortensis. The sequence continues at coordinate 117,437,834 of OY992880.1, forward strand.
GAGCGAGCGCAAACAAAGGTCACGCACAGAACTATTCGTTTGGGGGTTATCACCGGTCCACCAGTTTATCTCAAAGGGTCGTCGCTGGGGTGGACCAGATTTCTTCTCTCTGTTTGTCGACGTCAGGACAGTCGTATAGGCCTGGAGGTTTATTTTCATGTATTTATTGCTTGGCCTCTTCATCCCACATATGGACTTTCCGTCCCTTTGTGGTCAACTAAGGCCCTGTGTGGTCCACTGAGGCCCTTTGTAATTCAATGAGGCCCTCTTGCATATCCCGGCACATTTTTTGGCATATCCCTTACAGGGCTGTTCAGTCAACGTCAGCATTCTTCAGCTGCTGTTGATGTACTAGGCAAGATTACGCTCAGTAGTTTTCCATTGCTTTCTGAGCGACCGGCTCACATACCCCTAAGTTACCAACTCGGCGAAAACCGCTACCGATTCTCGCACAGGTTACGTCACTCACGAGAATATACGGGATTACGGAGAAAGCCATTAACCCCTCAAGATAGACATGTCGATGATGTTCAGCCAGCTGTGTCCAGCTGATGCATGTCGTCTCCGCCGGCTCTTCGTGTCTGCGTGTTGACGATAAAGTTACAAAGTGAAAACAGGTCATGATCACAACATGAATAATGTCGAAGTGGAATGACAGGAAACACGAATTGAGCCCAATTGTTGCAAGTTTAAAACGGGTTTAAAGACGAGGGGGTCGACTTCACAGCGCCGGGTGTTATACCATATGGCTCGGTATTTTGCGGCAGAACGGCTTGCCGAAAACGTGGCACAAAGCACGAACTCTGTATCTCCAGCGACGACCATCCTAGGGGTGGTCGAGAAAATTGCAGTCATGATCCAAATGACGGAGTCTGGAATCGAACCCACAACCTTCGAAGCGCGCGGCTTAACCACTTCGCCACGGAGTCTCCGAAAATACTGCACGTATTGAGGAGTAGTTTCTCAGGTCGGAATAGTACTGGCAAATTAGGTGCTACACATAAGCAAGTAGCAGAGTTCCAATCCATACTTAAATTAGTTATATCACTGTTATTAGTGCCGTCGGTAACTCGGAATTGGTTTTCTAAAGCTGAATCTCCAGTCTTCACACTATTCCTTTCATGCATTGAATTCCCTCTGCTTTCCCGCAGTTAATCCCGTAATGAAGCCGCGGTGGCATAGTAGTTCGTGCGCCTGCCTGCCAAAGAAGCAGCTATAGTTCCATCCCTAGCCTCATAACTTGGGTATCAGACAATGTTCAGAATTTATTGAGATGTGACTAGAAAGGAAGAACGACGAGGAAAGGAACTGACCTCTCCACCCCATTACAAATAAAAAGTAGTGTTTGCACATAAGGCGAATCAGGCATATGGCGTTAGACCTATATGTTTATAGAGCAGACGGTATTCGTTGGGTGATGTGGTCAGTATCACAGTATCACACCGGCCGTTTTTACTTCCCAAGACATTTCCTGGTGCCTAGACTGGGTCGACCTAGAAGCCCAGGCCAGGTTTAAGAATTCGAATCTGTCCGGGTGCGGACACAACCCATGACCACCGCAGCGGTGGGCGAGTGTCTGGCCATCTAGGTGATCGCGGCACATCACCATGCCAGGGTCTAGGGCGTGTAGAGATCTAACATGTCACACCCCGACCGATGGTATTATCTGTCAAAGGACGACTCTTAATCTCATTTCATAGAGCCGTGGTAGGGCGCGAGATGGTGACCTGACAAAACAGGTTCAAATTCCACGAAGGTAAATGTAAAGACAATCCCATCGAGCCCTGGTAATAATATAACTAAAAATGTCTTTCTCCGAAATCCACGAGGCCATCGAAAGAGAGGAAGACCTCAAACACAGGATAAGATAATTAGAGACAGGAATGCATAATATGTGGAGGACATAGCCGGAGCTGCATGAGACACCTAAGGAAAGCACGACTTGTGATGAATTGGTTGCGGGTCTATTCCCTATTAAGAGAAAATAAGACTAAAGCGAAAGTGAGAGGCAACTTCATGCCTTAGTCTGTGTTAATTATTTGACATTCACATCAAATAGGTCAAAGTCTAACAAGACAAAGTGACCGGTTCCATTCACTTCCACCTTTCCTCATTATAAACACATTTTATAAAATTAACTGGAATCCATTTGACGAACATGGATCGACCCCAGAATAGTACTCGAGAGTTCCCGCCTATTCTGTATGCACACTGGGTAGCTACCAGCCCAACATGTATTACCTGCTGCAGACGCGTTCGTGGTTTATTTCTCCAAACTCTGCGTAATCAAAAAAACTATAAAAAAAAAAAAAACAGTAATACACAAAGGAATGAGAAATGAAAGCGTGTCAATCTTCAATTCTAGTACACAGAAAACGTCGGCGTTCCGTGAAAATGAGCTTTAGCTAAACGGCTTCCGACGTTTTGAAACCAGATAATACGGAGCAAGGTGGCATTTCTCGTTTATGTATGGCGTTAAGTAGTATTCAAGGCTACGTTATCAAATACAGGCCACCGACGTTCACAATCTCTTTCATTTATGACAGTTCATAGTTTTTCTTATTCTTCGTCTTCTGCGTTCCCCTGGAATGTTGTTTTAGTCGTAATTGCGTTGTGCCTGTTTACAGCAGAGCTGAGATATTTGCACCTTTCGGCCGATACATCCGACTTCTTCAGTATCCTCGCCGGTGCTACAGAGTTCGTGCTCTGAGCTGAGTTTCTCCGGACTCAGGCTTGAGTTAGGAATAGAACGGAGCACTTATGGGTTAAACCCGTGTGCCGTGATGTTGATCCGTCGACTAAACTAAACTATCAATGCCGTATGCACTTGTGGATATGTTTCTCCTCATCTTTATGTTTTAGCTTCGCTCGCTTTGGACTCAAGCTTACTACTACTACTAGCTGCTACTGCTAGGGAGTGCACTGAGCTGCTTGTGCGTGAGGGTCAGCTTTCCCTATTACCAGCGTCCGTCGTCAACAGGCGAGGAAATCTCCGACTTCATGGGTACTTGTAGTTAGTTAATTAGTTAGTTATTCGCAGTTCCAACTTCACGGCAAAGGGTTGCTTCATAATGCTCCATTCCTGTGCCAGTGAATATCACACGAAATGCTCATCACTGCCCTATGTGAAAAGTGGAACAGACAGGAGTCTCGAAAAACCAACAACCCTCACAGGTATACTATGCAAAATGCCGCTGCCAGAATGCCAACACAAAAGTCCGCCATGAAAAATACAGTTGATCGTGGATGGATGCCGCAGTCACTAGTAGTTTATGTCCCCAAGTCAAGGACAAGAAGTCAATATGTTAGTCCAGCTGACCTGCGTGTGGAACGAACTCGCCACCCCTCGACAAACGTGTGTCTTTTGTGCTCTCGATAATTTCGGCCACTATCGTTTTCCATACCACTCTGCCAGCTCATCCAGTGTTGTCTCTTGTTTCTAATACCGCCGATCTTCCCGGCTGTCACTGCAGACCCTCTCATCTCACAATGTGACCAAACAACGACAATTCTCTTCTCCACGTATGGGCCATCAAGCCCTCTCGTCTCCCAATATGACCAGACAGCGACAATTCTCTTGTCATCCTATAGGCTATTTAGCCATCTCGTCTGACAATGTGACCAGACAGCGACAATTCTCTTGTCCTCCTATAGACTATTTAGCCATCTCGCCTCACAGTGTGACCAGACATCGACAATTCTCTTGTCCTCCTATAGGCTATTTAGCCATCTTGCCTCACAATATGACCAGACAGCGACAATTTTCTTGTCCTCCCAAAGACTATTTAGCCATCTCGTCTCCCAATGTGACCAGACAGCGACAATTCTCTTGTCCTCCTATAGACTATTTAGCCATCTCGCCTCCCTCCCCCCTCAATGTGACCAGACAGCGACAATTCTCTTGTCCTCCTAAAGACTATTTAGCCATCTCGCCTCACAATATGACCAGACAGCGACAATTCTCTTGTCCTCCTATAGGCTATTTAGCCATCTCGCCTCACAATATGACCAGACAACGACAATTCTCTTGTCCTCCTATAGGCTATTTAGCCATCTCGCCTCACAATATGACCAGACAGCGACAATTTTCTTGTCCTCCTAAAGGCTATTTAGCCATCTCGCCTCATAATATGACCAGACAGCGACAATTCTCTTGTCCTCCTATAGGCTATTTAGCCATCTCGCCTCATAATATGACCAGACAACGACAATTCTCTTGTCCTCCTATAGGCTATTTAGCCATCTCATCTCACAGTGTGACCAGGCAAAGAAAATTCTTTGTCCACATATGGGCAATGATTTGTCTTTGTAAACTGGATACTTGCAGTACTTGGTAATTGATCTTCTTAGCCATACAAGGGATTCTGGCTATTCCAGGAAGAAATAACATCTCGGTGGCCTCCAGTTTCTTTCTACTTACATGTCCATGATTCACGAATCTTTATTCGCGAGCACTAAGAATTCTCACTGGCAGGCATTAAAAACTTTGACTCACAGGCATACTAATAAAGAACGACGAAGACACCCCGGACTAAAGGAAAGGAATAGTGGTTATAACATAGTAATGGTCCAAAAGAATATATTCGAGGCGTGTACAGTCGAGCATGTAACTACTGATAAACGAGCATCGCCAGCTCTTTCTGTAGCTAGAAAGTCACATTTGAATTTCAGTTTTATTTTTGCAGAAAAAGACACTTCTAATGAGTCACTAAAAATGTTCAGTGAGTTTCCTGGTATAAAGCTGTTAATCTTTTGGTCGCAATAAAAATTCAGTGTTACTTGAAACTGAATGATTCAGAACACTTTTAGTTTTTGTTTCGCAAAAACATAAAATAGTGATGTCTGAAGTCAAGTATTGACCTGTCATAATTATCTCTGTTTTCGTCACTGACGCTATAAGGCTGGAAATTGTAACGAGTCCAAACAGCACACGGCAAGAGAGTTCAGAGTAACTTCTGAGAGACACGCGGCTCTCTTTGAACGAAGTTCGGGTAATAGGTGATATAAGGGCGTGACATAAGTCACTTACAAATATTATGATGGTTTTTCCCGAACACTTGCAGTCAATGCGCTCACGTCAGTCATCAGTAATTAATGGTGCCTTACTATTGCATTCATTCATCATGTGCCATGCCGATAAGCGTGGGCAGTCATGTTTCGCCATCTCACTCGGTCATCAGAGTCGTGGATCAGCTCAGTGTTCTTGTCTCTATCACACCATGTAGCCAAGCCATCCAGGTATTTACTTCACTGCCGTCCCCTTGTTCTCTTACGATTTTCATTTGTTTCTTGTAGGACTTGGTCATTGATTTTTCTGTCTGTCCATGGTATTCTTTGCATTTTCCTCAGAAACAACATTTCCACGGCCATCCTATGTTTTTAAAGCTTGTCTGCTCATTGTCCACGCTTCACATCTATACAAAAGTACAGGTTCTATGTATCTCCTCAACACTCTTTTTCTCGTTGCAATTAACATCTTTTTATTGGTCAGTATGTTATCCATCTTGCAAAGAGCTGCCTTCGCCATGGCGACTCTTGTAATAATCTCTTCAAGGCATCTTCCATCAGATGTTATGACTGTTACGAGATAATTGTACCTATTCATTTGTTTAAGAACATTCCCATTTACTTGTATATCTTCTTCTTCTTCTTCTTCTTCTTCTTCTTCTTCTTCTTCTTCTTCTTCTTTTTCTTCTTCTTCTTCTTCTGCGTTCATCCGAAGAGTTTTTTTTCGGACGTGCATGCGTTGTGCCGGTTTACAGCGGAGCTGCGTTCTTGCGCCGTTGGACCGACACATCCGACATCTGCGGGCATTTGTTGACCGGGCTAACCTTCTTGGTACTTGTATACTGTATTACATTGTAGTATTTCCTTCTTCCTAGTGACGACCATAATCTGTCTTATTACAATATAATTCTAACTCTAATTGTTCACGCTGTGCAACAACCGCATCTACTAAATGTTGCAGATCCTGATCATTGTCCGCTCTCTACAATACATTTTAAACTATGAATATCCATTGGTGCGAGTTATTTCACGTGTCAAACTTTGATCTTATTTAGCAACGTTTTCTTGCCGCCACATATGTCATGCGGTAGCGCTTTCTTCAGTCCCACATCTCATTCGGTACGGTTGTTTTTTAGCCTTCATCTCAGGTAAAGTTTTTGTCATTCCTAAATCTCATTCGGTGCAGCTTTCTTCAGTCCTATATCTCAAGTATAGTGTGTGGTTTTTTTGTTGCCTCAATATAAAATTCAATATCTCAGTAACCAATTGAGGGAACATCATGAGATTCAGTATATAACCTTATAATTATGTCCACCCAACAACAAAAAATTTTGTTCTGGAGATTGTACAGCAGATTTCAATGTTTGGTTATATGCGGTATATATTTTTTTTGCCCCCGCACTCATTCCATCATTTTAAGAGTATTACCATTTCAACAAGACACACCCCCAAATTTTTGAAATTTGTCTGCGCGGTTTTGCTTTTGGCAGACTGAGGGAATTTATATGGGGTAGGTTCAGAGGTGTCGTCAAACTGTGGGTTCTTTCATGAAACGTGATTATATAAATAAACTAGCTGGCTCGGCCCGGCTCCTGGCGGGGATCGATCGATCTATCATCTATCTATCTATCTATCTATCTATCTATCTATCTATCTATCTATCTATCTATCTATCTATCTATCTGTCTATCTATCTATCTATCTATCTATCTATCTATCTATCTATCTAATCTATCTGCCTGCCTGCCTGCCGGCCGACCGACCGACCGACCTACCGATATCTATCTATCTATATATCTATCTATCAGTCTATCTATCTATCTATCTATCTATCTATCTATCTATCTATCTATCTATCTATCTATCTATCTATCTATCTATCTATCCATCCATCTATCTATCTATCTAGCTGGCTAGCTGGATATCTATCTATCTATCTATCTATCTGGCTAGCTGGCTATCTATCTATCTATCTATCTAATCTACCTACCTACCTACCTGCCTGCCTGCCTGCCGGTCGGCCGGCCGACCGACCCACCGACCCACCGACCGACCCACCGACCGACCCACCGACCGACTCACCCACCCACCCAGTCAGCCAGCCAGCCATCCACCCACCCACCCACCTACCTTTCTGCCTACCTACCTACCTACCTACCTTTCTGTCTGTCTGTCTGTCCGCGCTATTAAATATTGATAAAAGTTACTGGAAAAAACGTCAGGACCATGTGTTGAAAGAGGAAGAGGACTATTGGAGAAAGGATGGATTGAATTTTATGCAACCGAGAGCAATCATCAACCTACTGGAATCGTCCGACACAGATTAAGGTATGAGCAGATCGCAGACCTTAATCTACGTACACACTTACTGGGATATGTTGCTCCAACTATTCAGACGAATTGCAGGCCCTAAACATTACAGCATCAGCATCAGCTGAAGAAACAAGAAGGCAATGAAAAATAAGGTAAGAAATATATTCCTTCTACTTTCCTGTTAATTTACAAATTATTTACCCCGTGCCTCTGTAATTTCTCTGTCTTTACTAATATTACACATTGCACCCCTCTCGGGATTCTCCGTGGTGAAGTGGTCAAGCCGTCTGACTTGGGCTCCGAAGGTTGTATGTTCGATTCCGGGCCGCGTCCTTCATTTCACGAGTGCATTTTTTCGGAGACTCCCGAGGGTCGTCGCTGGAGCTACGGAGTTCGTGCTTTGTGCGACGCTTTCCGCGCTGCGGAAAGAAACTGAGCCATATGGGATAAACACCCGGTGCAATGCAGCCGACCCTGTCGATTTTAAGCTAATTCTTTCATTGCACCCACTCTCATACGAATCCGGATCCGCCTTTGTGTGTCAACAGAATTGACATGTCTCACATTACCGTAAAAATAACTTCGTTAGCGAGAAATCACTAGTTGTTCAGCAAAAGATCAAAGGAATGTCGCCGCTTTCAATGATTTAAGTTGTTTTTGGACCTTTCAAAGACATATTCCTTGGGTGGTGGTAAATATAAGACGGCTCCAAAAATTTCATAACGATGCAACAGACAGTTTTTAAAATAATTGATCGTGAATGACGGCATTAATTTCCGGACAGACTATAGTAGCGTTTTCTTTCCGTCTCTTATCTCAATGGGTACTGTTTTCTTCAGTCTCATGTCGCATCTGCTAACGTTTCCTCCAGCGCCATATCTCATTCGGTAATGTTACCTCCAGTTCCGTATCTCATTCTGTAACGTTTCCTCCAGTCTCATATCTCATTCGGTAACGTTTCCTCCAGTTTCTTATCTCATTCGGTAACGTTTCCTCCAGTCCCATATCTCATTCGATAACGTTTCCTCCAGACCTATATCTCATTCGGTAACGTATCCTCCAGTCTCACATCTCATTTGGTAAAGTTTCCTCCAGTTCCATATCTCATTCGTAACGTTTCCTCCAGTCTCATATCTCATTCAACAGGCATACATTATACCCAGAACCTGGCTCCACGGTTGATGTTGCTACCAACATTGACCACTATTAAACAGGCTTACCCCCGGGAAGGTTAACCCGGTCAACAAATGCCCGCAGAAGTCGGATGTGTCGGCCTAACGGGGCAAGAACGCAGCTCCGCTGTAAACATGCACAACGCAGTCACATCCGAAGAAAAAAAATCCGGATGAACGCAGAAGAAGAAGAAGATATCTCATTCGGTAAGGTATCTTGCAGTCTCGTATCTTATTTGGTAACGTATCCTCCTCTCCCGTATCTCATTCGGTAACGTTTCCTCTAATCCCGTATCTCGTTCGGTAACTTTTCCTCCAGTCCTGCATCTCATTTGGTGGCGTTTTCCTCAGTCTCGTATTTAGTCATATTTATTAATTTATTACTTTTTGTAGTGTTTCTTCGTTTGCATTGATATTTCTTCTCTAATATTTCTAAAGTTTCACATATGTTACACCACTGTTTGTTCGTTGCCAGTGTCTCCTCAAAAGGTAATAATACAATACAATATTGGACTCGCCGACAGACACATATGTTTATTGACAAATTTACTGTAGGCCTCTATAATGCGCAACATATTTAAGAGCAGAATATGGCAAGCAAAAGCTGCACTTCAGAAAAAGAAAATTATCTAATAATCAATAAGTCAATATCATTGAATGTAAGAAAGGGAGTTACAAAAACTTGAAAGATGTGATTCCTGAGACGAATGTTGCGAATTCTTTGGACTGCCGGAGTAGCTAACAACGATTGCCAGGAGAAAGTAGAACATAATATATAACTATAAGAACGAGACAAACAATATTTCTTTTGTCATCTGATGAGAAGAGAGTCGTTGGAAAACATCGTGACCATTTTAAAGTTCTGTGAGAAAAGAGGCAGAGGTATACCGATTGAAATGATGCTGGATACATTGAGACGGCTGCATGCAGAAATATCATCAGCAGAGTAGATCCAGAACACCTGGGGCTGAGATCTGTGGAGAGGTGTGAACGCTTACGCCAGTTGGCAGGACACATAATAATGTTAATGATGATGACGAGGAATCTATCAGCAGTGCTAATATATTTGAAATCATAATTTTGTTGGGACAAACCTTAGTCAATGCAGCTACAATATTCAACAGAAACTACAAACATTCGTTGGCTGAACAAGTCGGGCTCGCCAGATTTTTCGGCATTGCTGAGCAAATATAACACCGCGGTTAATTTCTAATGTATATCGCATCTCATACGATAAATCCTTGTCTTAGAAAGTTAGAGGCATAATATTTGGATGTTACATAGAACCTCTTACATAGAACAGGTTTTAACATATGACTGTGTATTTTGACAATAAGTAAACGAGCAAAAAATCCAGTGAGGCCTCAGAGATGTTATTTAACGTAAGAATGCTGAAAATTCCTTCAGCAGCCAAAATGAGTAATCTAAATGTGTTGAAAGAGGCTAAGACACAAAACCAGCTTATCACAAGCATCAGAAAGAGACAGCCAGCACTGTTTGGCCGCATTATGAGAAGAGAACAACTAGAACATATTGTGACAACTGGAAAGATATGTGGAAAGGCAATATAGGAAGACAGCGAGAAAAGATTCTTAACAGCCTTATGTCATGGCACGGAAACGAGTCGGCGCACGTATTGATACACGCTGTTGGGGATCTCATAATACTGAGAAGCATGAACGCCCATACTAGTCGGCAAAGACTTGATGATTATAGAGCAGTGTTTCCCAACCTTTTTTGTGCCATGCCCCACTTAAGCCTTTCTAAAATTCATATTGCCCCCCTCCCCAGCCCCACGCCTCCCCCCCCCCCTCTCAACATATACATTATTTTTAATATTAAAAAATTGAAATGTTCACTAAAGAAAATTGAATGATAGGTTTTAGGAAGAAATCACTAGGAAATTATTGAGCAAACATATTAAATAAATTTTCAAAACATATAATGGAGAACTGAAATTCAAGTACAAAATAATTTTAATGACAGATTTTTCAATATTATTTTAATTATTAGTAATTATTTATTATTTAAATTTAGTGAGATCCTTGCGCTTGAAGCTTGCTGCAAAGAGATCTTATGTCAGGTTCCAATTTAGTTAACTTCAGTCTCAAGTCTCCCCGTTTTGTTATATTCAGCCGATTTCTTCCATTTTCGAATTGCCCCCCTTAACAATCGAATTGCCCCCCTGTGGGGCGTGGGCCCCACGTTGGGAAACACTGTTATAGAGCATAATCTGTAGTATGCTTAAAGGCGTTTTACTCAATATTTATAGTGCTGAAATCGGTACACAGAAAGGTGAGGCTTGTGCTACCGTGTTTCCCCGAAAATAAGACCGGGTCTTATATTAATTTTATCTTTAAATATGCACTAGGGCTTATTTTCGGGGGATGTCTTATATTTTTTCAGATACAAATATCTACATTTATTCTTGTACAAAATTCTACATTTATTCACATACAGTGATGACTGGCCATTTGGCAACAAGTCTCGCATTCTAGCTGACGATCATAACTAGGGCTTGTTTTTAGGGGTAGGTCTTATATTAAAAGCATCCTGAAAAATCGTGCTACGGCTGATTATAGGGGTAGATCTTATTTTCAGAGGAAAGGTATATAGATCATAAACATGAGCGGTATGTCTTTGCGGGGCTCCTCAGAATTTTCCGGTATCTGTATCTTAGGGAAAGTGGGCACAGTTTCATAATCTCGATCTATCAAAATCGAAGTCAGCCGCAGGAGATGTGGAACCAGGCTGCTTTGCTTTGATTTTCATAATGATATTAGCGTCGGTGGTTCAGAAAGCAATAGCAGGCAAATGAACGTAAAGTTGCCTGGAAAATTACAAACAGCAAATACATGCTAGGGTTGAATGCGACGCCCTAAAAAGGGCATGCAGCTAATCTATTTTATCGGTTTCATAATACAGTACAAACCGCTTAAGACGATCTCTGATGTGGCGAATTTCTGTTGTGAAGAACAATATTGTATTGTACGTTGTAAATCAGTGGTTTCCAAGCTTTTCAAGCAGAGGGCCATATCTACTATTTTCGGTAGTTAAACGGGCCACAACGTTATAAAATTATAAAAGTCTTGCAATATCATTCTTACCTTTCTTAACTTTTGTCAACAAAATTCTAAAACTGTAAAGGCAGTTAATGTCAATACTACACTGCGGTAATTTTTTGATTTAAAATCAAAAGTTCATTTAACAATAAATTTTTAATCAGTTTCGAAGATCGCTATAAATGTAATTAATTTACAGTTGTAACTGTTCTTCATAACGTTTCGTTGCGGACTGAACAGGCGGATAAGATAATATCTTAGCATAACAATCTGGCTCTAGAGAAAGTTGTAAGGAAGGTGAAGGAGGAATTTGCTATTGAAGGAACATCCAGACTGCATGGTTATGCAGATGATATAGATATTATAGGGGAAAATGAACAACAGACATTGGAAATATTGACTCAGCTTAAAGGAAAAAGCTCAACAAATTGGACTGGTTATCAACCAAGATAAGACAGAATATATGGTAATGTCAAGAGAAGGAACGGCTAAAAACTATGGCCACATACAAATAGATAATATGGCCATTAAAAGAACGGAAACATACAAATATCTGGGTACAATCTTCAACTGCTCCAACATAATAAGGGAAGAAATGCAAGCTAGAATCAACTCTGGAAATAAGATATACTATGCACTACAACATCTGTTAAAATCAAATGCGCTATCTCGTAACACCAAGATCACAATATACAAAACACTGATTAGACCAGTTGTGCTGTATGGCTCTGAAACCTGGGGTACAACTAAAGGAGGCGAAGCCTTGTTACAAACATTTGAGAACAAAGTCTTAAGACGCATCTTTGGGCCCATTCGGGATACACAAAGTGGAGAGTGGAAAAGAAGAAGCAACAAAGACATTTATGATCTGTTTTAGTCCCCGCTAATCACTGGTATCATGAAGGCGAATAGACTACAATGGATGGGGCATATACTGTAGAAGATAATAGGGAAACAAAACTCGCTTACACTCAGGAAATAAATGACCGTAGACCCCGAGGTAGAATAAGAAGACGGTGGAGAGATAATATACACACAGACCTACAAGCACTTGGAATCACCGACTGGCAAGAGAAGGTCACCCAGAGAGACGAATGGAGACGGCTTGTATCTGCAGCAAAAAACCTTAATGGCTCGGAATGCTGAAGAAGAAGAAGATAACAACCACTAGCAGAGTAAATTATCGCACGCTGACGGGGAGCTCTGAGTGCATTTTTGAAATTATTAAAATATATTAAATAACGGAGCCTCGCGTGCCACTTTCTGACAGCTGGCGGGCCACAAGTGGCCCACGGGCCGTGGTTTGGGGGCCTCTGTTGTAAATGTATTACTATATGCTTAAACTCTTATAAGAGAAATTTCGGATCAGAAGAACTATTTCTTGGTTCCCATGTGAGTTCGCATTATCAGGTATGCACAGTATAAGCCTAGAAAATCAGTCCAAACATGATGGGGTTGATTTCGACATCCAGTAAAACGAAGTGCAACTACTTAACCTCATAACTTACTGTGATTTCCCCCCCCCCCCCCATGCAAAAGCACCAACAACACAACACCGACAGTGGCCCCCGAGAGATATGGCATGGTCCCACAATGAGTGTACGCTGTTTACCTTGCCTGGAACCACCTAAAAAAAAAAAAAATGTTCCCAGTTATGTATTTCATAACCCAGGTGAATTGTCTAAACGCCTACAAGCTTCAGTGCCTCGCCTCGACATGTGCCTTCTTGATTAAACGAGATTTGATTCATGTTTTGCAACAGCAATCCCATAAAAACATTAATATCCTTTCTGTGAATTCACTTGTTCCCTGAAGTCGTCGGCTTTCTCTAAATCTGAACTAGAGCAAGCAATATAGAACACATGTGCCACCGGCTTTACTTGATTGACTTGTGGAAGTATTTTCTGGGAACTGTAAATCTTGGGGTGGAGAGAGAGAGAGAGAGAGAGAGAGAGAGAGAGAGAGAGAGAGAGAGAGAGAGAGAGAGAGAGAGAGAGAGAGAGAGAGAGTTGTTTTCGAGAACATGATAGTATTTTTTCAAGGACAGTAGCTTGCAGGGGCGTAAATTGCTTTGGTTATAAATATGGAGCTGGATATACTGTATGCTTCGTCTAAGAGAAACGAGGCACATACATGACATATATTGGCTTGAAGTATGTTGAGAAACGATTAGTACCATATTAAGAAATCAAACTATTCTTTATGTAGAGGAGCAGTACGCTACTACAGATCACCAACCCTGAAAAATATATTAAGAGGAGCATTTTTTCCCCTTTATTTTCCTGGACTTTGGATTTGCTTTGGTCTGCCCAACCATGACCGCGAACTTGTTCGTCCAATTATGATAAAAGTGAACAGGCATCAAGATTTTTCTCTCAAAACTCCGACTCATCAGGATACGCAACAGACGAGCATTTACCTAATCGTCAAAGACATCACGTGTCTATGATTTGAGTATGGGCTGATGAGCCAAAGGAAAAACAAACAGATTACCCTGTCACGCGCATTGGGGCGTATTGAATATATAATTATACCCCCCCCCCCATATTTTATAGACCAATCATGTATTGAATATATAATTATATCCCCTATATTGTATAGACCAAGTATGTGTTCAATATGTAATTATAGCCCTGTATGTTATAGACCAATCATGTATTAAATGTATAATTATATCCGCCATATTTTATAGACCAATCATGTATTAAATGTATAATTATATCCGCCACATTTTATAGACCAATCATGTATTAAATGTATAATTATATCCGCCATATTTTATAGACCAATCATGTATTAAATGTATAATTATATCCGCCATATTTTATAGACCAATCATGTATTAAATGTATAATTATATCCGCCATATTTTATAGACCAATCATGTATTGAATATATAATTATATCCGCCATATTTTATAGACCAATCATGTATTAAATGTATAATTATATCCGCCATATTTCATTGACCGATTAGCACTATACAGGTGGTGTGGACACTACCATGTCAGTCGTCTTTGCTTACCCCTTTCTTTGAAAATAAAGTTCGTTCGTTCGTTCGTTCCCATGACATTTCCGGGTACGTGTTCTCGCCTCAATCGACCAATCGACCATGAAGCTCAGGCAAATTAGTTTGTTTTTTTGTTTCGGGGGGGGGGGGGGGGGGGTGGGGGGGGGGGGGGGGGTTAGCTTGCTGTGAGCTATAGCCTATACCATACACATGCTACTACTTCCAGTGTACTGGACTGATTTTTGCGTGTGGACTGGCTTTCCCTATTGCCAGTATCCCTCGCTATCAGGCGATTCCACTCCGTCTTCAGAGGCACTTGTAATTTACAACCCCAAGTCAAGGACAAGAAGTCAACAACCGGTACAGGGGGCTGAACCCGCTACCTCAGCATCAACACACCGGATGTTTAAGAACCATCGCTCTTATCCATTCGGCCACGCTGACCTCCGAGGTAAGTCTAATACAGGGTGTATTTTTAATGACTGTGCGGTGTTTGACAATACTGCCACTTTATTGTATCGCAACCTATATTATAAGTGAAAATCTGGTCGCTCCACTTTATTGTGTCGCAACCTATATTATACGTGAAAATCTGGTCGCTCCACTTTATTATGTCGCAAACTATACTATACTTGAAAATCTGGTCGCTCCACTTTATTGTATCGCAACCTATAATATACGTGAAAATCTGGTCGCTCCACTTTATTGTGCCGCAAACTATACTATACTTGAAAATCTGGTCGCTCCACTTTATGTGCCGCCACCTATACTCTACGTGAAAATCTGGTCGCTCCTCATAGAAGGAGATTGACAGACGAGGAAGTGGAGTAAAACTACATTGTAATGTACTATAACAGATGGTAACAATTTTTTAAAAGATCGCATGTACTTTGCAGGACGTTACAATCACCCCCAGTCTCTATTGGCTGTTTGTGATCTGCTAGGCAATTTTACGTTCGGTAGCTTGCCATTGCTTTCTGAACGAGAAGTCAACATTTAAGTTCCAGTGGCCGGTGTGCGGAACGAACCCATTACCGCGCTTACCAGTGGAAGTTTAAGCGCCAACGTATGAAACCTTTCGGCCACGTCAGCCTCTAGGTATAAATTAATAGGTGCAAAATACAAAGGAAGAAGTGGAAGAACAGCGTAATGGTACAAAGGGGCTTCAAATGAAAACCTTAAAAGTGTGATAGAAATTACAATAACCATGCCATTGTCTTGTAACCTGTCGATATTGTTAAGGACGTCAAAAGTATTAAGCAAGTGACATCAGGGGTCAGCCGAACATGGTGACGCCATAAGGACAGTTTAAAGATAGCCCTCCACTTTTGACATACACCAAAGGGGAACAGTGTTCTGTTATCTGTTAGTTTTTAACTAGTGAAAGGTGAAACCTATATAAATTCATCGGCGAATGAAGGTCCAGTATGATGATGCATGCCTGTCAGTCCAGCAAGTGTATGAGTGGAGCAGGAAGTTTTAAAACTGTTCAGTCCGATGAAGAGGTACAGCAAGTGGTGCATGATTGGTTACACATGCGACCAAGATAATGTTTTCTACAGGAATCCAAGCACTTTATTGGCGCTGGAGGACCTGCATTGAACGCAGTGGTGACTACGCCGAAAAAAAATGAAACATTTGTTCTTTACTTTTTCAGAATATATTCATCCAAAAAATGTAAGGTTTTCATTTTAAGCTGCCTGTTATATTATAGACAGAATCTCATTCTACGTGCATTATAAATGAATGCATGCACTTAAAATGATATCCATGAAAACTTATAAACGCAACTGGTAAAAAAGAAGAGGGGGACAGAGAAAGAAGGGAAAGAAACATATAATGGAACAAAGGTAACAGCATCACTGGTAAAAACTAGCATGGAGAAAGACAGAGGAATGAGTGAGAGAAATAGTACTTTGAAACATAGTGTTACAACTGGTAACGATTAGTGGAAGGAAAAGACAGAGGAAGAAAAATATAATGGAACAAAGGTAACCTAACCGCACAACTGGTAAAAACTAACAAGGGTGGAAAGACGGGGGAAGAAGTGGAAGACAAGTACATTGGAAGATATTGTAACAACGGGTAAAGAATAGTTAGTTAGTTAGCCGCGGTTCTAACTTCACTGCAACAGGTTATCCCCATTATGCTCCGTTCCTGTGCCAGTGAATATCATACAGAATGCTCCTCACCGCCCATGTGAAAATTGGAACAGACAGGAGTCTCGACCAACAGCCCGCACAGGTACACTGTGCATAATGCCGCCGCCAGAATGTCAACACAAAAGTCCTCCACGAAAAACATAGTTCAGCGTCGATGGAAACGGCAGTCACTAGAAAACCAGCAGCCACACATTAATGCATAAGGCAAACCAGTCAGTTCTGAGACAAAGCAGGCCGCCATTATTCCGAACATGCAGCTCACGCTACGAACAACCGCCGAGAGATGTAAAAGCATAAAAGAATAATGGGAGAAAGAAACGGAGGAAGAAATGTCCATTGGAAGAGGTATCAAATGGTAAAGATAAATGGGAGGAAAAGATGGAGAAAGGCAGTGAGAGAAGCTTCTAGAAAATCGTGCACCATAATGTGTTACTTAACTTTAATACACATCTGTAATGTGTTGCTTAATTTAATACACACCTACAAGCACTGCTAGAGAATGGGAACTCTGCTGAAGAATGATCTTGGCAAGGCATTCAATTGGGATGATTGTGGTGATAATGATGATCATGCTGCTGACAATGAAGATGATGATGTGACATTGATAATGGTGGTAGTGGTAGTTAGTGGGTCATGATGATGATGTGATATTGATGGTGGTGGTTGTGATGTAATGTTGATAATGATGGTGGTGTTGATAATGGTGATGGTTATGATGTTATGTTGATGGTGGTGATCATTTTGTTGATAATGATATTGGTGATGATGCCAGTGGTATATTAAAAACGTTGATGGTGGTGGTGGTTATGTGATATCGATGATGGTGTTGCTGTTCATGATTATGGTGATAATGTTGATGGTGGTGACGGTGTTGGTTGATGAAGACTGGTGGTGGCGTTGTTGATATCGATGGCAGCAATAAGGGTGAAGATGTGTTGACAATAATAATGGTGATAGACATAGTGTGATATTGATAATGGTGATGTGATAATGATGACGGTGATTTGATGAAAATGGTAGAGATAGTGGTTTTGATAATGATGATGATATGCCGATAATGATGATGTTTGTGATGCTAATAATGATTGTGCTAATTATAGGAGAAACCCGGACACTAATGGTGTCACTTACAAGAACATTACATAGGCTGTAAGTGGACTCGCTGTGTTAACCACAGTTTGTCTGTACCACCTGTTCTACACAGGATCTCATTGATAGTACATGACTCAACGGTACTTAGAACACTTGGGTGCTCTACAAGTGCCCTTACAGTGCTCTATTTCTGGCATGATACACATATAACCCAAAAGATAATTTCTAACTTCCTTGTTTGTAGGCTTGTTTGTGTTTATGAGTTCTAGATGACACACATTGTGCTTTGTTTTGTTTGGTATATACATAATTATCTTCATTGCCCACAGATACCTCCGTACGTCCTCCGTCTCTCATAGTTCATATCAGGACTATTTCAGCACAGCGCACGCACTCCATGGTACCAGAGAGGATTCACACGTAAGGGAACCACACAGAAAAACATGCATTTGTTTTATGCATAGGTTTTTCTAAGTGCGATTTTATACCTATGCTCTCTCTCTACGCTCGACCTTTATTCCCCGAATGGTGCATAGGGCCTTAAGAAAAATCACAACAACAGAAATGAGATTCCTGAGAAGAATATTCCATGTATCAAGAAGAGATAAGATCAGAAATGAAGAAATCAGGACTAAAGTGGGGGTTATAGCTGCACTAGATTTTATTAGAAAGCAGCAAGTCAAATGGTTTGGCCATGCAAGTAGGTTACCAACTAACAGTATACCACAACAAGCAATAATGTACAGACCAGAGGGAAGCAGAGGAAGAGGCCGACCACGTAAACGATGGATGCAGGGAATAACAGAGTTCATGGGAATATCGATACATGAAGTCCATAATCGGGCACTCTCCCGCTGTTTATACTTCACCTCGACACCGCAAGTTACAAGAGGAACATGATGAGATGAGATGAGATGCATAGGGCATTAAACAATTCACTTCAAGCCATCCTATCATTAGCTATTGTACAGTTTATGCTCGAGTCTAGTCTGTTAGTGTCCTGCCAAAAGATTGTGCAACAAGTTTTGCTAGTACAGTTTCTCCCAAAAGTTTCTTCTTCTTCTTCATCTTCTTCTTCTGCGTTCATTTGGAGATTTTTGTTTCTGAGTTGATTGCGTTGTGTCTGTTTACAGCAGAGCTGCGTTCTTGCGCCGTTAGGCCGACACATCCGACTTCTGCGGGCATTTGTTGACCGGGTTAACCTCCCCGGGGAAAAGGGTTATTCTTCTTTAACTGATTCAATGCCGAAGGATAATATATCGCCAAATGTGACCTTCCATTTGCACAGAAAGGCGACATATCGCCGTACTAGGGTAATCGTGTTATGTATTTTGTTTAGTAGTATCTTCCGCAGTTTCAGTGCTCAGTGAATGGAAATTTACTTTATAAAACTTGTTTATTTGATTGCCTACTATGTTTCGTCCAAACCTACTTTTCTCTTGGTTCTGAATCAGTTAACTACGGTCAGTTACGTCGCATTACTTTGTTTTTCCCCCGTTCATTCAAAAAAAAAAAACACACACACAAAAACATAGAGAGAGAGAGAGAGAGAGAGAGAGAGAGAGAGAGAGAGAGAGAGAGAGAGAGAGAGAGAGAGAGAGAGAGAGAGAGAGAGAGACGCGTGCATGCGCACACATACAAACATACATCAAAGATGTCTACGAAATGTATGTTAAAAGCGAAGTCTGTGTAATATTATATACAACATGCATTTTTTTTTAAAACTTGCATGTTCTTTGCAGGACGCTGCGATCAACCAAATCCTCCGATTGATTTTCTGCGCAATTTTAACATTCCGTAGTTTGCCATTGCTTTCTGAACGAGTAGTCAACGTTGAAGTCCAAACCGACGCGTGAAGGAATATCCTTATCTTCGGAGTACCGGGAAGGTCGGCATGGGCGAATGGATAAGAAAGCGTGTTATTAAACATCAGGTGTGCTGATGCCGAGGTAAGAGGTTCAACCCCTACACTGGACAGCTGGACTAAAATGTTGGCCTATCGTCCTTGACTTGGAGATGTAAATTACAAGTACCTCTGAAGTCAAAGTTGGTTTGAAAGATGGCGAGGGACACTTAATAAGTAAAGCTTATCCACACGCAAAATTCAGCCCAGCACTACTAGAGGTAATGTGTATGAACTGCCCTTGAGTTCAAAGCGAGCGAGCGCAAAAAAAAATGCTATACAGGACGTCGCAGTCAATCCCAGCATTTTTGGCTGTTTGTGATCTCTTGGCAAGTTTAAGTTCAGTAGCTTGCCGTTGCTTTCTGAACGACCGGCAGCCATATAATTTTATAAATAACCAACGCAAAGCGGTCTGCTGCTGCGTTTCAAACGCGGCATGCAGGATTACGAACTTCGTCTGTAGGTCCCTTCGCCACGGAGCCGGCGAACATCTGAAGAGAGGTCAGGTAATCACCATATGAATGCCTTCACGTTTATATCTTGCACTAATAAGGTGGGGTGATCAGCTGCCTTTCCTTCATTTAGACTTCAGGAACATATCTGCTATCCATGTTTAAGAATACATCCATTCGGCAATGCTTGCCTCCGCAAAGGATATGCAACTACTGTAACTAACTTCAGATGTTGAGGTGATCTAACACGGATGTGAGATACATCCATCATGAGAAGTACATTCAATGTACTGATCAGCACTCAACGTATACAAGATGACAGGATAAGAAAACACAGGATACATCAGGCAATGGTAGAAGTGGAAGCTACGTGTATACTGAATTTCAAACTCATCGTCCACGAAAAACAACAGCTTGTCATCGAAAAAAAACCTGACCATAGGTTTACCTTTTGATGTGTTTCTAGTCTATAAGAGAGATTCTGTACTATTAATTCATGAAGCACCAGTGTTACCGGGGACCATAAGATCATGCAAAGAATAATAACCTGTATAACATGAATGACGACTAATGAGGGTTGGCGTGAGTATGACTTCCTCATCCCGCAGAAAATGAGCTGCAAAATCCAACCAGTCAAGAACAAGTATACACACGTGACTTGATTTGTTTGAAGGGCAATGCTTCATTGGAAGATGAACGGGAGAAGAAGAAGGCATAATGAAATAATGTACATGTTTACTGTTTCGTATTTTTTTGTTTGTTATTGCTGTTGTAGATCCTCGTCAATGTAAGTTATCATTCTTTGAACTACTTGAAGACTTGTGACAAAAAGGAAAGGTATTGACTACTGCAGGATATGACAATACACAATTTAATATATATGAAATGGGGGTTGACGATGGCTTGGTTCTATCCCGGCATGAAATTAGCTCACTTATTCACAGAATGCGCTTGGGCTCTCCGAAGAGTGAGATCGAGACATGTACTGCAAACTTTTGGAGTCCTTTGCAGGTTTAATCACAGCGGAGATCAAGGTTGATCCTCCTGTTTTTGGCCAGGTTATAGTCTGCTCAGGAGACACATCTTGGTCAGTTTGCACTCTGACCCCGGCAGATCGTCCAACTTCAATGGTTTCTAGTCTGTTCCTTAGTCCACTGCAGATCATCAACGGATGCCTGGTAGGTTTACTAGAGTGTGAACACGTGTTTATTTTTACCTTCCCGGCTCATATGATGACTATCTAAATCAAAGTAAACCCGATATTTCATCTTTGTCTAAAGAAATATTGAGAACTAACAAGACAAGCGGCAATCAGCTTAGTGAAATTCTGTTTCAAGATGAAGAATCAAATATATAGGAGGAGGAGGAGGAGGAGGAAGATGAAGAAGAAGAGGAGAAAGAACAAGAAAAGTTTCCTATTCTCATTGTAGACAATTCTCATCGATATGTGTACATAGGTATTCTCATTGTTGTTATTCGTGGACGCTGAGTTTGAAATTCAGTGTGCAATATCACATGGGGCAGTGATGAGCATTTTGTGTGATATTCACTAGCACTGGAACGGAGCATAATGGGGCGACGCTTTGCCATGAAGTTGAAACCGCGACTAACTAACATTGTAGAAAAATAGGAGGTCATGTAGGCATGTTGTACATGTTAATAATCCATTTGCATTTGAAAAGTGTCAAGAGTATGGGCTACAAGCACTGAACTGACGAAATGAGAATACTTACCGATAACAATATTTATCGTATATATTTGAAATGGCAGGACAAGTCAGTGATAATAATGCCACGAAGAAGCGGGATAAGTTGGCTGAAAGGTGCAAACACTGCAACTTCCCTGTAGATGGTTGGTTTGGTTTGTAAAGAGTTAGTTTAGTCGACGTATCAACATCACGGGACACGGGTGTAACCCATAAGTGCTCCGTTCTACTCCTAACTCAAACCTGAGTCCGGAGACTCTCAGCTAAGTGCACGAACTCCGTAGCACCGGTGAGGATCTTGAAATACTTTGGGTAGATTGTTAACTCGAAATTTTGCCCGGGCAGCGCCGTTAGGCTACTCTTTTTCGATTTCCAATTGCCAAGGGAATTTTTACGTGCGCAGAAAATACACACGGGTGTCCGATCTCACTACCCAGAGACCAGGGGCAAGTTTTGTTACTAGAAGTCCACGTGAAAAAATCCTGGTCCTCACCGGGGCTTGAACCCGGGACCTCCAGCACTCGAGGCGGACACCATACCTCGAAACCACTCATCCCCCGGTTTGTAGAGAATCACTTACGAAGAAACCAATGTCATTGTCTGGGTGCGCGAGGAAGGAAACACAACACTGAATCCCCTCCTCTTGCTACACTTGCGGCATAGCGCACATCATTTAACTGATTAAGTGTCGTGTGTAATGTCTCCAGATCTGTTTTCCCTGTAAAGTGAAAATATTTTCAGAAATATAGAAGATATGGAAGGAATCAACATTGGGGAGACGATGCATCAATAACATTAGATCCGCACATGATACAGTCTTGATTGCAGACAATGAACAGGACCTGCCACATTTAGTAGATGCGGTTGTTACACACAGTGAACAACTAGGATTATAATTGTATTGTAAGAAGCCACAGATTATGGTCGTCACTGGGAAGAAGGATCTATCTAGCACAATGTAATTTACAATTAAATGGGCATATTCTTAAACAAGTGATTCGGTACATTTATCTCGGAACAGTCATAACATCTGATGGGAAATATCTTGAAAAGATTAGAACAAGAATTGCCATGGCGAAGGTAGCTTTTTGCAAGATGAAAAACATACGGACCAATAAAAAGATATCAATTGAAACGAGAAAAAGAGTGTTTAAGTGCTATATAGAACCTGTACTTTTGTATGGATGTGAAGCGTGGACAATGTGCAGACAAGCTGAAAAACATCTGATGGCTGTGGAAATGTGGTTTCTGAGGAAAATTCCAAAAATACCATGGACAGACAGAAAAACCAATGAACAAGCCCTTCAAGAAACAAATGAAGATCGTAAACTGATTAGAGATATTAGACGTAGGCAGTCAAAATTTTTTGGGCATGTTATGAGAAGAAATGTATTGGAGTATTTGGGCACAATTGGCAAGATCGAAGGGAAGAGACCAAGGCGAAGACCGAGAAGTAAATGCCTGGATGGCTTGGCCTCGTGGCATGGTCGAGACAGAAACACGGAGCTGATCCACGACTCTGGTGATCTAGTGAGATGGCAAAACTTGACCGCTCACGCTTATCGGCATGGCACATGATGGGTGGATGATTAATCGTCTTAAACGACTTCCCGTATCTGCTATGTGTTTATATACCAAAGAGTATGCTTAGCAAGGTGGAGAAAGGAATGTTTCGCGTGGAATGGCTCACCTCGCTTCAAAGGTCACAGATTGTGAGAATTATATGGATTGTTTGCCTTGGTCATACTGGAGTGCGGGGAAATGAACAGGCTGACAGGCTGGCAAGGAATGCACCTCTTGGTGGTCGATTACCTATGGACAAGGGAGAGGTGGTCGTGCGCCTGTGGGACCAGGTGGAGAAGCGGGGGAACAGATTGAGAACCCATATGTGGAAAGGGTGAGATTGCGGGGGATTGGCATAGGTTCTGATAGTATCTCAAAACTGAGAGGGAAGACCAGGAGAACTTTCAATCAAATAGCGGTTGGATTGATTAGTAGTGTGACTCTTCGTTGGCTGTTGAACGATGGGACGTAGCGCGTATTGGAATGTCTTGAGTGCAGTGATGTCGGTTCTAAGCTCAACTCAACTCAAATATTGTCACTGCGATATTATAAAACGTGTCTGCTACCATATTAACCAACATTTAAGTCATAACTGTCTCATACCCCTACTTCCCATTTTCCGACATTCATTTTTGTTTGGTCCAAACCTCCTTTTTGTTTTACACAGAATCTGTTAAGAACACTGGCCTGCCCGCAGACACGGAACAGAACAAGAACTACAAAGGGACACAGAACAAGAACTACAGCAAAACAAGAACTGCAGCAGAACACAGAACAATACCTACAGCAAAACACAGAACAAAAACTACAGCAGGAACATAGAACTACAGCAGAAGCAACTATCTTCAGGGTGGAACTTACTTTAGCTAAAGAGATGTCCACTTCCTTAAGGCGACTGACCTGCTGAAGGTTGTCCCGCTGCACATGCTGAAGCTTCTCCTTGCAGTGGGACAGTACCTGGACGGTGCTGGCAATTTTCCGCTTCAGTTTCAGCATATCCTACACGGATCAGTGCATTTGACGGGAAATACACGGTGCATGGTTAGTCTGGCTTACGTGTAGATAGCGTTTGGTTAGTCTGATTTATGTATAGATGGTGTATAGTTAGTCTGATTTATGTATAGATGGTGTATGGTTAGTCTGGTTTATGTATAGATGGTGTATAGTTAGTCTGATTTATGTATAGATGGTGTATGGTTAGTCTGGTTTATGTATAGATGGTGTATGGTTAGTCTGATTTATGTATAGATGGTGTATGGTTAGTCTGATTTATGTATAGATGGTGTATGATTAGTCTGATTTATGTATAGATGGTGTATGGTTAGTCTGATTTATGTGTAGATGGCGTATGGTTAGTCTGACTGATGTGTATATAATGTATAGTTAGTCTGATTTATGTATAGATCGTGTATGGTTAGTCTGATTTATGTATCGATTGCGTATGGTTAGTCTGATTTATGTATAGATGGCGTATGGTTAGTCTGATTTATGTATAGATGGTGTATGGTTAGTCTGATTTATGTATAGATGGTGTATGGTTAGTCTGATTTATGTATAGATGGTGTATGATTAGTCTGATTTATGTATAGATGGCGTATGGTTAGTCTGATTTATGTATAGATGGTGTATGGTTAGTCTGATTTATGTATAGATGGTGTATGGTTAGTCTGATTTATGTATAGATGGTGTATGGTTAGTCTGATTTATGTATAGATGGTGTATGGTTAGTCTGATTTATGTATAGATGGTGTATGGTTAGTCTGATTTATGTATAGATGGTGTATGGTTAGTCTGATTTATGTATAGATGGTGTATGGTTAGTCTGATTTATGTATAGATGGTGTATGGTTAGTCTGATTTATGTATAGATGATGTATGGTTAGTCTGATTTATGTATAGAGATGGTGTATGGTTAGTCTGATTTATGTATAGATGGTGTATGATTAGTCTGATTTATGTATAGATCGTGTATGGTTAGTCTGATTTATGTATAGATGGCGTATGGTTAGTCTGATTTATGTTTAGATGGTGTATGGTTAGATGGTGTATGGTTAGTCTGATTTATGTATAGATCGTGTATGGTTAGTCTGATTTATGTATAGATGGTATATGGTTAGTTTGACTTATGTATAGATGGTGTATGATTAGTCTGATTTATGTATAGATCGTGTATGGTTAGTCTGATTTATGTATAGATGGCGTATGGTTAGTCTGATTTATGTTTAGATGGTGTATGGTTAGATGGTGTATGGTTAGTCTGATTTATGTATAGATCGTGTATGGTTAGTCTGATTTATGTATAGATGGTGTATGGTTAGTCTGATTTATGTTTAGATGGTGTATGGTTAGTCTGACTGATGTATAGATGGTATATGGTTAGTTTGACTTATGTATAGATGGTGCATGATTAATCTGACATATTGTCAAATTATAATGGAAATTACCTACAATTAATCAGACTTTCTGTCACAGTCGATGGGATACATATGGTGTATTGTTAATGACTTATGGTGAAATTGTGCACCCACATCATTATTATCTTCACTGAGTTATCATCTTCTCTAGAAAACGATTCATCAGGTTAACCATAACTATTGAGCAGCTCACAGTGGCTGCGTTGGTGTAATGGTCGGGACATTACACTGATAATGGTAGAGCGCGGTCGGACGAGAGTTCAGTGTCATCTCTTGACGTTCGCTATGGGAGGGAAAGACTGGCCACCTATTCTAACGTGCACTCAGACCTACAAAATATGAAGGTCCTAATACTTCACATACTCACAGCAGAGTCATGCTGTGGGACTTTATTTATTATTGAACATATCACCATTTGACATAGTTAATTAGTTAGTCAGTTAGTCAGTTAGTTAGTTACGGTTACAACTTCGCGGTAGAGGGTCGCCCCATTATGCTCCGTTCCTGTGCCAATTAATATCATATAAAATGCTCCTCATTGCCCCATGTGAAAAATGGAACAGACAGGAGTCTCGACAAACCAACAGCCCGCACAGGTATACTATGTACAATGCCGCTGCAGAATTCTAACACAACACAAAATTCCGCCACGAAAAATGCAGTTCATTGTCGATGGAAGCGGCAGTCACTAGAAAACCAGCAGCCACACATTACTGCATAAGGCAACTCAGTGAGTTAAGCGACCGGCCAGCCACCATTTTTTTTACCATGCAGTTCATGCTACAAACAATAACGAACAGATGACCACTTCAGATAGTGTTAGAGTACTGCTGGTGTGTGTCTCTGGTCATTCAAATACTCCCATTACTTACAATGCAAAGACGCTTCCTCTTATGTTGCCCTGTATCCCCCATTGGAGCTTAGGCTATCAACCAACTGGCACCAGGCCGTCCTATCTTGTACTGTCTCCTGCAGCTCACTCAATGTCCTCCCCATAAAGTGGAACTCTTGTTTGTAATCATAGGATGACATAGGGTGGCGGGGTTGGGTTATTCCCTATCAAAGGAGAGATAAGGTGCCTCTTTCCCTCCGCTAGCCTAGGGACGCCCTTGCACAAGGTGGAGTACCCGTTTAGCCCCCCGATCAGGGTTACGTGAAGCCATGGGTGCAGGTGGTGGATGAAGTTGAGGAGCAACCAACAGATAGTTGTAGGTTTTGGTCTCCAGCTTCACGACGGTAGGCAGAGGATCTGTTGTTGTTTTTTTTGCGGGGAGGGGGGGGGGTGAACAATGGCTACAGTCATCGACCAGTATGGTCACTTCTAGGAAGGAAAGCAATGGCAAACTACCTTCTTTACAGATGCCAAGAATATCATGTACTGCAGTCTTATCGAATACCATGGGCAAACAGAAAAACCTATGAACAAGTCCTTAAGAAACAAATGGAGATTGTAAACTGAGTCATTAATCTTAGTCAAAATTGTTTGGGCATGTTATGAGAAGAAATTACTTGGAGAATTTGATGACGACTGGCAAGATCGAAGGGAAGAGACCAAGGGAAAGACCGAGAAGTAAATACCTGGATGGCTTGGCCGCATGGCATGGTCGAGACAGGAACACAGAGCTGATCCACGACTCTGGTGATCGAGTGAGATGGCAGAACATGACCGCCCACGCTTATCGGCATGGCACATGATGGATGGATGGATGTTTGTAATACTCTTCTCCGTGTGTTTTAGGTTTCCAACAATTTCATTCTCCCCGTGGGTTCCCGACAAGGGTCACAGACACTTGTACGGGAGGAATTGTAAAAGCAATAAGAACGCGTCTCAAAAATAAAACAAAAAACGTCAAGTAATTAGTTAGTCGAGGTTCCAACTTCACGGCAACGGGTCGTCCCCATTATGCTCCGTTCCTGTGCTAGTGAATATCACACAAAATGCTCCTCACTGTCCAATGTGAAAAGTGGAACAGACAGGAGTCTCGGCAATCCAACAGCCCGCAAAGGTACACTATGCATAATGCCGCCGCCCGAATGCCAACACAAAATTCCTCCACGAAAACCACAGCTCATCGTCGATGGACCCGGCAGTCACCAGAAAGACTTCATTGACCCGGGTTTTCTCACATGGCTCTGTCTCTATCCGCAGGGCGACCCGCCGTAAAGATTCGCGGTCCACTGCCTAATCCCCCACAACGTGTACATGTATTTTCATGATCAAGATATCTTTAATGTTCTGTGTCCACTTTGTGCTGGTCGACCCCTCCCTTTCTTCTAAGGAACCATGCCTTCTATTATTGCTCTTCATTCTATACCACTATGACATTTAACATAAATGAAATATTTCATTTTCCCAGACCGGATGCAGTTTAGGAGCCATATTTTCTTCGATGCTCAGATCTCGCAGAATATCTGTATTTTCCTTCCTCTTGGTCCAAGTTATTCTAATATTGTTTCTGTAATAGTTAAGCTCAAAAGCCCAAGATTTCTCCGTTGATAATTGCAAAATTGTATACTACTTAACAACCATATGTTGCCTCAGAGAAGATGCGTGCTCTCAAAATGGTTACTTTCATTTGTTTGCTGGTGTCGTGCCTTAGACTCTTAATACTGTTTAACCTCTACATTGCTATGGCCAGTCTTCATTCGACTTTTGTTGAAGTCTCCATTGTTGTTAATTATTAAGCCAATGTATTAACAGTTTGTGACATTTTCAGCGTCTTCATCGTTGATTGTGAGGTTTGGTTGGCATGTAGTTTTGTTAATGGTGATTATTATTGTGCTTTTGTTTTGCAAGTTCAGAAAACGGTTGTTATCTTCACAGTGTTTCTTGTCAGACAGGATTAACTGTGCGAATCTCCTTGACTGTTTAAGAGGAGGACCATACCATCTGCGTATTTTAATTCTGGAACTGGACTTCCACCAGTTATGAGCGAATCAAATACAGGTATGGGAGCCGGGGTGGCTTAGGGCCTACGCACTCACCTGTCGACTAGGTGGTCTTGGGTTCAACCTGCAACGGGGTGGACTCAAATTGTTTAAAT
This sequence comes from Cepaea hortensis, assembly GCA_963921405.1. Lineage (NCBI taxonomy): Eukaryota > Metazoa > Mollusca > Gastropoda > Stylommatophora > Helicidae > Cepaea > Cepaea hortensis. Next base: position 117,466,733 of record OY992880.1, read on the forward strand.
GTAGCTGGACTCCCAGGTTGACCCAGCATAACATAGGCACCAGGACATGTATTAGGAAGTAAAGGCGGTGGGCATGATACTGACAACATCACCCACCAACGGCCGATTGGTCTATAGATTATGAGTCAGCTTTCATGTGCCTAAAGCATGTACAAAGGCCCATTACTTCACAAAAACAAGTATGGAATGCAACCTTGTTTGTTACTCCACTTTACACCTCAAACCAGTCTGATGTTTCACCTCTGATCTGGCAGCTGCTTGTTATTAATGGCATATTTATGGTTCCGTCGCCCTGCTACTGAGTGAGTTCATGGAATGCTTTTACATCTGTCCTGTACAGTGACCGCATGTTCGGAACAATGGCTACCGGCTGTTGCTAAATTGACTGATTTGCCTTTTCGGTTCACGAGTGCATTTTTCAGGAGACTCCCGGGAGTCAGCGCTGAAGCTGCTGAGTTCGTGCTTTATGCGACACTTTCGGCGGGTCGCCCTGCGTTAAAAGACCGAGCCATGCGAGAAAACCCGGGTCAATGAGGTCTTTCTGGTGACTGCTGAGTCTATCGACGATGAACTGTGGTTTTCGTGGATGAATTTTGTGTTGGCATTCTGGCGGCGGCATTATGCACAGTGTAGCTGTGCGGGTTGTTGGATTGCCGAGACTCCTGTCTGTTCCACCTTTCACATTGGACTGTGGGGAGCATTTTGTGTGATGTTCACTGGCACAGGAATGGAGCATAATGGGGATGACCCGTTGCCGTGAAGTTGGAACCTCGACTAATGACTAACTGACTAATATTAATGGCATTAATTAATATTAATCTTTCAATTCAATGTGCTGAACACCCAAATCTGTTATGATGTTCCACACGTTGTAATGGTGAACACAGTCACAGGCCTTACTGTAGTCTATGAAGCAAGTATGAATATCTACATACTACTCTGCAATTCTCAAATATGGTTATCAGTTGAAGATATGGTCCCAGGTTCCTCTGTCCTGTCTGACAACTATCTCTACGTCTTGTAATTAATATTTTAAGTACCTTTCCGTCATGTTCGTGATGATTCATAAAAGAATTCTGCTAGTGTGACTAAGATATAATTAATCAGAACACTAAACACATCTGCTTGGTTTATAAGATGAGCTGTTGGAGACATCAGGCGGAAAATTAATGTCCACATGTCTAGTCCTAACTTTCTTCTTCTTCTTTCCCATGGAATCAGCCTATATCTGCTATCTTGTTTCCTGCATGATCTGCAGATCCTGCAAGTTACCTTAGTATTAGTATTTGACATCTAGGACTATTTTATTCGGCCATAGATTATATCTTTCTTAACTGTTATTACACTATCTTATTGTATATGCCCAGAGTCTGAGGTACTTGCCCGCATTCACGTAGAGCCAATCGCTAGTTTTATGACATGTGGCTATTGATCTGTTGCATCTCACCTCAAAGACAAGTAACGAATAGAGCATAATCTTCTGACTTCGAAAATAAACATGTATAACTGAACAAACACTTTAACAGGATTCAACCACTTTTCCATTACTTGAGTGCACATTGAAGAACCAACATTCCCGCACTCAGGAACACCCCCACACATGCTCTATCCCATTCTTCAGTGGCCAACAAAAAGATCCCATGCTGTTCTACTAGTGGCACGGTTAAAGGTCTGTCTGCATTTCCCCTTACGCGTTAAATATCGCCCGAACCTGTGCTTACTCATCGCTGAAACAGCCTCCCCATGTGTGAATCCTAAACTGTTTTGCAGCAGTTTCCACTCAGTGCCAGTGAGCGTGCAAAATTTTCATTTATTGCTATTTTAAGAGTAAACAACATTGTGACCACGCCATTGGAAACATATTAGGGAACTGAACACAGATCCATATTTTAGTGACCAAACAACCCTCCAGGTTTGGTGTGGCCAGTGTTATGTCAGCCAATTTACCTTCCAAAATATTGTTTGTTACTCATTTTAGGAGACTGGGTCAACCTCAAAGTCATAAAATTAAAACAGTTCAAGCAAAACACATTATGTCAACTGTGCACATACGCGTAGACTTATGGAACTGTCAAGCGCCATCACTACAAGTGTCCACCACTTGCAGATATCAGGAAGTTGTTACTTCCACGCATGCCAGACATTCACTTCGGTGGAATTGTAATGTGCATCATCTTTCTCGTGGTCTGAAAGATCTAATTCCCACTCCAATATGTAAGTGTTTTTTAGAAACACTTGGCCTCATTATACTCTGTATTAGGCTGAAGTATTCTTCCACTTTCCTTTGCTAATGTGTCAGCCTCTTCATGTTCAGGTATGTAGCAATGAGACCTTTGTATGACAACTATTTTTGGGGTAGCTTGGCCTAATGGGTAAGAGCGCTCGCTGGTAAACTTACGGTGTCCTGATGCTGAGGTAGCGGGTTCAACCCCTACACCGGTCAGTTGGACTAAAATCTTGAATACTCGTCCTTAACTTTGGGATATAAATTACAAGTACCTTAGAAGTCGGAGTGAGAATTACAAATTGCATTCGTCAGACCCTCGCAAGAGAGCCGGTTCAGTTATCAGTTGGGTATCGTCATTGCACTTCGGACAGGTCCATAGGTGCTCAGATCCCCCCCCCCCCCCAGCATATGCATCAGTGTCCAGTGGCTAATAGTGCCAGTTCTGTGTTGGTTAACGAGGAGCCTCGTTTTCCCGATATACCTCTCGTGTCTGGCCGTGCCAATTCTTACTCTCAAGTCTCTCATCCTGGACAACGATGTCGATTCACTGACTTCAAAGTCCTCTGTTCTCGACATCTCTTTAAGGGTGTTAATAACATCGGCGCGATCCATGGGCTGGTCATCGGCAGGGGATGCAGAGCCGGCCAATTTATCAGCTTGTTCATTTCCCTCCACTCCCGCATGTCCCGGGACGAAGATGAAGGCAACCTTACGGACAACGGACTTCCGCAGCGAATCAGTCCACTGTCTACGTACAGATCCTGCATCGACTCTACGAATCATGCTCATTGAATCACTTAGTACACACACGTTGGTATAATGCTGTGATTCCAGCAACACGAACGCCTGTGTTACTGCCATCACTTCCATCGTCATGCTGCTCGTGGTCATAGCGTGGGAACCACTGGATTCTTGAACGGTTCGGCCCGCTGAACGGGCTGTAAATGATCACGCACTTCACTGCTTAACAACAGATCCATCTGTATAGATGAGCACTTCGGGGTTGTCTGAGTGTTCATAGATGAGCGCGTTAACCTCTGCATTGACAGCGGCAGGGTTCTGCTCTCTGCACCGTCTGTCGAGTGTGAAAATGCAGGAGAAGGTGCACTTGAAAGCTGGAGGCACCGGCACCCATTCCTTGCCGGGGTTGATGCTGGTAGGGCTGCAGGCTTGTCTGATGACATCTTCCGCCCGACCCATCCATGATTTTCCCCTCTTTAGCCTGTCGCTCTTTTCTCTGAAAAGCCGGTTCTTGCTTGCATAACATTATTTTGCAGGAATTTGCTTAGGTTATTATTTTTAATTACTATTTGAATATACTGTTTGCTCTATTTAACTTAAGTAATTATTTGTAATTACTATATGAAAATATAGTTTGTTCTATTTAAATTAAATAATATTTTTTTTTACTTCTTCTGCGTTCATCCAGATAGTATTTTCGAATGTGATTGTGTTGTGTCTGTTTACAGCAGAGCTGCGATATTGAAACTACTGCCCCTCTGCTGTGTGTCCACCGTGACGAGGTAGAGGGGCTTGTGCGTCCCAATGACCCCAAGAGCTATGCCGACGGTAGCACAGCTACTGGTAGGGTCACCCATGTCGGACAGGTCAAGGGAGAGGGACCAGACGAAGAGACACACAAACCTGCTGCCTTGTAGGTAGACTGGGGACAGTCAAAGGCTAGGGAAAGCATCCCGAATAAATGCTTGTCGAAATCGGATGTACTGAGCCACAGGCTTGACAAAGAAGTGCAACGTAACTTAATTCATGATGTCACAAATCAAAATTAATCGATATGGTGCTAATCCCGTGAAGTCCCATCAGGCGGCGATAGTGCCGGGCCCCCTGCCTCGAGGGGGTCCACCCATGACTACTGGTGGTCACCTTCCCCTGTGCTGTGGAGTCAAGGCACAGAGGAGTAGGTTAAGAGCTATTGACCAAATACCCCGGACACTCAACATACTACAGTGGAATGCCGAAGGAGCTTACAAGAAGAAAGACTCCCTAACACAGCGTCTTCATAAAGATAGAATAGATGTGGCATGCATTCAAGAGACACACCTCAACGCCAATCACAAATTCCCAGTCAGAGGATATCAGGCCACACGTTTTGACCGCGAAGGACACAAAGGAGGAGTTCTAATACTTACACGAAATACAATACCTTGCAGCGAAGTATCTGTGATCTCTGACAACCAAACGGAAATTATAGGTGTTGATATAATGATAAAGGACGTGAAAATAAGAATCTACAATCTGTATAGCCCAGCAGATAAGGACCTTACACTCTCAAACATGAAAATAACTGACACAAACTGCATTATTGTCGGAGACTTTAATAGCCGTTCAGAAAGGTGGGGATACCCAGATACTGACAAAAGAGGAGATGAATTGGAGGACTGGGAAATAGACTCAAATCTCCATCTACTCAACAAAGCGGATGACACACCGAGCTTCTACTCTAGAAGATGGCGTACCACTTCTACTCCAGACTTAGCTTTCTGCACAGGAGACATCCTCCACAAAATCGATCGCCATGTGCTGGACCAATTAGCAGGTAGTGACCACAGACCAATCAAGCTTGTAATGAATATGGAGTATGTTCCACAGGAGCAAAAGCCCTTGCCCCGCTGGAATTACAAACGAGCAGATTGGGACAGATTTGCCATATTAACAGACAAATATTGTGAAAACATAAATACACGATATGGCAACATAAAGCAAATGGTGGAAAGTCTAAACAGAGCGATAATACAGGCAGCCACGGAGTCCATTCCAAGAGGAGCGAGGAAAAATTACAAACCATACTGGACTGAAGAACTACAAAGTTTGGAGGACAAAGTTGAAGATGCCAGGAAGACAGCAGAGAGAGAACAAACAATTGAAGCGAACATCTCTCTCAAAGCCATCTCAGCAAAATATAAAAGAACAGTAAATCAAACAACAAGAGATTGTTGGAGGGAAAAAACAGAAAACCTGAATTTTGACAGGGATGGAAACAAACTATGGAAACTAGTGAAAGCCATGAACAATGAAGGACCTAGCAACAAACAAATAACAATTAAACAAGGAAATGCCTTGCTTAAAGGAAAAAAGGCTGCAAATGCACTAATGGAACACTATGCAAATGCAAACCACATTGATATTACAACCGAACAGAAGAAAGCAATCAAAGATAAACAGATACATCATACAAATACAGAGACAGCAGCAGAATATATGATGGCAAATCTAACAATGGAAGAAATGGAACAGGCAATGAATAAATGAATACCCTAAAAAAGAAGAAATCACCAGGAAAGGATGGAATCACAAATGAAATGCTAATAGGACTAGGCACTAAGGCAAAAAAGAAACTACTAGGAGTCCTAAATTACAGCTGGAAGAGGGGAATAGTCCCACAGGCATGGAAAGAAGCTATACTAATACCAGTCCCAAAGAAAGGAAAAGACCTGGAAGAACCAAATGGCTATCGACCTATCAGTCTACTTAGCTGTGTAGGAAAATTAATGGAACGCATTATCAATGGCAGGCTAACATGGCATCTGGAAGAAAACAAACTCTTAACACCACACCAAGCAGGATTCAGAAAGTACAGATCCACTGAAGATCAAATAACCTATATAGCTCAGGAAATAGAGGATGCCTTCCAAGAGAAAAAGCACACACTAGCAGTCTGGATAGATTTAGAAAAAGCATTTGATAAAGTATGGAAGGAAGGACTGAAAGTAAAACTGCAAAACATGCATGTTTGTGGAAAAATGTATAAATGGATCAGCCACTACCTTGAGAACAGAACTGCCAGGACAAAAGTACAAGGACAAACAAGCAAAATGATGCTGTTGGAGCAAGGTGTCCCCCAAGGAGGAGTTCTTTCACCAACATTATTCCTAGCATATATAAATGACATCACAGAAAATTTTCCAGCCAAAGTACACACATCCTCCTTTGCAGATGACCTAGCCATATGGACATCTGAAGAATATATTAGTACAGCTAACAGCAGAATACAGCAAGCCTTATTAGCGCTAGAGGACTGGTCAAAATCATGGCTAGTGAAGATAAGTGAGGAGAAAACAACATGCACAGTGTTCTCCCTCTCAAATAAAACTCAGCAACCTAAGCTGGTATTGAATGGAAAAATATTGCGCCATGAAGAAAATCCAAACTATCTAGGAGTCACCTTTGATCGTCGCCTGACATGGAAGACACAAGTTGAGAAAAATCGAACAACAGCAAGGCAGAGAATGGCAATCATGAAAAAGCTTGCTGGTACAACGTAGGGAGCAGATGAGAAAGTTCTCAAGAAGTTATATACTGGACGGGTGAGGCCAGTACTGGAATATGGCATTGCAGCTTGGGCAACAGCAGCTAAGTCAAACTTTAACAAAATAAGTAGAGTCCAAAACCAAGGAATGCGAATCATAACTGGAAGCCTGAAGACAACGCCTATTAATGAACTAGAAAAGATCACTTGTTTACAACCAATGCAGGATAGAAGAGATAGCAGAGCCCAGCAACAAGCAGAAAAATTTAGAAGATTGACAGACCACCCTATGTACAACAGATGTAATGGTTTTGGAAAGGGAAGACTGAAGCGTAGCAACTTTGTAGAAACTGCAAAACGAAGGATTAGGGCAGATCCTATACTTAACATATCAACAGTCAAGCCCATTTACAATGCACACAAGTTCCCAGCTTGGAGACAGCAGCAACTGCCTGAGATGATAGAAAACATTCCTGGTATTGAGAAAAAGAACACTCAGCATGAAACCGAAAGAAGAGAAATAACCCTAAACTACATAAAAGAACATTACCCAAGCAGGAATTGGACCCATGCATATACAGATGGATCAGCCAAAAATTCAATAGAGAATGGAGGAGGAGGAATTCTCCTAAATTTAAAAAATGGAGTGAAAAAAACACATTCAATGGCAACTGGAAAATTTTCAAGTAACTTCAAAGCGGAGGTAGAGGCTCTGAAAACTGCAGCAGAAATGCTCCTGATGGAGGAAAATAAAGAGAAGCAAATAGCTATCTTCACAGATGCAAAGTCAGCTGTCTCAATACTGAAGAGCAATAACAGCACAGAACTAGCTGACCTAAGAGCAACACTCCATGGTCTATGCCAGAAATCCAAAAAAGTTGTAATACAGTGGATCCCATCACATTGCAGTATACCTGGAAATGAAGAGGCTGACAGACTGGCAAAAGAGGGCGGACGACTACCACAGCCTGACATAGACATAACCTATAACGAGGCAAAGAGGTTGATAAAAAGCACTTATAGAACCAAATGGGAATCAGAGCATCCAGGTCACCAGAAGGATGATGCATATTACAAACTCGACCGAAGAGAACAAGTAGCAATCTTCAGACTCCGCACAGGACATAACAGGCTGAAATACCACTTGTTCAATAAACTAAAGATAGGAGATACCGATGAATGTAATTGTAGAACTGGAAAAATGACAGCAAAACATTTGCTGCAGGATTGCCCAACGTATGCAGAACAGAGAAAGATATTTTGGCCCACACCTGCTTCATTTGAGGACAAGCTCTATGGAGATATCAACAAGCTCAAGTTGACCGCATCTTACTTTAACTATATACAGGTTGACATTTAAAGGTGCATGAAGACCCAGAGGCATGAAATGGAATATTGCTTGGATAGCAAATCCATTACGTGGAAAGTCCGAATCAAAAGCCCATTGTGTGGGCTTCATAAAAGGTGGAAAAGTGTCCTAGTGTCATGAAATGGAATATTGCTTGGATAGCAAATCCATTACGTGGAAAGTCTGAATCAAAAGCCCACTGTGTGGACTTCATAAAAGGTGGAAAAGTGTCCTAGTGGCACGAAATGGAATATTGCTTGGATAGCAAATCCATTACATGGAAAGTCCGAATCGAAAGCTCACTGTATGGATGTCATCTGCAGACTGCATACTTCTGGTTTCCGGAAGAACAGCCTATGGTGAACGGAAGGCCCAATATACGGAAGTGAGGCTAAGCAGCCATGTGCAGGACGTGACGATTCCTTGGGTGAGCCCAGTACCAGAGCGCTATGTATCGGCTCTGCAAGTATGGAAGCCTCCTTGGATGGCGGGGAATGCCCATGGTCTGCCCCTGCCTTCCCTTGAGGGCTGACCAGGATCTTTGGCTGTTCTATATGGGCCAGCTGGGATGGGGGATAACACCACAACAGTGAGAGTCAAACGTCCTAAGAAACCCCCGGGAAGGTTAACCCGGTCAACAAATGCCCGCAGAAGTCGGATGTGTCGGCCTAACGGCGCAAGAACGCAGCTCTGCTGTAAACAGGCACAACGCAATCACATCCGGAAAAAAAAAACTCCGGATGATCGCAGAAGAAGAAGAAGAAGAAGAAGAAGAAGAAACTACTGAGAGTAATCTTGCCAAGAAATCAACATACAGCTGAAAGATGCTGGTGTTGACAGCGATGTCCTGTAAAGGATATGAAAAAAAAAAAGTTTGCCATTGCTTTCTGAGCGGCCGGCTCACATATCCCGTAAGTAACGGCGACGGCGAGAACCGCTACCGTTTCTCGCGCAACTGCGTTTGCTTACATGAATAAGCGGGATTACGGAGAAAGTCGCTAACTCCTAGGCCAGGGAGCCCGGCTTAAGGCTCATTTTTCCACTTAAAATATAATGACGCTCATGTCATCATTTCATCTCATCATGTTCCTCTTGTACCTTGCGGTGTCGAGGTGAAGCATAAACAGCGGGAGAGTGCCCGCTTATGAGCTTCATCTATCGAGATTCCCATGGACTCTGCTATTCCCTCTGCCCATCGTTTACGTGGCCGGCCTCTTCTCCTACTTCCATTTGACCTGTAAGTAGAAGAAAAGGCCGACCAAGCTGTGGGAAATCCTTAAACGATATGGAATGAGTGCACATCTAACAAACTTATGTAGAAGCTTGTACAACAATGACGCTAACTGAGCAAATCATTACACAGAAATCCCCCAACTGTCATTCTATGTTTTGTTCAGCACGACAGTTATGTTTGTACAGTCCTCTGCCAGAGATCTCTTTATATAATTTAAATAATTACTCGGTGTGAGGACTGGTAGCTGTAAAGGTCATTTATTCAAATGAGGTGGCTGCAAATGCTTAGGTTACAGACGTAATCATGCCCATACCTCATTCTTTTCCTCTATTTTTTCATTCAATGTTTGATTCTCAATTTTCAGCTGCTCAAAATCCTGTATGCGAAGACCATCCTCAAGTTCCTCCTGATACAAAACAAACAAAATCAGCAAATAATATAAAAAAGTGCACAAAATAATCAATGTCAATCTTAGTCTCCCTTCCCTCTTTTTCCCGGAAGCTAGTAGATTATTCAGTTAGCATCTGTTACTAAACTCTGTATAACTTGTTGCCACGTATGTCTGTCGCTTGTAGACATTCCTAGAACTGAGGTTCGTCGCATTACCCCTTTGTGTGCTGTTTTAAGGCGGAGAATTGAAACACCCAGAATTATATCACAAAGGTGGCATGGTTTAGGGAAAAGAACAAAAACCACAGGAGTTTAAGAGGGGAGCGGATCCACTTCATTGTACAGGTTTGTATCCCATGTGACTCGGTTTGTTTCCGCAGGGTGGCCTGTCGAAAGCGTCGTACAAAGCACGAACTCCGTAGCTCCAGCGACGACTCTCGGGAGTCTCTGAGAACATTGCACTCGTGAATCGAGTGACGTAGGCCGGAATGGAATCCACAGCCTTGTAGGCCGGCGGCATAATCAATTCGTCACTGAGACTCCCTGGTTTAAGACAAAGAGAGCTATTCGGAAAATGTTACAGAATCAATCTAACAACCTCCACACTCTCTTGACTGGCATGTAGAGATCGCCTTTCTTCATCACAGGGTAGGGAGTAACAGACTCAATAAACACATGCACAGGCTTCTTCTGTTTGCTTCGTCACTACTGACGTGTGGACTGAATAAACAAACTGCTGAACACATTCTGCGGGACTGCCTTCAATACAATGAGTAAGAAATAATTGCTTTATTCAATTGTCAAATAGATCTTCCTGAGCTGCTTCCAACATTAGCAGGACCGCTGGGAGAATGTGTACAGCCCTAATTAGAGTACTTTGAAGGGGATTAGGGTTTCAAACTGCCAGGTGAGCAATTGTATTTTTCCTGGCCGAAAATATTAAACTTTTTTACCAGACCTCAGACAAGCTCATTGAACCAACTATAAACTTCCAGCTGTACGGAAATACAATGGAACCCCCAAAACATGATTAAGTTTATCTTGAGAACTTGATTTTAATTTCAAGCAGAAAAATAAGAATGGCTTGCATTGTAAAGATAATGAACATTGTTGCCATGCCGTTGGTATCATGTGGAGATATGGAGCCGGACCCATATTTTGCCGCCCAAAAGGCTTGATGTCATGTCATTCATTTTTTATACCTTGAGAAACATTTTCTGCTACCCATTGCCCATTGTAAGAGATCGGGCCCATCCTAAAGCCACATAGTTTGTCAAATACAATAAATGATTACTCAAATATATTGAAGCTCTAGCCATTAGGTTTTAAAACATATGTTATGCAGACTTTGTAGTGAATCTGTGATTACTGTAAGGATAACACATGTTCCACACTAGAACAGTATCAGCGACTATGTGTTATGTTTTTCAGCCACATATGATTCATCTATTCACTTCATATGAAATATAACTCTGCACTGTGGATCTGATGAGATGCAATGAAATACGCCAGACAGTAAATTGTGCAAAGTATTGTTCATCGCTTCCCTGTTTTAAACTCACTAAAGGAATACATTCTTTTGAATGTCATATCTCGCAATGCCTAAAAGAACTACATGTAAAGTACTTATCATACAGGAAAGTCACTATTTGAAGTTAATACAGACACTGCATATCCATAGTAGGACCAGACAGAAGTTAGCAGATTATAGTCTATCTACTATTTGTAACACACATCCATTCAGTAGCATGTCCCTTGCAGACCTTCTCCCATAACAATCGTCCGGAAAACTTCTCGGTCATAAGCAATTGTCCCGCATCAGATAAACCTATCTGGAGAGCATCTGTCACATCCTGCATCCGTCTTATTTTTGACCTTCCTCTTTTCCCAGGCATATACCCCTACATTATTGTTCTCTCCAAACTTTCATGACGTTTCAAGCGACCAAAATATTTCAATTGTCTTTGTTTTATCGTCTTTAGCAGCCAACCTTCTTCAATAGTCAGATCTTATCGCATGGATGCATTTGTTCTTTTCTGTATCCAAGATATTCCTAGATCCCGTCTATAACATTTACATTCAAGGATATTTATGCGCTGTTCAGCTTGTTTAGTAAGTGTCCATGTCTCCTTGTATGGAATTTGCGAAAAGGGAAACAATACACCAGAAAGAAGTGTTTGATTATTATTTCCCTTGTACATCTGTGGTATCGGGCACAATTGCTATTTCAAAATAATGTACTGGATCAGGTCAAGTTAAAGTAACAACTGTCTGGCGTGAAGTAGTGAAAGCTGCAACTTGCTTATACATATCTAAAGTAGTAAAACATTGGGTAAAGTAACAGCTGTCTGGGACTGTGACGACATAATTTAAAGTATTTTGGTCGGATAAGGCCTGATCAAAGAATGAAAAACAGAAATATCACAAATACATAAATCAGCTTGCCGAAAAGCTGTGTATCTCCTGTTCAGCTGTGCGGATGCGAATAAAAGACAATGAGTAATGAAACGGTGAAGAAAGAACTGTAGGCAGCGAAAATGTGGTTTTTAAGAATCTAAAACGGTATCGAGAAAAGTGTGTGGTTGTGTGCGCGCGCGCGCGTGTGTGTGATAGAAAGTGATAGAGAGAAAGAGAGAGAGAGAGAGAGAGTGTGTGGGTAAGAGTGTGCAAAAGAAAGAGAGTGTCAGAGAGAATGTGTATGTATGTGTGCGTGAGAGAGAGTGTACGAGAGCGAGTGTGTGTATGAGAGAGAGAGAGAGAGAGAGAGAGAGAGAGAGAGAGAGAGAGAGAGAGAGAGAGAGAGAGAAGTTATTATGGCGGCAGACATGTTGTATTAAAAATTAAATTAAAGGGGGCACTTAATCGGTTAAAAGTATCAAATGATAGAGAAGATTCGAGTCACGGTCGCCAATGTCTGCTCCTGACCTGGCATAAGTAGAGGAAAAAGAAAAAAATATGGCGAAGATGAAGGTAAATCTGTGGTGTTTTGTTTGGTACAGTAAGTTTCATCATCATCATGTGCCATGTCGATCAGCTTGGGCGGCCATGGTTCTCCATCTCATCTGATCACCAGACTTGAATCAGGTCTGTGTTCTTATGCCATGTGCCCAAGCCACCCAGCTATTTATCTTTCTGCCTTCCCCTTCTTATTTCCCCATACATGTTGCCAGTTGTCACCAAGTTTTCTAGGTTATCCCTCTACATAATGTACCCAAAACACGGTTCTTTAATATATTGAGCAGATAATAATCATTTTTACCAGTTAACAAACCTTTCAGGAATGAATGTCCACGTTGTGCAGCAGTAACACACTTGGAAGTCTGAAGTTTAACTCCGCTTGAGGCGCCCTCACGGACCTTTGTTCAACATATCAGACCAAGGTGTGCATAATTAAACAAAGACACCAAAACAGCGCCCTAAGGTACCTATAGGGTTGGATGTAGTAAGATTAGCGGTGAAGTGAAAGAAGTTTACCTTTGACCTTAACACCAACTTTTTCTTATCCATGCTGTTCTTAAGTTTGATGATGGCCAGTCTGACTTTGGAAATCTCGTACTCCTGTTTGGGAATGTCAGTCAAATAGTGCTCCACATCCTGGTGTGATCAATTACAGCAGAAATTATACTGTTGTCCGGGCTTCAGACACAAAATTACAGCAGTAATTATACTGTTGTCCAGACTTCAGACAAAAAATTACAACAGAAATTATACTATTGTCCAGGCTTCAGACACAAAATTACAGCAGAAATTATACTGTCGTCCAGGCTTCAGACACAAAATTACAGCAGAAATTATACTGTCGTCCAGGCTTCAGACATAAAATTACAGCAGAAATTATACTATTGTCCAGGCTTCAGACACAAAATCAGACAGATACACAGACTGACAAGCGCGGTGTATCTGTTAAAAATGAAAATACAGGCGATGATACATCTGGGGTGAGGGAAGGCACCTGTAGTACAAAGAGGTGTCCTTTGTGAACTGATTAATCAAATGTGGGGTATCAGATGTGGGTCGTGTGGAAATGAGTTGCTCAGTGTGGGATAAGGTACATATTGTGGAATAAGGTACTTGGTGTAAAGTGAGGTATTCAGTGTGGGATGATGAACCGGGTATAGTGAGATTATATCCAGTGTGGGATGATGAACCGGTGAATAGTGAGATTATATCCAGTGTGGGATGATTAACTGGTGTATAGTGAGAGTATATCCAGAGTGGGATGATGAACCGGTGTATGAATCAATCAATCATGTGCCATGCCGGAAAGCGTTGGCGGTCATGACTCGCCATTTCACTCGATCACAGAGTCGTGGATCAGCTCAGTGTTCCTGTCTCGTCCATGCCACGTGGCCAAGCCATCTAGGTATTTTCCTCTCGGTCTTCCTCTTGGTCTGTTCCCCTCGATCTTGCCAGTTGTCAATAAGTTCTCCAATCCATTTCTTCTCATAACATGTCCAAAAATTTTTTGACTGTCTTCGCCTAATTTCTCTAATCAGTCTACGATTTTCATTTGTCTCCTGTAGTGAACCGGTGTATAGTTAGAGTATATCCAGTGTGGGATGATGAACCGGTGTATAGTGAGATTATATCCAGTGTGATATGATGAACCGGTGTATAGTCAGATTATCAGTGTTGTCTACGTACTCTGTGCGAGGCTTTCCACAGGCCTCTCTGCGGACAGAAGACCAGATAGAAACCAGTACATTTTGTTTTCGTTCACTCACTGTGAACCTCAGCATAGTCCATACATTGCTACTACTTCTAGTGCACTGGACTGATTTTTGCGTGTGGATTAGCTTTTCCTTTTACCGGTGTCCCTCGCCATCAGGCAAACCCATATTGACTTTAGAGGTACTGGTAAATTACTTCCCCAATTCAAGGACGAGAAGTCAACATTTTAGTCCAACTGATCGGTGTAGGAGTTTAACCCGACAGCTCAGCACCAGCACACCCGAATCTTATCCACCCACTACAATGACGTCAATCCTCTTTCCTGTAACCCCTTTAGGGGGTCCGCGTAACCGAGTGGATAAGAGCACTCGCTCTTTAGCTTCCGGTGCGTTGATGCCGAGGTAGCGGGTTCGTCCCCCACATCGGTCAGCTGGATAATAATATTGACTTTTCGTCCTTGACTTGGGAACATAAATTACAAGTACCTCGGAAGACGGAGTGGGTTGGCCTAATGGCGAGGAACATACATTAAGGAAAGTTAATCCACAGACAAAGATCAGTCTAGTGAACTAGTAGTAGTAGCACATGGACTATGTTTGGGTTCTTCTTCTTCTTCTTCTTCTTCTTCTGCTGCATTCATCAGGAGATCTTTTTTCTGACTTGATTGCGTTGTGCCTGTTTACAACTAAGCTGCGTTCTTGCGCCGTTAGTCCGACACATCAGACTTCTGCGGGCATTTCTTGACCGGGTTAACCTTCCTGGGGGTTTCGTAAGACGTTTGACTCTCACTGTTGTGGTGTTATCCCCCATCCCAGCTGGCCCATTTAGAACAACCGAAGACATAACTTTCAGCCCTCAAGGGAAGGCAGGGGCAGACCATGGGCATTCCCCGCCATCCAAGGAGGCTTCCATAATTGCAGAGCCGACACACAGCACTCTGGTACTGGGCTCACCCAAGGAATTGTCATGTCCTGCACATGGCTGCTTAGCCTCACTTCGCTTGAGTTCAAAGCAAGCATTCATTAAAATAAAACCTTTAAATGCATACAGAGGAACAGATAATGTGTCAGTTTTCATTAAGCAAGTTTCATAATAAATATCTGCAAAAGATATTCCACTCACTTTTGAGGGTATTTGTTTCCGGGTGTGACTAAATAAAGCACCCTGAACCACTTTTTGCATCAAAGCCAACAACTTCGTCCGCTCAGCTGCAACCTCCTCTTTCTTCTGCCGGCACTTCAGTTTTGCAGAATTGGCATACTCCCGGTGACTATCAATGCTGTTTACAACCATTTCTCGCACACTATTCAGCTCAGCTGTAAAAAGATATGCTTTTAATGATTTCATGCGCTTAGCACTTGAATGAGCTCTTCTATACAGTTCAAATCGCATAAGGCGATCTCGGATGTAGCCAATGTATGTTGTGAAGAACAATTTGTTTATCCCCGGCAATGTTTCTTCTTTGTCACTTGTCTCTTATAAGAGGAATTTCTGATAAGAATAACTATCTCTTGGGTCCCGGATGAGTTCGCCTTATTGGGTCTGCACTATATTACTATTATTTTGTTGTGGAGTTGGCAGGCTTGGTGTGTATTGATCACAGATGATCGGAGATGTCATTATCCTGGCAGTGAAAGGATATCGCTGGTTTTTCCTGTTAGATGGTATAATTTTCTGCATAAAATATTGTCACTTACTGTGTGATGTAGTATCCTCTTTAAAGTAAGTTTCTGTATAAAACAGTGTAACCTTCACTATAGTGTACCTTTCTGCATGCTGTAACCTTGTGTATAATGTAACCTCCTTTATAATGTAACTTTCTGTATAAAACAGTGTAACCTTCTGTATAATGTATCTTTCTGCATACTGTAGGCCTAACTGTCTGCATAATGTAGCATTCTACATTCTGTAACATTCTGCATTAAGAAGTATAATGTTGTATAAGACAGCATGGCTGTGTACCATTCTGTATAAGTCAGTGTAACATTCTGTAAACACCAGGTTTGATACAACTTTCAATATAATATACTTCCACACAGTTTAGCATTCTGTATTCTTCATTCGTTCGCTTGAAATGTGTCTATATCTGCATTGTTGTCTCTTGTATGAATTTCATTGTCCTTTTTAGTTCAATCCGTGGTAGATATAGTTTATCTTCCGATGTTGTTTCTCTAAATTGGTCAGGTCTTAGTCAGATATGACTGAGCTACCGTATAACAGTAGACGGTACTACCTGGTTTCTGTTAGCGCCGAACGTTGGGCGGCGCTTACCAAACCCGACACCCCACATTGTGCCAACGGCTTCGGGCGGAAGAGCGCAATTGGGAGGGTACAAGCCTTACCCTGGTGCGAGGAAATGCAAGCTAAAGACAAAATTGTCATGGCAGGGCAGACCAGGCCCTAAGCCTTGGTTGGCGACTGGTCTAGGATCGAAGCTCCGACAGGCGGACAGTTAGAGCATTGCTTTGCTGATCCGGCAGCTTCTGCAGCTTGTCTTGTTCCAGATGTAGGGGTGTTACCTTTCCTCTGGAGTGAACTAGGCAGGCCGAGAGAGGGATCATGCTGCATGGGCAACACATGATCTCTATATTTGAGCCCAGGCTTTGTGCTATGGAGAGGCTCTTCTGTGTATTGTTGGAAAAGTATTTGCCAGAATTGTTCTGCGCAGACTTCAAGTCCTAGGAGATCAAGTCTACCCCGAATCACAGTGTGGCTTTCGACAGAACCGGTCTACCACTGATATGATATTCTCATTGCGACAAATGCAAGAAAAATGCCGTGAACAGAATCAACCACTGTTTATTGCCTTCATCGACCTCACAAAGGCATTTGATTTGGTCAGTCGTGAGGGTCTGTTCAAGGCACTAAAGAAGATTGGCTGCCCACCAACTCTTCTGTCCATTGTGGAATCGTTCCACACAGGCATGAAGGGTATAATAAAGTTTGATGGTGCAACTTCTGAAGAATTTGAAATCAAGAGTGGAGTTAAGCAAGGTTGTGTACTAGCTCCCACCCTCTTTGGAATATACTTTTCACTTCTACTGAAATATGCATTTCGTGATCAGGATGGTGGTATATACATTCACTCACGCTCAGATGGCGGCCTCTACAATGCTCAGAGATTGAAGGCTAAGACCAAAATTAGGAGGGTACTGATCAGAGAGTTGCTTTTTGCAGATGATGCTGCAGTTACGACCCACTCTGAGGAAGAATTGCAATGTCTACTATCTGCATTCTCCAATGCTTGTTCTGAATTTGGTTTAACAATTAGCAAAAAGAAGACACAGATTATGTCACAAGGTGCACATGGGGTACCATCAATCTTTATTGACGACGCCGAACTAGAGATAGTAGACCATTTTACATATCTAGGATCGGTGGTAAATAGCAAATTATCCCTAGATCAGGAAATCAACATCCGGATTGGTAAGGCAGCAACAACAATGAACAGGTTAAGAAAAAGAGTCTGGGAGAACAGGAAGCTTACTGCCAAAACAAAAGTCCTTGTCTATCAAGCCTGTGTCCTTAGTACTCTTCTCTATGGCAGTGAAACCTGGACAACTTACTCACACCAAGAGAACAATTTAAACAGCTTTCATATGCGGTGTCTGCGAAGAATTCTTGGTATTAAGTGGCAAGACAAAATCACAAATACTGAAGTATTGGAAAGATCAGGTTGTGTGACAGTTTATTCCATGCTCAGTCTTCGTAGACTTAGATGGATAGGACATCTTAGGCGGATGGATGATGGTAGAATACCAAAGGATATCTTTTTTGGTGAATTACAGTTGGGTAAGAGATCTCAGGGTCGGCCTCTACTACGATACAAAGATGTGTGTAAGCGGGACATGATTGATACAGGCATTGATAATGCACATTGGGAGCAAGTCGCCGCTGAACGTGTTGCATGGAGGGCAAATATCAGAAATGGAATAAAGTCAAAGGAGAAAATTATTGCAGAAAAGTCACACACCAAGCGTTTGAGACGTAAGATGGTGCATGATGGTGGAAATGACCACGTGTTCACATGCACCCACTGTGAACGGACATTTACAGCGCAAATTGGCCTTATCAGTCACACTCGCTACCGCCATAGTTAAAAGTTATTATGCCTTTTTAAAGCACAAACTATCGTCTGTCAAGACGGCAAGGTGCCAATGTGCCAATGTGTGTTTCTCTAAGCCAGAAGGTTTGCCTAGATATGTCGTACTTTGGACAGTTTTTGAGTACGTGATCTGCTGTCCACGGCGCCAAACCACATGTGCACATGGCTGATTCGCCTATCTTGAATTTTGTCTAGATGTGGTACATTCTGTATTAGACAACATGGCATTATGTATACAGAATGGTATGATGCAACATTCTGTACAATGTAACTTTATTTGGTAAGCAAAGGACTCTTTTTCACATCATGAGTAATTTTAGGTATATGGCCCTAACATCATATATTATATTATATATATTATATATATCAATGGAAAAACACCATGCCTGTTTCAAAGAGGATTCGAACACTTGGCCACCACGGCGGCGGGCAATCATGCTGGCTACTATACTATTATGTCTATGAACTAATATAATAAAGTAAAAAGTATCTCAGCTACTACACTACTATGGCTGTGAACTAATATAATAAAGTAAAAAGTATCTCAGCCACTACACTACTATGGCTGTGAACTAATATAATAAAGTAAAAAGTATCTCAGCCACTACACTACTATGGCTGTGAACTAATATAATAAAGTAAAAAGTATCTCAGCCACTACACTACTATGGCTGTGAACTAATATAATAAAGTAAAAAGTATCTCAGCCACTACACTCCTATGGCTGTGAACTAATATAATAAAGTAAAAAGTATCTCAGCCACTACACTACTATGGCTGTGAACTAATATAATAAAGTAAAAAGTATCTCAGCCACTACACTACTATGGCTGTGAACTAATATAATAAAGTAAAAAGTATCTCAGCCACTACACTACTATGGCTGTGAACTAATATAATAAAGTAAAAAGTATCTCAGCCACTACACTACTATGGCTGTGAACTAATATAATAAAGTAAAAAGTATCTCAGCCACTACACTACTATGGCTGTGAACTAATATAATAAAGTAAAAAGTATCTCAGCCACTACACTACTATGGCTGTGAACTAATATAATAAAGTAAAAAGTATCTCAGCTATTACACTACTATGGCTGTGAACTAATATAATAAAGTAAAAAGTATCTCAGCCACTACACTACTATGGCTGTGAACTAATATAATAAAGTAAAAAGTATCTCAGCTATTACACTACTATGGCTGTGAACTAATATAATAAAGTAAAAGGTATCTCAGCTACTACACTACTATGGCTATGTACGAGTACGAGGAAAAGTCAATAAGTAAGTCACAAATGGTTGTAGAAAAATAACTAAATATGTTAAAAACTTGAAACCAGTTTATTTTTATACATAGTGTCCCTTTATTTCTCACCATAATTTCCACCAACATTGATGCACTTTTCCCATTGTTTTATCAGTCCTCCAAAACCGGCTGCATAGAACTGCGTGCTCTGTTTTCTAAACCACGTTTTCACTTCACATTCAACTTTGGCGGCATTCGCGAAATGGCTCCTGCCAAGGTGGATTTCCAGTGGCCCAAAAAGGCGGAAATCGCTATGGGCTAAGTCGGGGCTGTAACTTCCCACCTTAGTTGGTTAATTTTCTCCTGAGTCAATCGAGCCGTATGTGGTCTGGCATTGTCACAAAGAAGCAACACTCCTCTAGTCAGCAGTCCTGGGCGTTTTCTTCGAATTGCATCATGAAGCATCGATAGAACTTGACAGTAGGATTCAGAATTCACACTGTCACTTTTCTTCTTGAAATTGGTTAAAAGCACTCCTTGACAATTCCAGAACACTGTCAGAATAACCTTCCCTGCTGATGGCGAAACCTTGAATTTTTGGACACAAGGCGAAGAAGGATGTTTCCATTGCATTGAAGCACGCTTTGATTCGGGCTGGTAGTCAACATAAACAGGAAGCATTTCATTATGAATGTCCTTTACAGGCAGTCCTTCTGCCCCCCCCCCCCCAAAAAAAAAGCACAACAGCACGATGCTCTTTGGTCGTACACTCCGTAAGTACAGTCACCATTTTGTTTATGGGCTGCGCATGCGCATGCGACACCTAGCGCCACCTAACGAACGAGAATATAAAGTTCGATGTTGCTGTCAACTAATGACACCTGTAGAAAGCACCAGCTACATTTACCTGCCATCCCACAGAGCTGTGTGACTTACATATCGACTCGCCCTTGTATAATAAAGTAAAAAGTATCTCAGCTACTACACTGCAATGGCTATGTACTAATATAATAACATAAAAAGTATCTCAACTACTACTTGCCCAGTCGTTTCAAGTATGCCTCCTCATTCACAATGAATGGTTTCTCTTGGTCTTGTTTTTCATCTTTTTTCTTCTTCTTGTAGTAGTCTGCAATTTTGCTCTGCAAGCTAAGGCTAGTCCAGTGCAGTGAATCTTGTTTAAGCATGGCCTTCTGGGTAGAGTAGCAGCAACAAATGTTCGGTTTCAAGTAATTGTGGCCGAGCCATACATGTCTAAGTAATAAGCAATGTTTAACTTTTCACTGATATATTGGTTAGTTGATTTGTCGATTATTAACGGTTGGTTGGTGGTTCACAGAGGGAGAGAGAGAGAGGAGAGAGAGAGAGAGAGAGAGAGAGAGAGAGAGAGAGAGAGAGAGAGAGAGAGAGAGAGGCGAGACAAGAGGGTGAGAGAAAGAGATAACACAGACACAGTGTACATAAATTACATCGACCTCAAACCTGGTGAACAGAAATCACAGTGGGGAGATCGATTGAAAAATGCAAAATTAATAATACAATAATAATATAGCAAAATAACGTTCAACAAATATATCCAAATAATCTCAGCCACAAAACAACAAATTCGACGTTTCTATCCCCGAGATCTTCTTCAGGAACAGAACAAAACACATCTAAAGAAAATCTGAGATTAGTTTTTTTTTTTTTTTTAATGCAAACACAGAAAAATATCAAAAGGATGCAAACGGGTGACTGGCACGGGAAGTGCACTTTACATACCTAGCTGTTTTCATTTTATATTGTCATATGGTGCTGCAGCCTTTATTACTCTTATCGGTTATAATTCATGTCATTTTGTTACTTGCCTTCAATCGCTCGTGTAGGTCAGCATGGCCGAATGGATAAGAACGCGTGTTCTTAAATATCCGGTGTGCTGATGGCGAGGTAAGGCGTTCAATCCCTACACCGGGTAGTTGGACTAAAAGGTTAACCTATCGTCCTTTACTTGGGGACACAAATTACAAGCACCTCTGAAGTCGTCGTGGGTTCGTTTGATGGTGAGGGACACTGTTAATAGGGAAAGCTAATCCACACGCAAAATTCAGTCCAGAACTACTAGAACTGGTGTTTATGGACTACGCTTGAGTTCAAAGCGAGCGCCCAAAAAATACTACTCCTGTGATGATTATTTTTAGCGAATAATGGTCGTCATTTACACGACCAAGCCAAGCGAGCGTCCAACATTTCACATTGGGGAGAAGAGTAATTCTTGGCAGCTTCAACTGCAACTATCTGTCCCTTCAATGAATCACTTCTACAGTGGTCTGTGTATTAAATGCATGTATGGTTTCTTGACTATTTGTAACCTATAGGAAATTGGAGTTGTCTGGTGGTACAGTGTCCGCCTCTAACTTGTAAAATGCCAGGTTTATATACAGCTGAGGGCTAGTTTTCTTTTAAAGCAATCTGATGTTACATCTCTCGCCCCTCCAAATCTCTTGGTACTGGATAGCATGTATAGAGTTCTTGGATAAGGATGATAAATATGAAAACCATGTATAAAGTTCTTGGATAAGGATGAAAAGTACGAAGACCTGGTGCGCATTAAAGAGCCTCTGACAATCAGACATCATCAAGATTAAGAGGAAATGGCTACTGCCATGGTAAAATGTCATAATTAGAAAGCCCATTACAAAGGAATATTTTATGTGCAGCTGAAGAGACGGTAGGACAGTCTAATAACTGCCCGCGCTGAAGTTTACTGTGTGCGCTGAAGTTTACTGTGTGCGCTGAAGTTTACTGTGTGCACTGAAATTTACTGTGTGCGCTGAAGTTTACTGTGTGCGCTGAAGTTTACTGTGTCCGCTGAAATTTACTGTGTGCGCTGAAGTTTACTGTGTGCGCTGAAGTTTACTGTGTGCGCTGAAGTTTACTGTGTGCGCTGAAGTTTACTGTGTGCGCTGAAGTTTACTGTGTGCGCTGAAGTTTACTGTGTGCGCTGAAGTTTACTGTGTGCGCTGAAGTTTACTGTGTGCGCTGAAGTTTACTGTGTGCGCTGAAGTTTACTGTGTGCGCTGAAGTTTACTGTGTGCGCTGAAGTTTACTGTGTGCGCTGAAGTTTACTGTGTGCGCTGAAGTTTACTATGTGCGCTGAAGTTTACTGTGTGCGCTGAAGTTTACTGTGTGCGCTGAAGTTTACTGTGTGCGCTGAAGTTTACTGTGTGCGCTGAAGTTTACTGTGTGCGCTGAAATGTACAACCACAGAGTCTGTAAACAGACACAGGACCACTAACACCTTTCGAAAGATGTACACAGAAAAAGGCGAAAGTGACAGATAGGGGAGAGAGGAGGGGAGAGAAGGAGGGGGAGGAAAAAGAAGGCGGGTGATGTGATGAAGAATAGAAGGGGAAGGAGAAGAAGAAGAAGAAGAAGAAGAAGAAGAAGAAGAAGAAGAAGAAGAAGAAGAAGAAGAAGAAGAAGAAGAAGAAGAAGAAGAAGAAGAAGAAGAAGAAGAAGAAGAAGAAGAAGAATTAGAAGAATTAGAACAAGAAGAAGAAGAAGAAGAAGAAGAAGAAGAAGAAGAAGAAGAAGAAGAAGAAGAAGAAGAAGAAGAAGAAGAAGAAGAAGAAGAAGAAGAGGAAGAAGAAGAAGAAGAAGAAGAAGAAGAAGAAGAAGAAGAAGAAGAAGAAGAAGAAGAAGAAGAAGAAGAAGAAGAAGAAGAAGAAGAAGAGCAATAACAACAACTATTCTATTTTAGGCTGGCACCAGTAGCAACGGCGTAGCGAACACAGTTTGCTATCCCCCATATCGTGTTTGATATCTGCGGCAGGCAATATGGAAGCAGACCGTATTGTGTTAATAATTTTAAACAGTGGTATGAGTGTCGGTCGTTCAGAAAGCAATCGCAAACTATTGAACATGACAGGAATTGGTAAATCACAAGCAGTCAAAAAATGCCAATCGGGAGGCTCCGTGGCGAAGTAGTCAAGCCGTCTCCCTCGCGCTCCGAAGGTCGTGGGTTCGATTTCGGGCTACGTCTTTTGGTTCACGAGTGCATTTTTCTTAGAAATTCCTGGGGGTCGTCGCTGGAGCTACAGAGTTTGTGCTTCGTGCGACGCTTTCGGCAGACCGCCTTGAGGAAATAGACCGAGCCATATGGGATAAATCTCGGCGCAATTAAGTCGACCCTTTCAACTTTTAAGACTGTTTTTTAAGACTTTTTAAGACATACAACTAAATGTGTGATTTTTTGTTGTTTTGGTATTCAAGTCTAGATCTTGCACACTCCTTCTCTTAAATACACATAAAGGTTGTATCACCTCAAGATTCAGACAATGCCACTCACGTGAAGTTTCATGAGCATGTCCT
Source organism: Cepaea hortensis (assembly GCA_963921405.1). NCBI lineage: Eukaryota > Metazoa > Mollusca > Gastropoda > Stylommatophora > Helicidae > Cepaea > Cepaea hortensis. Next base: position 117,490,571 of record OY992880.1, read on the forward strand.
CTTTCTTCATCTGTAACTCCATATCCTGTTTGTCTTCGTATCTGGAATCCCTAACGTATCTGGAATCCCTAACGTATCTGGATTCCCTAACGTATCTGGATTCCCTAACGCTGTCTGGAGCGTCATAAACTGTTCTTCGGCTTGATAAAAATATGTCTTCAGTGTTTAAATCCTCTGGCTTCTCTGCTGTTTTGACATAAAAGAATAAAGTTTTCAAACTAATACATCGCCATCAAGTGTGTTGCGCTGCACTGTTACGTCACACCAGTGACCGCCAGGTGTTAGTCGGATATGATTGGGATAACGTATAACGTAGACGGTATTGCCTGTTTTCTGTTAGCGCCTTATGTTGGGCCGATTTCACCAAACTTAACACCCCACATTGTACCAACAGCTCGGGCGGGAGAGCGCAATTGGGAGGGTGTAAGCCTTATCCTAGTGCGAGGAAATGCAACCTAAAGACTGAATGTCATGGCAGAACAGTTCAGGCACTAAGTCTTGGTCGGCAACTGGTCTAGGATTGAAGCTCCGACAGGCGGACAGTCAGAGCACTGCTTTACTGATCCGGCAGCTTCTGCAGCTTGTCTTGTTCTAGGCGTATTGGCATTACCTTTCCTCTGGAGTAAACTAGGCAAGCTAAAAGAAGGATCATGCTGCATGGGCGACACATGATCTCTACAATTCAGCCGAGGCTTTGTGATATAGAGAGGTATAACTCCACCCCTGATCCCCACTATGAGTTGTAGTTATTGTGCCTGTTTTGAAGCACAATGTAACAAACTATTGTCTGTCACGACGGCAAGGTGTCAGGGGCTCAGTACATCCGACTTTGACAAGCATCTTGTTTGGGTTTGTTTTCCCTAGCCTTTGATTGTCCAGCCTAACTAGAAGGCAGCAGGTGTATTTATCACTTTGTCTGGTCATTAGACGAACTAGTCGTGCCTTGTCCAAAACCAGTTGAGAAGACATGTATCCGAATGCAGAGTTGGAGGTCAGCTCTAACATACTACTACTTAAAAGCATTGATCGGACCTGGATCCAGTGTGCAAATGTGCTCAGACTGGGCGATCTGATTGCAGACTGACGAGAACTTTCAAGACTAGAGGGAAGTCAACATAAGGTAAAAACATCGGCTGAGAACTTCGGATGGGTAATTTCATGCCAAACCCATGTGGTATGACTGATTGAACGGTGACTGGATTGCTGATAACAGATCAAAGGAGTGATATTTTTAAAAAAAACTTGTAACTCAGGCACAAAAGCGAACCATGTTTACAGACCAGAACACTGAGAATTACGCTTATGTGTCAAATACAGTGGCGTGCTGAGGTTCTTTGATGCCCGGGGCCAACCCCTTGATTGGATACCCCTAAATTGTTCTTTCCCTAATTCATTCCTTCTACCCTCCCACTGCACTGTGCTGCCCCCTCTCCCTAATTGGATGCTCCCCTCCCGGCTGGATGCCCGGGGCTGTCGGCACTGGTCAAATACCCGTGGTTCCTAACTGAGAACTAGTAGAAAGCAAGCCCTGGATGGATAAATATGTGTCAATCTGTAGATCGTTGTACTTCTTCTATGTAGTTTGCAACTGCTCACAGTCAGTCAATACTTATACAATTATTGTAGGACTTGCTCATTGGTTTGTTTGTTGTTGTTTTTTTTTTTTGGTCCAACCACGGTATTAGCTTGGCCACATAACATAATCGACACAAAAATACAGAGATGATCCACGACTCTGGTGTTTGTGTGAGATGGCGAAATATGACCGCCCACGCTTATCGGCATGGCATATGGTGATGATATGTCTTCTTAACGGTAGTAACCCCTACACAGGTCAGTTGGACTAAAAAGTTGACTTCTTGACATAAATTACAAGTACCTAAGCAGTCGGAGTGGGTTCGTCTGATGGTGAGGGACACTGGTAATAGTTAACCCACATGTAAACATCACTCCAGTGTGGACTACGCACAAGTTTAAAGGGAGAACGAACGAACGAGAAAGAATGAACGGAAAATAATTTTCAGTAGATAAAAATTGTGTAAGAAGTAGTGCCGACATCGGGGCTGAGAAAACTAGAAAACTGTCTTCAACTGCTCCCTGTCATTTGAGGTAGTCACATAAATCTAGGTGTACATATTAGCCATTACTCCAGAAAAGAAAATAACAGTATAAAAATTGAGATAGCCCAGATAACCACGTACACCAAAACAGTCGTGCAGACACAGAAATTCTTAACTGCTATACTGCCATGTGTGGTATTCAGGTTTACCTAATGTTGAGCTCCTTAGTTGGCTCTGGCTATACTTCTCAAGCACCTGGTCCTTAGAGGGGTCGAGGGCAAGAAGAGACTGGAACCCGCGAAACTCGGTATCATTAGGTGGAGGTTTAATTTCTTCGGCAGTCTCAGCTGGTGCAGCCTGCATAGAAGACATAACTCGTGTAATATTGAAGAAGTAACACCCTCCTCCTTGAGAATCAACTGTACATATTAAAAATCACACAGCAGTTGGAAAATGCAAAGAAACTTAGACAATCAACAAACAATTGGAAATTCGAACAGAAACCCTGAAAATGTGATGAACAGACAAATTTGTCATATTTCATGGAAATAAAAATAATCAAATACAGAGGTTATAGAAACTGAAGTAAAAAGGAGTGGGTGAAAGAAAATAAAAATAGACAAGTGAAATATGTTGGCTACATTAAAAGACAACATTCTTGTAGAAACCAGACTGGAGAGAGAGAGAGGGAGAGAGAGAGAGAGAGAGAGAGAGAGAGAGAGAGAGAGAGAGAGAGAGAGAGAGAAAGAGAGAGAGAGAGAGAGAAAGAGAGAGAAAGAGAGAGAGAGAGAAAGAGAGAAAGAGAGAGAGAGGGAGAGAGAGAGTGAGAAAGAGAGAGAGAGGGAGAGAGAGAGAGAGAGAGGGGGGGAGAGAGAGAGAGAGAGAGAGTTTTAGGCAGGCTAGCAAAAGGTAGACAGCGAAACATGTAGGAAGATAACATCAAAAACAGGACGAACCTGACTGTCGGATACTACAAGGGTGAGAGACAGAGTATTGGAGAAACTCTGCAGCCAACCTTCATTGTGGAGAGGGCACCTGACTGTTTGATTGATTGTAACACAACAAGGAGCACACAGTACAGATTTAGGGAAGAGGGTGCTAAAGACTCCTTACAGCTGACCGTCAATGTGGGGGAGCATGTTGTAATGATGATGATGTATTTGCATTGTGAGGAGCCGCTGGCCGAGTGGCTAGAATGCTGGATTCTCCTTCGGGAGACCCGGGTTCAAATCCTCGGTAAGGTGTGGAGTTTTTTTTTCTGTCGGGGACAAAAAGAGAACCCTAACCTGCACAGTTTGCGGCGACTGTACTAGCCAGGCGGCCATAATTTCTCAGGCTCAATACCCGCCTGCCATACACCGCATGGTGATATACAGGCAGTAAATGACAGTTTTACATTGCATTAGATTAATAATAGAGGTTACGAACAAACCAAAAGAAAACCTACAGAACAGAATGGCCATTTAACACTACGATGACGACGATTATCATGATGATGATGATGATGATGATGATGATGATGATGATGATGATGATGATGATGATGATGATGATGATGATGATGATGATGATGATGATGATGAAGATGATGATGTAGTTACACTATATTTTATAACACACTAATGATGATGATGATGATGATGATGATGAAGATGATGATGTAGTTACACTATATTTTATAACACACTAACTGAACTGACTGGATCAGTAATAGAGACCACGAACAAGCCACACACAAAAACCACAGAATGGCCATCAAATACTCTCTCAATATGATCTTTACACTTAAGGATCAATCAATCAATCATGTGCCATGCCGGAAAGCGTGGGCGGTCATGACTCGCCATTTCACTCGATTACCAGTGTCGTGGATCAGCTCAGTGTTCCTGTCTCGTCCATGCCATGTGGCCAAGCCATCCAGGTATTTTCCTCTCGGTCTTCCTCTTGGTCTGTTCCCCTCTATCTTGCCAGTTGTCACTAAGTTCTCCAATCCATTTCTTCTCATAACATGTCCAAAAGATTTTGACTGTCTACGTCTAATTTCTCTAATCAGTCTACGATGTTCATTTGTCTCCTGTAGTACTTGGTCATTGGTTTTTCTGTCTGTCCATGGTATTCTTTGCATTTTCCTCAGAAACCACATTTCTGCAGCCATCAGATGCTTTTCAGCTTGACTGCTCATTGTCCAAGTTTCACATCCATACAAAAGAACAGGCTCTATGTATCCCCTCAACACTCTTTTTCTCGTTTCAATTGACATCTTTTTATTGGTCAGAATGTTTTTCATCTTGCTAAAGGCTACTTTCGCCATGGCGATTCTTGTTCTAATCTCTTCAAGGCATCTCCCATCAGATGTTATAACTGTTCCAAGATAATTGTACCGATTCACTTGTTGAAGAATATTTCCATTTACTTGTATATTACATACTTACACAACAGAAATGAAGCATGACATCTAACGGCAATACACCTAAAGCGAATGTCAGGGGTCACTTCTTGACCTCTGCTTAAGCTATAGTCGGTATTCACCTCTGTTTAAAGTAGTGAGCAGATGTTATTCACAATCGGTAGAAAACTTCACAGGAGACAGAAACGTTTCATATTATGTAATTACTGATGAAATCAGGAATGCAGTTCACAATTAGTAGAAATAGTGCTGTCATAAACCCATATTCTAAAATATTCTGTCACTGAACATTTTCCCAGGCTGCAATGTCACTTGCAGTCGCGAACTTGACTTTCAATCCTTCCTGTTCCTGTGACAATCTCCGCTCGAATGACCCTATGAAGGGTATTGTCGACTCTTCCTTTCAGTCAATGCCTGCGATCTCGCTGAACGCATGCGATAAAAACTGACATGAACTCACTAGGTTCCTGTCATCATCATCATCAACATCATCATCATCATCATCAGTATTATCATCATCAAGTGCCCTGCTAGCTGGCGTAGGCATCCATATCAGGATGTCAGCGAATAAAAACAATGAGCGCTACCCTAGCGTAGTTAGATGCTGGCCTTGCCTACCCGGTAATCATGGGTTCAAGTCAGGGTAGATTTTGTTAATTGACTTGCGTTCCCAGGATGACCCATTCTAACTTGGGTACCAGGAAATGTCTTAAGAAGTAAAGGCAGGCAGCCTGATACTGAGCACATCACCTACTGAGTATCGAGTGGTCTGTAAAAATATGGGTACAGTACAACTGTTCCCATGCGCCTTATGGCGCGCTAATTTTTATGTTTTAAAGAGCCCCATGAAGTTCCAAGTCCCTATGTGTCGTACGGATGACCGTCTGTCTCTGCTGGTGGCCTAGGCTAGACCAAGTGCAGATACTACACTTTGATCTTAGCTAAAAGAGCGTAAAAGGTCTTGTCCCTTGCCTGCTTACAACATACAAACCTTAATAACGGTTCCATTCTACTATTACCCCTACCCCGTTTAACCTCAGAAAAGAAGAGAGAGAGAGAGAGAACGAACGAACGAACAGACTTTATTTTCAAAGGGTAACAAATTGGGCACGCAGGCCCGTCTTACATTCGGCCCTTCCAATCATTCATCTTTCTTTCATCAACAGTGCATAGGAAAAAAAACATTGTCACATGAATTTTGTAAACATAAACAATGCATATTACTATGTTATGAGACACATCCACCACCCACCCACACATCCCCCATTCACTCCAACTTCCCCACCCAACCACACACACATACAATACATTCCCCCACCCATCCACCACATCCCTACATCTACACATCTCCCCACCCACACACACCTCTCACCCACCACACATCCCATCCACCCACACCCCAAGCACACATACATTCAATAACCCACACATCCCCCACCTACACACATCTCCCAACCCACTCACATATCCTCTACCCGTCCCATTTCCCACCAACAATCACTCACCCAATATCCTCCTCCACCCACACACCTCCAACCACCCAACCAAACACACATTCCTCAGCCACACACATGTCTCCCCGTCAACTCACATATTCCGCACCTACCCACACACAAATTCCGCACTCACCCACATAATCTCCCATCTCCCCCAGCCCACTCACAGATCCCGAGCCCGCACCTACAAACATCCCCCACCCATCCCCCAACCAAACATCCCTTAACCACACACCCTTACTCATATACAATCACCCACCCACACATCCTCTACCCAACCACACATCATCCACCCAATCACACATCCTCCATCCACCCATTCCCCCAGCCACACATCCCTTAACCACACACCCCTACCCATATACACACACATCCCCACCCACGCACAATCTCCCCACCCATACAAACATCCCTCACACACATCCCCACCCACCAACACATTCCCCATTCACAAACACACACCTCCCATCCACGCACACACAACCCATACATTCATCCCCTCACACATCCATAGACACACGTACTTATCCCTCAACCACTAACACCCACACATCCCTTACCCACTCATCAACACATACATCTCCTATCTAACCACCCACACTCACACATCCCAACCACCCATCTAAGCACACATCCCCCACCCTCACACACATCCTTCACCCACCCACAAACCCAACCACACCTTCACCCACCCACACAAACATCATTTAACCACACCCAGCTCCCCTCCCACACAATACCACACCCACACACATCCCAAAGACACATCCCTCACCCACACACACATCTATCCACACATCTCCTACCCATCCACACATCCCCCAACTACAATCACCCTCACTACCCACACATACATCCTTCATTCAGCCACACACACCCCCACCCAGCCAGACATATCCCCCACCCACACACACATCTCCAAATCCATCACCCACACCCATCACGAACCCCTCCCCCAACCCACACCCCCCCCCACACACATTCACCCACACATCTCTCACCCACACACACTCCCCACCCATCCACCCAAACATCCCACACCCATACACATCCCTCACCCACACACACATCCCCAAACCCACAACCACCCTCACCTGCACACATCTCCCACCACATATCCCCACCCACACATATACCCCCACCCATCCCATAACCCACCATCAATCATCTACCAACATATCCTCCTCCACCCACTCACCCACAACCACCTACACAAACACACATCCCCACCCACAAACACATCTCCCCATACACCCATACATCTCGCACGCACCCACACAGAATCCCCCACCCACCCACACACAATCCCCCACCCACCCACACACAATCCCCCACCCACCCACACACAATCCCCCACCCACCCACACAAACCCACCCCTCCCACCCACACATCCTGAGCCCACACACACACATCACGAATCCACCCACACACACATCCCCCGATCCCCCAACCTACTATTATGATCAAACTCCCACACTTTACACACACATACAGTGACGATTGTCGTGAGCATTGTCGCAAAATTGTAAAGAAAATGGAGAAAAATTGTACATATACATTTTGTTGCTTAAAAATTAGTGATGCAATTCAACTCTCTCTCCCTCTCTCTCTCTCTCTCTCTCTCTCTCTCTCTCTCTCTCTCTCTCTCTCTCTCTCTCTCTCTCTCTCTCTCTCTCTCTCACTAACGCTCTCACTCACATTACAGTAATGTTATATTATACATGATAAAATCAAGTGCCATACATACAAAATGATAATGTGAAAGATGAAAATACACAAAAAATATGGAATTGCATGTTACAGGACATGCGAGCACTGAATTCTCTCTCTCTCTCTCTCTCTCTCTCTCTCTCTCTCTCTCTCTCTCTCTCTCTCTCTCTCTCTCTCTCTCTTACACAGGCACACACACATTCCCCACACACACACACACATATCCCTCACATACACACCCATACATACATCCTCACATCCAGACAAATACTTGATGCCTCACATGATCACTGAAGCTAATAAGAACAAACTCCCACACTTTACACACAATTGAGACACTGACGATTGTCGTGAGAATTCTCGCAATTGCAAGAAGTGGAGAAAAAATTGTACATATACATTATGTAGCGTAAAAATGAGTGATGCAATTCAACTCTTTTTTTTTTTCTCCCTCTCTCTCTCTCTCTCTCTCTCTCTCTCTCTCTCTCTCGCGCGCGCGCTCTCTTTATATACACACACTCTCACACTCACTCATTCACTCTCTCTCTCTCTCTTGCTTACACTCACTAACTCTCTCACTTGCTTTACAGTAATTTACATGAATTCATTTTATGCATGTTAAAATCAAGTGCATCAAAATGATAATATGAAAAAAATGAGAATACACAAAACATATGGATCAGCATGTTAGATGGCATGCGTGCGCTCAACTCTCTCTCTCTCTCTCTCACTCTCTCTCTCTCTCTCTCTCTCTTCTCTCTCACACACATGTACATACACACACCCACACACATCATACCCACGCAATACACACACCTGCACACATCCATATACTTACTCACACATACTCACATAACACCCGAATATACACTCCCTCGCATACACTGCATGCATGCACACTTACACATACAAAGATATACAATACATACACGAGCACACACACACACACACACAGTCTCATCCATACACACATACACACACGCACATGCATATAAACGCATATAAACACATGAACGCACACTTTAACACACGTACAGACATACAGAGAGAGAGAGAGAGAGAGAGAGAGAGAGAGAGAGAGAGGGAGAGGATGAGAGAGAGAGAGAGAGAGAGAGAGAGAGAGAGAGAGAGAGAGAGAGAGAGAATAACAATAATCTTAACATATTACTATTATTATATTTTATAAACATGTTTACCTGTGAAATTGCTGTGTCTTCAACAATGTTGTCTGTTATTGTATGCACTTCCTCTGTCTCTTGTTCTTTCACGTTTTCGGTCTCTATGATATTTCCTTCCTCATCGATATTAGCGACTACTTCTGGTAAAGCTAAATTAAGGAAACAGTCATCAATTACTTCCCCTGTCTCCAATTACTTCCCCTGTCCCGCAATTTTTTTTTTTTAGTGTTATTTTTTCATGTCCTTTTATAGGACTTCGCAATCAACACCAGCATTTCTGCCGTTGTGATCTCTTGGCAAGTTTACGTTCAGTAGTTTGCCATTGCTTTCTGAACGACCGGCACCGATAGCTACGCGAAACCAATGCAATGCGGTCTGCTTTCAAATCGCGCGTAGCTGTGTTTCGAAAGCGGGTATACGGGATTACGAATCGCGTCCGTAACCCTTTCGCCACGGAGAGAGCTGTCCCCAATTACTTCGCCCAAATATTCAGAATATTTAAACAAAAACAATACTTTGCACGATTTATTGCCTGGCATATTTCGCTGCATGTCGTCAGGTGCATGCTACAGAGTTATATATCGTATGAAGTGAATAAATGAATCATACTTGAGCTGAAACTCAGAACATTTAGAAATCTCAACTGATGATCTCTGCTACTGTCCCAGGTTTCTATCATTTAAAACACTAATACTACTAACCTGGAGCCTCAATGGCGCAGTGGTTAGCATACTTGACTGCCAACCTGGTGGTCATGTGGTCGAATCCCCCTCAAGATGGAATGTCATTTTTTAAAAAAATTGGCCTGGGTTCTCATGTCGACCCAGGCTAAAACTGATACCTGGATTTGTTCCGGTAAGTAAAGGCGACCGTGTGATACTGACTACAACAATGCCGGTTGGTCTACAACCATAAACCCAATACATCTCAATTCTTGGAAGAGGGTCCTCGACTGTTTTGTTTAAGTTACTCTCACTCTTACTCTTACGTGTTGAAGCCTCGGGAAGGCTGCCGGTTTCTGACATCAAATCCTAGCCCATAAACCACATGGTTGCTGAATGGCTAGTGGCCTGTAGTCCACGGCCTGGAAACAACTGTCCCAGCAGAACCAACAATGGCACGGGTGCGGTAATATAAATAACACATCTAAAACAAATATAATATAAAACAACATATACATATATTTTTAAAAAGAACGCATGGGAGTCTTCTTGGCGAAGTGGTCAAGCCGTCTGCTTCGCGCTCCGAAGTTTGTGGGTTCGATTCCGGGTTAGATCTTTCGGTTCACGAGTTCATTTTTCTCGGAGACTCCTTGGGGTCGTCGCTGGAGCTACGGAGTTTGTGCTTTGTGCGACACTTTCGGCAGGCCGCCCTGCGGAAAGAGATAGAGCCATATAGGATAAAACTCGGTGCAATGAAGTCTCGACTTTTTTTATATAAAACATACTCTGAGAATCATCAAATGGCACCGTGTGCCATGCCGACTGGAGTGAGTGGATACGGTTTACCGCCTCACACGATCTCTGGAGTCGTGGATCAGGTCTGTGATTTTGTCTTCATTATGTCCTATAGCCAAGGCATCCACGTTTTTATCTCTTTGCCTTCCTCTTGCTCTTCTATCAATTTTGCCAGATGATAAGTTTTCAAGTTTATTATTCTTCATAACCAACCCAAAACATCTCACTGTCTAAGTCTAATTTGTCTTACCGATTTACGGTTTTCATTTAATTCTTACAGAACTGTCTCGATTTCCATTTTTCTCAGAAATCACACAAAAACTGTCACGAAAACTTGTCGGCTTATTTGTCCATATATCATATGCATAGAGCAGTATAGTTTCTATAGAACATTTCAACATTCTTTTTCTCACTACATTTGACAGACAAATGTATTGGCGAGTAAGATTACCATCTTGCAAAACACTCCCATTATCGTGGTGACTCTTGTTATAATCTCTACAAGGCACCCTCCATCATTATCATCATCATCACCACCATCATCATCAAGTGTGTTGCGATGCACAATTAGTTTCACAAATCATGTGACTCAATACATCCGACTGTGACAAGCGTTTTTTTTCTCATTTTTTTGTTTTCATATTTGCTTCCCCTAACCTTTGACCGTCCCCAGTCTAGTACAAGGCAGCATGTTTATGTATGGCTTTGTCTGGTCCCTATACCTTGATGTGCGTGACCTGTTGCTGCCCTACTGTCGGCACAGCTCTAGAGACTACTGGAACATGCAAGCCCCTCTACCACCTCAAGGCGGATACACAACAGGAGAACGTGTTTAACTGATTCAGTGCCGAAGGAATATATCGGCAAATTTGACATCCAATATTGATACAAGGACGAAATATCACCATACAATGGTTATCATGTTAATTGTGTCGTTTCGCTGTATCTTCCGGAATTTAATTACTCAGTGAATAGAAAATAATACCTACTTGTTTGTTTGGCCCTGAATCAGTTAAGAATTGTCCCACTTCTTAAATGTTACATTGTGACTTAGTCACAAGAATTAAAGTAGGATTGTAAAAGTAGCAGCAGCTTGCGCATAAACGCTGAAAGTAATAACTAGGTTAGTGTGGTCAAAGGTCACAACTGTCTGAGACCTCTTCTTTCGCGCAAACCGTCAGACAACAACGTGAATATATGTAAAGAAAGCAGCATTCAACTTCAGGCAGTTTGTTCACATCTCCATAGAGTTAGTTCAGTTAGTCCTCAAGTGCAGTGAGTGAAGGTCAAGGTAATGTTTCTCTGTTCCGCGTATGTTGGACATTGTTAACTAATTTTTAACCATAATTTTAACATTTCCACAGTTCATTCATCAGTAGATCTTGTCTTCAGTTTATTGAAAGGCATTCAATGGGTGATTTCCTAAAACATCTCCTTCACATAAGTTTACGGTTGCGACAACCTGGGAGTTCGGATCAATTGTTTGTAATGTCCCCATTTTGATGGGGATTCGAACATATATCCACTGGGCTGGCAGACAAGGATGCTAGCTACTGCATAGTATAAAACGAGATGATATAATTTGCTGTCTCTCTACCCTGTAGCGGTACAAGGATCTGACTGTCACAATTAACCCCAGGAGCTATGCTGCCTGTAGCGTACTTACTGACAAGGTCTCCCAAGTCAGACAAGTGGACAGTGGAGATCAAACTAACAGACACAAAATCCAGCCGCCTTTGGGAATAGTAACTACCCCCAAAGGCGGCTGGATTTTGTCACAAAGTCACATTAACCTGAAATGAATATCTGTTTGAATCAGTCAAGGAGATTGACTGCCGCAGAGACGATGCAAGTGACTGAACAAAAACACAACGTATGGATGTCAACGTGGCCGAATGGATAAGAAAGTCGTTAGTCGTTAGTCGCGGTTCCAACTTCACGACAAAGGGTCACCCCCATAATGCTCCGTTCCTGTGCCAGTGAATATCACACAGAATGCTCCTCACTGTCCTACGTGAACAGTGGAACAAACAGCAGTACCGAAAATCCAGCAGCACACAGAGGCAAGTGCATGTATAAGACCGCTGCCAGAATGCCAACACAACAGTCCGCCAGGAAAATTACATTTCATCGTCAATGGAAGCGGCAGTCAATAGAAAAGCTGCAGTTTCACACACATTACTGCATAATGCAAAATTAGCTTCTTCAGCAACCGGTTGGTGCCATTTTCTGAACATGCAGTTCATAATTCAACCGCGGACAGATGTAAAAGCACTCCACGCGAAATCCACAACTCACAGTGTCGCTCCAGGCACTTAACCCAGTAGCTCGGCGACGAAACCATGTACTACCAGTCCAACAAAAGGAAAATGCGTAAGCAAGCCGTAGCCAGAAGCAACAACACCCAGAGGCCTTAACAGCTCAATCGCCTATCCGCCATATTGGACCGGACTGGATAAGAAAGCTTGCACTTAGAACTTCCAATGTGCTGGTGCCGAGTTAGTGAGTTCAACCCTTATACCGGTCAGCTGGATTAACATGTTGACTTCTCGTCGTTGACTTGGGGACGTAAATTACAAGTACCTCGGAAGTTGGAGTGGATTCACCTGATGGCTAGGAGCACTGGTAATAGAGAAAGCTAATCTACACGCAAACATCAGTCCAGTTCACTCCCCAGTTTTGACAACTGCCAGAGGTAGTATCACGGGAATGGGCAGCGCTTGAGCTCAAAGAGATCAAGCACCCCAACAAATTAAAAAAAAAAAACACACACACACACACACGCACGCACGCACCCACACACACACACACACACACACACACACACACACACTATGACCAGGAAATTCGACAAATTGCGAAACAAAGCAAATAACACGATGACCCTAGTATAGCAATATTCGTACTTCTGTCCAAATAAGAAGTCACATTTGGTGATTTACAATCTTTCGGCGCTGAATTAGTTAAAGATCAATAAAGTTATCAATACTGAGAAGAGTCAAAAGGTCACTTAAAGAATGGTACTTGCTTTGTTCAGCATCTTCCCCAACATCTGCTGGCTTTTCTTCTATGATCTCTTCAGGTCTTATTTCAGCTATCTGCCATGAAAGATCTGCAATAAGACAAGGATACAATTTTCACTTTTAAAAGACATGATGATTTTCAACTGGGGTTCTCAAGTATTATATACAGACGTTAACAAAGACGTTAGGGCGCGCATTAGGGCAGACAACATACTGGCTTCCAAATACTGGCCTCAAACACTGGCTTCCCATCATGAACATTTTGAAATACTGACCTCAGTTACAGCCCTCCATTCATGAACATTTTGTAACATTGACTAAAGATACTGGCTTCTCAAGATCATTTTGAAATACTGACCTAAATTACCGGCCTCTATTCGTTAACATTTTGAAACACTGACTAAAGATACTGATTTCTCGAGAACATTTTGAAAGATTGGTCTTAAATACTTACTTCACCTATGAACATTTGTAAATAATTTCATCAAATAATGACCTTCCATCATGAAATCATTTACATTTACATTATTGTTCTCAAATACTGGGGCAAGCAAGCCCCTACCCACTTCTCACTCCCTTATAATGGAATGTTCTAATACCGGCCTCAAATGCTGGCTTCGTGTCATGAACATTTGTTGGGGGAATACTTTCCTAAAATAAACTCTACTGAACGTAAACTTGCCAAGAGATTACAAACATCAAAAAATACTGGGATTGACAATGACGTCCTATAAAGGATATGCTACTAACTCCCCCCCCCCCCTAAAATAACAGCCTCCCTCATTATCATTTTCTTAATATACTTCTATCAACTTTTACCCCCTAATGAGGCATAGGCCTTCAATGAACTCACTCCTCCCCCCAACCCATCCTTAGTTATCCCATACAGCTCCGTCCTTGTCCTCTCCATATTATTCACTTATGTTTCTTCTACTATTCTACGTCTGCTTTAACATATTCCTCTATTTCTTTTGCCCTATGGATTTTAAACAAAGGCCTTTATGGTTATACTATTTTCGGGTTTTCTCAATGTTCATCCTATTCAGCGCCAATGTCTTTGCTTAATCTCTTGGTTACCGTCATTTACTGCCAGTATAGTACATTGCGGTGTATAGAAGGGGGGTCTTCGAGCTTGAGTAATTAGACCGCCGCGAACAATGCAGGTTAGGATTTTCTTTTTGCCCCGACAGAAAATAATCCCACACCTTACCAAGGATTCGAACCCGGGTCTTCTGAAGGAGAATCCGACGCTCTAGCCACTCGGCCAGCCGCTTCTCTCTTGGTTACCTGGTGTTTATCTAGTTCATTTTATGAGCTCCACGTTGGTGATTTCTTCATGTGTTCTTTTTGAGCAGACACCAATTATTGAAGGTCTGTACTTTATTTGTAAACGTCTAGTTGTTTTCCGCGTTTCTGCTCCATATAGTAGTGCTAATTTCACGTTAAAATTGAATACTCTAAGTTTGGTGCAAGGTTTAATTTCTTTTGACTTGAACAATTCTAAACCATTTTAAATACTGGCTTAGATACTATACCCAACTACTGGCCTGTTGTCCTTCAATAGTTCAAGTCTAAAAGTGGAAAGCTTTGTGTTAATCCTGTTGTAACTATAAATTGGCTACAATGTTTTATTCTTAAGAGCACAGTATAACGAATGCATTGTGTACATATTTCAACTACGTTGCTTAATGTCTAAAGGATTTCAAGCGTTCTTGGTAAGTTTCAGTGTGTATTCCTGTGAACACTGCCATAAGCTTTCCTGAAATCTGTGATGAGGTTGTGAACCAGAAGATCACATCCCCATGTTATATCCACAATCTGTTTAACTAATTCAGTTCCTAGAAGATTTAACTATAGAAGAATAGAGCCTGTATAAGATCTAGTTCCTCTTGGGTAGAGTTTATGTAACATGTGGAGTTTATGTGATGACATATGTTTATGTAACACAGGAGAAAGAAAGGAGTGAGGTAAAACAATAACCGTCTGTCGAAGAAGGATGAGAAAACAATTTTCAAACTCAAAAAACTTTACATATTACTTAACAAGTACATGAACAGACTCCAACTACAACTACATTTTACTCTGATGTTACTGTTTCGTACATATCATTAGGAGACTGTCAAGCATTTGTCTGAGCGTCCAGCTCTTAGAGATATCGGGAAATTGTTACTTCCATCATAGCAAGATTGCAGGAAAAATGTATATGGAACAATACAACAGCTGATGACCACTTGCGTGTATATGGAACAATACAACAGCTGATGACCACTTGCATGTATATGGAACAATACAACACGTGATGACCACTTGCATATATATGGAACAATACAACAGCTGATGACCACTTGCATGTATATGGAACAATACAACAGCTGATGACCACTTGCATGTATATGGAACAATACAACAGCTGATGACCACTTGCATGTATATGGAACAATACAACAGCTGATGACCAGTAGCATGTATATGGAACAATACAACAGCTGATGACCACTTGCATGTATATGGAACAATACAACAGCTGATGACCACTTGCATGTATATGGAACAATACAACAGCTGATGACCACTTGCATGTATATGGAACAATACAACAGCTGATGACCACTTGCGTGTATATGGAACAACACAACAGCTGATGACCACTTGCGTGTATATGGAACAATACAACAGCTGATGACCACTTGCATGTATATGGAACAATACAACACGTGACGACCACTTGCATGTACATGGAACAATACAACAGCTGATGACCACTTGCATGTATATGGAACAATACAACAGCTGATGACCACTTGCGTGTATATGGAACAATACAACAGCTGATGACCACTTGCATGTATATGGAACAATACAACAGCTGATGACCACTTGCATGTATATGGAACAATACAACAGCTGATGACCACTTGCATGTATATGGAACAATACAACAGCTGATGACCAGTAGCATGTATATGGAACAATACAACAGCTGATGACCACTTGCATGTATATGGAACAATACAACAGCTGATGACCACTTGCATGTATATGGAACAATACAACAGCTGATGACCACTTGCGTGTATATGGAACAATACAACAGCTGATGACCACTTGCATGTATATGGAACAATACAACAGCTGATGACCACTTGCATGTATATGGAACAATACAACAGCTGATGACCACCTGCGTGTATATGGAACAACACAACAGCTGATGACCACCTGCGTGTATATGGAACAACACAACAGCTGATGACCACCTGCGTGTATATGGAACAACACAACAGCACAGCTGATGACCACTTGCGTGTATATGGAACAACACAACAGCACAGCTGATGACCACTTGCGTGTATAAACTACACAGGGAGTCTCCGTGGCCAAGTGGTTAAGCCGTTTGCCTTGTGCTCTAAAGTTTATGGTTTGATTCCAGGATACATCATTCGTTTCACGAGTGCAGTTTTCTCGGAAACTCCTGGGAATTGTCGCTGGAGCTACGGAGTTCGTGCTTTGTTCGACGCTTTCGGTAGGCCGCTCTGTGAGATGAGGCTGAGCCACCTATCCCCAGTGTAATGAAGGTGATCCTATCGCCATTACATTCCCTCATGTATGCACTACATGAGATAGGGCTAAAGGCTAGAAATCCAGGAGTTATTGGATCAATAACCCAACATCATCAACAAGTGCCCTGCCAGTTGGAGTTCGTGATCTCGGTCCTTGGCGTTCTGGATCAACTCTGTTGATGATATTCCTCCATGCCACCGTCTCATTCCAGCCAGCATCATTTCTCTTGGTCTGTATCTGCCGCTCTCTCCCTTGATCTTTCCAGTTGTCACGATGTTCCAATGCCTCTCTTCTCATCACATGATCAAAGTAAACTGTTTGTCTCATTCTTATTGTTGAATATAAAATTCTAGTTTCTTTCAGGCAATCGTTGTTAGTTACTCTGGCAGTTCAAGGAATTCGCAACATTTGTCTCAGGAACCATATCTCTGTTGCTTCCAAGTTCTTCCTAATTTGTTCATTTACATTCCAAGCTTCGCTGCCATTCAGAAAAACGGGTTCTTTATAGCATTTCAGCACTCTCTTTCTGACATTCAATGATAGTGACTTATTGCCCAAGATAGCTTTCATTTTCTGAATTGCAGAACTACAACAATAAAATATTTAACTGTGACAAGCCTTGTTAATCTAACAACCAGTTGGCACAGAACGAGTGTGTATGAAAAGAAAAATGTCTATATCTGCAATGCTTTCTCTTGTATAAACCTCAGTCTTTATTAGTTCACTCAGTTTACTGTTGTGTCTCTAGGCCAAGAAATGTTCGGGGCAGTTTGGAGTACGTGATCTGCTGACTGGAGTACTAATCCACATGTGCACATGGATGATTTGCCAATACAGAAATACTTATGTGTCAAAATCTATCTGTTCTCTATTTCTGTATTTTATAAATTCAGTTTGCTAAAATTTTCTTCTCAAATGTTTGTCAGAATTTTGTCATCCAGCATTCAGGGCATCCTCACAAGTGTTCTGTATACCTCAAAAGTTGTTAAATGGTACAGATATCCATAGTTCAAATAATCAGTTGGTTATGCACACATCTACTTCGTCCTCTACCATACACCTTCCTGCAACTGCTAAAATAGATCCCTGATTCCATCAGCGATAGCTGCATATGGTCGCTGATTTGTTTTATTGTGCAACAGGCAATGATTTATAGACAGTATCATGTCTCCCTTGCTCAATTTCAATGTATCTCTGGAAGTCAGTCAATCGGCCCTTTATGTACATGCACGCCTACATGGTCTGGAAGTACAGCCATTTGAGCCCTTGCAGTTGTGTTTGCAAATGGTTGTAATCTGTCTAGTTAGTCATCAGTCGTTAGTCACGGCTGCAACTTTACCCCATAATGCTCCGTTTCTGTGCCGGTGAATATCACACAAAATTCTCGTCCCTGTCCCGTGTGAAAATTGGACCAGACAGCATTCCCGACAAATCAACAGCACGCATAGGCATGCATGTATAAGGGTGCTGCCAGAATGCCAACACAACAGTCTGCCACAGTTCATCGTCAATGGAAACGGCAGGCACTAGAAAACCAGCAGCTTCACATACATTACTGCATAAGGCAACACCAGCCAGTCCAGAAACCGGACGTCCGTCATTTTTCTGAATATGCAATTCACAATACAAATAACCGCGGGTAGATGTAAAAGCATTCCGCGTGAAATCCACAGCTCAGTGTCGCTCCACGCATTTAACTCAGTATCTGGGCGACGGAACTATGTACTACCAGTCCAAAATGACGAAAATGCATTAGCCAAAAAAAATAAAACAGAGGCCAAAACAGCTTGGCAGCCTATCCGCCTTATTGGACTGGAGGTGATCTGTATAGTCTGACATTGGATATAGTTTTATAACACAAATAAATATGCCTCTAAAATTCTCACACTCTGAATTGTTTCTTTTCTTCATTTTGGTCAGCTCTTTCCCTTCTTCTCAATTTCTTAATTATATTAAAATATTTCTCTCATATGGATATCTTGTTTCATTGATCTAAGTGTCATGGGTTCACTGTGGATTAACCAGATAATGATAATACAGACGGTCAGAGTCAAGGCATGTTTTCAAGGCCACCATTGTTTTTAACCGGTACAGAAAACCAAGTCGGGTCTGAGTGGAGTGCAGCTGCTGTTGTTTACACAAGTGGCAGGAAAATCAAACGGCACCGGTGACATTGAGAATTCTTGGATAGACAGAAAATATGTCAAGGTTATTTTACCGACGAATGTTGGTTGGGAATCAAAGACAGACGCTGGCTGTGTTGGTTGTCGGGACAGGAAGAGACAACTCTTGCATTGATTGAGAACAGGGGAGATAACTTTGCTGAAATGGTTAGTGCCCCTGAAACCATCGGTTGTGTTTTGTTTGGGGTGTTGAAACAGGAGAAGTCAACTCTTGCATTGATTAATCCAGGGGGGAAATAGTTAGTGCCCCTGGAACCATCTGATGTTTTGACATCAAAGGAACGTCACTGGGATAACTCCAGGCTCGTGACAAAAACATGATTTGTTTATAGCCAGTGTAGCTCCGACAGTTGAAGGAGGCAGAAGTGATAGCTGGCTTGATCCGTGTTGAATAGAATCGCATGTGTTCGGTTTTGCTTAACATGTGTCTTTTATGGCAAATTGTGTATTCGATTCAGAGATTGAGTCAGGACGTCATAAGGTTCCCTTAGGTCACTCAAGTCAATGAGAATGGAGACCTTAGTGCAGGCAGTTATTTAGCAGCTTTTGCACTGGGCCCATGATGAAAGGGGTGTAAAGGAAACATCGTGAGATTCATGTTTCAAACATCACATGTGAACAGAACAATAGAGTTTTTTTTTTTTTTTGTACACCACATGGGAGACGTCCAGTGGGTATTATGTTCTCACACGACGGGTAAAAAGACTAATAGATACTGTTTTCCGCATCACATGGGAATAGAACAGTATAAACTGATTAGGCAGTTATTATAACAGCGGTCTTGTGAACAATAGAAACTTTAGACAGGAATTACATTTTTTTCAAGGAACAGTATTTTCGTGTCATCACTGGACGAGGATGTTATAAGTCTCAGAACAATAGGGCTATATAATAACGGTGTGTGATCCAGGCAGGATCAATGTCAGACTGGGACTAGGTATATGAGTGATCAAACAGCGACCGGTAGAAATCTACATCTAGCAGGAGGGACACATTCCTTGGTGAGGTTAATGTGGACTGAATGAAGATGTGGGGTGATCCTTTCCGGGATGATCGGGCTGGGCTCTTCAGCTGCTTGGTCTGAATCTGCACACGCTAGAATATTCGACACACATTCTACACATTACACACACACACACACTTCTCACACCCATACTCTCTGTTTTAATAAATTATTTTTTGTATTTATTTGTTAAAGCTAGAGTTGTGGATTATGTTGTGTTGGGGAAGAGTGAGAGGGGGCATGATCCAGGGGTGAGTGAGAGTAAGAAAGAGGTATCTACAAACTGATGGAGTTGGTGGACGGAGTCTGGTGGTTTCTCTAGGACAATAATATTGGGTTAATAAAAAAATGTGGGTGTTGATTCCCCTCACTCCAGGGACGACACTTAAGTAAGAAAGGATAACTTACGACACTAAGCTCCTGGTGGAAGGGGCGGCGCAACCACATCACTCATCAAATGCTGGTCTATGAAATTGTGGAAGTAGCACCATACACACAATAACCTCAAGATGTGCGAAGGGGTCCTTTACTTTTTGCTCACTTAATTCCAAGTTGGAAAAGTTTATAACTTTCAATTTATTTCTATAAAGAAAACTAGCTTTCTGCATCTACCTTCTGCTAGAGGCCTTAGACCTTCTTTTACTATGCTTTCACTCCGCTCCTTTTGAATGCCAAGACCAGATTTAGTCTCTTCTGCTTCTGTTGAATGTCTTAAAATCGTCTCCGATGCTTCGTGTAGGTACTCAACATCGCCTACAATCGATGCATCGTCCTGAAAATGAACACAATGTCAATTACATAGGTTTTCACTGTATTAATGACAATATTTAATGGTCTTCGTGTTAACCTATCGCCCTTGACTTGGGGACATAAATTACTAACACCTCTGAAGTCGGAGTGGGTTCGCCTGATGGCGAGGGACACTGATAATAGGTAAAGCTAATCCACACGCAAAATTCTGTTCAGCATTACTAGAAGTAATGTTTATGAACTACGCTTGAGTTCAAAGCGAGTGGGCGCAAAAAAAAACAAAAAACATCAGCATGTGTCCTGCCAACTAGTGTAGATGTTCATGTCTATCCAGATTTCAATCCTTGGTGGTCTGGGTCAACACTGCTGATGATATTCCATGACTCCTCTATCTCAGTCCATCCAGCATCATTTCTGTCAGTCTTCCTCTATGTCTTCTCCTCTGATCGTCCAATTCGTCATGTTTTTCAATGCCTCTTTTCTCATTATGTGACCAAAGTGTGCTGTTCTTCTCTTTCCTATAGTTGTACGGGGGGGGGGGGGGCTTAACACGAACAACTTAAAAGTGTGATAGAAATTACAATAACCATGCCATTGTCTTGTAACCTGTCAATATTGTTAATAAGGGTGTGGGACGCAGATGTGTTTCCAAGGCGCCAGGGCCGGGTTACATACTGGCCAAGATCTATTGACGCGTCCTCGTCGAGCGTCCTGGGCAACAGGTCCCTTCGGGGTCCTGGCTAAAGTCAGTAGGATCACCGATTCCTTCGAAGTCGGAGAGTGTCTGCCTGTACGGCGAGGAACCACCAGTCTGCACACCAATAAGACAGACATGGGACAACGGATACTCACGCAAACCTCAGGTCCGGTATGACATCACACTGATGTTGGACAACAGGATGCCTTCATCCGACATACAGGACTTCGCGTTGGAGCTCAAGCCAACGAACACAAGCAAGCAAGCTAAGGGTATCAAAAGTGTACAGCGTGTGGCGCCAGGGTGCAGGCGAACATAGTGACGTCAAAAGGAAGTTTAAAGATAGTCGCCCAACTTTAGATATGCACCAAAGAGGAGCAGCGTTCTGTTATCCATTTCTTTTTTTTTTTTTTTAATCAGTGAAGGGGTGAAGCTTATAGAAATTCATCGGCGAATGAAGGTCCAATATGGTGATGCATGCCTGTCAGTCCAGCAAGTGTATGAGTGGAGTGGGGAGTTTAAAAACTGTTCGGTCCTATGAAGAGCTACAGCAGGTGATGCATGAGTGGTTACACACGCGACCAAGGGAATATTTTTCTACAGGAATCCAAGCACTTTATCGGCGTTGGAGGACTTGCATTGAACACAGTGGTGTCTACATTTAAAAATGATACATTTGTTCTTTATTCTTTAAGAATATATTCATTTAAAAAACATATAAGGTTTTGATTTGAAGCTCCCTCGTAATTACAATTGTTTGTACACATGGAGAGTATCTTTGTATTTAAAGGTTTCTTCCTCTTTTTCTTCTTCTGTTCTTTAGTCTTTGTGATATCAAAGAAATAAAGGGACAATGTGTGTATAAACAAAAAAACAAAACTGGTTTCAGGTTGTTATCATATTTAGTTATTGTTCTGCAGCCATTTGTGACTTACTTATTTACTTCTCCTTGTGGGACCCCCCCCCCCCCATTGAAATAGTACAACCTGGGGGGGGGGGGGAAGAGAGAGAGAGAAACAAAAGGTTTGTTAAAGTCATCGGCCATGAGTATTGATTTCCCATTACCAGTTCCAAATAACGACTCTCCAGATTTTAAGAGTTCATACTGAACACCTTTAAATGAGGTCATTGCATCACCGTAACCTTGGTGCTTTGTTTTTATGCATGATTCACTGGGGAAAACAATTCAAAACTGCTTTTAGGCATGGTGGCATGATGATAATGGGGTTATATGCGATATAGCACTTAAGAACCCTTAGAATTGATGATGAATTTTTAAATTAGAATTAGCATAATTTGCTTAACCATCTTTTTAATTCTGAATGTGTATAGTACAAACTGGAGTCGTGAAATGCCAAAAGTACCCCCAAAGAACCTCTCAATTTTCGTCAGCTCTACCATGTAGGGTTTTCTTTCGATCTGCAGATCAGAAAAGAGTGGAAAATAGGACCCCGCAAAACATTTAAAATAAAAAGCAAGCTTGCTCGCAATATGAAGCGAAACAGACCTATCCCTCAGTGGGTTCTTATGAAGATGGGAAACACAATCAGATACATTGCCAAGAGGCGACACTGGAGTTGTAATAAGCTCAAGATGCAATCTCTTAAATTCTGGAGTTGGCCTCCAGCCATTTAGTGATGCAATGTTTTGTGTTGCTGCATCTAGTTTGGCTGCAATACAATTGTCATTCTGGTGTGTTTTTATGTTTTACACCTGTATGTTTTAACTTTCGTACATTGTCAACAACAACAAAATAAACACTAGGAAAAAGTCACTACAATACTAATGTGGTGGAGGAGGAGTAGAATTGTGTCTATCAGCTTAGCTGCCTGCCTGCTGGCCATGCGATCAAACCCCCATCAAGGCAGAGGTTTTGTTTTTATTAACCTTGGCTCCCCTGTCGACACGGCTTACAACAGGCACCATGACATGTTCTGGGAGGTAGAGGCAGCTGTTGCGGTATTGACTACATCACCAACTGAGAGCCCATTCATCATCAGCATCATCAAGTGCTCCGCTAGCTGAAGTAGGCGTTCATGACTCTCCGCAGATCTCGGTCTTTGGTGTTCTGGATAAACTCTGCTGATGATATTCCTCCATGCCGCCGTTTCAATCCATCCAGGATCATTTCTCTTGGTCTGCCTCTGCCTCTCTCCCCATTGATCTTTCCAGTTGTCACGACGTTCTCCAATGCCTCACTTCTCATCACATGACCAAAGAAAGCTATTTGTCTCGTTCTTATTGTTTATATAATGTTCTAGTTTCATTAGCCTCTTTTAGTGCCGATTAGTCTTTAGAAATATGGGGTTAGCACCTCCTATCCAAAAGCCTCAAGGTGTGGAAAGAGTCTTTTCACTTCACCTATGCGAGTGAAAAGCTCACTTCTTTCGCATTTTTCATGTCCTAATGAAATATTTAGTAATCTTGTTGCTTCATCTATGTGAGTGAAAAGCTCACTTGTTTCGCATTTTTCGTGTCCTAATAAAATTTCGAGTAACCTTTATGCAAAGACAAGCTGATCCCTGAGCCGCTGTATGTAATCTTAGAAATCAGAATTAGACTGAATATAGGCAAAGAATCTTCCCAATGGATAATGAACTAGTTTGTTGCGATGGCAAGTCAGTATAGTTTAGAATGTCCTTCAGCTCTACGGCCACTATACATATATCATCATTATCATGTGCCCTGCCAAATAGCATAGTTGGTCATATCTCTCCATAGGTATTAGTCCTTGGTGTTTCAGATCAATTCTACTTATGATATTCCTTCATGCCTTTATTGTGACAGATTCAGTGCAAAACAAAACGTAGGTTTAGACTAACCAAACATGGATGACGGAAAATGAGAAGTAGGGGTATGTCACAGTTATGACCTAAAAGTTGTTAATATGGTAGTAGACATGTATTATATATCAAATTAAAGAGGTTACTTAGGAAGACTACTGTATTGATATTTTCATTAAGACGGCACTTCGCAATGACAACATTTCGGAGATATATAAGCCCATGACAGACTTGGGAAGTCGCTTAAGACGATTAATTATCCCATGCCACTTAATCAGTTAAACCATCAAGCATCATCTCCATCAGTCCGCCTCTGCCTTTTTGATCACTGAATTTTTCAGTCGTAGCTATATTCTTTAATACCTCTTCCCTCTTTGCCCTCTTTACATGACCTAAGAACACTGTCCCTTTTTTATAGAAGTGCATGACTGACTTTCATTAGCCTCTTTCGGGCAATCACCGTTATTTTTACGTTACATAGTACTCGCAACAGCCACCTCACAAACCTCAGAAACCATATCTCCAGACCCCGGGAAGGTTAACCCGGTCAACAAATGCCCGCAGAAGTCGGATGTGTCGGCCTAACGGCGCAAGAACGCAGCTCTGCTGTAAACAGGCACAACGCAATCACGTCCGAAAAAAAACTCCGGATGAACGAAGAAGAAGAAGAAGATATCTCCAGACTCTTCATGGTTTATTTGTTCACATGTGAAGATTCACTGCCATACGACAGAACGTATTTGAAAAAACAAAAAATTCATTACTCTCTTTCTGGCATTCAATGAAAGTGATTTATTACGTAAGATACGTTTCAATTTTTGAAATTCCGTTTTGCTTGGCCTATTCTGCTCTTAACCTCTGTAAGACATCTTCCAACTGATATTATGATTACCTACAAATAAATACATTTCACCTGTTTTAAGTGTTTAAACTATTCTTTCTTCTATTATTATATCAAATCTTGTTGTTGTGTTTTTCTCTGATATAAGTAGTTGAGGAGTGTTGAGCTGAGCTAAGAACTGACATCACTGCACTCAGGACATTTTCATATGCGCTCCGTACCATCGTTCCACAGCCAGCGAAGAGTCACACTACTAATTGTTCCCGCCGCTATCTGATTGAAAGTTCTCTTGGTCTTCCCTCTCAGTTTTGAGATTTTACCAGAACCCCTGCCAATCCCCCGCAATCGCATCCTTTCCACATACAGGTTTTCAACCTGTTCCTCCCATCTTCTCGACCTGGTCCCACAGGCGCACGACCACCTCCCTCTTGTCCATAAGTAATCTACCACCAAGAGGTGCATTTCCTGCCAGCCTATCAGCCTGTTCATTCCCCCGCACCCCCGAATGGCCAGGGCAAATAATCCATACAATTCTCATAATCTGTGACCTCTGAAGTGAGATGAGCCATTTCACACGAAACTTTCTTTCTCCACCTTACTAAGCATAATTCTTGAGTCCGTAATGAATACATTGTGTGCTGCCGTGGTCTCCTCTAAGGAACGGAATACTGCCGCGACTGCTTCCACCTCCATTCTTACGCTGGAGGTCCTAGCCTCACATGCCAGACTCTTTTTTTTAAAGAATCGTCCATAAGCCATCGCAATGAAACCCCAACCACTCTGTCTGTTTCTCACCACTGACCCATCAGTATAGATCACTATGTCGCCTTGATGTGTGTTACTCTGGATCAGCTGTTGCCCTTCAAACTCTGTGCGTCCCGCTGCCCGTTCTCTGCACTCACGACCCAGTGTTACGATTACATTGTGCTAGTCCGTCATGTCTTCTGGTACATCAAACCACTCGTTTTCACGATTGATGGTTTCTAGATCACAAACTTGACGTATAGATATTTCTGCCTGTGCCATCCAGGAACTGCCTGGTCTTAGTCTATGACCCTTGACCATATCCATGGCTTCATACAAAAGGGAGGGGGGATCCCTGTCTGCAGCAACTATCAGGTACCATTTGGCTTGAAGGACCCAATGCCTATCCTCATTGTTAGTAGCGCCAGAATATGCCTCATGCATATAATTGGTGTGTCCTTTGTGCACCCCAGGATCACCCGCATGGCCTCATTCTGTATGCGCTCCAACCTTTCAAGCTGGCTCTTTGATACTGTCGGCAGACCCAAACCATACTCAATGACATAAATTATTAACTGCTGAAAGAGCATGCAAAGCATCCTCTGCTCTATCTCGGTTGCTGCCATCGCCCAACCAGCCTTCACCATCAAAGCCTCCACATGATCCTTAAAAGACATACACCTGTCAAATGTGATACCCAAGTACTTCAATTTACTATCTCTACTAAGAGGACACCCATTCAATATAATACATTCCATTCAGTCTAATATCCATTGTTTCTATTTTCTCGATATTTAAGGAAAGTCCATCCCCCCTCCAAAACACGACTTTCGGCCGTGAAGCGTGGACAATGAACAGACAAGCTGAATAACACCTAATGTCAATGGGGGAAATGTTGTTTCTTGGGGGAATGCAAAGAATGCCATGGACAAATAGAAAAACCAAGAGCAAGTCTCACAAGCAGCAACTGAAAACAGTACACTGATTAGAGAAATTAGACGGTTGTCAAAATTGGTTTAGCGCTTTAAGGGAAGAAATAAATTAGAGAACTTGGTGACTATGGTAAGAATGAGGAGGAAATAACGGGGTTGGGGGGGGGGGGGGTCAGGCAGAGAAGTAAATATCTGGATGGCTTGGCCACATGGCATGGTCGACACAAAAACAGAGTTTATCCATGACTATCGTGATCGTGGAGATGGCGAAACATGACCGCTCACGCCTGTCGGCATGGCACATGATGATGATGACTGTCGGCCCGACAAGCAAACGTGCAGGCCACTGCATAACTGCGGCTCCGCTAATGCTTAAAAGTAACGTAAATGATATCAAGATATTATACAGACGTTTAACAATGCTTTCAAAGTGTTAACCTGTTCGCTTGCCATGATGATGACCTCAGAACGGCTTCTTGTCGCCGGAAACACTAGGCCAGACTGTCATCTCCGTGGAGATTAAAAACCATGGAGGGAATTCAACGGAAGTGGAGAGTTTGTGCTAGCCAATCAGATCACGTTTAAGATAATAAGGCGTTGAGGTATTCTTTGAGCAATTTGGGAGTCTCTTTGGCAGAGTTGTTTCGCCACCTGTCTTGCTCCGAAGATCGTGGGTTAGGTAGTTCGGTTTCTTGGAGATTGCTAGAGGTCGTCGCTGGACCTACGGAGTTCATGCTTTGTGTGACGCTTTAGGCAGGCCGCCCTGCAGAAAGAGACCAAGCCCTATGGGATCAACCCGGTGCAATGAAGCCGATTATCTTGTTTTTAAAACCCTTTCGTTTATAATGCAAGATGCAGGTCAGCATGGCCGAATGGGTAAGAACTGTGTTCTTAAATATCCGATGTGCTGATGCCGAGGTAAGCGGTCCAAACCCTACACCGGACAGTTGGACTAAAATGTTGACCTGTCGTCCCTTAGCTTGGGCACGTAAATTACAAGTACCTCTAAAGTCGGAGTGAGTTCGCCTGATGGCGAGGAACACTGTTAATAGGGAAAGCTAATCCACACGCAAAATTCAGTCCATCGCTACTATAAATAGTCTGTATGTGCTGCCCTTGAGTTAAAGCGAGCGAACGAAAAAAAAAACAAATAATAATAATAATTCAAGATCGTATTTTGTCCTACACCCGCTCCATTTGAGGACAAACTATATTATCATCATCAAGCACCATACCGATAAGCGGAGGCGGTCATGTTTCGGCATCTCACGCGATCACCAACATCATGGATCAACACTGCCTTTGTGTCAACCATGCCATCCAGATATTTACGTCTCTGCCTTCCGCTTATTCTTTTCCCCTCAACCTTCCCAGTTGTCACCAAGTTCTCCAGTTTATTTCTTTTCATAGCAAAAACAAATCTTGACGATCTACATCTAATTTCTCTAATCAGTTTACGGTTTTCATTTGCTTCTTGTAGAACAGCTTATTTGTTTTTCCGTCTGTCCATTGTATGCTTTGCATTTTCCTCAGAAATCATGTTTCCACCGCCATTAGATGTTTTTCAGCAAGTCTGCTCATTGTCCACGTTTCACATCCATACAAAAGTGTAGGTTCTATAGAAGAGCACTATAACACTTTTGTTCTCATTACAATTGACATCTTTTTATTGGTCATTATGACAAACTCTGTGGAGTATATCAACAAGCTTAGGACTTCAGTTGGCTGCTGCTCTCTGTGTTCATATTGACGTCTGAAGGTGAACTAAAAAGAATAAGCAAGATCCAGTTAGTTCATTAGTTAGTCAAAAGATCATCTTCATTTCACGTGTGCCATCTTTGGACCCATTAGGGATACACAAAGTGGAGAGTGGAACAGAAGAAGTAACAAAGACATTTATGATCTGTTTAAGTCCCCGCTAATCACTGGTATCATGAAGGCTAATAGACTACAATGGCTGGGCCATATAGAAAGAATGGAAGATAATAGGGAAACAAAACTCGCTTACACTCAGGAAATAAATGACCGTAGACCCCGAGGTAGACCAAGAAGGCGGTGGAGAGATAATACATGTACAGACCTGCAAGCACTTGGAATCAACGACTGGCAAGAGAAGGTCCACCAGAGAGACGAATGGAGACGGATTGTATCTGCAGCAAAGAACCTCAATGGCTCGGAACGCTGAAGAAGAAGAAGAAGAAGTATCTCCCTCAGCGTGAAGCCACTGACCACACCAGCCATCCTGTATCTCCCTCAGTGTAGCGACTGACCACACTAGTTCTCCAGTATCTCCCTCAGCGTGTAGCTACTGCCCACACTAGTTCTGTATTGGTTTGCTGATCTTCTTGAAGTCGACGTGGCCGAATGATTTAAAGCGCTTAATCTTTCTATTGTGACCGCGGCAGAGAATTCGTTCCACAATTCGGTCAATTGGTTGATTTCTAACAGTCCTTGTCTTGAGGACGTTAAGTACCTCAGAAGTCGGAGTGGATTCACCTAGTGGCGGTGGACAATGGTAATTGGGAAATTTAGCCCAGGCTCTAAGATCAGCCCAGTGCACTAATAGCAACTACTAGTCGTAGTGGCACACGTGCGGACCTTGCTCAAGGTCACGAACACGTTACAAATTTTTTTAAGTTAGTTGCATGTCCTCTACAGGACAAAGCAGACAACCCCAACATTTTTTATTTGGCTGTTCGTGATTCCTGGGCAAGTTTACGTTCAGTGGTTTGTCATTGTTTTCTGAACGACCCGCACCCATACCATTTCATAAAGCACCAACACAGCTGTTTCGAACTCTGGCATGTGGGATTACGAGCTGCGTCCGTAATCCCTTAATTATTAATCTGCTTCACTGCAGCCTTTCCTTCCAAGAATATTCTGAAAATTATCTGGTACCTATGTAACCAGGCTGGATCCCTACACTGCCACTACAAACGATTCAGCATCGAAACCAAATTTTCTTGGTTGGTGATGGTTGGGAGGCACGGGGATATTTATTACATGTGCGAGAAAAATCATTAAGTAACCCAAATTTTACGAAGAATATTTTTTAACAATAGTACGAGCGATAAATATTGTATGTGTTATTTCCCAACATAATACCTCTATCTGGTAACACACTAGGTTCACCTGTCCACCAGCTTGTTGATGCCTTCAGGACAGTTTTTTAGGCGTGGCCTTAAGTCAGTTTTGCACCGCCTCCATTAGCTCGTTGTCTGCAAACTTCTGACCCGGCAAATGTTCTTTCAATGATCCAAACAAGTGAAAGTCAGGACTATATGCTGGATGTTTCAAGACCTCAAATTTCAGAGCACGTGGTATATCGAATTAGAGCGGATGTAGTCGTGCAGCAACAATACTCCTTAGACGTCTACTTCGATCGTATCGAGGGTTTAATTTGTTCAATAGCATGTCACTGTCTTACCCCTTTCCTGGAAATGCACCAATATAAGGCCCTTGATAGCCACACAGATGGTATTCACGAACTTTCCCAGCGAATTTCTGCTCCTTCCATTTTGAAATACTTCTACCCATTCATACTCTCCTCGGACTCTTCGTCAGATATATTCTTTACCGGTTTCTCAGAAACCAAATCCCACTGCTACAAGGTGTTCCTCAGCGTTATGCTTAGTGTTCACATTTCATATGCCCACTGCAATATACAGGATACAAAGATGTGTGTAAGCGGGACATGGTTGATTTGGTTGACAGGCATTGATAATGCACACTGGGAGCAAGTCGCCGCTAAACGTGTTGCATGGAGGGCAAATATCAGAAATGGAATAAAGACAACGGAGAAATTATTGCAGATAAGACACACCCAGCATGTGAGACGTAAGATAGTGCACGCTGATGGAAATGACCATGTGTTCACATGCATCCACTGGACGAACATTTATAGCGCGAATCGGCCTTATCAGTAACATTCGCTACCTCCACGGGTTATAGTTATGCCTTTTTGAAGCACGAAATAATAAACTACCGCCTGCCATGACGGCAAGGTGTGAATGACGGCAATATGGGTTTTGTATACCACATCAACGATTTTTTCCCCCTAGTTTTAACTATCAACATTTTATTGGCGTTTTACATCTCACAAAAGGTTACCTTTGCCATGTAGCTTCTTATTGTCTACACAGCATCTTCTATCATAATTTATGGCTATTCCGAGATAGTTGTAAAGATTCACCTCTCGCAATCGATGTTAATTACTCTGGACATCTAAAGTATTCTCAACCTTCGCCTCAGAAATCATACCTGCGTTACTTCCAAGCTCCCCCTAATGTGTAGGTTCACATTTCAGAATTCACTGTCACACAGCGGCAGAATAGGTTTTATTAACAATTTTAATACTCTCTTTCTAAAACCAGTGACTTATTACACAAGATATTTTTAGTCACCTAAAATGCAAATGTTTCCTTGGCCCTTTTTGCCAAGGAGGATGCCATGCATCTTCTATCTTGTTTTTTTTTTCCATATCTTATTTACAGGACATCACTGTCAACACCAACATTTTACCTATGCCAAATGTTTTGGTCTAACGTATAAGGTACAAGTATGAATTTTTATGACTCAAGTGATCTCTCTTCGACGTTAACAATGCGATTATTACATTATTTGCTCCTTTCCCTTCAACAAATTAATGCTGTTATTCGCTAATTCCTATAATTTTCTTTCTAACTATAATTAAGAGTAGACTTTTGGTGACAATATTTTTTTTTTAAATGTTGCATATACGTTGCAGTCAACGCCAGCAATTTTCAGCTGCTGTTGATGTACTAGGCAAATTTTTACGTTCAGTAGTTTGCCATTACTTTCTGAACGACCGCCTCCCATACCAGCATGTTATAACACAACGCGACACGGTCTGCTGCACAAATCGGTCGCGGCTGAATTTCGAACGCCTGGTACCCGGATTACGAACTGCGTTCGCAAGTCTTTGGCCATGGAGCCGGTAGACAATATTTACAACGTTCAAATAACAAATTCTTACGATTCCAGTGCTCCTGATCCCTCAAGTAAAGCTATAAATACAGATTTCAGCACACCACTAATTTCCAGCGTTTTAAATATCAGCTTAGCTAATAGTACAAGTAGCTAATAGTAGTGCCGGTCTCTGTGGCTGAAGGGCTTGCGAACACGGTTTGTGAGCCCGTATACCCGGGTTCGAAACACGGCGGTGCTGGTTTTTTCGAAAAAGGTATAGAGGCCGGTCGTTCAAAAAGCAATGGCAAACTACTGAACGTAACACTTGCCTAGTACATCAACAGCAGCTGAAAATGCTGGTGTTGACTGCAACGTCCCGTAAGGGATACGCAACAAAATTTTAAAAAAATAGTACAAGTACTCCCACTACTAATTCCTTTACAGTGATTTCATTTAACCTAGTGTTTTTCATTTTGAAACAGTGGCTTCCTTCCGAATAGGTGTAGCTTCTATGCTACTTTCTTCTGTTCTCTATTGTTCTGAAGACACGCTAGGAAATTAAACCACTTCCACACAGTCTGCCTAAGGAAGCTACTGAAGATTAAATGGCAAGACAAGATCCCAGACACTTAAGTCCTAGAAAGAGCGTCCATGCCCAGTATCCACTCTCTACTGATGAAGAACCAGATTCGTTGGGCTAGTCACTTGACTCGCATGCCAGATCACAGGCTCCCTAATTTTTTTTACAGCGAACTGCGTTGTGGTAAACGCTCCCAAGGTGGCCAGAGGAAACACTTTAAAGACACTGAAAATCTCTCTGAATGCTTTTGGAATTCATCATGACACCTGGGAGACTGCAGCCAGAGACCGAAATTCGTGGCGTGCATCATTACACAAGAGTGCAGTCATGTGTGAGGCAACCAGGACTGCAAGAGAAAAGGCAGGACAGAAAAACCACTGCAGGAAATCCTCCTCCAGAAACGTCAAGCATTCTTTGTCCACATTGTCAAAGAACATTTCAAGCCAAAATAGGCCTTATCAGCCATCTTAGAGCCCACGGCTCCATATTTTCAACTCCACTGGATGAAATGAATGGTCATCATCATTCTTGATGGACAAACAACAGACAGACTTTCTTCTGTTAATTATTTCTCTCCTAAAATTCTCTTGAGCTCAATCCATTTCTTTATTTTAGCTCCTTCCATTAATACTATTTCTGCATTTTATTTCAAACACCCTGTATTTAATTATATATTTATCACTGATGCATACATAGCCGTGAATTAGTTTTATAATTGAATGCGAGGTGAACACTTGCCTTAAAGATGGTGTATGGCAGGAGAAAGGCATCTGGTAGTCATGACACCCCCCCCCCCCTCAAAATAAATAAGAGGCTGAAACAATCGTGGATGAAGTGCTACTTCTGATGATCAGAAACCTGTTATCTTTGCTTCACGGTTGAATTCATACTACTAATGGAGGTGCTTTGTGTGGGACCTTGGCGTTTTTCAACGTCTTGACAAATAGAACAGAAGCTTAAGGTACTGTAAGAATACTGACTTTTGCTGATGACGCCCTCGTATGTTGGCAGGAGCAAAGATGGAGACTATTCAGACTTGAGAAGTCAGCCGGATCAATCCTATCATCCAGAGAGCACCATAACACAGACTCATTATCTGGGTTAATGACACCACCCATCTCTGTACACCAGTCAATCACTTTACTGTTTCCTGCATCTCTCCTGTCTATACGCAAGGACATCATCCGCAAATGTCAGTATCCTTCCAGTCCTTTGTAATAATGCACGCCTCTGAGATCCATGAACCTAGACGGAGAGCAACCCTACCAGAGTGCAAGGCAGCTGTTCTTCAATTCACTACCCAGGTAGTAACACCCATCTCCAAAGAGTGCATTAAGAAATCATATCTGACATGTATTCTCAAGATCTACAACCTCCTATCTATTCTGGAACCACTTATAAACATCTAACTCAAATGTTGCTCGCTCTGACTTTCCTTGGCCGTTAACTCCATAGCCCTCTGGGATAAACTTTTCCCAGAATTTCTGCAGCTTAACAGCTACAATCTTTTCCAACACCTCGCCAAATGTATTCCGCAAAAGGTGACAATCCTCAAAAGTAAATGGTCTTAACTTGGGACAAGTACAGAACTTCAAGTTATCTTTTCACACTGATAACAGGTGTTTCAAAGATCATTCAGAAATGTTCAAGAGACATGATGATAAAGATTTGACCCCAAATTTGTTATTAAAAGAACAGGAGCAGACAAATTAACACCCCAATAAATTAAATCTTTACATAATGGGTCTTCCATATTGAAATCTGTAAAAAGTAACAGATCAAATATGTGGTATATAACCACAGAGACAAAGCAAACTTATTGCCTAGTGCATATACCACCATATTCACCACAGCTTTGAACTAATGAGTGGTCATAATGCTAGTCAATGTATGTTGAACAATGATTTGGAAACAAAACAGATCTCAAGTCTAGGACTAGACACATTCCATATGATCATTGCTTCAGCAGTTTTATTGGTAGCACTGTAATATTACAACAGAAATGTGTGTACCAAACAAAACAAAAAAGCACCACTGTCACAAACAGTTTTCATTAGATCTTTGGTAACAACAGGCATGGTTCATAATCATGTATGTGCAAGCATTTGTATATTCAATACACCAAAGCCAGGCAGAAAAATAAAGGGAGACAGACATCCAAGACTTAAAAAAACCTTGCAGTTTAATACAATAAAACATGTACAAATGAAAATGACATAAAATGGGTGATAAAAGTCCATCCTTTACAGTAAATATCCCTACTTGATGACCTCTGACATTTAGTGACCTGAAAGAAGAAAAATAGATAAAACTTAAAACATTCATATGACTAGAAACAAAGAAACTATTGATAGTTCATGTACTACACTCATGAAATGCTTGCCCTTGATGAGGAAAAAATCATGCAGACTACAAGTATATGGCTAACTGTTAAATATACAAAGTGGGTCATAATTAGCCATATGTCACAGTTGTGCTGACAATGAATGAGTGTGGCCAGAGGAGAAGTGTGGTCTGGAGGATGCTTGGTCTTGCCACTCGCTACAGAAGGGAAAGCCTATTCACCTGTACACTCGGGCCTTTTGGGTTTCCCATGTGCTACAGGGATCTGTGCAGACTTAGCAGGTAGTGAGCTGCTCTGCAGAGAGACTGGGTGATATGGGATACAATCCAACACAATGAAGTCGATCCACTTGACTTTTAAACCCAGATAAAACACTGTTCAACATCCTCTAATCATAAATGATTATATCAAAGTAAAGAAATGAAAGTCTTAATGCATCCATTAACAATTATTATGGTGGCGAACATGAGTATAGCTATGTTCTGCTCACTGAATAGGAATGAGGAATAAAACAAGTCTACTTCGAAAAGACATTTAGAAGTTAGTTGCATGCCCCTTATAAGGCGTTGCAATCAAACCCATAATTTACTGGCTGTGATTTACTAGGCAATGTTAGTTCAGTAGTTACCCATTGCTTTCTGAATGACAGATACCTCAAACCACCAAAATCAATGCAAAGCTGGATGACAATTTTTTAAAGTAATATCTATAAGTCGACTACATAATATAATATAAACATTATGCGAGTCCCATGTAGCCCTACCGCTTCCTAAGCCTACATGAGAATATCATTACAGATAAACATGTTCAAAACTAATTACCCCACTAACTTAAAACAAGAAACTGAAGCTATTTTCTCTATGAAAACAAACTACTGTGGCAATTCTAAAAGCAACATCAACAGATCTGAGTTAAAGCAATGATTTTAAAACAAAAGATTAAAACTAAATGGCTTATGCTTGTGCAGAGTTCAGCACTGTTCAGTTTGTTCAATTATAAAGAAAATAATGATGAGAATTGAACATTGACATTTAAGTACTTCTAACTACCTATATAATCATGTTGATGTGCGTCTTTTCTGAGAACAA
Organism: Cepaea hortensis; assembly: GCA_963921405.1. Lineage (NCBI taxonomy): Eukaryota > Metazoa > Mollusca > Gastropoda > Stylommatophora > Helicidae > Cepaea > Cepaea hortensis. The sequence goes on from OY992880.1 coordinate 117,526,338, forward strand.
AACATGCCTACACAGTTACTTAAATTGTCTGAGAAAACTCCACAATTAAAGAAACAGCAAACTAAAATACTGAATGCCTATTGTAACTGCTAGATAACGTCCTGCCGTAATACAATCACATAAAAACAAAACGACAATAGGAAAACCGTTTATTACTGAACTAGAGGCAAAATTAGGCATGGTACGGACAAACTACACATCTCATTAGTTCTACTGCTACATGTGCAACGCTTTTTAACTGTAAAAGGGCATTTAAGAGCTAGGAAATATACATATCAAAAGTCATTTTCCCCCATTTATGAAATATAAACATAGAATAAAAACCGTAGCCCTTTTACAATTTCAATGCTTAAGATTAAATGACTGTGCATTTCCAGTCTACATATTAAACCATTGTTGAAAACAGTGCAGACAACGTACAGCCTGCCCATCGAGTAAAACTATTCAGTGGGTGGGAAAAAACATTGCCTTAAAGTGGGAGGACTGCGTTACAAGCTGCACTGACTCAACGAAGGTGAAATAAAAAACGAAGTTACAGATGGGCAAGTTAACAATATAGAATATTAGAATTATAGCTACCCAACCTAGCGATTGTAAGGATGATAGCCTCCGTGACCTGCGCCTCTCTTTTGCGTTTTACCATAATTTGCCTGACCTGTTAAAAAAATTAAGAAACTGTTAGAAATTATTTTTAACATTTAACCATAACATCTCTGCGGACAAATAAACTGACAGCAGGATGATTACGCTGATTCGTGTACCCCATCGCGTGCTGCATTTATTTACATCATTAGTGATTGAAAAAATAAAAACATTTAGATGCCTAGGCTAACAAAACAATGTTACGAGTAACACTGTGATTGCCTTACTAGCAGGACGCATCGTGCATGGACCTTTCATTAGTTTCTCCAGGAGAAAATTTTATATGCCAAGAGATTAGAAAAGATTTCAAGTTCTACATAAATATATGCTATCAATTGCAAAATATTTTACTTTATTACAACAAACTACGTCAAACAAACAATTCAAATATTTCAATATCTAGTTTTATCCAAACACAGGTAGTGATGAGCTAGGCCAAATAAAAATTTACAAGCATTATAAACACGGTACAGTAAAAGAAGTCCAGTACTAAAAATGTGGTCAAAAATTAAGTTGTTTGTTGTGTTTTATATCCAAAACATTATTTTTCATATTTTTTTTCCAAAAGAAAAAGAATCAGTGGGCTATATTAATATGAAAACCTGGAACATTTAAAGGGAGGAAACTGACATGAAGATCTATTAGCTCCTAAGTTATTTCAGACTCAGATATTCGACTTTGATGCTGATTCCTTTTAAATGCTGCTGACAAAAATAAATGTGTACTGGTGTAGTTAATGACTTACCCTTGACAGCAAATACATGAACATTCTGAAACACTTGGCAAGAAGCAAAATCTTCAGAAAATATGTAACCTAATTCAGACATGCACGAGGACACAGTATATATGATCCTTAGGCAATTTAATGCTCTACCCAACCATTCATCCATTACAGCTTTTGAACTATTTGCTAATGATGTCATGAGGCTTTTTTTTAAGCAAGTGTATGGGTTACAGTTTCTTTTATTTCAGGTAAAACAAAAATCACTGCATTCTCTCTCCAAATATCTAGTTGTGCACTGAGCATATGAGATTTATAAAAGAGGTGTGAAAGTTTGTGTTTTGGAGGGAGGAAGAATGGAAGATAACTAAATAATAAACATTTGTGTTAAGCTTATGAGATAGTGCTTACAGAACGCAAGAAATGAAAATAACTGAAAGACATAACTATAAATAAAGTGGGTGGGTGGGGGGGTGGGGGGGGGGGAGGAAGAGGGAGAGAGAGAGAGAAGGTCTACAATTAAACAAAAACAAGTTATGATCACAACCAAGGGGGATAAAAATACAAAAGCAACAAACATATCAATGACAGCAAGCAGGATAACGCAAGAAGATGGATTGAATTACAACGCATCAACGATAACAGACAGAAATGTAACACAGAAATGACAATCCAAGCAAAGACATTCCATCAAATGAAGGGCAATCTGTAATTTATCCCTGTCCATGAAGTCAAAATATGAAATGATTTTAGGATGTTATAGGTTGGCCATACCAAAATATGCCTTTTAATCATAGACACTGGGGGGGGGGGGGGGGGGGGGGGGGGGGGGAGGAGAGAGAGAGAGAGAGAGAGAGAGAGAGAGAGAGAGAGAGAGAGAGAGAGAGAGAGAGAGAGAGAGAGAGAGAGAGAGAGAGAGAGAGAGAGAGAGAGAGAGAGAGCAGCAACAAGTCTACAGGGATGTGGTTTTTTACGTAGAATGCTAAGGAATCCCACAACTTAAGAAAAAATGATATCAAAGTGCTGAAAGTGGCCAATCCACAAAGACATTACCCACATCAGGACAAAACAATCGCTAATTTTTGGTCATGTTATGAAACAAGAAGATATGAAGAAGGCTGTGACAACCGGAAAAATCTAGGGTAATAAAGATAGGCTGATAGATGGAAAAGATTAAAGTTAAGATTAGATAAAAGTTAGAAGTCGATTAATGATTGAAATGATCCAGAACAGAGGACACTGGAGGAACAAGATTGCCTGTGCTGCACAAAATGACATGATGATAAATTATTTCATTGTGACATGTTCTTTCTACTGATGTAAGATGTGCATGTTTTCATTCCCCCTAGAGATGAAGTTTGAAAATGAGGTTAATGACACAGAATATACCCAAACTTACGCAAATCTTAACCAAAACAAAATTCCCAGGATGCCCCATGAGTGAAAATGTAACTGCCAACTTGATACGATGAAATGTAGACAGACCTGTCACCCTTAGTCCTTCTTAATAACCATGCATAAAAAGGATAACACTATGATCTGAAGATTTTTTATTTTTCTTCTTGCTTGCACACACACACACCCTACATTTTTAACTTCCTAGCAATAAACATTTTGTTGTTCCTATTTCTCTCTTTATCCTATTTCACTCTCTACTTTTAGTAAAATACACCAGATGTTTAAAAAAAATTTAATTATATATATTTTTTTTTTAAAACTTTAACTGTTCTCGCAAAAGCTTGGTAACAAACAGGTGATATCTTACAAGTTAACCTGAAACTGAAAGATTATTTTCTCTTCATGTTATCAAAATAGTTTACCAATACCTTATCAACCTACTGGAAAACAGTTTCTCTCCCGCACCCAAACTTTAGAGAGAACTTACGACAGTTTGTTATACAACCATCACATTGGTAGTGACTTTAATTTAAATATTTGATGGAATATGGGACAGATATAACAGATCAATCTTTAAAGGAAAAAAAAATACATCTGGTGGCTTGAAGTGAAGAAAACAACAAATTGATGATGTAATAGAACCACAATAGTTAAAGAAAAGGAAACTGAAAAAAAAAAAAAAAATTCCATACTACAAAATGGGGTAGGTAAAAATTGAAATGTCAGCAAGAGACCTGTATATAAAAACTACAGTAGGTGGGTTAATAAAGATTTGAGAGAACGTGTGCTTGCACATGTACCCTAAATGAACAACTGTTTAGAGAAGGAAAGGTGAATGAAAGAAGAAAATTAGTGTAAAATACAGCTTCCAACATACTTCTAAATCAAGGACACAAATGTATATGTAAAATTGGGCCGATGCCTACAATTCAGAACAAGTCATTCTGAGTACACCAGATGGTGAACTAGGCCACGTCCAAATATCTCAGAAAGAACACTAGCAGGCTTAGTGTTTAATCAAAGCTTAAACAGCAACAGACAAAGGAGGTGAGAATTGTAAACTAGTGAAAGATGGATGAAAAAGACAGGCATGGATATGCAAAAGAAGAGTTAATAGCTAGCTGGTAATCAGTAATCCATGTGTAAGTAATGACAATTATAAATAAGTCTAAAACTGACAGCTACTAGATTTGATTCAATAAAAAAGAAAACTGCTGTTTCCGAAACCTAAAAATTAGAGGAAATGTATTACAATACGGCAGGTCAAGTAGTAAAAAATCTGCGACATTCTAACAAAGATCTCATTGAAGAAAACTGGTTCTTAAATAATTTAATGTTTTAGAAACTGAAGTACTTTGGCAACATCAAATGTTACAATGTGTTAGAAAGAACAGTCATGGAAAGTATACAGTGGATCTGGTCATGGATAGAAAGTCTTCATGGAAGGTATACAGTGGATCTGGTCAAGGATAGAAAGCCTGGCAGGGCACGATGAAAGATGTACTATATAAAAGGACCTGACAAATGATGGAATTTGGTGACAAAAAGCTTGGTGATTATTCCCAGCATATATGTACAGTATAATGCTAGTCTACCTTTGTTATTTCATTGTGGCTACTTTGTCCACATTTTAAACAAAGCATTAAATATTAGTTCAAGGTTCACACTAATATAGAAATAAAAACTAATATTTTCTAATAATTCTAATAATATAGAAGAAAACAAATATAGAACTGGCTTTATGAGATAGTGGAGACTTAGGAATCTTCTTCTTCTACGTTCAACCGGAGAGTTTTTTCGGACGTGATTGCGTTGTGCCTGTTTACAGCAGGGCTGGGATACTGTGCCTTTAGGCAGACACATCCGGCTTCTGCGTGCATTTGTTGAAAGGGTTAACCTTCCTGGATGTTTCAATGGACTATTTGACTCTCACTTGGATGTAATTGCGTTGTGCCTGTTTACAGCAGAGCTGCGCACTTGCACATTTTGGCCAACACATCCGACTTCTGCTGGCATTTGTTGACTGGGTTAATATTCCCGGGGACTTGGGAATGTAGAGGGTCAAATGCTACTGAACAGAAGCATTGAGTAACTGCTTAAAAATAATTTGTTTCCGTTATTGCAAAGCACAAACCTCATATAAAAACAATTCTAATTTTATCATTGCTACATGTATTAATTTGGAGTTGTTTCAATTATACAAGATTAGATCAATTTAAAAACAGACTTAATATGATACTATTAAGTTTTCAAATTAAAAAAAAAAAAAGAAAAAGCCTTGAAGAGAACAATAAGAATTTTGACCGTGAGTTAAGGGGAGAAAAACTTAAAAACACAAAATTTTTCCATTGTGGAGAATCTGGGTTTAAGTGCAGCACCCTACAACCTGCTCCAAGAAATCAAAAGGTGTTTTTTTTACATCAATTTTCTTTCTGTTCGATAGCATCCCCTTCAAAAATAAATTAGGAGTGTGCACAGTGAGACTACAATGGTAAAACAGAAAAAGAAGTGTGTTAACTGTCATATAACTCATTAACTATTGTTTCTAATGCCAGCAATATCTATGATTATTACAATGGTTAGGATACATCTTTAACTGGCTGTTACAAGCACGGGGAAATTGAACAGACGCCATTACCACATATAAAACAGGCACAAATCACTCACCGCCTCCTTGTCCATAGCCCCAATCATCATAGCCTAAAACAAAATTACAAAAAATATTGAATATAACTTGTTCATAAGAAATGTATTTTCATGTAAATAACTTTCATTTAAAGTAGCGGAATATTTGATTTCAGGTCAGTTAAATGAAGAACCTGGTTTCATGCCCAATGGCACACTAGGCACATCGTGCTAAATCCTACAGACCAGTCGGCACTTGATAAATGAGTGTGGTAGCATACCAGACACCTTTGCTTCGCAAGATACTGCCTGGTACCAATTTTAGGCAGGCTCAACCTAGGATCCTAGATCAATTGTAAAAATTCAAATCCACTGATGTGGATCGAACCAAACTACGCCGGTTATCATCTAGCCAGTTACCGCGGCTACCTACTTTCAGGTGCACACACATAAGGATAATATGTAAAAAATTAATGACAAAGAAAAGCTCTGACATACAAACACTTCTGATAACCTGCATTTTTAAACGTGTGAAATGGAGATACACTGGCAAAAGTGTTAAATTGTCCTAGGGGTAGATTTCCTTTACCATATATCGACCTATTATAGCCTAGCACAATGGTTCTCAACCAGTGGGGAATTTCCCCCCCCCCCCCACACCTTTCCATTTTCACATATACTGTGTAGGGGCAGGGGGTATTTATAGGGGGAAAGAAAATACGAAAAGAGAGGGGGGGGGGGTGTGTGTGTGTGTGTGTGTGTGACATTCTGAACATACAGTGAAGGGGTGCATGGAGCAAAAAAGGATGAGAACCACTGGCCTACCAGATGGACCATGAACATGTATTGATTAAGTGTTCAATATATATGAACTAATAATGACATGTAGTGAGTAGGTAAGGTGTTAGAACCATTACATTTCTGCAGGTCAGAGTGCGGAGAGGAATAGGTGGTAAGTTTTTTCACCTCGTAGGTACCGACAAGAGCTGGAAGCGAACCTGTGTATGCCACGGTCTGTGTAATGTCCCAACCATTACTCTCACCTATGCATGAGCTTGGCAGACGTCTATGATCATCATTTATCTGCTGTAGTATAAATGTCTTTCAAATCAGTGCCACAAATACTAGTAAAATATTAGTGCATGAAATTGAGGCAGGGGAATTGGCAAAATTTCACAAAAACTCTCTCTCATGCCTTAATAAGAGTGGCATTCTGTCAAGAGCCTGTCACATGGTGATGAGCTATTTTGAAATAAATAAACAAACCTAATTCTGTATAAAAATAAAATTATAGCAAAATATACTGTGGCTATCCCTTAGTGTTGTGATCTATTAACTGACAACCACTGTGATATATCTTCACAATTGTCAACGTATAAATCTATACCTTTCATATCGTTTGACTGCTGCTATAGCATAAATGGATTAATGTAATATATATATTTTGTCCTTTTAAGTTTAGTCTTAGATATGATCGCGCTACTGCATGACAGACAGTACTATCTGCTTTCTATTAGCATTGAAAGTTGGGCGGCGGTCACTAAACCGATACCTCACATTCTGCCAACGGCTTAGGGCAGAAGAGCGCAATTGGGAGAGTACAAGTCTGACTCTAGTGCAAGGAAATGCTACCTAAAGACAATGTCATGACAGGGCAGACCAGGCCCTAAGCCTGGTCTAGGACATATTGGTGTTACTTCTCCTCTGTAGTAAACTAGGTAGGCCGAGAGAAGGATCATGCTGCATGGGCAACACATGGTCTCTAAATTCAGCCCAGGATGTGTGCTATGGAGAGATATAGCTCCATTTTACAAACTATTCTGTCAAGACGGCAAGATGCCAATCACTTATGGCCTTCCAGTAAAAACATAGTTCAATTCTATATTCAAACACACAAGTCAACACATGCAAATTTACTTACCACTGTATCCGTATGCATAATTTGGATCATATCCACTGCCATTCCAGCCACCATAACCTCCATATCCACTACCATAGTAGTCCCCACCATATCCGCCATAGCCATAACCTTGATCATAACCATATCCGCCATATCCACCGTAGCCTCCATAGTTTTGGCTATAACCATAGTTTCCTTGGTAACCACCTGAAACGTAAAAAAAAAACTAAATTGCAATTACCTGTCAACACCATGGAAACTGCAACAACAATATACAGTAAGGTCACAGAAATTTTATTAACTACACAAAATTGAATTTCATTTCTCCTAAATAAAGCCAACTATGTTTCTGCCATTTCTTTCAACATACACCCTTACAGAGGACTTTTGCCGCAGTGAATATTTACAGCAAAGCTTTGATTTGCGTAATTCAGTCAATACAGCAAACTTCATCACTGCATATATTTTGAAGTGGTGTTGCCTTTCCTCTAGTACATATTACAAATGTCTGTTGGTGGCTTTCTTATTTTCAAAATGCTACCAGGACACCAGCCTTAAACATGTGAAGACGACATATTTCGTTCGTCATTCAAGAAGGCTAAATGTCAAGAGAATTATAAAACAATGCTTCCAAGACACGCCAACCCTTTAAGGCAGCCGAGTGTACTGAACCTTGATCACAAAAGCTCTTTCAGTATGATTAAATAGAATAGAATTTCTTACATAAACTTGCTGCACTTTTGCTGTTAATTCCAAATAAAAGAACGTGTCTAAAAACCTGATGCCATTGCAAACTAGTACTAATTTCCCATATATTTAAATGTAAGAGTAAAGTATTCATAGCTGAAATTTCTTACGCGTATGCCCCCGACACAAACTAAACATAAACAAATATCACTATTTTGTTTACTAAAACAAACCGATGACCTAATGTACATACCTCTGCCGCCTCGACCACCTCTTCCACCATATGGAAAGCCTCGTCCTCCTGGAGCGCCTCTAGTGTTGCCACCTCCTGGGGGTGTAGCCTTTTTCACCTCGACCTAACGAACATTAACAGTAACATCACCAACAGTAAATAACAATCAAGAATACAATGCTAACAGACTGGGGACAATCGATGTTAATCATCTTTCAGGAACATACAACTTAACTGGTTTATAGTAAGATACTGTATTTACAATCTTATGTATTGTTATCAGAAAAATGGAAGGGGGGAAAAAGCCCAATTGAGCCTCACCATTTTTGAAACCATATATATGGTTAAAAGTAAGGACGTTTACAAACATTTCAAGACATGAAAGCAGCATGTCAAAGTTAAATACACTTATTTAAACCAAATGATATTAATCAATGGCAACAAAGTATACTGAAGCTAGGATTATTAGCTTTAAAATAAAAACAAAAATATAGCTCAATAATAATGTGAATAGCATTACGCCAGTCCACATACTTTCCAGTATTGAATTTTAAAAGGTTATGTCACAGCACTAAATTGCTATATAGTGACTTTCAACTCATTATGGTCATATCATCCCCTTTCCTCAGGACTAAAAGTGAATAATGTTTAAATGTCTTAGCGCAAAAAGATAAAAATAAAATTTTAAAAATAGTAAAGGGCACCAGTAGCTTTTAACAATAAAATACATTGTCCCAAATCTGTTAGCACAATGTAATTCATAGTAACATTAATCAATTACAGAAAAATGAAAAATAAATAATATTTTTATTTTAATAGTTCTTGATCACAAGATATTCAGCCCTTTAAGATTCCAATCCATCATTTGTTGCTACTAGAAAAATGAAAATTTGAAACCTGTCAGATTATGAAAGGAAAATATCCAACATTTACAATTATTTACTTTCAATGTGAATTGTATGTAAATTGTAAATCTTGAAAGATATAATAACGTTATAAATACATGAGCTTAGACCAACTTAGAGTTTATGGTACCTCACGGCCCACATCACTCCCAGCTCCTGTTCCATCACTTTCGTCTCCTGCGGGAAGTGGAACAAAATCAGCTTCAGTCGCAGTTTTTTCAAAATAAACAGAAAAGTAACTAGATTACTGCTGAGGCCATTTAATGCAAAGAGAACAGCTTGATTTCACTGACTCCGACAGTGATTGATTTGATTCATTTACTCTGTAATTACCATCAACATGGAGTATTAATAGCAGATCTTGTGACTGAAAAACTTTAAGCTTGGATAAAATGTGACATCTGCTGGAAAAGGAGAACTTTACAATTACAATTAAAATTCTGTTACTTTTACATTACAGTTATTACAATATCTAGCCGTAAAAACCAAAGACAGGATGAAGAATTACCTCATGTGTGCCGATTTTGTGACTTGTTTTCTCCAAACACTTCTTCAACCCTGCCAATTTCTTGAACTCAATAAACCCAAAGGCACGTCTCTGTTCTTTGGTTTTGTCATAAGGAAGCTCCAACTTTTCCACCTGCAATATGAAAGTGTTATTTTAAAGAATAGAACATTCCACAAAAAATATTGGTAATTATCTCAGCAACTACCATCACTGGCCTTACATCAAAGATCATCTGCGACGAGACCATGAGGATGTCCAAGAAGAAAATGGATTGACGATATCAAAGACATTGTACAGCCACATAATGACACTATCCAGTGCCACCCACCTGGCGCTAGCCAATTTCCCTCAAAAGCCATTGGAACATCTTAGGGCCTTGGTGTCAGATTCACATTTGTGAAAAGACACTAATATTTAAAGAAAATAGGGTCTGTTATCTAAGTTGTCTTATTTCCTGTGGCAGGTAAATTTCTGGTTCTCATGAAGCTGAGCTGATTCCAGGCCAGTTCTAGTCAGAGAGTAATTCCTGCCACAAGTGACAATCAAAGGTGGATAGTTATTTCTACCGGAGTAACAATTCAACTATTTTCAGACAATGATGGTTATTACATTATTATTACAAACATACAGCAAGTGACCTGTGCATCCTAATATCTAAAGTAACAATTCACATTTTTTTTCTTCAAAACCAGGCAAATTAAAGTACCCCTTTATGTGCCTTAGGAGAATGTGCATATGGTGTTAAATTCAGTTTCTTTTTTTTTTTTTACTAGAACAATCGGAGATGTGGTCACTATCACACTGCTGCCTTTACTTCCCAAGACAGCCTGGTATCCATTTTAGGCCAGGCCAACTAGGGGACCCAGGACAATTGAAAACATCCACGACTGGATTCAAACCCATATCCACCACACTAATGCCCAGCCACTATGCTAACGCAGCTCTCATTCAAGACAATACCTGCTGTTTTTATGACAAATATAGTGAAACAAGTGATTTAAAGAGTAATCTGCAGTCAAGGACACTTACCGGGCCAAATGTTTCAAAGTAAGCCTTAACCTCCTCTTCTGTCAGTGAAGGGTCCAGTCTGCCAACAAATATCTTTTTGTTGACTTGTCTGGGATTGGCCTGTTTGGGATCTATTGTTCTTCCGTGTAATTTGTGCTCCTTTTCAGCCAGAACCTTTGTAGATAATGTAATGAGAATTAAAAAAAAAAAAATGAGAATGCAAGCATGAAATTAGATTTAAAAACAAAAGCAGTCATAATTATGGATTATCAGCTGGTACGTTTCTGTCTGTGGTGTTATGACCAAAAGTAAACAATAAAAAAAAAGGCAAACATTCTGCTCTATGTAGAAAAAGAGTTTACTGGGATAAATAAAGATGCCTTTGGTGCATTTGATGCAAAAGTATGTTTTTCACTTTTTCTGCCCTTTACCCACCATTTTAGCAAGACCCTGAACCAACATTCAAAGGTCAAATCCCCCAATAAATAGCTATCTCTGAAATTTATGCCACAAAATTTCACATTTAATATCAGCAACAAATAATGGCTGTCACAGATACAGATATGTCAAGATTGCAGCATCAACACCCACGAGTCCGCTGGTGTATATTCTCTATACAGAAATACCGTGAATCAATCAATCAATCATGTGCCATGCCCGAAAGCGTGGGTGGTAATGACTCGCCATTTCACTCGATCACCAGTCGTGGATCAGCTCAGTGTTGCTGTCTTGTCCATGCCATGTGACCAAGCCATCCAGGTATTTTCCTCTCGGTCTTCCTCTTGGTCTGTTCCCTTCGATCTTGCCAGTTGTCACTAAGTTCTCCAATCCATTTCTCATAAAATATCCAACAAATGTTGACTGTCTACGTCTAATTTCTCTAATCAATTTACGATTTTCATTTGCCTCCTGTAGTACTTGGTCATTGATTTTTCTGTCTGTCCATGGTATTCTTTGCATTTTCCTCAGAAACCACATTTCTGCAGCCATCAGATGTTTTTTAGCCTGACTGCTCATTGTCCAAGTTTCACATCCATACAAAAGAACAGGCCCTATGTATCCCCTCAACTCTTTTTCTCATTTCAATTGACATATTTTTTGGTCAGAATGTTTTTATCTTGCTAAAGGCTACTTTCGCTATGCTGGTACTCTGGCCTACCGTTGGTATTATATAGGCATTCTACAACACCCCCGCTCCTCCATTTCTAATTCCAATTTGTGCTAACACTGTGTAGACAACTCAGAGACCATGTGTTCCTCTCTCCATGGGGTTTTTGTGTCGGGATATTTTTAGAGGGATATCAACTATAGGCAGATCAGTGGTCATTTGGTTTGATGGATAGCATTGCTTATTTTCAACCGTTGCTAGTTTTCATAGAGTGGTCCAGCATACTAAGGAACTTTGTGTATTCATCATCAAGTGGCATGCCGGCTGGCGAAGGTATTCATGTCTCCCCACATATCTCGGTCTTCGGTGTTCTGGATCAACTCTGCTGATGATATTCCTCTAAGCCACCGTCTCAATCAATCTAGCATCATTTCTCTTAGCTGGCCGCTGCAAACTTTGTTTCTTCTCCTCGATATTTAGAGTCGTCACGATGTTCTCCAATGCCTCTCTTCTCATAACAAGACACAAGAAAGCTATCTGTCTCTTTTTATTGTTTTATATAATGTTCTAGTTTCATTAGTCTATTTCAGGCAATCATCGTTAGTTACTCTCTCAGTCCATGGAATTCGCAACATTCATCTTAGGAACGACATCTGTTGCTTCCAAGTTCTTAATTTTCTGTATATTGGCATCTACAAATCTGCATCTACATAGTAGAAGCCAAGTAGTTACGTCATCTGTATAATCGGGGACTCCTCGGGTCATCGTTAAAGCTATGGGGTTCGTACTCTGTGCAACGCTTTAGGCTGGTGGTTAGCTCTCTCTCTATATATATAACAATATATATATTGGAGGTAACCTGGTGCAATGAAGATTTTATACTCTGCGTTCTCTCAATGCTTGTGAAATCCCTGTCATTTTCAACTACACTAAAGTTTCACGTTATTTAGCCAGCAGTATCAGGCCAGTCACATTACGTCACTTAAAATTTTCTGCTGCACATTTTACACACACACAAAACCTTAACATGAGCAACACACAACAAACACCAGCATCACCTTTTCAACAGCTTCTCTTGTGGCGAACACAACAAACCCAAAGCCTCTAGACTTCTTTGTCTCCAGATCTGTTTTCAAAGTGCAATTTGTGACCTCGCCATATTTTTCCATATGTTCTCGAAGATCCTCTGCAAGAACCAAATTAAACATGAAAACACTACAATACCAATATTTAGTGCTACAGACTCCATCCAAAAGAGCACAAATGGACTGACTATAACTGCTTGGCTGTTGGGCTTGTTTTCCATGTCTCAAGAGACAATCACTACACCTATGGCAGTGGTTCTCAACCGGTGGGGAATTCCCCCCCAGGGAGGAATTTTAGGGTTTCCAGGGGGGAAATTAAGATTATTTCAAGATCGCATTAATACAAGAACTGATTGCTTAATATTTTGTTTTTCCCTTCATACTTTACGGTTCTAAACGTCTCACCCTTCTAAAATTCATTTTATAAAGTAGACCCACAAATCATGTTTTATGTGGACATCTAGACTTGTTTTAGTATGTGCTATTAAATTTAGCTTCCATTATTACGTATACTGTGTAATGGGGGGGGGGGGGGGGGAGAGAGAGAGAGAGAGAGAGAGAGATAGATTATTTGGTAGGAAATACGAAGAGGGGGAAAATGACGTTCTGAAAATGTGAAGGAGGGCACAGGCCAAATTTTTAGGTAGGAAATATGGGGGGGGGGGGGGGGGGGGGGGGTGGCGTTCTCAAAATATGGTGAAGGGGGGTACGGGCCACTGACCTAAGGGTTCATACAGACAGGTGCATATGTAGCAGGCTTCATTTTCTATCTCTGACTGAGCTTTCATTATCGCAGCATTATGTCCTGCATTCTTCTTCTTCTTCTTCTTCTTCTTCTTCGTTCATCCGGAGATTTTTTTCGGATGTGATTGCGTTGTGCCTGTTTACAGCAGAGCTGCGTTCTTGCGCCGTTAGGCCGACACATCCGACTTCTGCGGGCATTTGTTGACCGGGTTAACCTTCCCGGGGGTTTCTTAGGACGTTTGACTCTCACTGTTGTGGTGTTATCCCCCATCCCAGCTGGTCCATATAGAACAGCCAAAAGATCCTGGTCAGCCCTCAAGGGAAGGCAGGGGCAGACCATGGGCATTCCCCGCCATCCAAGGATCCTGCATTCTATGCCTTCACGATTCTCCCCAAACGCTGTGATTCTCCAAGTCACATCAGCATATCAAACGTTGGACATGGTCTGAAGGTAAGTGCAACAGCAATTCACACTGTCCTCATCGCAGATGCATGTCCCGGATCCCACTCAGGTTTGAAGGGTCTTGAACATTACTATTTCCTTAACAGCATCCTTTCAGTATAGCAAGGAGTGGTAGTAGAAACAAAGTTATAAGATAAATTTAACCCAGATCACATTACCTTCTAACATTAAATTAGAATAATATATGCATCAGAAACAGATAGGAGTAGGACACACAAAAACATATTACAAGCATTCATGAATTGGTTCTTAAGCACAATAGAAGCACTCATATGAAATGACTGAATCACTAATGTGGAGAGAACTAAACAAATACCAGTGATTCAAGGGTCGAGAAAAAGATGCAGGAGCTGGATAGGACATGCACTGACAAAACCTGAGAATGGTATAACTAGAAAGTCCTTTCATTGGAGCCCACTGGCCAAACAAAATAGAAGACCTACAAACACATGGGAAGAGAATTTGAGACAAATGAATAATATGGTATTGATAGAACTGCTGAAAAAGTAAAAGATAAGCAAGCATAGTAACCACTAAACTCCATTTATCTTAACTGTCATTTACTGCCAATATAGTACCTTGCAGTGTATGGCAGAGCGGTCTTTGAGCCTGAGGAATTAAGGTCGCGTCGCCTGAGGAATTAAGGTCGCCTGGCTAGTGCAGTCGTCGCGAACTGCACAGGTTAGGATTTTCTTTTTGCCCCCCGACAAAAAAAAAACAACACCTTACCGAGGGATCGAACCTGGGTCTCCCGAATGAGAGTCAGGTGTTCTAGTCACTCAGTCAGCCACCCCTCATCTTATATAAAAGAAGACAAAAAATCTATAGCTTTTAACTGCAGTAATCAGAGAGTACATGATAAAACAGCAATTGGTATTAAAATAGCTGTGGTAGCAAAGTGGCTACACTTACTTGTGGTTGTCTCCCAGCTTAGTCCACCAACAAATAATTTCCTGTTGATTTAAAAAAAAGAAAATAAATGTCAAGCACAAACAGCTAATGCGCAACAGACAACAATATCAGAAGCAATAAAATGGGAAATAAATGTACAAATAGAGTAATGACAATCTGCAATTATATATACATTTTTTGTAATGAGTACAGTATAAATAAACATAAAAGAGTAATAAATGAACTTACAATTGACAAGATTTAATCTGATCATAAAATGAATACAACTTTCATCATTCACTCGTGCTACCTGCTTTTAATGAACATTTGGTAAACACTTAAACCGTTCTTTTAATCCAATGTTCAAGCCAACCAAACAATGGTATAAATTCAAAGCAATCTTTTCCCACTGTAAATTGAAATAATGAGAAAATAGGTTAAATTATTTATTGTCTGGCATAGTAGACAGTATCTAATCAGGTGCACATTGCAGAAATAGTTTAAGATGACTGACTGGGGGGCCTTCGTGGTGATGACTGACTGGGGGACCTTCGTGGTGATGACTGACTGGGGGGCCTTCGTGGTGATGATTGAATGGGGGGGGGGCCTTCGTGATGATTGACTGGGGCACCTTCGTGGTGATGATTGACTTGGGGGGGGGGGGGGGGGAAGGGGCTTCGTGGTGAAGCCGCTTGCCTTGTGCTTAGAAAGTGGATTTATTACCATACTCCAATATTTTGTGGTTTTTTTTTCGCGTTTCCATCCTGTTTCAGGATATTGCCGTCAACACCAGCATCTTTCAGCTGCATGTTGATTCCTAGGCTAGATTACGCTCATCAGCACGACACAACTTTCTGAGAAACCGGCTCCATACTCTCATACGTCACAGGTGATTATTATCTCTAGTGTGCATCCGGTCAAGAAACAACGAAATATGCTAGCCAATACATTGTGTAACTTACTATTTGTATTCATTATTTAAAAAAGCTACAAATACTTGAATTAATATAGTTCAATATACAGACTATAACCATCTATTTTGTAGAGATTTTGAAACCTTTCAATAAGTCTATTAAGTGAAAGCAATATGAGGACTAAGAATCATCTGCCCTCACGTCATTCCCAACAATCAAAAAAGAATATATATATTCTGCTACAAGTTATGAAACCTGACTAGTTGCTCTTAGAGTCAATACTAGATCTTGGTCCCCACAAACTCACTGACGTGACCCCATAAGCACTAATCTTATCAAGACTTAGTTCCATTTGGATTTGACTGAACAGCCTCATGCATCCAGTCTAGAAATATGTATGCATTCTCTTGCATCCAAGGAAGCTCTACAACAAAGCAATTAAAACAAAAGAATGATCATTCTGGGAACTGAAGTCTGAAGAAAACCATGTTTTATTTTCTCACAAGAGGCCACATATTCATCACACATGAAATATGTTTCTAGAAAAATCAAGTCCTGACAAAAAATGTTTTTCCTCTGTGCATGATGCTGAACAAACTATATAATTAAATAGTAGCAGTGCTATCAAAGCGATGACATGTACTTTGCAGGAAAGTTTAAGTATGGTATCGCCAACATGAATTATTTCTTCTTTGTTCCCCTATCAAGAAGAGGGGATCACACCTAACTGTGCATCTCAAAGGCCATTGTGTCAGTCTTTGGCAAGCATTTGTGTAATATCTGCTTCCTTTAGGCAGATTCTAGCCTTTCAAACTGCTAATTATTAACGCATAATACCTATTTCTCTTCTTATAGGCTCTCAACTCAAGCCAAGTCCTCCCAATGCGTTATAGTTTCAGAATACTTTCTAGTTAAACTATTTCATTTTCCTTAATCTTTGTGCTGTTTTCTCCAACTTCTATTCAAGGTGCCAATTCTGAAGATCGTGCTAGGTGAAGCATGTCTGTGATCCAGACATAGTTTTATCAACATCACATAATACTTCCAGGAGAACAGCCTCCTTTTCTTGGTTGGCTGAGTTAGTTTTTTTTTAGTTTATTGACTTGTTCATAATTGGCAGAATTCTGCAGCTAAAGGTAGCCATCCCCACTCTAACCCTCAGTCATGCATGGTAGGTTAAACTGTTACTATACTCTTTGTAGCCCTTATAGGCATCAGTGTAACACACGTGTGTGGTTAGCTGGCTAACTATTTTGTTTCACAAAATATTTTAATTATTAAATTTAAAAAATGAAACAAAGTTCCAGAAACAAATTCCATTATAAACATCTACAGCATCTTAAGAAAAATGTTTGCCCGAAATATTCATCATTAGCAATGAGCCATGACTACTCTTATGGTCAACACTGAGATGCGACGAAAGAACCACAAGATTAATACAATCATGGAGACCTAGTCACTTGTCAGTTATAATGTCCCACAGTTGTAACACCAGAAATGTATAACACATAGCCAGTTGACTTAACTGTGGATAATCTACTTATGAACATGTACATGTACCCATAAGTAAATGAAACAAGATGAGGCAAGAACCTGCTTATTTCTGCACAACACTTTCCTACATGATCCATTCTAGCATTCTCACCTGCTGGACTGAAAGTCCTGGGTTTGCTTCATGTGGGGACATCACAAAAGTACCAAATTGTCTTAAAAAAATATGGGCGTAACGCCATATCTCCCAATGCGCCACATGGCGTGAAGAGAATATTTACTTTTAAAATTAATTTCCAACATAAGCTTTGGTCAGTATGTTTTTCATCTTGCAAATGGCTACCTTCGCAATGGCAATTCTTGTTCTAATTTCTTCAAGGCATCTCCCATCAGATGTTATGACTGTTCCGAGATAACTGTACCGATCACCTCTTTAAGAATATGCCCATTTACTAGTATATTACATTGTGGTATTTCCTTTTTCCCAGTGACGACCATAATTTGTATCTTCTTACAGTTCAATTCTAACCCTAGTTGTTCACTGTGTGTAACAACCACATCTACTAAATGTTGCAGGTCCTGTTCATTGCCTGCAATCAAGACTATCATCTGCATATCTAATGTTATTTATGCATCATTAGTGTAAGATATTCACTACTCCAAATTTTACTAAGCACGTTTGATCTCTCAAAAATGGTTAGCATGCTCATGCAATTATGCTTTTAAAAATGCCTTCATGAAGGACTCAACCCGTGGTCAGCATAGAAATGCTCCCAATTTCAAAGCTTGTTAATTATAACAGATTATTATTATATAAGTACTACTAAATCACACACACTTTCAAACATGTCTAAAGAGTTTTTAATTGTCCTAATTTCAAAGCTTGTTAATTATAACAGATTATTATTATATAAGTACTACTAAATCACACACACACTTTCAAACTGATGTCTAAAGAGTTTTTAATTGTCCTAATTGTGCTTAAAAGAAAAAGCACGGCTCAAGAACAGAAAGAGGGGAAGACAAAGAGATAAATTAAAAATATCTGGATAGTTTGGCCACAACAACTGTTGGTGACAACTGGCAAGACCAAGGGGAAGACCTAGAAGCAAGTACCTGGATGGCTTGGCCTTGTGGCATGGTCGAGACAGGAACACGGAGCTGATCCACGACTCTGGTGATCAGGTGAGATGGCAGAACATGACCGCCCACGCTTACTGGCATGGCACATGGTGGGTAGATGGAGTTTGGCCACATGGCATAATCAGGACAAGAACATAGATCTGATCAAAGATGGTGATCATGAGAGATTGTTGGACTACGACCACCAGCGCCTATCGCCATGGCACAAGATATCTGCACCTAATTCCATATTCACGCATATTCTTGCAGCAAGAGAGTACAAAATTGGCATAAATACAGTGGGACGGTTAACCCGGTCAACAAATGCCCGCAGAAGTCGGATGTGTCGGCCTAACGGCGCAAGAACGCAGCTCTGCTGTAAACAGGCACAATGCAGTCACATCCGGAAAAAAAAATCCGGATGAACGCAGAAGAAGAAATACAGTGGGACATCAGCTTTACTGGGTCTATTTAGAAAAATTTTTGTCGCAAGTTTAATTACAATACCTAGTTACTATGTTAAGTATCGGTTTCCACTGCGAGCCATGAGTGTGATATTCTAGCTAATGCACCGTATAATACAAATGAGTGTGTCAAAATGCATTTGCAATTTGGCAACTGTATTTTTCTTTTTCTTCATCTCTGTTTTATTGAAGATGAATGACAACTACTTAATTTAATTCACAAAAAATATCTCCACCAAAAAAAAATTTGAATTAAATAGTCCAGACTTTCTTCCACTTTTTTAAAATTATAGACTTGTATTACGATATCTGACATTTATTTAGCTGATGTTATTCATTTGGAATCACAATTACTCACAAACCAAAATTAAAAGAAAGAAAACTGCTCATAATCGACTCACTTGCCCGACTTGTCACATGTATTTTTTCAGCTTCTTAACTTTTATAATTTAAACCCAATATTTGTGATTTATTAAATGACGAAGCAAATAATGAAATATAGTTAAAATATACAAATCAGGATAGTTTTAAGTTCTCAATGATCTCAATTAATTAAGCCATCGAAATTTAAAGTTTTTGAAACCAGAAAAGTGATAAAATAATGCATCAATTCGTGTTTAAAACAAAAAGTTAATCCTTTTCCCCCACGAGTAGTATTTGGTAAATGGTGCTAGCCCCATATTTGTATAGATAGACTAATCGGCGCGTGATGGTTGATGTAGGTCGCCTTTATTTCCAAGAACATTTCTGGTACCTGCAGTCGGTGGGCTGGGTCGACGTGGGAACCCATGTCATATTAATTTAAAACATCCCAGAACAATGTTATTAAATAATAATATTACACATTAAACATCTGAAAACCTGATTAAAGAACCTAATTCGTAATTTACAGCGTGTACGGTTTGTTCTAATCTAAAGAATCATCATCCCCCCGCCATCTTATTTTAACCAACAAAGCCCTCGCCGGCTGCCATCAGCGGCGTAAAATTAATTACTCACCTTTCGTCTTCCTCCTCGTCATTTTCATCAACTGTCATTTGGTTCTGTGTATACTCGCTGGCATTTTCTTCGTTACCAGTCTGTCCATCAAACTGCTCGACTCCATCATGCTGCATTTCCTCAGACATGTCTCATAAACACAACCTATACTTGTAAACGTACAGTAGCCTACTTCTTCAGCTCCCCCAACGCGCACTCTCAAGTTCAAACAGTTTCACCCAGTACAGAAATCTGTCACGTGACCCGCATTATGCACCAGCCATTCTCGCTTTCACGGTACCTGAACTTCAACATTATTTTAATATTTACGCACATAATTGCTGATAAATCGGGGTTGTTACACAATTATTAGTTAATAATTTATATTAATAAATCACTTTTTAAAATTTGTTATAGAATGCGGTTATATTTCTATGACGTCATTATGGAATGTGGCAAGGTAGGCCAGTCAGAAGGAGGCTTGCAACATTTTTGGCCACATTATGAGAAGAGAAAATCTGGAACATACTGTAACATCTGGTGAGATTAATGGGAAAAGAATTTGAGGTAGGCAGCACAGGAAGAATCTTGGCAGCTTTGTTTCATGGCGTAGAAATATATAAGTACATGTATCGTCAGATTCTACTAGAGAACGGAAGCTGATGAGAAGCATGAAAACGGCGCTATAAGGCTCTGGATTATAAAACACGTCTTCAAATGCCTTGCAAACTGGCATGGACTATGATGCTTCTCCACATCTTGCGATCTCTTCGTTCTTCGTTCATCCGGAGTTTTTTTTCTTCGGACGTGATTGCGTTGTGCCTGTTTACAGCAGAGCTGCGTTCTTGCGCCGTTAGGCCGACACATCCGACTTCTGCGGGCATTTGTTGACCGGGTTAACCTTCCCGGGGGTTTCTTAGGACGTTTGGCTCTCACTGTTGTGGTGTTATCCCCCATCCCAGCTGGCCCATATAGAACAGCCAAATACATCCTGGTCAGCCCTCAAGGGAAGGCAGGGGCAGACCATGGGCATTCCCCGTCATCCAAGGAGGCTTCCATACTTGCAGAGCCGACACACAGCGCTCTGGTACTGGGCTCACCCAAGGAATCGTCACGTCCTGCACATGGCTGCTTAGCCTCACTTCCGTATATTGGGCCTTCCATTCACCATAGGCTGTTCTTCCGGAAACCAGAAGAATGCAGTCTGCAGATGACATCCACACAGTGAGCTTTCGATTAAGACTTTCCACATAATGGATTTGCTATCCAAGCAATATTCCATTTCGTGCCACTAGGACACTTTTTCCACCTTTTATGAAGCCCACACAGTGAGCTTTCGATTCGGACTTTCCACATAATGGATTTGCTATCCAAGCATTATTCCATTTCGTGCCACTAGGACACTTTTTTCACCTTTTATGAAGCCCATACGTAATGGATTTGCTATCCAAGCAATATTCCATTTCATGCCTCTGGGGCGCTTTTGTAACCGACATACCTGTGGTATGAAGTGCGGCAGTCTAAATACTTCTTCATGCACCTTTAAATGTCAACCTGAATGTAGTTAAAGTAAGCTGCAGTCAAATTGAGCTTGTTGATATCTCCATAGAGCTTGTCCTCAAATGAAGCAGGTGAGGGCCAAAATATCTTTCTCTGTTCTGCATATATTGGGCACTCCTGCAGCAAATGTTTAGCTGTCATTTTACCAGTTCCACAATTGCATTCATCGGTATCTCCTATCTTTAGTTTATTGAACAAGTGGTATTTCAGCCTGTTATGTCCTGTGCGGAGTCTGATGATTGCTACTTGTTCTCTTCGGTCGAGTTTGTAATATGCATCATCCTTCTGGTGACCTGGATGCTCTGATTCCAATTTGGTTCTATAGGTGCTTTTTATCAACCTCTTTGCCTCGTTATAGGTTATGTCTATGTCAGGCTGTGGTAGTCGTCCGCCCTCTTTTGCCAGTCTGTCAGCCTCTTCATTTCCAGGTATACTGCAATGTGATGGGATCCACTGTATAACAACTTTTTTGGATTTCTGGCATAGACCATGGAGTGCTGCTCTTAGGTCAGCTATTTCTGTGCTATTATTGCTCTTCAGTATTGAGACAGCTGACTTTGCATCTGTGAAGATAGCTATTTGCTTCTCTTTATTTTCCTCCACCAAGAGCATTTCTGCTGCAGTTTTCAGAGCCTCTACCTCCGCTTTGAAGTTACTTGAAAACTTTCCAGTTGCCATTGAATGTGTTTTTTTCACTCCATTTTTTAAATTTAGGAGAATTCCTCCTCCTCCATTCTCTATTGAATTTTTGGCTGATCCATCTGTATATGCATGGGTCCAATTGCTGCTTGGGTAATGTTCTTTTATGTGGTTTAGGGTTATTTCTCTTCTTTCGGTTTCATGCTGAGTGTTCTTTTTCTCAATACCAGGAATGTTTTCTATCATCTCAGGCAGTTGCTGCTGTCTCCAAGCTGGGGACTTGTGTGCATTGTAAATGGGTTTGACTGTTGATATGTTAAGTATAGGATCTGCCCTAATCTTTCGTTTTGCAGTTTCTACAAAGTTGCTACGCTTCAGTCTTCCCTTTCCAAAACCACTAAACCTTTTATACATAGGGTGGTCTGTCAATCTTCTAAATTTTTCTGCTTGTTGCTGGGCTCTGCTATCTCTTCTATCCTGCATTGGTTGTAAACAAGTGATCTTTTCTAGTTCATTAATAGGCGTTGTCTTCAGGCTTCCAGTTATGATTCGCATTCCTTGGTTTTGGACTCTACTTATTTTGTTAAAGTTTGACTTAGCTGCTGTTGCCCAAGCTGCAATGCCATATTCCAGTACTGGCCTCACCCGTCCAGTATATAACTTCTTGAGAACTTTCTCATCTGCTCCCCACATTGTACCAGCAAGCTTTTTCATGATTGCCATTCTCTGCCTTGCTCTTGTTCGATTGTTCTCAACCTGTGTCTTCCATGTCAGGCGACGATCAAAGGTGACTCCGAGATAGTTTGGATTTTCTTCATGGCGCAATATTTTTCCATTCAATACCAGCTTAGGTTGCTGAGTTTTATTTGAGAGGGAGAACACTGTGCATGTTGTTTTCTCCTCACTTATCTTCACTAGCCATGATTTTGACCAGTCCTCTAGCGCTAATAAGGCTTGCTGTATTCTGCTGTTAGCTGTACTAATATATTCTTCAGATGTCCATATGGCTAGGTCATCTGCAAAGGAGGATGTGTGTACTCTGGCTGGAAAATTTTCCGTGATGTCATTTATATATGCTAGGAATAATGTTGGTGAAAGAACTCCTCCTTGGGGAACACCTTGCTCCAACAGCATCATTTTGCTTGTTTGTCCTTGTACTTTTGTCCTGGCAGTTCTGTTCTCAAGGTAGTGGCTGATCCATTTATACATTTTTCCACAAACATGCATTTTTTGCAGTTTTACTTTCAGTCCTTCCTTCCATACTTTATCAAATGCTTTTTCTAAATCTATCCAGACTGCTAGTGTGTGCTTTTTCTCTTGGAAGGCATCCTCTATTTCCTGAGCTATATAGGTTATTTGATCTTCAGTGGATCTGTACTTTCTGAATCCTGCTTGGTGTGGTGTTAAGAGTTGGTTTTCTTCCAGATGCCATGTTAGCCTGCCATTGATAATGCGTTCCATTAATTTTCCTACACAGCTAAGTAGACTGATAGGTCGATAGCCATTTGGTTCTTCCAGGTCTTTTCCTTTCTTTGGGACTGGTATTAGTGTAGCTTCCTTCCATGCCTGTGGGACTATTCCTCTCTTCCAGCTGTTATTTAGGACTGCTAGTAGTTTCTTCTTTGCCTTGGTGCCTAGTCCTATTAGCATTTCATTTGTGATTCCATCCTTTCCTGGTGGTTTCTTCTTTTTTAGGGTATTCATTGCCCGTTCCATTTCTTCCATTGTTAAATTTGCCATCATATATTCTGCTGCTGTCTCTGTATTTCTATGATGTATCTGTTTGTCTTTGATTGCTTTCTTCTGTTCGGTTGTAATATCAATGTGGTTTGCATTTGCATAGTGTTCCATTAGTGCATTTGCAGCCTTTTTTCCTGTAAGCAAGGCATTTCCTTGTTTAATTGTTATTTGTTTGTTTCTAGGTCCTTCATTGTTCATGGCTTTCACTAGTTTCCATAGTTTGTTTCCATCCCTGTCAAAATTCAGGTTTTCTGTTTTTTCCCTCCAACAATCTCTTGTTGTTTGATTTACTGTTCTTTTATATTTTGCTGAGATGGCTTTGAGAGAGATGTTCGCTTCAATTGTTTGTTCTCTCTCTGCTATCTTCCTGGCATCTTCAACTTTGTCCTCCAAACTTTGTAGTTCTTCAGTCCAGTATGGTTTGTAATTTGTCCTCGCTCCTCTTGGAATGGACTCAGTGGCTGCCTGTATTATCGCTCTGTTTAGACTTTCCACCATTTGCTTTATGTTGCCATATCGTGTATTTATGTTTTCACAATATTTGTCTGTTAGTATGGCAAATCTGTCCCAGTCTGCTCGTTTGTAATTCCAGCGGGGCAAGGGCTTTTGCTCCTATGGAACATACTCCATATTCATTACAAGCTTGATTGGTCTGTGGTCACTACCTGCTAATTGGTCCAGCACATGGCGATCGATTTTGTGGAGGATGTCTCCTGTGCAGAAAGCTAAGTCTGGAGTAGAAGTGGTAAGCCATCTTCTGGAGTAGAAGCTCGGTGTGTCATCCGCTTTGTTGAGTAGATGGAGATTTGAGTCTATTTCCCAGTCCTCCAATTCATCTCCTCTTTTGTCAGTATCTGGGTATCCCCATCTATCTGAACGGCTATTAAAGTCTCCGACAATAATGCAGTTTGTGTCAGTTATTTTCATGTTTGAGAGTGTAAGGTCCTTATCTGCTGGGCTATACAGATTGTAGATTCTTATTTTCACGTCCTTTATCATTATATCAACACCTATAATTTCCGTTTGGTTGTCAGAGATCACAGATACTTCGCTGCAAGGTATTGTATTTCGTGTAAGTATTAGAACTCCTCCTTTGTGTCCTTCGCGGTCGAAACGTGTGGCCTGGTATCCTCTGACTGAGAATTTGCGATTGGCGTTGAGGTGTGTCTCTTGAATGCATGCCACATCTATTTTATCTTTATGAAGACGCTGTGTTAGGGACTCTTTCTTCTTGTAAACTCCTTCGGCATTCCACTGTAGTATGTTGAGTGTCCGGGGTATTTGGTCAATAGCTCTTAACCTACTCCTCTGTGCCTTGACTCCTCAGCACAGGGGAAGGTGACCACCAGTAGTCATGGGTGGACCCCCTCGAGGCAGGGGGCCCGGCACTATCGCCGCCTGATGGGACTTCACGGGATTAGCACCATAACGATTAATTTTGATTTGTGACATCATGAATTAAGTTACGTTGCACTGCTTTGTCCAGCCTGTGGCTCAGTACATCCGATTTCGACAAGCATTTATTCGGGATGCTTTCCCTAGCCTTTGACTGTCCCCAGTCTACCTACAAGGCAGCAGGTTTTACGTTGCACTGCTTTGTCAAGCCTGTGGCTTAGTACATCCGATTTCGACAAGCATTTATTCGGGGTGCTTTCCCTAGCCTTTGACTGTCCCCAGTCTACCTACAAGGCAGCAAGTTTGTGTGTCTCTTCGTCTAGTCCCTCTCCCTTGACCTGTCCGACATGGGTGGCCCTACCAGTAGCTGTGCTACCGTCGGCATAGCTCTTGGGGTCATTGGGACGCTCAAGCCCCTCTACCTCGTCACGGTGGACACACAGCAGAGGGGCAATGCACAATTCATGGTATTGTAACAAACAGTCAAGGACCTTGTTTCACAAATAAACATATACATAATAGTATCGGTGCGCCGATGCCTGGGGGGAGGGGTGTTAAATCCCTACACCGACATTAAGTTAGACTTTAACATTGACTTCTCGTTCAGAGTTTTTGAGTTGAGCTGAGCTAAGAACCGACATCACTGCACTCAGGACATTCCCATATGCGCCCCGTCCCCTCGTAGCCTACTTCTTCTGCTCCCCCAACGCGCACTCCCAAGTTCAAACAGTTTCACCCAGTACAGAAACCAGCGAAGAGTCACACTACTAATTCTTCCCACCTCTCATTGAAAGTTCTCCTGGTCTTCGCTCTCAGTTTTGAGATTCTTCCATAACCCCTACCGATCCCCCGCATTCTTTCCACATACAAGTTCTCAATCTGTTCCGTTCCCCAACCTTCTCCACCAGGTTCTCGATCAGAAAGTAATGGCAAACATTCGCTATAAAAATCAGCCTGAGGTTGATCGCTTCCTTCCTGCAAAGGACATGCAAAACATTTTGTTTGTTTTATCTAAGAAGGGGGTTGGCTGATATCAAGCTGATGCTGCCCCTCTGCCGTGCGTCCACCTTGACGAGGTAGAGGGGCTTGCGCGTTCCAATGACCCCAAGAGCTATGCCGACGGTAGCACAGCTACTGGTAGGGTCACCCATGTCGGACAGGTCAAGGGAGAGGGACCAGACGAAGTGACGCACAAACCTGCTGCCTTGTAGGTAGACTGGGGACAGTCAAAGGCTAGGGAAAGCACCCCAAAAAATGCTTGTCGAAATCGGATGTACTGAGCCACAGGCTTGACAAAGCAGTGCAACGTAACTTTATTATTTCATGATGCCACAGATGAAAATTAATCGTTATGGTGCTAATAATGGAAGGGTATATGCCTGGGAAGAGAGAAAGAGGAAGGCCAAAGAGAAGATGGGTGCAGGATGTGGCGGATGATCTCCAGATGGGTGTATCAGACGCGGGACATCTTGCTTGTGATCGGGAAGTTTTCCGGAAGGTTGTTCTTCTTCTTCTTCTTCTTCGTTCATCCGGAGTTTTTTTTTTTTTTTGGATGTGATTGCGTTGTGCCTGTTTACAGCAGAGCTGCGTTCTTGCGCCGTTAGGCCGACACATCCGACTTCTGCGGGCATTTGTTGACCGGGTTAACCTTCCCGGGGGTTTCTTAGGACGTTTGACTCTCACTGTTGTGGTGTTATCCCCCATCCCAGCTGGTCCATATAGAACAGCCAAAGATCCTGGTCAGCCCTCAAGGGAAGGCAGGGGCAGACCATGGGCATTCCCCGCCATCCAAGGAGGCTTCCATACTTGCAGAGCCGATACATAGCGCTCTGGTACTGGGCTCACCCAAGGAATCGTCACGTCCTGCACATGGCTGCTTAGCCTCCCTTCCGTATATTGGGCCTTCCGTTCACCATAGGCTGTTCTTCCGGAAACCAGAAGTATGCAGTCTGCAGATGACATCCACACAGTGAGCTTTCGATCCAGACTTTCCACGTAATGGATTTGCTATCCAAGCAATATTCCATTTCGTGCCACTAGGACACTTTTCCACCTTTTATGAAGCCCACACAGTGAGCTTTTGATTTGGACTTTCCACGTAATGGATTTGCTATCCAAGCAATATTCCATTTCGTGCCACTAGGACACTTTTCCACCTTTTATGAAGCCCACACAGTGAGCTTTTGATTCGGACTTTCCACGTAATGGATTTGCTATCCAAGCAATATTCCATTTCATGCCACTAGGACACTTTTCCACCTTTTATGAAGCCCACACAATGGGCTTTTGATTCAGACTTTCCACGTAATGGATTTGCTATCCAAGCAATATTCCATTTCGTGCCACTAGGACACTTTTCCACCTTTTTTGAAGCCCACACAGCAAGCTTTCGATTTGGACTTTCCACATAATGGATTTGCTATCCAAGCAATATTTCATTTCATGCCTCTGGGTCTTCATGCACCTTTAAATGTCAACCTGTATATAGTTAAAGTAAGCTGCGGTCAACTTTAGCTTGTTGATATCTCCATAGAGCTTGTCCTCAAATGAAGCAGGTGTGGGCCAAAATATCTTTCTCTGTTCTGCATACGTTGGGCAATCCTGCAGCAAATGTTTTGCTGTCATTTTTCCAGTTCTACAATTACATTCATCGGTATCTCCTATCTTTAGTTTATTGAACAAGTGGTATTTCAGCCTGTTATGTCCTGTGCGGAGTCTGAAGATTGCTACTTGTTCTCTTCGGTCGAGTTTGTAATATGCATCATCCTTCTGATGGCCTGGATGCTCTGATTCCCATTTGGTTCTATAAATGCTTTTTATCAACCTCTTTGCCTCATTATAGGTTATGTCTATGTCAGGCTGTGGTAGTCGTCCGCCCTCTTTTGCCAGTCTGTCAGCCTCTTCGTTTCCAGGTATACTGCAATGTGATGGGATCCACTGTATTACAACTTTTTTGGATTTCTGGCATAGACCATGGAGTGCTGCTCTTAGGTCAGTTAGTTCTGTGCTGTTATTGCTCTTCAGTATTGAGACAGCTGACTTTGCATCTGTGAAGATAGCTATTTGCTTCTCTTTATTTTCCTCCATCAGGAGCATTTCTGCTGCAGTTTTCAGAGCCTCTACCTCCGCTTTGAAGTTACTTGAAAATATTCCAGTTGCCATTGAATGTGTTTTTTTCACTCCATTTTTTAAATTTAGGAGAATTCCTCCTCCTCCATTCTCTATTGAATTCTTGGCTGATCCATCTGTATATGCATGGGTCCAATTCCTGCTTGGGTAATGTTCTTTTATTTTAGTTTAGGGTTATTTTTCTTCTTTCGGTTTCATGCTGATTGTTCTTTTTCTCAATACCAGGAATGTTTTCTATCATCTCAGGCAGTTGCTGCTGTCTCCAAGCTGGGAAGTTGTCTGCATTGTAAATGGGCTTGACTGTTGATATGTTAAGTATAGGATCTGCCCTAATCCTTCGTTTTGGAGTTTCTACAAAGTTGCTACGCTTCAGTCTTCCCTTTCCAAAACCATTAAATCTGTTGTACATAGGGTGGTCTGTCAATCTTCTAAATTTTTCTGCTTGTTGCTGGGCTCTGCTATCTCTTCTATCCTGCATTGGTTGTAAACAAGTGATCTTTTCTAGGTCATTAATAGGCGTTGTCTTCAGGCTTCCAGTTATGATTCGCATTCCTTGGTTTTGGACTCTACTTATTTTGTTAAAGTTTGACTTAGCTGCTGTTGCCCAAGCTGCAATGCCATATTCCAGTACTGGCCTCACCCGTCCAGTATATAACTTCTTGAGAACTTTCTCATCTGCTCCCCACGTTGTACCAGCAAGCTTTTTCATGATTGCCATTCTCTGCCTTGCTCTTGTTCGATTTTTCTCAACCTGTGTCTTCCATGTCAGGCGACGATCAAAGGTGACTCTTAGATAGTTTGGATTTTCTTCATGGTGCAATATTTTTCCATTCAATACCAGCTTAGGTTGCTGAGTTTTATTTGAGAGGGAGAACACTGTGCATGTTGTTTTCTCCTCACTTATCTTCACTAGCCATGATTTTGACCAGTCCTCTAGCGCTAATAAGGCTTGCTGTATTCTGCTGTTAGCTGTACTAATATATTCTTCAGATGTCCATATGGCTAGGTCATCTGCAAAGGAGGATGTGTGTACTCTGGCTGGAAAATTTTCTGTGATGTCATTTATATATGCTAGGAATAATGTTGGTGAAAGAACTCCTCCTTGGGGGACACCTTGCTCCAGCAGCATCATTTTGCTTGTTTGTCCTTGTACTTTTGTCCTGGCAGTTCTGTTCTCAAGATAGTGGCTGATCCATTTATACATTTTTCCACAAACATGCATGGTTTGCAGTTTTACTTTCAGTCCTTCCTTCCATACTTTATCAAATGCTTTTTCTAAATCTATCCAGACTGCTATGAGAAAGTTCTCAAGAAGTTATATACTGGACGGGTGAGGCCAGTACTGGAATATGGCATTGCAGCTTGGACAACAGCAGCTAAGTCAAACTTTAACAAAATAAGTAGAGTCCAAAATCAAGAAATGCGAATCATAACTGGAAGCCTGAAGACAACGCCTATTAATGAATTAGAAAAGATCACTTGTTTACAACCAATGCAGGATAGAAGAGATAGCAGAGCCCAGCAACAAGCTGAAAAATTTAGAAGATTGACAGACCACCCTATGTATAAAAGGTTTAGTGGTTTTGGAAAGGGAAGACTGAAGCGTAGCAACTTTGTAGAAACTGCAAAACGAAAGATTAGGGCAGATCCCATACTTAACATATCAACAGTCAAACCCATTTACAATGCAGACAAGTTCCCAGCTTATAGACAGCAGCAACTGCCTGAGATGATAGAAAACATTCCTGGTATTGAGAAAAAAGAACACTCAGCATGAAACCGAAAGAAGAGAAATAACCCTAAACTACATAAAAGAACATTACCCAAGCAGCAATTGGACCCATGCATATACAGATGGATCAGCCAAAAATTCAGTAGAGAATGGAGGAGGAGGAATTCTCCTAAATTTAAAAAATGGAGTGAAAAAAAAAACACATTCAGTGGCAACTGGAAAGTTCTCAAGTAACTTCAAAGCGGAGGTAGAGGCTCTGAAAACTGCAGCAGAAATGCTCTTGATGGAGGAAAATAAAGAGACGCAAATAGCTATCTTTACAGATGCAAAGTCAGCTGTCTCAATACTGAAGAGCAAAAACAGCACAGAACTAGCTGACCTAAGAGCAGCACTCCATGGTCTATGCCAGAAATCCAAAAAAGTTGTAATACAGTGGATCCCATCACATTGCAGTATACCTGGAAATGAAGAGGCTGACAGACTGGCAAAAGAGGGCGGACGACTACCACAGCACGACATAGACATAACCTATAATGAGGCAAAGAGGTTGATAAAAAGCACTTATAGAACCAAATGGGAATCAGAGCATCCAGGCCACCAGAAGGATGATGCATATTACAAACTCGACCGAAGAGAACAAGTAGCAATCTTCAGACTCCGCACAGGACATAACAGGCTGAAATACCACTTGTTCAACAAACTAAAGATAGGAGACACAGATGAATGTAATTGTGGAACTGGTAAAATGACAGCTAAACATTTGCTGAAAGAGTGCCCAATATATGCAGAACAGAGAAAGATATTTTGGCCCACACCTGCTTCATTCGAGGACAAGCTCTATGGAGATATCAACAAGCTCAAGTCGACTGCAGCTTACTTTAACTGTATTCAGGTTGACATTTAAATGTACATGAAGAAGTATTTAGACTGCCACACTTCATACCACAGGCATGTCGGTTACACAAGCCTCCCAGAGGCATGAAATGGAATATTGCTTGGATAGCAAATCCATTATGTGGAAAGTCAGAATCGAAAGCTCACTGTGTGGGCTTCATAAAAGGTGGGAAAAGTGTCCTAGTGGCACAAAATGGAATATTGCTTGGATAGCAAATCCATTACGTGGAAAGTCCGAATCGAAAGCTCACTGTATGGATGTCATCTGCAAACTGCATTCTTCTGGCTTCTGGAAGAACAGCCTATGGTGAACGGAAGGCCCAATATACGGAAGTGAGGCTAAGCAGCCATGTGCAGGACGTGACGATTCCTTGGGTGAGCCCAGTACCAGAGTGCTGTGTGATGGCTCTGCAATTATGGAAGCCTCCTTGGATGGCGAGGAATGCCCATGGTCTGCCCCTGCCTTCCCTTGAGGGCCGACCAGGATGCCTTTGGCTGTTCTATATGGGCCAGCTGGGATGGGAGATAACACCACAACAGTGAGAGTCTAACGTCCTAAGAAACCCCCCGGGAAGGTTAACCCGGTCAACAAATGCCCGCAGAAGTCGGATGTGTCGGCCTAACGGCGCAAGAACGCAGTTCTGCTGTAAACAGGCACAACGCAATCACGTCCGAAAAAAAACTCCGGATGAACGAAGAAGAAGATAATGATAAAGGACGTGAAAATAAGAATTTACAATCTGTATAGCCCAGCAGATAAGGACCTTACACTCTCAAACATGAAAATAACTGACACAAATTGCATTATTGTCGGAGACTTTAATAGCCGTTCAGAAAGATGGGGATACCCAGACACTGACAAAAGAGGAGATGAAGTGGAGGACTGGGAAATAGACTCAAATCTCCATCTACTCAACAAAGCGGATGACACACCAAGCTTCTACTCCAGAAGATGGATTACCACTTCTACTCCAGACTTAGCTTTCTGCACAGGAGACATCCTCCACAAAATCGATCACCATGTGCTTGACCAATTAGCAGGTAGTGACCACAGACCAATCAAGCTTGTAATGAATATGGAGTATGTTCCATAGGAGCAAAAGCCTTTGCCCCGCTGGAATTACAAATGAGCAGATTGGGACAGATTTGCCATACTAACAGACAAATATTGTGAAAACATAAATACACGATATGGCAACATGAAGCAAATGGTGGAAATTCTAAACAGAACAATAATACAGGCAGCTACTGAGTCTATTCCAAGAGGAGCGAGGAAAAATTACAAACCATACTGGACTGAAGAACTACAAATTTTGGAGGACAAAGTTGAAGATGCCAGGAAGACCACAGAGAGAGAACAAACAACTGAAGCGAACATCTCTCTCAAAGCCATCTCAGCAAAATATAAAAGAACAGTAAATAAAACAACAAGAGATTGTTGGAGGGAAAAAACAGAAAATCTGAATTTTGACAGGGATGGAAACAAACTATGGAAACTAGTGAAAGCCATGAACAATGAAGGACCTAGAAACAAACAAATAACAATTAAACAAGGAAATATCTTGCTTACAGGAAAAAAGGCTGCAAATGCACTAATGGAACACTATGCCAGTGCAAACCACATTGATATTACAACCGAACAGAAGAAAGCAATCAAAGATAAACAGATACATCATAGTAATACAGAGACAGCAGCAGAATATATGATGGCAAATCTAACAATGGAAGAAATGGAACAGGCAATGAATACCCTAAAAAAGAAGAAATCACCAGGAAAGGATGGAATCACAAATGAAATGCTAATAGGACTAGGCACTAAGGCAAAAAAGAAACTACTAGCAGTCCTAAATTACAGCTGGAAGAGGGGAATAGTCCCACAGGCATGGAAGGAAGCTACACTAATACCAGTCCCAAAGAAAGGAAAAGACCTGGAAGAACCAAATGGCTATCGACCTATCAGTCTACTTAGCTGTGTAGGAAAATTAATGGAACGCATTATCAATGGCAGGCTAACATGGCATCTGGAAGAAAACCAACTCTTAACACCACACCAAGCAGGATTCAGAAAGTACAGATCCACTGAAGATCAAATAACCTATATAACTCAGGAAATAGAGGATGCCTTCCAAGAGAAAAAGCACACACTAGCGGTCTGGATTGATTTGGAAAAAGCATTTGATAAAGTATGGAAGGAAGGACTGAAAGTAAAACTGCAAAAAATGCATGTTTATGGGAAAATGTACAAATGGATCAGCCACTACCTTGAGAACAGAACTGCCAGGACAAAAGTACAAGGACAAACCAGCAAAATGATGCTGTTGGATCAAGGTGTCC
This sequence comes from Cepaea hortensis, assembly GCA_963921405.1. Classification (NCBI taxonomy): domain Eukaryota; kingdom Metazoa; phylum Mollusca; class Gastropoda; order Stylommatophora; family Helicidae; genus Cepaea; species Cepaea hortensis. Next base: position 117,559,647 of record OY992880.1, read on the forward strand.
CCCAAGGAGGAGTTCTTTCACCAACATTATTCCTAGCATATATAAACGACATCACGGAAAATTTTCCAGCCAGAGTACACACATCATCCTTTGCAGATGACCTAGCCATATGGACATCTGAACAATATATTAGTACAGCTAACAGCAGAATACAGCAAGCCCTATTAGCACTAGAGGACTGGTCAAAATCATGGCTAGTGAAGATAAGTGAGGAGAAAACAACATGCACAGTGTTCTCCCTCTCAAATAAAACTCAACAACCTAAGCTGGTATTGAATGGAAAAATATTGCGTCATGAAGAAAATCCAAACTATCTCGGAGTCACCTTTGATCGTCGCCTGACATGGAAGACACAGGTTGAGAAAAATCGAACAAGAGCAAGGCAAAGAATGGCAATCATGAAAAAGCTTGCTGGTACAACGTGGGGAGCAGATGAGAAAGTTCTCAAGAAGTTATATACTGGACGGGTGAGGCCAGTACTGGAATATGGCATTGCAGCTTGGGCAACAGCAGCTAAGTCAAACTTTAACAAAATAAGTAGAGTCCAAAATCAAGGAATGCGAATCATAACTGGAAGCCTGAAGACAACGCCTATTAATGAACTAGAAAAGATCACTTGTTTACAACCAATGCAGGACAGAAGAGATAGCAGGGCCCAGCAAGAAGCAGAAAAATTTAGAAGATTGACAGACCACCCTATGTATAACAGGTTTAATGGTTTTGGAAAAGGAAGACTGAAGCGTAGCAACTTTGTAGAAACTGCAAAACGAAAGATTAGGGCAGATCCCATACTTAACATATCAACAGTCAAGCCCATTTACTATGCACACAACTTCCCAGCTTGGAGACAGCAGCAACTGCCTGAGATGATAGAAAACATTCCTGGTATTGAGAAAAAGAACACTCAGAATGAAACCGAAAGAAGAAAAATAACCCTCAACTACATAAAAGAACATTACCCAAGCAGGAATTGGATTCATGCATATACAGATGGATCAACCAAAAATTCAATAGAGAATGGAGGAATAGGAATTCTCCTAAATTTAAAAAAAATGGAGTGAAAAAAAAACACATTCAGTGGCAACTGGAAAGTTTTCAAGTAACTTCAAAGCGGAGGTAGAGGCTCTGAAACCTGCAGCAGAAATGCTCTTGATGGAGGAAAATAAAGAGAAGCAAATAGCTATCTTCACAGATGCAAAGTCAGCTGTCTCAATACTGAAGAGCAATAACAGCACAGAAATAGCTGACCTAAGAGCAGCACTCCATGGTCTATGCCAGAAATAAAAAAGGTTGTAATACAGTGGATCCCATCACATTGCAGTATACCTGGAAAGCACCTATAGAACCAAATGGGAATCAGAGCATCCAGGCCACCAGAAGGATGATGCATATTACAAACTCGACCGAAGAGAACAAGTAGCAATCTTCAGACTCCGCACAGGACATAACAGGCTGAAATACCACTTGTTCAATAAACTAAAGATAGGAGATACCGATGAATGTAATTGTCGAACTGGAAAAATGACAGCTAAACATTTGCTACAGGAGTGCCCAATATATGCAGAACAGAGAAAGATATTTTGGCCCACACCTGCTTCATTTGCGGGCAAGCTCTATGGAGATATCAACAAGCTCAAGTTGACCGCAGCTTACTTTAACTACATACAGGTTGACATTTAAAGGTGTATGAAGAAGTATTCAGACTGCTACACTTCATACCACAGGTATGTCGGTTACAAAAGCCTCCCAGAGGCATGAAATGGAATATTGCTTGGATAGCAAATCCATTACGTGGAAAGTCCGAATCAAAAGCTCACTGTGTGAGCTTCATAAAAGGTGGAAAAAGTGTCCTAGTGGCACGAAATGGAATATTGCTTGGATAGCAAATCCATTACGTGGAAAGTCCGAATTAAAAGCTCACTGTGTGGGCTTCAAAAAAGGTGGAAAAGTGTCCTAGTGGCACGAAATGGAATATTGCTCGGATAGCAAATCCATTGCGCGGAAAGTCCGAATCGAAAGCTCACTGAGTGGATGTCATCTGCAGACTGCATACTTCTGGTTTCCGGATGAACAGCCTATGGTGAACGGAAGGCCCAATATACGGAAGTGAGGCTAAGCAGCCATGTGTAGGACGTGACGATTCCTTGGGTGAGCCCAGTACCAGAGCGCTGTGTGTCGGTTCTGCAAGTATGGAAGCCTCATTGGATGGCGGGGAATGCACATGGTCTGCCCCTGCCTTCCCTTGAGGGATGACCAAGATGTATTTGGCTGTTCTATATGGGCCAGCTGGGATGGGAGATAACACCACACCAGTGAGAGTCAAACGTCCCAAGAAACCCCCGGGAAGGTTAACCCGGTCAACAAATGCCTGCAGAAGTCGGATGTGTCGGCCTAACGGCGCAAGAACGCAGCTCTGCTGTAAACAGGCACAACACAATCACATCCGGGAAAAAAAACTCCGGATGTACGCAGAAGAAGAAGAAGAAGCTGATGCTGAAGTCCGAATAAAAACACAAAATATGACTAAGAAGCTCGACGAACTGAGTAACACATAGATACCGTCGAACGTTTCGATGGAACTCTTTATCAGCGAACCAGAAAAACAAATAAAATATTTATCTCAGCATCTTCTTCTTCGTTCATCCGGAGTTTTTTTTTCCGGATGTGATTGCGTTGTGCCTCTTTACAGCAGAGCTGCGTTCTTGCGCTGTTAGGCCGACACATCCGACTTCTGCGGGCATTTGTTGACCGGGTTAACCTTTCCGGTTCTCAGCATCTGAGAAGTAATCCGATCATCTCAAAGTTAAGCAACCATAGCATTGATAGGAAATCCCTTTGGGAGTTGATGCACCACTATGGTTTCCTCAGAAAATCATTAACTTAAGTAAGTGCAACATATGAAGATATAACATGTTGAGTTCATGGGAGAAAACTTACAGATGCATTTGAAATTTAAAAAAAAAAAAAAAAAAAAAAGCAGTGCCACGGGAATGCCTTTTTTTTTTTTTTTCACCATTATTATTCTTAATGACTAAAGACTACATCATGGAGACAAAAATAACTACCACCTAACAAGAAATTCATTGGACCCTTAAAAGTAACTTTCTTTGGATTAAGAGGGAAAATGTTAGACTTTATTGCATCGCATTTATATGTAAATGTTAATCCCGTATAAGTCGGTCTTTCTTTGCAGAGCAGTTAACCGCCTGCCGAAAGCTTTGCCCAGAGCAGAGGTTCCCAAGCTCCGGCCACGACCCCAGGAGAAAAAAAAAAGGGTGGGTTCTCCGAAAAAACTGTGCCAAAAATGCTGGAGTTGACTGCAACGTCCTGTAAAGGATATGCACCTAACTTTAAAAAGTGTGCGGTTTAACGGTGATACTAATCGTAAACAGTAGTTGGCACTATAGGGACACTCCAAGGTTTAGAGTAAAGAAATCTTCTTCTTCTTCTTCTTCTTCTTCTTCTTCTTCTTCTTCTTCTTCTTCTTCTTCTTCTTCTTCTTCTTCTTCTTCTTCTTCTTCTTCTTCTTCTTCTTCTTCTTCTTCTTATATTAGCCCATGCCGCGAGGCACTGGTCATCGTGTCCGCCCACAGCTTTCTGTTTCGTGTACCGCTCTTTGGTGAAGGGGTTTCAGGCGCAATTCGTAATCCCGCATACCGCGTTGGAAACAGCTGCGGGCGATTTGGCATCAGACCGCCTTGCATTGGTTTTCATACAATGGTCTGAGTGATATTTGCACTTTTTGGTAGAAACCGACTTCTCCCGGCATTTGTTGAAAGGGTTAGCCTTCTCGGAGACGAAGTATTCATAACCATGCCTACATATCGGGTTCAAAGTCAGCCGCATGCGATCTGGGCGCAGATCACCAGGCTTGTCCATGGGACATATTTTTCTGTCCCATCCCATCCCATGGTAAGTTATGCCTGCCCCATCCCATGGGATCTGTCCCATGGGATTCCCATGGAAATAAAGTTCTCATGGCCAAGCCTGCAGATCAATGTGCATTGATTTTCACAGTGATATAAGCGTCGATCTTTATGTGGTTTTATAGAAGTATGATGAAAAACGTAATGAAGATACCATGAAAGAGGCTGATTCACAAAGAGCGCTTGTTACTCGCATCAGAAAATGACAATCAACATTCTTCTGGTACATCAAGAGAAGGGAACATTTGGAGTATATCGTGACAACGGGAAAGTTAGAGGGCAAGAGAGACAGTGGGAGAACAAGAAAGAAGATGCTAGACTAGACTGCTTCTTATCATGACATAGAGGAACATATGTATCAAAAATAATTGGCAGTTAGTTGCTTATCAGTCAACCCCAGCATTTAATTGCTGTTTGTGATTTATTGCCAAGTTTACGTTCAGTAGTTTGCCAATGCTTTCTGAACGACCCGCACTCATACCTGTGTATGAGAACCAATACAAGGCGGTCTGCTTCCAAATCCCAACCTTCTATAAAACATTGAAAGAACAAGGCGACAATCCAAGTGCACTTAGATTAACAATCAATTGAAAATAGCCGCTGCCCAAAGCTAAGTTGCAAACTTTTAAAACATACCCAACAATTACATATTTATATACTGTATGATGTTTGTTACAGACACAAGGTACTACATAGGCTGTAAATGGCAGTGACAGTTGACAGTGACATAGGAATGGAGGGAGGTCAGCATGGCGGACTAGAAAGAACACTAGCTCTTAAACTTCCGGTGTGCCGCTAACGAAGTTGCGGGTTCATTCCCTACAACGGTCAGTTGGATTACAATGTTGACTTGAGCATGAACATTACAAGTACCTCAGAAGTCTGAGTGGGTTCGACTGATGACAAGGGACACTGGTAATAGGGAAACATAATCCACACGCAAAAATCAGTCCAGTGCACTAATAGTAGCACATAAATGGACTATGTTTGAGTTCAAAACGAGCCAACGCAAAAATATTAATAAATAAGTAAATAAACCTCATTAATGCAATGGAATTAGTGTACTATTTTGAGTCAAAGCCCTCATTGACTCATACTTTTGTGGTAAATAGGACACTTTTGGTGCACTTATATAGAGATGTATTTGAGTGCAACAAAGATCTTTTATAAACTTAACTGAACACCTCTGAGCATTTACTTGTCTGATCTTCTTCTTCTTTCGTTCGCTTGAAATATGTCTATATCTGCAATGTCGTCTCTTGCATGAATTGAACTGTTTTTTTTTTTCAGTTCACACAGTGGTCCATAGAGTTTATCTTCCACTGTCGTCTCTCTAGGCCAGAAGGTTTGCCTAGATATGTTATATTTTGGGCAGTCTTAGAGTATGTGCTCTGCTGTCTGCGACGCCAATCCACATGTGCACATGGCTGTTTCACCAATCTTGAATTTTGTATACATGTGGTTGCGTAATCTATTGTGTCCTGTTCTGAGGCGCAGAATAATGACTTGTTCTGGTCTGTCCATAATGTGGTAGTCATCTTGAGCAGGTTTTGGTGGCTTTCTGACTGATTTTATCATTCTTTTCTTTTGGTGGTATGTAACGGGCACATCAGGCTGTTCCTCTTTGGCTCCTTCCTTAGCCAATTGATCAGCTCTGTCGTTTCCGGGTACTCCACAGTGGGATGGTATCCACTGTATGGTGACTTTATGCTGACTGCTAAGTTCAGAAAGTAGTGTCCTTAGTACTGGCAATTTCCCAGAGAGGAGCGCCTCGAGTACTGATTTTGCATCTGTTAGTAGCACCACAGGTTGAGTACCATTGCTGTTATTTAGTAATTTCTCTGTTGCTATCTTGATTGCCTCAATTTCGGCATCATAGTTATGGCAGTACTTTCCTGTCGGTACTCTGGCTGTGTCCCTAGTATTATTTGGGTATTCTATGTACACTCCCGCTCCTCCATTTCGAACAGCATTTTGTGCTGACCCATCTGTGTAGACTCGGATCCAGAGGTCCTGTGGGTATTCTTCATCAAGGAAGCTGAGAGTGGCTGTTCTGCGCTGCACACTGTTCTGTTCTTCCTTGTCAAATATTCCTCTCACTTTTGTCTGGATTTGTAACGATAGTCTATGCTCATCTTTCCATGGAGTTCGCTCTGGAATAGTTGTTAGGGGGATACCAACTGTGGGCAGATCAGTGGTTTCTCTGCAGAGTCGTTTGGCCTGGTGGATAAAACTACTTCTTTTCAACCGCCCCATAGCTAGGTTTTCAAATCTGTTCTTCATAGGGTGGCCTGGCAAGCTGAGGAACTTTTCTGCTTGTATTAGCGTTTTCGTATCTCTGCGCTCACCCAGTGCCTGTGTCCTCCCCATCTTCTCCATTTCCACTATAGGGGCTGATCTCATCCCTCCTGTGGTGACTCTAAGTGCTTGATTTTGCACCTTGTCCAGCTCTTGTAGTGTGGTATTTGATGCTGAACACCACGCAGTTGACCCATATTCCAGGTGTGGTCGTATGCTCTGTTGGTAAACTTTGCTAAGTATTTTCGTACTGGCTCCCCATGTGGTTCCACTTAGCTTTCTCAGGATGGCTATTTTCCTTCTGGCTTTTGCTACTGCTTTGTTGATGTGCTTTCTCCATGTCAGCTTGCCATCAAATGTTACTCCAAGGTATGTTGGTTCTTTATCTTCTCTTAGGGGTGTTCCATTTATCTGGATGATCCCTGCCTTTTGTTTTGGAGAGAGGGTAAATAGGGTTGTGCTGCACTTGTCAGTGTTTATGCTGACACACCATCTATTTGCCCATGCAGCAAATGTATCTACAGCTCTTTGTAGCAATCTGGTGGCCACTGATGCATATTCATTTGTGCTCCATAGAACCAGGTCATCGGCGTACATTGCCGCTTTAATTCCATGCGGTAGGTGAGCAACAAGATCATTGATGAAGATTAGAAAAAGTGTGGGGGACAAGACTCCGCCCTGGGGGACACCGTGACGCAGTAGTACTTTCTTGCTCTTGAGTCCGTCTATCTGTACTCGGGCTCTTCTGTTGTGCAAGTATGCTTTCACCCATTTGTACATTCTTCCATTGACTTTGCAGTTTCTCAGTTTCTTCATCAGACCTTCTTTCCAGACTTTGTCAAAGGCTTTCTTCAGATCTATCCATGCCGCAAGCACCAGCTTCTTCTCTTGGAATGCATCCTCAATTTCTTGAGAGAGGTAGGTTGTCTGATCTTCCGTAGAGTAGCACTGCCTAAAGCCAGCCTGCTGTGGCACAAGGATGTTTTTACTTTCAATGTACCACTGCAGTCTGTGATTGATGATGCGCTCCAGTGTTTTGCAGAGACAGCTGGTGAGGCTAATTGGTCTGTAGCTAGAGGCAATGGAACCATCTTTCCCTGATTTTAGGAGGGGTATCATGATTGCTTCTCTCCAGGCTTGTGGAACACTGCCTAAGGTCCAGCTGTTATTGAAGATCTGCAACAGCTTTGTTTTGGCCTCTGTTCCTAGGTTCCTGATCATTTCATTGGAGATACCATCAGCTCCTGGTGACTTTCTCATTTTCAGTTTTGATATGGCTAGCTCCAGTTCGCTGATTGTGATGGGTGCCTCCAGAACCTCATGTACTATTTCCTTCTGTCCTGTATGTTGTCGTTTCTCTCGAATCTCTTGTTGTTTCTCTGGACTAATTTTGATATTGCTATCTTGTGCGAACGAGTCCGCAAAATGGGCAGCTGCTTGCTTTCTTGTTAAGATTTTTCCATCTTTATGTAGTGCAATTTTTGAGTTTCTCCCTGTGCCCTCGTCATTAAGCTGTTTTATTAGCTTCCACAATTTCCTTGTGTCTCTTTCAAAGTTCAGAGACTCCGTTTTCTCCTGCCAGCTTTTCCGTCTAGCCTGCAGCTTGGCCCTTTGAAATTTGGCTTTTGCATGCTGGAATTTATTGTGGTGCTCTTGGCTGGGTGTGGCCTCTGCTTGCTTTCTACACACTTCAACATCATTATGCAACTGTTCCAGTTCACTACTCCAGTAGGGTTTATATTGTTTACGGGCTCCTCTTGGTACTGTTTCTCGCGCTGCCTGTAGTATGCATTTCCCAAACTCTTCAACTGCTTTATTTATGTCTTTCTCAGTGTTCAGGTTTCTAACCAGTATGCTGGTGCGATGCTTGTACATTGCCCAGTCTGCTTTCTTGTAGTTCCACCTCGAGAGGGTGCTGCTTTCACTTACAAGCTCATTTTCTACGGTTAGAAAGACTGGCCGATGGTCACTGCCACCAAGTTGTTTCCCAACAGTTCGTGTAATGTTCCACTCCAGGTCTGGTGAATGAAAAGCCAGGTCAGGTGTAGTTGTAGAGTGCCATGATCTCGAGTAGAAAGTATGTGGGTCGGACGGCTTGTTAATCAACATGAATCTATTCTCATCCTGCCAGTCTTCCAGTCTCTCTCCTCTCTGGTCCATGTGATCATAGCCCCAGCTCTGCGAGTGGCTGTTGAAATCGCCACACACAATCATTTTTTCTTTTAGTGGTAGAGTGTCCAGTGCCTGTGGGCGGTCACTTGGACAGTAGTAATTGATCAGGTGTAGATCTGTATTACCTGTCTTAAGTTTAAGTGTCTGATACTCAGCCCCTTCCATGTAGACTTTGATTTGGGAAGCCATGATGTTATTTCTTACAAGGGTCAGTATCCCACCTTTTCGCCTGTTCTTTCGGTCAGATCGGTAACACTGGTAGCCTCTGATTTTGAAGGCTATATTTTCATTGAGGTGAGTTTCTTGCAAGCAACATATGCTTACTTTTTCTTGGTCCAAGATTTTTTCTAATTCTATTTTTTTGTTGCTGACTCCCTCCGCATTCCAGTGCATTATTTTAAGTCTTCGTTTAGTATGGCCAGTCGTCCTATTCTCATGTCCCCTGGCTCCACAGGACATCTGAGAAGGACCTCCAGTAGTTGGGGTTGGACCCTTTCGAGACATAGGGCCCGGCACTGCACCTGCCTGGGGGTCCAAAGCAGGGCGAGCACCATAACGATTAGCAGTAGTCGACATATTCCATTTTGCGTGATTGCGTGGCATCCTGATTTCTGTGGTGCGCCTCTTGGCTGGTTGCCTCCGTCTTCAGCACCTTTCTTTGCTAGAGCAGACTGTGGTCTCACTCGAGTGTAGATGTGTACGCGCGCACACACCTGTCTGCGCATGCATGTACGTGCATACACATCTAGAGCAAACTGGTTATTTTCCGGCGCCAGAGACTCGCCGTCGCCCCTTCTCCTGTTAGTTTAAACAGGTCCGCCATGTGAAGGCCAGGAGTTGGACTTTTGCTGCATAGGTTATGTATTCACGAGCCATTGAGGTATTTGAGCAATGTTGGGCGCTCACCCCAACACCGCGCCTCGGCTACATACAGCAACATTTGGAACCCCTACTTGTCTGATGACAGTGAGGTACCTAAAACCTGTGCAGGAAATGCCATTCTGGGCTGAAGTTACGAACTATGTTGAATTGGTTTGCGTGCATATTTTCCCCTTAGAATTATTATTACACATTAGTTAGTGGGAAAACAAGCATCCTTCCTGAAAGAAGAGACACGGAAGATAGATGTTCACACTACATTCTAGATACCTAGAGCAAGAAAATACACGAGGTAGGAAAGCTGGCAAATGGGTATTAATAGCATGTTTTCAGCGGGAGTGATGAGAGCGACATCCCACAATGGACCTGAAAATGTCGATGAAAGACATGTGCATTATAATTATTTGAATATATGTATTGTTTTGTTGTTACTCATGTTTGTTATCTAAAATATTACCGGAAACTGTGGCGCCCTCTTCGCTAGTAACTAGGCAACACGAGACGCCTTATCCCACCACAGCGGCATAATATTTGTGTTTATTTTAAAGTACTGACTGAAAGCGTTGCAAGCCGTTTGAAACTTTGAAAAAGTGAATTCCAGTTTCGTTGGTTGTAAAGGTATTTAAAGTATTTACCAGGCTATATATTCACAAACTCATAATATTTTTATTGTATGCTTTAAAAAAAAAAGAAGTCCGAAACATCTTTAAATAATGATGAGTAAAGTTCCCCTTCTTCTCTTCTTCTTTCAGCATTCCGAACCATTGATGTTCTTTGCTGCAGATACAACTTTACAAGCCGTCTCCATTCATCTCTCTGGTTGATCTTCTCTTGCCAGTCGCTGATTCCAAGTGCTTGTAGGTCTGTATGTATATGAATTATCTCTTCACCGTCTTCTTGGTCTACCTCGGGGTCATTTATTTCTTGGGCGTAAGCAAGTTTTGTTTTCCTATTAATTATCGTCCATTCTTTCTATATGCCCCAGCCATGAGTAGAGTTACGTTGAATTAATTTTTTTTTACACATTTATTTATTGTACTGTAAAGTTACAATTCTATACCAATACCTTAACTCATGGACACATATATCTGTTAATATGTAACACAAATTCCTGGTCTCTTATAATTTATATGATTTTGTTGGGTGTTCTTGTAACAAGTGCAGCCCCAGGAAGGTTAACCCGGTCAACAAATGCCCGCAGAAGTCGGATGTGTCTGCCTAACGGCGCAAAAACGCAGCTCTGCTGTAAACAGGCACAACGCAGTCACATCTGGAAAAAAAAAAATCCGGATGAACGCAGAAGAAGAAGAAGTAACAAGTGCAGCACAATACCCCAGAGTTTGCTTTCTTCTCGTCCACAATATAGAATATTTATTATTGACAATATTGTCAACATTCTTATAACAAATCTCAGCTGTCTCCTGTTTCCACAGACCACACTAAACTTTTCAGTAAGTGAATTTATTTTTACTTGTGATATTTCTGTTTTTCACAGTGTTGCTCATTCTTGTAAAAGAATCTTTGAAAATCACAATTAAAAAAGAAATATCTATGTAACACTTCTTACATAAGATGTGACTGTCAGTAGCCATGATATTGAAAATGGTTTACTGCTTTAATTTGTATGCTTTTACAATACATAAAGCATATTATAATTTGTGTTTTCTTGGAAACTACCTTGCATTTAGCTTTGCTAACATTTAATGATAATCCCTTACTTTTTGATCTCTTCTGCTATCTTGTTTAGCATGATACAGACTACTTTATGATCCCACAATTAAAACCGTGTCATCTCAAAATATTTACATTATGGTCTCCAGCTTTAATTCCCCCAAGATGTTCGATGTTTCTGAGTATTGTCTCGATGTAAATGTTGAAAGGATTGGGTGATAAAACACATAATTGTCAAAGTCCTCTTTTAATTGCTTTTTATCCTGAGATTTTTCATATCTATAATAAGTTCATGCAAAATGTCAAAAAAGTGTTGATGTTTTACTTTGTCAAAAACATTTGAAAAGTCTATAAAGCTTAACAATAGGTTCATTTGCATTTGTATATATATTTGATCATCGATAAATCTATGAGCATCGATAAATCTATGAGCACTGATAAATCTATGAGCATCGATAAATCTATGAGCATTGATAAATCTATGAGCATCGATAATGATGTGCTTCCAGATTGACGTGGATAGGCCTTAGGTTCATACCAGAATGCGATCGGCGTTGCCAGTAGTGGGTTGTGCTCAATATTTAAATTTCAAATCCTGAAACAACCACATAATCGATGATGTAAAAATTAGATTCCTTTACAGAATAAGATCTGATCCCCGGGAAGGTTAACCCGGTCAACAAATGCCCGCAGAAGTCGGATGTGTCGGCCTAATGGCGCAAGAACACAGCTCTGCTGTAAACAGGCACAACGCAATCACGTCTGAAAAAAAAGTCTGGATGAACGCAGAAGAAGAAGAAGAAGATCTGATCTGAACCAGAGCTAACAAAAATATTATAAGTTGTTCTTTTATGTAAATGGAGGTTAGCATGGTTGAATGGATAAGAGCTATTGCTCTGACTCTTCTCGTGAGCTGATGCTGAGGTAGTGAGTTCAATCCTTATACCAGTCAGTTGGATCAATATGTTGAATTCTTGTCCTTGATATGGGGATGTAAATTACAAGTACCTCAAAAGTCGAAGTGGCTCTGCCTGATGGCGAGGGACACTGGTAATAAGGAAAGCTAATCCATACGAATAATCAGTCCAGTGCACTAGAAATAGTAGTGCTTGAGTTCAAAATTGGTGAATGCAAAAAAAATAATAAATGTATGTATAGAATATAAATTTGAAAAGAAACAAAAGGTATTTGTAAGCTGCATAAGCACATCATTTATAAAATGCTCCTATGAATATACATATATTATTTGTGAAGGTATTCATAGAATTTCATTATTTAATACACAGTTTGAAAATATTTTGACTACCTATAACTATTAATTATATATATATATGTTAATGCTGCTTAAACGTGCATGTACATTTAAGATGTGTTAAGTCAACAGCATGTGTGCAAGCATACACATGTGAACACACATACACACACACACAGACACATACATATACAAACATGTGTGCATGCACAGAAAAATCCATACAGATAAATATATATTCTTCTTCTTTCGTTCGCTTGAAATATGTCTATATCTGCAATGTTGTCTCTTGTATGAATTTAACTGTCTTTTTTAGTTCACACATAGACTTTATCTTACACTGTCATCTCTCTAGGCCAGAAGGCCTGCCTAGACATGTTATATATATATATATATATATATATATATATATATATATATATATATATATATATATATATATATATATATATATATATATATATTCATCAAGTGCCCTGCCGGCTGGCATAGGCGTTCATGGCTCTCCACAGATCTCGGCCTTTGGTTTTCTGGATCAACTCTACTGATGATATTCCTCCATGCCATTGTCTCAATCCGTCCAGCATCAAGCATAATTTCTCTTTGTCTGCCTCTGCCTCTCTTCCCCTTGATCTTTCCAGTTGTCACAATGTTCTCCAATGCCTATCTTTTCATCATATGACCAAAAAAAGCTGTTTGTCTCTTTCTTATTGTTGTATATAATGTTATAGTTTCATTAGCCTCTTTCAGATAATCGTTGTTAGTTACTCTGGCAGTCCAAGGAATTTGCAACATTCGTCTTAAAAACCACATCTCTATTGCTTTTAAGTTCTTCCTAATTTGTTCATTTACATTCCAAGATTTGCTGCCATATAGAAAAACTGGCTGGCTCCCTAGCCGAGGGGTTAGCAGCTTTCTCCACAATCCCGAATACTCTCGTGGAGTGCACGAGAATTGGAAGCGGTTCGAGTTGCACCAGTGACTTATGAGAGTGCGGAGCCGGTCGCTCAGAAAGTCATGGTGTGCTGATGAGCGTAATCTAGCCTAGGAATCAACATACAGCTGAAAGATGCTGTTGTTGACCGCAATATCCTGAAACAGGATGGAAATGCGGGAAAAAAATATATAGCAAAACTGGTTCTATATAGCATTTTAGCACTCTTTCTTACATTCATTGATAGCAACTTATTGCATAAGATACTCTTCATTTTCTGAAATGCGGCTTTTGCCTGCCTTATTCTGCCCTTAATCTCTGTTGTACATCTTCCATCTGATGTTATAAGTGCCCCTAGGTATTTAAAATGATCCACTTGGCTGAGAATTTCCCCTTCTATTTCTATGTCACATTTTGGTGTCCTAATTTTCTTTGATATCACCATTGTTACTGTTTTCTTGATATTCAATGTATATGTTTATATTGTTGACCTCCCCAGCTATGAAACTCATGTAACATGGCAGCAACAGCAGTGGCATCAAACTTGGAAGACGATATCCGCACCCTGGTGCAAACAAAAGGGATTCGTGTTAATGAATTTTTTCAAGATTTTGACAAACTTCGATCAGGATATGTTACAGGTAAGCCTAATATTGGACTGAATGTTTATTTTGAATTTTACTTCACATTTATTTCTCAAACATATAATTGTTACTATATTCATAAGCGTTCTGTCATTTGAAAATTTATTTTAATTTTAACATAATATTTACTGTTAAGATGTAGCTGATTGACTGCTTTTGTGATACTTTGATATTATTTTGAGTTTTTGAGCTTGTGCAAAAACCCTGCTGATGATGAGATATGGGAATTGTTCCCTGCGCCGATCAGTTGGGCTTAATGTTTACTTCCCATTCAGAGGAGCAAAGACAAACATCTGAACATAAATTTGACTAGAAAATCAATTTTGCCATTGGGGTTGATTGCAGTGTCCTGCAACGAACATACAACATTTTTTTTTTTTTTACTTTACCTATAAAACTCATGATTGGCATGTATACAACAGTTAGACAGTGAGAAGGGAGGATGATTTTCAATCCGCTTTAGCTAAGTATTATGAGTAAAATACCATACTGTGATTTCTGCTCTGGGCTGGAGACGTTTAGCAATGCAATACATTAAACCTGTATAGAAAACAAAGCCAACCTAAGAATAATCACTTCCTGTCTATATGAGCTGTGTTGAATCATGGCCTTATTACGTCTTAATATTCGTCTCAGCAGATGTGAAGTTCCTTTGCCAGTATTGTACAACTGCTGGTTTCTGAGTTTGGAGAGGGGAAGCAGAGCTCTGCAACACACTTCCTGAGTGCCATGACACACAGACAGATATGACAAGAGTTAATGCATACGTTGGAGGAAGAGAAATCAAACAACACGGCAAGACAAGAGTTAAACCCAGGGTCACTGAGTAGAATCAATTACAACTCAGCTTGGGTGGTAAATGGACCAGCGCCATGAGCAAAGTAGTGACATACGGAGAAAGTCATGTGATCAAACGCAGCTTACAAGCCGTGTGGATTTGAAAGTTCACTCACGACCAGGGCATGAGACACATCAGTGGTGCTACGTTAAAGCAATAACATCAGCATTTCGATAGCCTATTTAAATTATAGTTAAACATATCCAGTGATGGTGAACATCGAATGATGGAGCCGAAGAGTTAGTGATTGAATTGACGACAGAAGATTCAAGAATGCCAAACAGGGAGAAATCACAGTGGGCGATTGCCAGGCCTTCGACATTGAGTTTCATGATGCCACACAACCATGTATAATTGTGACCCAGTGCACGTGGGGTAATTTTTGCAGGTGTCAGAACTGTAAGTAGAAATTGACTTATTGTACGAGGGGAAGTCAATAAGTAAGTCACAAATGGCTGAAGAAAAATAATTAAATATGATAACTTGAAACCAGTTTATTTTTGTACATACATTGTACCTTTATTTCTCAACATAATTTCTACCAACATTGATGCACATATCCCATTGTTTTATCAGTCCTCCCAACCTGGCTGCATAGAACTGTGTGCTGTGTTTTCTAAACCACATTTTCACTTCACATTCAACTTCGGTGTCATTCGCCAAGGCGGGTTTTCAGCGGACCAAAATGGTGGGAATTCAGTTATCAGTTATCAGTTGGGGTATCTTCATTGCACTCTGGACATGTCCATAGGTGCTCAGATCCTCCCCCCCAGCATATGCATCAGCGTCCGGTGGCTAATAGTGCGAGTTCTGTGTTGGTTGACGAGGCGCCTTATTTTCCCAATGTACCTCTC
This sequence comes from Cepaea hortensis, assembly GCA_963921405.1. NCBI lineage: Eukaryota > Metazoa > Mollusca > Gastropoda > Stylommatophora > Helicidae > Cepaea > Cepaea hortensis. The sequence continues at coordinate 117,575,115 of OY992880.1, forward strand.
GCGCCTGGCTGTGCCGATTCTTACTCCCAAGTCTTTCATCCTGGACAGTGATGTGGAATCACTGACGTCAAAGTCCTCTGTTCTCGCCATATCTTTGAAGACGTTAATAACATCGGCATGATCCATGGGCTGGCCATCTACAGTGGGAATTGCTAGAGGCTAAATCAGGGCTGTAAGGTGGATGTTCCAGAACTTCCCACCTTAGTTGGTTAATTTTCTCCTGAGTTAATTGAGCTGTATGTGGTCTGGCATTGTCATGAAGAAGCAACACTCATCTAGTCAGAAGTCCTGAAAATTTCAATCGATCATGCATTATGCTGTATGCTGAACCATGTGAGCACCCTATTGCAGATGCTACAGAGTCTATCGTTACTCGTCTGTCACCTCTAAACATCTCATCCACCCACTGCATAGATGCTTCTGTTGCAATCTCAACAGGATGACCAGATCGGATTTCATAAACAATGTTAGAGCGTCCTTGACTTCCTTATTGACTCGCCCTCGTACTTACAATACTAGAAGGGAACAGTTGGCAATGGATTAGAACGCCATTGATGATACGATTAGGGCACCTCTGACAGACTATCATAGCTAGTAAGGCTGAGAGTGTAATGTACTAATCAATGCATATCTTTGTCAGTATGTTAGCTAGACAGCGAGGTGTACCCAATAAAATCTGTTGTAATGAAACAATATCCTAATTCAGTTGTCTTCAGTGTATTCTGAGTGCTGTACACCGGGCAGTTACAGACACGAGCCAGAAGATTCAACAAAACCACCCCCACTATGTGGCGCTGAGTATATGGTGTTTGGTACCAGTTGGGAGAATGTCTCTACACCAACCTCACACTGATAGATGCAAGCACTTTTCATGGTTCAGTAGAACTGAACAGATTGGATTTAAGAGATGAAACACGGTTTTTCAGAGGATTCGTAACCAACCAACTAGCCAACCAGCCACCTACCTTCCTATTCCTGCACCTCAAATCTGTCTGTCTCCATATAGACACTGATGATCATGTGAGATGACAAAACATGATCGCCCCTGCTTATCAACATTGCACATGATGATGACAGACCTTAGGTCTACAGTACTGTTAAACATAAGGAAGAATTTAAGTTTAGATGCTATTGGAAAAAAAAAAACATTGTATAGACCACTTCAAGCATGAGAAAAAAACAACACTTGTGTTCATATTGTAATTATTATCATTAGGCTTGGGTTGGCAATCTTCTCTACGGGTTTTAGGTAATTCATTGTCAACAGAATCCAACGCAATCCTTAGAGGGAGTTCTGTGTAGTGTGTAATGATTGTATTGGCATTCCTGATTGCAGCACCACAGTTTTTTCGCTGTCTGTGGCAAACCCTGTCACTGAAGCTCAATGAAGAAGAGGAGCATGCACTGTACAACAAATATGGCATATCAGATGATGGAAGAATTAATTACAAGCAGTTTTGTGATGCAATTGATGTGAACTTTGATCCCAAAAATGTTTATATGCCACCTGAAAGTCAGAAGCAGGAGCCTTTAGAGTAGTAAGTCTTGTGTTTTTGTGTATGTTTTGTTTCAAATCTTTGTTGTTTTTTTTTTTTCCCGATCGCTTACTTTTAACTCAAGCGTAGTCCATACATGTACTACTGTTTCTAGTGCACTGGACTGATTTTTTAATGTAAATTAGCTTTCCCTATTACCATTGTCCCACTCCGACTTCAGAGGTAGTTTGTAATTTATATCCACATGTCAAGGATGAGACGTCAGCATTTTAGTCCAACTGACCAGTGTAGGGGTTGAACCCGCTACTTCAGTATCAGCACACCGGAAGTTTAAGACTGAGCACTTTTTTTCATTCGGCCATGCTGACCTCTTTATTATTGTTATTTATCTTGCTAGTTTATCCATTCTCACACCAACCCTCCTTAATCACCTCTTACAATATGCAAGATAGGTTAAGATTAGAGTTACAGTTATTTGCTTCCCATATGGGCCCCAGTAACACATGGATGAATAGGACAAGATCACATAGCTCTAAATGCTGATAGCTTATTTCAAATGATTATGTGGTTGTTTCGGGATTTGAAATTTAAATATTGAGCACAACCCACTACTGGCAACGCCGATCGCATTCTGGTATGAACCTAAGGCCTATCCACGTCAATATGGAAGCACTATACTCGAGTTTCGCCCTCATTTGAGCTCGTCAGTAGTGCATATCCCTGACCGGATCCGGAAACAGTCCCGGATCACGCGTGTGAAGCGGGTGTGTAACCACGCGGCACACACTGGACACACCAAATTATCACAACAGAACATCACAACGCTACCCATCGTAGGCTATGCTCAAGATTGCCCAATCGCCGCGACCGACGTCCGTCAATCGATGGGACCCGAACGATCAGGACTTCTCACTGGCAAGGAACACCAGGCCTCCTAAATCCAGTGAGCAATAATCAATTGATTATGTGGTTGTTTCGGGATTTGAAATTTAAATATTGAGCACAACCCACTACTGGCAACGCCGATCGCATTCTGGTATGAACCTAAGGCCTATCCACGTCAATATGGAAGCACTATACTCGAGTTTCGCCCTCATTTGAGCTCGTCAGTAGTGCATATCCCTGACCGGATCCGGAAACAGTCCCGGATCACGCGTGTGAAGCGGGTGTGTAACCACGCGGCACACACTGGACACACCAAATTATCACAACAGAACATCACAACGCTACCCATCGTAGGCTATGCTCAAGATTGCCCAATCGCCGCGACCGACGTCCGTCAATCGATGGGACCCGAACGATCAGGACTTCTCACTGGCAAGGAACACCAGCCCTCCTAAATCCAGTGAGCAATAATCAATTGATTATGTGGTTGTTTCGGGATTTGAAATTTAAATATTGAGCACAACCCACTACTGGCAACGCCGATCGCGTTCTGGTATGAACCTAAGGCCTATCCACGTCAATTATTTCAAATGTTAAAAATTAGCTGTTATTTTAAAATACTGATAATTCTTAGCTTTTTTCGTTAATAAAAATTAAATTTGATTTTGTGTTTTCTAGTAGGACTAATAATTTTGGGCACTTTTATATGTATACTAGCTGACCCAGCCCGGCTTCGTCCAGGCTCTGGCGGGGATCTATCTATCTATCTGTCTGTCTGCTTGTCTGTCTGTCTGACCCGGCCCGGCTTCGCCCAGCTCCTGGTGGGGAGCATCTCATTTAATTCATATAAGTAGTCATATAAGATCCTGTTCCCGTTCTCGACTATCTGTCTGTCTGTCTGTCTATCTGTCTGTCTGTCTGTCTGTCTGACCCGGCCGGCTTCGCCCAGACCCTGATGGGGAGCATCTCATTTAATTCATATAAGTAGTCATATAAGTTCCTGTTCCCGTCTGTCTGTCTGTCTGTCTATGTATGTGTGTGTGTGTTTGTGTGTGTGTGTGTGTCTGTCTGTCTGTCTATAGCCAGGGGACTTAACTTAAGATATAACAATGCTACTAAAAGTTATGTCCCTTGTTTTATATTTTCTTATATTCAGTCATGTAATTACAAAATTAAATTTTAGTAAGGTAATAGCTGATAGTACACTAAAAAAAACTATGACAGTTGGTTGCACTGGAATGAGAAGAAGACGTGTAGAAAATTTCATCTCAATCGGATGTACCGTTCGCGAACGCATAAAGAACGGACCCACATACATCCATACATACATACATCGCCTTTTATAGATATAGATATGTCATGTGTTTTCCAGTAGGAATAGTAATCAAATGTATTTTTATGACAAGTTATTGAGCACATATCAGAATAATCTAGCATTTCTGCATATAAAATGTCCTTTCATAAAAAATGTGCAATTAATAACAGAAATGTTTCTTCTGTTTGATCATTAATAATCGATTAACTCATCTCCATATTTGGATGCTTTTAAGCTAGATATCACAATTGTTATTTAGCTCACAAAACAACACAATAATACGAGGGTAAGTTAATAAGTAAGTCACAAATGGCTGTAGAAAACTAACTAAGTATGATAACAACTTGAAACCAGTTTATGTTTTTTACATACATTGTCCCTTTATTTCTCAACATAATTTCCACCAACATTGATGCACTAATCCCATAGTTTTATCAGTCCTCCCAAACCGGCTGCATAGAACTGCGTGCTCTGTTTTCTAAACCATGTTTTCACTTCACATTCACCTTCAGTGTCACTCGCGAAATGTCTCCCGCCAAGGCAGGTTTTCGATGGACTTAGCCCCTAGCGATTTCCCATAAAGCGATGCATAGCTGGGTAGAAAAAGTTGCAAGGGTGAATCAATAAGTAAGTCACACAGTTCTGTGGAATGTCAAGTAAATGAAAACATAGCACACAGTTCTATGCAGCTGGTTTGGCAGGACTGATAAAATGATGGGATAAGTGCATCAATGTTGGTGGAAATAATGTTGAGAAATAAAGGAACAATGTATGTATAAACATAAACTGGTTTCAAGTTGTTATCATACTTAGTTATTTTTCTACAGCTATTTGTGACTTACTTATTAACTTACCCTCGTACTTAATGTTAATTTTACTCTCTTGTATTTAATTAGGAATGCGACAACTGTCTGCAACAGTTACTAACTCACTCTATGAGTCCCTGGACTCACTTTGCACACTTCAAGGCTACAATATAACAAGTACACAAAGAGTACAGACACTCTTTTACACACCTTGAGGCATACCGGGTATATGGTGCTTGCCATATATTTTTATAGATCAATCAGCACTCGATGGGTGATATGGTCAATACCATGCCAGCTGCCTTTACTTCCCAAGGCATTTTCTCACACCCATTTTAGGCTAGATTGACCAGGTCAATTGTTGAAAAAATCCCTCTCGGAGATTCATAACCTTGACTACTGGACCAGCAGGCAAGCAAACTAGCCAACTAGTTGTTCACTGTGTGCAACAACCGCATCTACTAAATTTTGCAGGTCCTGTTCATTGTCTGCAATCAAGACTGTATCATTTGCATATCTAATGTTATTGATGCATCGTCCCCCAATGTTGATTCCTTCCATATTTATATTATATTTTTAGGATTTAGGACAAGTATATTAAAGGAATTAAGAAAAATATAGAAAAGAATTAAGAAAAGTATATAAAATGCATTAATTAAATCATAACTTGAATGGAGCAACAAATAAACTTGTAGTAGGTTGCTTGTAAAAAATGAGTTATTGTACATCTGATTAAACAATACATGGAATACTTATTTCAGCTTGGGAACACTACGTACCAAGCGACCACTCACTGTGGACTCAGAATCAAGACTTGTTGAAATTTTGCGTCGCTTACAGAAGTATTGCAAAATCAGGAGCATAAATATGAAAAATCAGTACGAAGATTTTGACAAACACCACAAAGGAGTTGTAACTGAGAGTCAGGTAAGTAAAGAAGTTCATACAAATTGCATTAAGTTTATACCTGCCTGCCTGCCTGCCTGCCTGCCTGCCTGCCTACCTACCTACCTACCTACCTACCAGCATTAAAAAGTCGAGAGAATCAATTTCATTGCCATGGAATTTATCCCATATGGGATAAATTCCGGGGCAATGAAATTAATTCTCTCGACTTTTAATGCAGTAATGTGTGGCTGCTGGTTTTCTAGTGACTGCCACTTCCATCGACGATGAACTGATTTTTCTGTGGAGGACTTTTGTGTTGGCATTCTATCGGCGGCATTTTGCACAATGTACCTGTGTGGGCTGTTGGCTTGTCGAGACTCCTGTCTATTCCACTGTTCACATAGGGCAGTGAGGAGCACAGGAATGGATCCGTTGCTGTGAAGTTGAAATCGTGACTAACTAACTAACTAACCTACCAATCTACTTACCTACCAATCTTCCTACTTACGTACCTGCATATCCCCCGGCCTACCCGTTTGCATGCATGCACATAAACAGTATCGTGACTCAGAAACTAAAATACTCAGTGGCTTGGAAAGATCAGTGATGGAAGGTGTGGTTCCTGAAAGCAGAGGAAGGGGTCGACCTGCACGAAGACGGACACAGGACATCAAAGGCATGCTGGGAATGATAATGCACGAAGCTGGAAAAATGGCAAGAGACCAAGAAACATTTTGATTGGCTGTGATGAGAACAACATCCTGCGAAGGAACTGCTATATGACGATGATGAGTTTATGTAAAAGAGCTCAAATAACGTACAAAACATCGATGAACTGTATTAGCTCTCCAATTTATAAAAAGTAAAGAACTCCTTTACACCTTTTAAGGCGCATTGGGCATATGATGCTCGATCCATATATTTGTAAACCAAGTGGCACGCAGTGGGTGACTGATGAGTATTGTGCCAACTGCCTTTACTTCCCAATACATTTCCTGGTGCCAATTTAAGACTGAGTCGACCTGGGACCCCAAGTTAATTTTAATAATCTGCACCAGTGTGGATTTGAACCTGTGACCACCGAGACAACAGGTAAGTATCTAGATACTACACTACTGCAGCTCCCGCTGTATGACTTGGAAAATTACCAGTCAAGTAAGATGCAAGATAAGCCTTGGGGTTCTTTAACCATAACATAATTATAGATCCTTGATCCTAGGTATTGTTGTTCAAAACACATAATTTAATAGTTACTTTATATTTTTAAGACACTGCACTGAAACAGCACACAATAACTTTGTAGTGTATTTTTCCATAATCATCCAGTTCTATAGAAACTTTCCTGGTCCTGTGGACACCAGCGAGGAAGACATTAAAACTCTTATAGAGAAATATGGTGATCCCAGCCAGCCTGGTTTGATCAACTACCTGAATCTCCACAATGACATATTGGCTGTTCATAAGTTTGTGGAGAAGGAGAACGAACCAGTGGTGCCTTTGAAGGAGAGAAATACTGACTTCATTCCTTTGTTTGTGAGTTTTAAAAACATCTTTAAGTTAGTTTAGGCATTAGCATAATTTTCTGCTTTCGCTAAATTTCATTATAATCTTACATTGTGAAAATAGTGATACTAACCCGATTATGTTACATTTTAAACAAAAATATAATGCTATCATTACTGAAATCACCTACATGTTACCAAGGCCCATAATGAGAACAGATAATAGTAACATTGTAACCTGTCATGCATGCCATAAGAGGCAGCTAAGGAGGGTTGGTGTGAGTCTGGTTATCTCATCTCGTAGAAAACTTCAGCTGTAAAATCCAACAGCCCATGAACAAGGCTATAAATTGGTTACAGGCCTGTGCTTTACTAGGAGATGACAGACAGAAGAAGAAGAATTACTAAAATAAAAACTAACACACACTAATGCACAGGCAGACAGAACGAACGAACAAACAGACTTCTTCTTCTTCTTCTTCGTTCATCCGGAGTTTTTTTTTCGGACGTGATTGCGTTGTGCCTGTTTACAGCAGAGCTGCGTTCTTGCGCCATTAGGCCGACACATCCGACTTCTGCGGGCATTTGTTGACCGGGTTAACCTTCCCGGGGGTTTCTTAGGACGTTTCAATCTCACTGTTGTGGTGTTATCCCCCATCCTAGCTGGCCCATATAGAACAGCCAAAGACATCCTGGTCAACCCTCAAGGGAAGGCAGGGGCAGACCATGGGCATTCCCCGCCATCCAAGGAGGCTTCCATACTTGCAGAGCCGACACACAGTGCTCTGGTACTGGGCTCACCCAAGGAATCGTCACGTCCTGCACATGGCTGCTTAGCCTCACTTCCGTATATTGGGCCTTCCGCTCACCATAGGCTGTTCTTCCGGAAACCAGAAGTATGCAGTCTGCAGATGACATCCACACAGTGAGCTTTCGGTTCGGACTTTCCACATAATGGATTTGCTATCCAAGCAATATTCCATTTCGTGCCACTAGGACACTTTTTCCACCTTTTATGAAGCCCACACAGTGAGCTTTTGGTTCGGACTTTCCACGTAATGGATTTGCTATCCAAGCAATATTCCATTTCATGCCTCTGGGGCGCTTTTGTAACCGACATACCTGTGGTATGAAGTGTGGCAGTCTAAATACATCGTCATGCACCATTAGATGTCAATCTGAATGTAGTTAAAGTAAGCTGCAGTCAACTTGAGCTTGTTGATATCTCCATAGAGCTTGTCCTCAAATGAAGCAGGTGTGGGCCAAAATATCTTTCTCTGTTCTGCATATATTGGGCACTCCTGCAGCAAATGTTTAGCTGTCATTTTACCAGTTCCACAATTGCATTCATCTGTATCTCCCATCTTTAGTTTATTGAACAAGTGGTATTTCAGCCTGTTATGTCCTGTGCGGAGTCTGAAGATTGCTACTTGTTCTCTTCGGTCGAGTTTGTAATATGCATCATCCTTCTGGTGACCTGGATGCTCTGATTCCCATTTGGTTCTATAGGTGCTTTTTATCAACCTCTTTGCCTCGTTATAGGTTATGTCTATGTCAGGCTGTGGTAGTCGTCCGCCCTCTTTTGCCAGTCTGTCAGCCTCTTCATTTCCAGGTATACTGCAATGTGATGGGATCCACTGTATTACAACTTTTTTGGATTTCTGGCATAGACCATGGAGTGCTGCTCTTAGGTCAGCTATTTCTGTGCTATTATTGCTCTTCAGTATTGAGACAGCTGACTTTGCATCTGTGAAGATAGCTATTTGCTTCTCTTTATTTTCCTCCATCAAGAGCATTTCTGCTGCAGTTTTCATAGCCTCTACCTCCGCTTTGAAGTTACTTGAAAACTTTCCAGTTGCCATTGAATGTGTTCTTTTCACACCATTTTTTAAATTTAGGAGAATTCCTCCTCCTCCATTCTCTATTGAATTTTTGGCTGATCCATCTGTATATGCATGGGTCCAATTGCTGCTTGGGTAATGTTCTTTTATGTAGTTTAGGGTTATTTCTCTTCTTTCGGTTTCATGCTGAGTGTTCTTTTTCTCAATACCAGGAGTGTTTTCTATCATCTCAGGCAGTTGCTGCCGTCTCCAAGCTGGGAACTTGTGTGCATTGTAAATGGGTTTGACTGTTGATATGTTAAGTATAGGATCTGCCCTAATCTTTCGTTTTGCAGTTTCTACAAAGTTGCTACGCTTCAGTCTTCCCTTTCCAAAACCACTAAACCTTTTATACATAGGGTGGTCTGTCAATCTTCTAAATTTTTCAGCTTGTTGCTGGGCTCTGCTATCTCTTCTATCCTGCATTGGTTGTAAACAAGTGATCTTTTCTAGTTCATTAATAGGCGTTGTCTTCAAGCTTCCAGTTATGATTCGCATTCCTTGATGTTGGACTCTACTTATTTTGTTAAAGTTTGACTTAGCTGCTGTTGCCCAAGCTGCAATGCCATATTCCAGTACTGGCCTCACCCGTCCAGTATATAACTTCTTGAGAACTTTCTCATCTGCTGCCCACGTTGTACCAGCAAGCTTTTTCATGATTGCCATTCTCTGCCTTGCTCTTGTTCGATTTTTCTCAACCTGTGTCTTCCATGTCAGGCGACGATCAAAGGTGACTCCTAGATAGTTTGGATTTTCTTCATGGCGTAATATTTTTCCATTCAATACCAGCTTAGGTTGCTGAGTTTTATTTGAGAGGGAGAACACTGTGCATGTTGTTTTCTCCTCACTTATCTTCACTAGCCATGATTTTGACCAGTCCTCTAGCGCTAATAAGGCTTGCTGTATTCTGCTGTTAGCTGTACTAATATATTCTTCAGATGTCCATATGGCTAGGTCATCTGCAAAGGAGGATGTGTGTACTCTGGCTGGAAAATTTTCCGTGATGTCATTTATATAAGCTAGGAATAATGTTGGTGAAAGAACTCCTCCTTGGGGGACACCTTGCTCCAACAGCATCATTTTGCTTGTTTGTCCTTGTACTTTTGTCCTGGCAGTTCTGTTCTCAAGGTAGTGGCTGATCCATTTATACATTTTTCCACAAACATGAATTTTTTGCAGTTTTACTTTCAGTCCTTCCTTCCATACTTTATCAAATGCTTTTTCTAAATCTATCCAGACTGCTAGTGTGTGCTTTTTCTCTTGGAAGGCATCCTCTATTTCCTGAGCTATATAGGTTATTTGATCTTCAGTGGATCTGTACTTTCTGAATCCTGCTTGGTGTGGTGTTAAGAGTTTGTTTTCTTCCAGATGCCATGTTAGCCTGCCATTGATAATGCGTTCCATTAATTTTCCTACACAGCTAAGTAGACTGATAGGTCGATAGCCATTTGGTTCTTCCAGGTCTTTTCCTTTCTTTGGGACTGGTATTAGTATAGCTTCCTTCCATGCCTGTGGGACTATTCCTCTCTTCCAGCTGTTATTTAGGACTGCTAGTAGTTTCTTCTTTGCCTTGGTGCCTAGTCCTATTAGCATTTCATTTGTGATTCCATCCTTTCCTGGTGATTTCTTCTTTTTTAGGGTATTCATTGCCTGTTCCATTTCTTCCATTATTAGATTTGCCATCATATATTCTGCTGCTGTCTCTGTATTTCTATGATGTATCTGTTTGTCTTTGATTGCTTTCTTCTGTTCGGTTGTAATATCAATGTGGTTTGCATTTGCATAGTGTTCCATTAGTGCATTTGCAGCCTTTTTTTCCTGTAAGCAAGGCATTTCCTTGTTTAATTGTTATTTGTTTGTTTCTAGGTCCTTCATTGTTCATGGCTTTCACTAGTTTCCATAGCTTGTTTCCATCCCTGTCAAAATTCAGGTTTTCTGTTTTTTCCCTCCAACAATCTCTTGTTGTTTGATGCTTTTATATTTTGCTGAGATGGCTTTGAGAGAGATATTCGCTTCAATTGTTTGTTCTCTCTCTGCTGTCTTCCTGGCATCTTCAACTTTGTCCTCCAAACTTTGTAGTTCTTCAGTCCAGTATGGTTTGTAATTTTTCCTCGCTCCTCTTGGAATAGACCCAGTGGCTGCCTGTATTATTGCTCTGTTTAGACTTTCCACCATTTGCTTCATGTTGCCATATCGTGTATTTATGTTTTCACAATATTTGTCTGTTAGTATGGCAAATCTGTCCCAATCTGCTCGTTTGTAATTCCAGCGGGGCATGGGCTTTTGCTCCTGTGGGACATACTCCATATTCATTACAAGCTTGATTGGTCTGTGGTCACTACCTGCTAATTGGTCCAGCACATGGCGATCGATTTTGTGGAGGATGTCTCCTGTGCAGAAAGCTAAGTCTGGAGTAGAAGTGGTCAGCCATCTTCTGGAGTAGAAGCTCGGTGTGTCATCCGCTTTGTTGAGTAGATGGAGATTTGAGTCTATTTCCCAGTCCTCCAATTCATCTCCTCTTTTGTCAGTATCTGGGTATCCCCATCTATCTGAACGGCTATTAAAGTCTCCGACAATAATGCAGTTTGTGTCAGTTATTTTCATGTTTGAGAGTGTAAGGTCCTTATCTGCTGGGCTATACAGATTGTAGATTCTTATTTTCACGTCCTTTATCATTATATCAACACCTATAATTTCCGTTTGGTTGTCAGAGATCACAGATACTTCGCTACAAGGTATTGTATTTCGTGTAAGTATTAGAACTCCTCCTTTGTGTCCTTCGCGGTCGAAACGTGTGGCCTGATATCCTCTGACTGAGAATTTGCGATTGGCGTTGAGGTGTGTCTCTTGAATGCATGCCACATCTATTTTATCTTTATGAAGACGCTGTGTTAGGGACTCTTTCTTCTTGTAAACTCCTTCGGCATTCCACTGTAGTATGTTGAGTGTCCGGGGTATTTGGTCAATAGCTCTTAACCTACTCCTCTGTGCCTTGACTCCACAGCACAGGGGAAGGTGACCACCAGTAGTCATGGGTGGACCCCCTCGAGGCAGGGGGCCCGGCACTATCGCCGCCTGATGGGACTTCACGGGATTAGCACCATAACGATTAATTTTGATTTGTGACATCATGAATTAAGTTACGTTGCACTGCTTTGTCAAGCCTGTGGCTCAGTACATCCGATTTCGACAAGCATTTATTCGGGATGCTTTCCCTAGCCTTTGACTGTCCCCAGTCTACCTACAAGGCAGCAGGTTTTACGTTGCACTGCTTTGTCAAGCCTGTGGCTCAGTACATCCGATTTCGACAAGCATTTATTCGGGGTGCTTTCCCTAGCCTTTGACTGTCCCCAGTCTACCTACAAGGCAGCAGGTTTGTGTGTCTCTTCGTCTGGTCCCTCTCCCTTGACCTGTCCGACATGGGTGGCCCTACCAGTAGCTGTGCTACCGTCGGCATAGCTCTTGGGGTCATTGGGACGCACAAGCCCCTCTACCTCGTCACGGTGGACACACAGCAGAGGGGAAACAGACTTTATTTTCAAAGGGTAAGAAATTGGGCACGCAGGCCCATCTTACATTCAGCCCTTCCAATCACTCATCTTTCGTTCATCAATAATGCATAATACATTCACATAGGAAGAAAACATTGTCAAATGAATGTTGTAAACATAAACAATGCATATTACCATGTTATGTGACACATACCCCAACCATCCACCCATCCCCCATCCACCCACACATCCCCCACACACACCCCCAGGCACACATACATACCCACACCATCCCCCACCTACACACATCTCCCCACCCACAAACACATCCTCCACTCATCGTATAACAACAGATAGACAGATAAACAGAGAGGCAGGTAGGCTGACAGACAAGCCATCCAGACACATACACTCGCCCAGTGTGTGTGAAAATTGACAAAATAAGACATGGATCCCGGGAAGGTTAACCTGGTCAACAAATGCCCGCAGAAGTCGGATGTGTCGGTCTAATGGCGCAAGAACGCAACTCTGCTGTAAACAGACACAACGCAATCACGTCCGAAAAAATAAACTCCGGATAAACGCAGAAGAAGAAGAAGAAGAAGAAGGCATGGATATAAATGTATTTTAAAACATTAAATGATTTCTCTCCTGTTGCATTCAGCAACAGCAATCCATGCAGTAACATTTCAAGCATCTTGACACAGTCTGTATTTGAACACATTTCATCCGTAGACATTTTGTACAACCTCACATGTCATCATCAGTATATTTAACTCTTTCATCATGTGTGTGGAGGGATTCATTATCTGGACAGCCAAAATTGAAGCCATTATGTTTTATTAGGGTGACAAAAAAAAAAAACAGAACCCAAAGAAAGTTTATTAAATCCTACAAAGGTCAAGCAAATTTCTTGAAATTTGGTGAACGTAAGGTTCAGTCTGTGTACTCATTATATCAGAAGTGGGATATTTACATCTGTCACTCAACACATCCAACTTCATCCTGGCATTTGTTATCTGGATTTACTCTAATACAATTTTAAAAAAAAATTAAGAAATAGTCTGTAGGGTGTTGCTTTTAAGTTTGCTAGGTCTTCTTTCCTTGGAGCTGTATTTTTGGTTCCTTCATTCATAATTTAATGAATGACTGTGAATTTTAAAAATCCATGACTAATGTATGATTTTACTGTCTTAAGACATCCTCTGTCTCCTGGGTGATTTCATAATTTGTCGGTCTGTATGTTCATAATCCAGCTAGTTGTGGAGTTAAGAAGTGGTGTTTTTGTCAATGTTCAACATTAATCTAATAGTAAACATGAGCTAAGTGAAATTTCATGTCTGTGTAAACTAACAAGGCAGTATTCAATAGATCCCATCGACATCTGAACACATTCTGTGTATGTCCATCACATATCCATTGTTGTTCACTTGAAAGAAATATTAATGTAACGTACATTGCGAAGGTGATAAAACCAACCAATCAAGTAATATGTCAGATTAGCAAAGTAATGTTCATATTTTAACCATAAACAAGGCAAGCTTATTTGCTAGTTATTTATTGTAATATTTTCATAAATTTCAGCCCTCACATGAACCAGCTTTGTCAGAGATATTCCAGAAAATCAGCATTGCAATATTCAAACACAGTATCCGCATCATTGACTTTTTCAAAGACCACGATAAACTCAGAAGTGGGGTGATTACAGAAAACCAGTTTGTTTGTGGCCTAAGTCTAGCTTGTGGGAAGCAAGCAATGCTTCAGCGATCTGAGATACAGAAAGTGGTGGAATTTTATCGTCTTCCAGATGGTAGAGTACAGTACAAGGAGTTCTGTGATGCCATGGAAAATGGTGGGGCATTCTACTTTGTTTGTTTGTTGTAGTTTATAATTAGAACTGCTGGAATTATTGTTTTTGTGAATATAATACCAGGTTAAGTAATTAATATGTAATATAAAGCTGATTTTATACAATATAGTATCCAAATATACCTATGTCCGCAAAATGACAGATAATAAATATTCACACCAATCCTATGCTACCAATGTGAAACGTGGACATTATCCAAATTACACTTACATAAAATCAACACCTGTGAGATGAGATGCATGAGAAGAGCTTGCCAAATTAATTATCCAAGACCGAATAAGAAATTATATTATCGGTGGGACAGTGGGATCAACACCTTGTGCTGAATGTATTGAAAAACAGAAGCTCAAATGGTTCAGCCATCTCTAGCACTGGTGCAACATCAAAGAAGATCTGATGCAAGAGCAAGAGGGCGCTCGAGAAGAAAATGAATTGATGACATCAAAGATATTGTACAATCACACAGAATGACACTGTCCATTGCCACCCATCAGTGCTAGAACATCAACTATCCTTTCCCATGATGTTTAACAACAAAAGTGGAAGATGATCTCATCTCTTCTCATCTCATCATGTTCCTCTTGTACCTTGCGGTGTCAGGGTGAAGTATAAACAGCAGGAGAGTGCCTGCTTATGGGCTTCATATATCAATATTCCCATGGACTGTTATTCCCTGCGTCCATCGTTTACATGGTTGGCCTCTTCCGCTGCTTCCATCAGGTCTGTACAACATTGCTTGTTGTGATATACTGTTAGTTGGTAACCTACTTGCATGGCCAAACCATTTGACTTGCTGCCTTCTAATAAAATCTAGCGCCGCTATAACCCCCCACTTTAGTCCTGATTTCTTCATTTCTGATCTTATCTCAAGACGTCATTATTTCAAGACGTCAGTGACCAATGGGAAATATTAAACCAAGCTGCAGATACAACCATCCCAAAAATAAAGATAATAGGTTGCAAGAAATGGATGATGGAAGACATCTTAAAACTCGTGGAAGTAAGAATAACAAAAGTAACAAGGAAAAATATGAAGAGATTCACAGGAAAATTAGGAAGCTATGCAAAGAGGCAAAAGAAACATGGCTTGAGGAAAATTGCAAGGAAATTGAAAACCAACACAACACCCGGAATACCAAATTAATGCACAAAAGAATTAATGACGTCACTAACAAAAGAACACACACATCAACGGGTTGCCTAAAAACCAAAGATGGCAAAATCATAACAGAAAAAGATCAGATTTTACATGCGTGGTCAGATTATGTGAAAGACCTTTATGATGATACAAGAGAAGAACATGATCATCAGAATAATAATGAAGGGCCATCAATTTTGAAGATGGAAGTTCTTCTTCTTCTTCGTTCATCCGGAGTTTTTTTTCCGGATGTGATTGCGTTGTGCCTGTTTACAGCAGAGCTGCGTTCTTGCGCCGTTAGGCAGACACATCCGACTTCTGCGGGCATTTGTTGACCGGGTTAACCTTCCCGGGGAGATGGAAGTTCAGAATGCTTTTAACCATATGAAAACTGGCAAGACCCTGGGTACAGATAACATCAAATAGAAATGATCAATGCCTTAGAGGAATATAGAATAGACCAAGTCACCAGACTGCTGAACGCAATATACGAAACTGGAGATATGCCTCCTGAATTATGTAATTCTATATTTATTGCAATCCCGAAGAAATCAGGAGCCTTGGAATGCGATCAACATCGAACAATTAGTATAATGAGCCACATCACAAAGATTCTGCTGAGAATTATCATGCGAAGAGTCAGGAAGAAAATACAACCCGATATAGGAGAATAATAATGTGGGTTTGTAGAAGGCAAGGACACAGTAAATGCTGTGTATATACTGAGAACAGTAATTGAACGTTCAATAGAAGTAAATAAAGATCTATATCTTTGCTTTATTGACTACACAAAGGCTTTCGATAAAGTGAGACATGTCGACATGATAAGGATGCTTGAAGATCTACAAATTGATGGAAAAGACCTTAGACTTGTAAAAAAATTGGAAACAACAAGCTGCCATCAGGTCAATATCAGCCTATTAAAAGAGGTGTGAGACAGGGATGTGCAATGTCTCCAGATCTTTTTCGCTAATAGAACCTATACTTTTGTATGGATGTGAAGCATGGACAATAAGCAGTCAAGCTGAAAAACTGCTGATGGCTGTGGAAATGTGGCTTCTGAGGAAAATGCAAAGAATACCATGGACAGACAGAAAAACCAATGAACAAGTCCTTCAAGAAACAAATGAAAATCGTACACTGATTAGAGACATTAGACGTAGACAGTCAAAATTTTTTTTTTTATGAGAAGAAATGAATTGGAGAACTTCGTGACGACTGGCAAGATCGAAGGGAAGAGACCAAGGGGAAGACCGAGAAGTAAATAACCTGGATGGCTTGGCCACGTGGCATGGTCGAGACAGGAACACAGATCTGATCCACGACTCTGGTGATCGAGTGAGATGGCATAACATGACTGCCCACGCTTATCGGCACAGCACATGATGGATGGATGCATTGTTTAAAATGTGAATACTTGCTCCTTATACTAACTTATAAAGCAGGAAATTGTCAATCAATCAATCAATAAATCATGTGCCATGTCGGAAAGCATGGGCGGTCATGACTCGCCATTTCACTTGATCACCAAAGTCATGGATCAGCTCAGTGTTCCTGTCTCGACCATGCCATGTGGTCAAGCCATCCAGGTATTTACTTCTCGGTCTTCCCCTTGGTCTGTTCCCTTTGATCTTGCCAGTTGTCACTAAGTTCTCCAATCCATTTCTTCTCATAACATGTCCAAAAAATTGTGACTGTCTACGTCTAATTTCTCTAATCAATTTACGTACGATTTTTATTTGTCTCCTGTAGCACTTGGTCATTGGTTTTTCTGTCTGTCCTTGGTACTTTTGCATTTTCCTCAGAAACAACATTTCTGCAGCCATCAGATGTTTTTCAGCTTCACTGCTCATTGTCCAAGTTTCACATCCATACAAAAGAACAGGCTCTATGTAGCACCTCAACACCCTTTTTCTCGTTTCAATTGACATCTTTTTATTGGTCAGTGTGTTTTTTATCTTGCTAAACGCAACTTTCACCATGGCGATTCTTGTTCTAATCTCTACAAGGCATCTTCGAGATAATTGAACTGAAATTTTCATCATTATATTAATAACATTATTTATTTTGGACTGGCTTGATAATTTATTAAATAATGTTTATTTCATACTTGCAGCATTTAATATTCCTCATTTGGAAAAGAAACCAACAGCGTATGCTAAGAGACCTGGAAAAGGAACTTTGTTTCGAGTAAGTGAAAGCTATTATAATGATATCAAGTAAGTGAAAGCTGTTATAATGGCTGTTGTAGCTACTGAGCTACGGTGGCATAATGTTAGTGCACTTGCCCACCAAGACTTGTTTAATACCCAGTAGAGACAGATTATTGTTCCTGACCAGTATGGCTCTATCAGACACATGAAGAATGACTAATAAACTACAGACATTCATTAATTGGTGCGGTGCTGAATAGAAGGGATGAACTGTCATGAAAGAATGGACATAGTGGAGCTCATGGAGAGGCTAAACAAATACCCGAGAATCAAGATGATGTTGCTGGGTAGGACATACATGGAGAAAACCTGATAATATTACAACTAGAGAATTCTCTGTCTGTTACCCACAGGACCACAGATTTAGAGACAGACGAAAAACATGGGCAAGGCATGGAGGAAGCTGAAAGAGATAGCAAAGGATAGGATGGCTTGGCATGAGTTGTTGTTATTTTTTTTTTTATTTTCGCTCGCTCGCTTTGAACTCAAGTGTAGTCCATGCACAATACTTCCAGTAGTGCTGGACTGAATTTTACATGTGGATTAGCTTTCCTAATAACAGTGTCCCTTGCCATCAGGCAAACCCACTCTAACTTCAAAGGTATTTGTAATTTACATTCCCAAGTCAAGGACGATAGGTCAACATTTTAGTCCAACTGTCCGGTGTAGGGTTTGAACCCCTTACCTCGGCATCAGCACATTGGATGTTTAAGAACACACGTTCTTATCCATTCGGTGATGCTGACCTCCATCATGAGTTGGTCCAGAGCCTATGTTCTATTGAGGGATAAAGGGCAGAAGAAGTTCCACTCTGGGATCAACCCAGGCTCCTACAAATGAGCACTGGGCAATTGTCAGAATTTTCTGGGAAATATTTGGGAAGGAAAAGTAACCGGGAATGAAACAGGTCAACTGATCTCATTATGTTGAGGTCTAGATTACGTGAAGGCCAAACACTTAACACTAATGGCAGTATTTGCTATGGGAATACCTTTACCTATAACTACTGTTTATCAGCATGAGCGTAGATCGATGTATACATATATATGAATATGTATTTCATTTATATATAGTTAGTTAGTTAGTTAGTCACGGTTCCAACTTCACAGCAACGGGTCGTCCCCATTATACTCCGTTCCTGTGCCAGTGAATATCACACAAAACGCCTCCCATTGCCCAATGTGAAAAAGACAGGAGTCTCGACAAACAACAGCCCGCACAGATACACTGTGCATAATGCCGCTGCCAGAATGTCAACGCAATAGTCCCACACGAAACATCCAGTTCATCTCTGATGGAATCGGCAGTAATTTTCCCATCTGGATGTTTCCTAGATGTTCACCCACACAGTACATGAAAATACAGTTCATCGTCGACGGCAGTGGCAGTCAACCAGATGCCCAGCAGCCACGCATTTCTGCATAAGGTAAAAACTGGTCAACTCTAGGACATAGCCAGCTGCCATCGCTCCGAACATGCAGTCACGTTCCAAAAAACCTCGGGCAGATTCAGAAGCATTTCACACGAAACTCGCAACTCAAAGTGTCGCGACACACACTCACTCAGTAGCAGGGCGACGGAACCATTCATTTATATATAAAACTGGTCGACTGATATAAATAATGGCAAACTATGTAAAGAGTAGAGAACTGTAGATAAAGAAAAGTGCAAAGGGATTTGTTTGATATACATTTTGAAAAAACAATAAAGCGTTGGAACGGGTAAATGCAGACTCAAAGAGATCAAGCTAGAACATAAGTGAGAAAATAGAGTATTCAGTTTTCTTACTGAATGGTTGATCCACGGAGGGGGGGGGGGGGGGGGGGGGGGTTGCAAAGAACGGAACACTTTAACGCACCATGCATGCTCCAAGAGGCAACTAAGAAGAGTTGATGTGAGGCTGATTACCTCATTCTGTAAAAAACTTTAGAATTCAATAAAATGTTACAAAATCGAGGAGCGGCTGGCCGAGTGGCTATATTCCGGATTCTCCTTCGGGAGACCTGGGTTCGAATCCTCGGTAAGGTGTGTAGTGTTTTTCTGTCGGGGGGCAAAAAGAAAACTCTAACCTGTATGTTCACGGCGACTGCACTAGCCAGGCAGCCTTAATTCCTCAGGCTCAAGACCCCTCTGCCATACACAGCAAGGTACTATGTTGGCGGTAAATGACAGTTTTTTGACTGTTACAAAATCCAGAAAATTATGAACAAGACTTCATGGGAGTTTGTTGAGGTCCTATAGTCAGCAGTTATAAAATGAAAAGAAGAAGAAGACAAAAGAAGGAGGAGGAGGAGGAGAAGGAAGAAGGAGAAGGAGGGGAGATGGAGAGGAGGGGGGGGGGGAGAGAAGAAGCAGCAATATCAAGAAAAGTAGAGTAGCAGTGTGATTAATCTACAAGTGGTATATAATTGAAATTACTGTGTGAATATGTGTATATTTCAGCTTGAAGGATTTATCTAATCACTTTAGTTTATGTTGTGTGATTTCTGCAGTATGTACCTGATGAGATGCAGTGCAATATGCCAGACAATAAATTGTGCAATCTATTGTTAGTGTCTTCATTATTTTAATCTGTTAGATTTGCTATGTTTCTGATTAATATCTATAGCATTATAAGTAGTGCCATCTATAATTATATGATCTTTTACTAATACTAGGGTCTAAAGCCCCTAAATGAGAAAGAAGAGGAGAGAATAAAGAAAGTTCTGGACACTATAGCAAACAAAGTTTCTAAGGAAAGAATCATGGTGTATCAGTACTTCAAGGACTTTGACAGGGTGAGTAGCAGTCTGCCAGTTGTCACTACATTTTCAGTTTTCTACAATTCTCATAACATGCCCAAAACATTTGACTTCCTGTAATTTCTCTATTTTTACAGTTTTATAAGTTTCTTGAAGGATTGCCACATTGGTTTTTCTGTCCACCTGTGATATTTTTTGTATGTTTCTCAGCTTGTCTGCTTATTTTTCATGATTCACATGTACACATCAAGAAGCCAAATAGTAAAGCAAAAACAAATTGAATATGAAATGTTAAGATATAGTAAACATATCACATTAACATGATAATCCCAGAAATGTATGACATGTGTGACAATTGGCTATTCCCTTTGAATCCAAGCCATTGCAAATATGTTGTCTAATTTGTTGTGCTTGGTCACAGGATCTAAAGAAATCTAGCTTCCCTAGTAACCACTCCAATGTATAATTTATACTATGTGTACATATTTAGCATCTTTGAAACTAATGCAGTTATGAATTTTCAAAACTGTTAATCCTTGTCTGGGCATCTGCTGTACACGTCTTCTGGAATTGAAAGAGTTAATTATATTTCCTGGAAATCAACAACATTACATATTAAAACTGAGTGGAGGTATGGCTGAGATATTATGGTGTTCGCCTCAGGTTCATACAGTACAGGCATAGGGCCAGGAATGTTTCCATGAACCACTGGTATCTAATGATATCACATGTTCCCCTGATCTCTTGGGTAGGGAGACTGTATACCAGGCCTTCTCATATATAGGTGGAAAACTGTTTTGCATGTTAAAAATCCCAGTCGGTTGAAAATCTCTAAGAGTAGGCTGTAAGAATGCTGCCCTGGCAAAATGTTTAGGAAAGAACTACGGGTGTCACCTTGGATGGAATCTGGTTACAGGGAGCAAACCTTACACAAATGCATGCTGGAGTTAAACACCCTGGCCTTTGAGGTGTGTATCTAGGTATGACACACTCCCTGCAAAAGATGTAAGAAGAATTGGAAGAAGTAAATAAAAGAAGAATCACACACACATATGCTAACACTTTAATTCTGCTGCTGTCTTAATCATAGCACACATGAAATAAATGAAAGGATATAGAAAGAGAAACATGGACTTTAAAAATAACAAAGATAATAATATAATAACACTATTTTAATCTTTCAAAGCTACAAGATGATGATAATTTTTCCATCTTGATGACAAGTTCTTAATTCATTACCAGTAGGATACATTTGCTGATTTTGTATGATTGTGCTATATATTTCATTCACAGTAAACAAATTGAAGAAAATACCAAGCGGATATAAAATTAATAATTTACGATCTTGAAAGAGGCCATCTATGATTAAAACTATTAAAGGTGGTAGAGCTGGATCACCTATGCCAGTTGGCAAGGCAGTTATGATGATAATGATGATGTTGACAACAAGAGTTATATTTATAGTATCAAAAACATGTTAACAATTGTTAAATAATTAAACTTTATATAAGATACATCACAAAAACATCTAGAGAATGTATTGTATTGTTCAGTCACCCTTTCTTGTCACATTTATTTATTTACAGTAATCTAAACTAGTAATTAGCAATAATTGCCCGGAAGAGGCTAATAAAAGTATAACATTATATTCAACTATAAGAAAATGACCAACATCAATCTTAGGCCGCGTAATGAGAAGAAATGCCTCAGAAAACCACATGAAGACTGGTAAGATCAGTGAGACAAGGGGCATCAGCAGACCATGAGAAATGATGCTTGATGAGATAAGATGGTGACATGGAGTAATATCATCAGCAGAGTTGATACAGAACACTGAAAACTGAGATCTGTGGAGAGGCATGAAAGTCAATGCCAGATGACAAGGCACATGATGATGATGATTGATCTAAATTTGTACACAAGATATCATAATTATTTTTGTTCATATTCAAACTGTCCTAGTTATATGTGTTCCACTAACAATGAGTAGTTCTTTATATTTCTCAATATTTTAGTCTAAAGCATACACAAGAGTTATAACACCATCCCAGTTTTGCCGCATTCTCCACTTCCTGGGACTCCACATAAATAATGAGGATTTGAGGCTTATCCTGGACAAATTTCAGGATCCAACAACTGGTGATGTCAACTATCCTGCCTTTGTTCAGGCTGTAGATCAAGGTAGAAATATTTTGTGTTTGAATTTATTTTCATAAAAGCAGTTATTTGTTTACATGTATTAGCTGCCATTATATAAAAATAGATATATGGAAATGATAGGTGTTTATGTGAACTTTGTCCAATTTACAAACAAATTGTGACAACAATATGTTGAGTAGAGCTGAAAAATTAAATTCCATGACATCTCATTCAAGTGTCAATGTAAATTATAAGCAAACATATTGTTGTGTGAATTAATGATGCAGAGGAAAATACAAAAGGCCAGGTCACCTTTGTCTATTGCTATATATATATATATATATATATATATATATATATATATATATATATATATATATATATATATATATATATATATGTATATATATGTATATAGAATTACCCTCTACAAAGCTGCTGGCTGTTTAAACATTACTGTTATAATTTGTCAATATTACGTACTTACTAAAAAAATTATTTGGAAATAAAGACTTATCACAACAACAGAAATGAGGTTCCTGAGAATAATACTCAATGTATCAAGAAGAGATAAGATCAGAAATGAAGAAATCAGGACTAAAGTGGGGGTTAAAGCAGTACTAGATTTTATTAGAAAGCAGCAAGTCAAATGGTTTGGCCATGCAAGTAGGTTACCAGTCAACAGCATACCACAACAAGCAATGATGTACAGACCAGATGGAAACAGAGGAAGAGGCCGACCATGTAAACGTTGGACGGAGGGAATAGCAGAGTCCATGGGAATATCGATATATGAAACCCATAATCGGGCACTCTCACGATGTTTATACTTCACCTCGACACCGCAAGGTACAAGAGGAACATGATGAGATGAGGTGAGGTAAAGACTTACACACATCAGGTTCAGCTTCAGCGAAGCTGAATGTACACATATAAATAAATTATTGTTCTTATGTGGCATTGGTGATCATGTCTGTCCATAGTCTTCTGTCTCTTGTGCTATGAATCATTTCTGATACTGATTCTCCTCCATGCCATGATGTCAAACTGCCCAGCATCTTTTCTCTTGGTCTCTCCCTGCCTCTCAGTCTTTGAACATGTCATAAGATAAATCCTTCAGGCTGAAATATACAACACATATTCACAGAAATTTGAATTGTCTAACATGATAATTTTAAACTGACTATCATGAAGGATTTATCTTACTGCTTTAGTTTATGATGTGTGATTTCTGCAGTATGTACCTGGCAAGATGCAGTGAAATATGCCACGCCATAAATCGTGCAATCTATTGTTTGTGTCTTCGTTATTCAAATAAACTTTTATTATTGTATGTTGCTTTGTTGCTCTGACAATATTATTTAATAATTGTTCTTATTTGTTCCTTAACATGCAACTGATCATGCATCTAAATGATTTCATTGTGGTGGTGATAATGATACAGATTTTTAAGTTAATGTAAGTGTCAAATAAAAATCTTAATTCAAATTTACTATGGGGAAACATTGTTTTGAAAAACTGTTTACTGAAAGTAAGTGAGAGTAGATCAGCATGGCCAGATGGATAAGAACGCGTGTTCTTAAACATCCGGTGTGCTGATGCCGAGATAAGCGGTTCAACCATTACACTGGACAGTTGGACTAAAATGTTGAACTGTCGTCCTTGACTTGGGGACATAAATTGCAAGTACCTCTGAAGTCGGAGTGGGTTCACCTGATGGCGAGGGACACTGTTAATAGGAAAAGCTAATCCACACGCAAATTTCAGTCCAACACTACTAGAAGTCATGTGTATGGACTATGCTTGAGTTAAAAATGAGCGAGAAAAAAAAAAAAAACAGAAAGTGAGAGTGAACTGCTTTACATGCCTTCAGGCATATTGGGCGTGTAGTTTTTTTAGACCAACTGGCACTTGAAGGTGATGTGTTCAATATCATACCGGCTAATTTTACTTCCAAAGATTTTTCCTTGTACACATTTTAGTCTGGGTTACCCAGATCAATTTTAAAAGTCAGACACAACCCCATGACCACCGGGCCAGAGGCAAGCCTAACAGTCACCTTGCTACCAGGGTTCCCACTTTCTTATTAGATCAACTATAAATACAACCTGAGTTTTTTTTCCAAGAACAACACATGATTTTTACAAATGGTACATACATTTTCTTTTCAGAATATGTTGGCCACACAATGGATGATGATAATACTGAGACAGAAGGAACAAATGTGAAAGCAAAAACTGTAAATGATTCCCAATGGGTTGAGAGTTCCCCAGTTTTGTTTGAAGAGCTCATGGCCAGGATTCGCCACATTGTTCTTGTCAACAGACTTCGGGTAGGCTTAGAAAGATTTAATATACATTTTATAGATATGCACTGTAGCACAGAAAAGAAAGCTATAAAGTTGAATGATTTGTAACAATTATTATGTTTGTATTTTAGGATTACATTGTTCATAGGTGATGATTTTGTGGCTTCATGCAAAAGATGTATAGTTAGGTTATTCTGGCTTATTCCGTCACAATGTATTTACCAACTATAAGATACATTTCAGGGAAAGTCCTATCCTTTTCTTCAAGCTCAAACACATGCAAATTATAAAACAATTGTTCACATGGATGATATACCACATGAGGCACCACTTGTTTCTTCTTCTTATCCTTCCCCTTTCTATGACGCTGATGCTTCTTCTTCTTCCTCTGCCCTGCTGCAGCTGTTTCTACTGCTTCCTCATTCTGCTGTTGGTGCAGCTGCTTATTCTTCTTTCGCTGCTTCTTATGCTCTTCTCCTTCTTTCTGCTGCTGCAGCTTTTTTTATTGCTTCCTCATTCGGCTCATGTTTTTACTTTTCTCCTGCTGCTGCTGGTGTTGTCAGCACTTCTGCTGCTTCCTTTGCATCTGCTTTTTCTTCCTCTCCTCTTTCTCCCCCTTCTTTCTATTTTTCTTCCCCTTTTCCCCGTCTTCTTCTCCTCATCCTCTATCCTTCTCCTCCTCTTCTTTTTTCCTCTGTTGAGGGGCGTATGTTACACCTAGTTATGCTCTTCAAAGGTCATTGTGTCTTACTTTGGCATGTATTTCTGTAAGCATTGTCCTCTAGATAGATATCCTCTTTGGCACAAGACTCTTCCTACCTGTTGGAGGGTTTTTCTGCCTAATAATTTTACCAGAGCAGCAGCTTACAGCTTAGACTGATGCAGTGAGAATGTTACCATGCGCAACTTGCACATGGCATCTACTGTATTTCACCTTTAGTTAAGAAACCTAGATATCTAACTCACTACCCAAAAGATCAGGGGGACATTTATCATTAGACACCAGCAGCCTTGGATAAATTCCCAGCCCAGTGCTGCGGTCAAACCTGACACTTTCTGAGTTTGAGGTGGAAACTGTAACCTCTCAGCCACGGCTCCTCCCCGTGAGTGCTGATCAGTACCTGTGAATTTAATTGTTGGCATTCACTCACTTTGAACTCAAGCGTAGTCCATAGACACTACTTCTAGTAGCACTGGGCTGAATTTTGAGTGTGGATTAGCTTTCCCTATTAACAGTGTCCCTCGCCATCAGGTGAACCCACTACAACTTCAGGGGTACTTGCAATTTATGTCCCCAACTCAAGAACGATAGGTCAATATTTTAGTCCAACTGTCCAGCATAGGGGCTGAACCCCTTACATCAGCATCAGCACACTGGATGTTTAAGAACACATGTTCTTATCCATTTGGCCATGCTGACCTCCGTACCTGTAAATTGATTTCCAATGTCTATAGTTTAATATGAAATGGTTAATAGTTAATGGTTAGTGAAGAATCATGGCACTCTGAGAAAATCCAGCACATGTTGCAATCTGTAGATGCTGATTAGTTTCACATATAGAGCATACACTTTACAAAGTTATATATATAAATACTAGCACCTTGCTGTCTTGACAGACAATATTTGTTACAATGTGCTTCAGAATAAGGTTTAATAACCTCTCTATAACACAAAACTTAGACTGAATTGTAGAGACCATGTGTTGCTCATGCAGCATGATCCCTCTCTCGGTCTGCCTAGTTTACTCCAGAGGAAAGGTAACACCAATAAGTCTAGAACAAAACAAGCTGCAGAAGCTGCTGGATCAGCAAAGCAAAGTTCTAATTGTCCGCCTGTCAGAGCTTTGATCCTAGACCAGTTGCCAACAAAGGCTTAGGGCCTGATCTGCTCTGCCATGACATTTAGTCTTTAGATTGAATTTCCTTGCACTAGGATAAGGGTGGTACACTCCCACTTATGATCCTCCGCCCGAAGCCGTTAGCACAATGTGTGGTGTCAGGTTTGGCGAGTGCCCCCAACACTCCGTGCTAACAGACAGCAGGTAGTACTGTCTACTGTACTCTGTCATATCTGACTAATAAAAGGTTCTGGCGAGGTTCATATGTAAAGTTGATGCTATATGTGCGTGTTTCACAAATGTAGGAATATTTTTTATTTGTTTCTCTTCAGGTGATTGAGTACTTTCAGGACTTTGATGCACTCAGAAGTGGATCTATCAGTATTGGCCAATTCAGAAGGGGACTGGCATTAATGGGACTAAGTAAAATTGGTCACCATGACTTGAATGACAGCCAATTTGGCATGCTTGTGGAACACTATCGAAACCCTCAGAAACCTGACCAAATCTTGTGGACAAAGTTCCATGATGACATAGAAAGTGGTATGATCTTCTGGCTAAATCCATTTTTAGTAAATTTTTGGTTGTTTATCATCAAGTGGAATGCCAACTGGCGCGGGGATCATTCTTCTCCACACCTTACAACCTCCAACAACATATACCTTTATGTGCTGGGAAAAAAGGTTGTCAAGGATCTTCTCTCACTGTTTTTCTCTATCTCTCTTTCCAAAAATCTCTCCAGCTGTCACAATATATTTCATACCTTCTCTTCTTATAATATGACCAAAAAATGACAATTGTCTATTTCTGATATTCGTGATAAGTTGTATTTTTGCAATAGGTTTTTTATACATTCCATTTTTCCAAATTTGTCATAACCCATATATTTATCATTTCCCATTATTTTATTGCTTCAATATGAGTTAAATGATTATTTACTAAATTGTATATTAATCCAAAGATTATACAAGTTAACAAATAATCATGCAATAATAATTTGTAACAACCACTAATAGTAACATCCTTTCTCAGATAGTTTTATAATATCCTTTCTCAGATAGTTTTATAACATCCTTTCTCAGATAGTTTTATAACTCTCTGAACTGTTACTATAGTTCAATAGATCCTCAAAAATTGAGCCATTGTAACCAGATCATAGTTAATCATCACTATCTTCCACTTTTGACATTAAGTGTAATGGGGAAGAATAAGAATAACCTGACAGCTGGGACTAGATAGTGTCATTCCAAGTTTTGTACAACGACTTTGATATCATCAATCCATTTTCTTCTTGGGTGCCCACTTGCTCACATGTCAGATCTTCTTTGGTGTAGTGCCAGTGGTGGTAACTGGTGGTGTTGTATTCTAGCAAGATGGCTGAACCATTTAGTCTTCTACCTTTCAATATATATGGCACAAGGTTTTGATTCTCCTGTCTGTCTGATAACATAATGTAAATTCTTTAACTTGCTTCCCAGGTATACTATTTATCTGTACATTTAGGTGGGTCCGCATGGCCGAATGGATAAGAACACATGTTCTTAAATATCTGGTGTGCTGATGCCGAGGTAAGTGGTTCAATCCCACTGGACAGCTGGACTAAAATGTTGACCTGTTGTCCTTGACTTGGGGACGTTAATATCAAAGTACCTCTGAAGTTGAAGTGGGTTTGCATGATGGCGAGGGATACTGTTAATAGGGAAAGCTAATCCACATGCAAAATTCAGTCCATCACGACTATAAATAGTATGTATGGACTATGTTTGAGTTCAAAGTGAGCAAGTGCAAACAAACAGCATCTGTAAATTTAGTGGGCCAGCAGATCTGCTAACGTGCCTTACTTCCATTTTGGTTTTGTTTATGCTCATATTGTATCTTCTGCCAGTTGAACTCAGCTTATTACTATGATTTTGTAGGCTGCCCTCGTCACTATAAAACAGGCATTTATCATCTTAAATAAAAGCTCATTTATTGTGGGTGGATCTGTTACATTGTCTAATGTAAAGAGTTCGACATTTTCTGAACCATTTCTTTCAAGGCTTGCTTCTTTCTATCTAGCAGGGAGGAGAGCACACACCATGTAGAACTCTGAAAATGGCCGAACTCCAAACAATATCATTATTTTGCATGCAAATTAATTGTGGTCACTGGAAAATATAAATATTGCACACTATATATCACTTTTGAGTTTGTGGAAAGTTATGGATAAAGAAAATTAAGCTAAAACAAACAAACCCTTAAAGCTAAATATATGTTGTATTCACGCATGCACATGCACACACACACGTACACGTGCAAGCAGTAAAATTGAAGACATCTTAAAGATCACTAAATAAACAAAACCCAGTTAGAAACATCAACAAATCTTTTTTTTTTCTTTTGGAGCTGAAACTTTGTGGGAGATCTTGAAAGGGTTGTTGTTGTCTTTTGGTTTTAGATCGAGCCAACATTATGAATACCCATAGAGGGTCGAGAAGACAAGGTGGCATTGTGGTTAGTGCACTTGCCTGCCAAGACAATGGTCTGGGTTCAATCTTTTTCTTACCGGTAGGGCTCTGTGGTCAATAGTCTCATAAAAATATTCAATATTCAGAATTTTCCGGAAGTTTTCTGGGAAGAAAAGGTAATGAGAAATTAAACTGGGTACCTACCTTATATGTTGTGATATAAAATTACACTTAACACCCCAATAATAAAAAAAAAAAGTCACTTAAAAGTCGACAGGGTCGACTTCATTGCACCGGGTTTTATCCCATATGGCTCGTCCCTTTCCGCAGCGCGGAAAGCGTCGCACAAAGCACGAACTCCGTAGCTTTTAGCAACGACCCACAGGAGTCTCCGAAACATTTAACTCGTAAACCGAAGGGTGCGGCCCGGAATTGAACCCACAACCTTCGGAGCACAAGTCAAACAGCTTGACCACTTCGCCACAGAGACTCCCAACACCCTAATGGCAGTATCTGCAGTGGGACTAAATTTATCATTTAGAGAGTTGGCTCAGTACAAGGACTTTCAACTGAAAGAGTCAACACTAATTGTTGTAATGACTGAAGATTAAAAATCCTAAGGAAGTTGAGACTGTAATGCCAATGATTTGGCAAAATCGTTAAGAAATAAAACCAACCCACAGGTCAAAAAGTTAGTTGCATATTCTTTACAGGATGTGGCAGTCAACCCCAGCATTTTTTGGCTGTTCGTGATTCTAGGGCAAGTTTACGTTCAGTAGTTTGCCATTGCTTTCTAAACGACCGGCACCCATACCATTTCATAAAAAACCAACGTAAGACGGTCTGCTACCAAATCGCCCGCACCTGTATTTCGAACGCGGTAGATGAGATTATGAACTGCATCCATAACTCCCTCGCCACGGAGCTGGCATGGGTAGATTGAGCCTATTACATTGGAAGGAATCTGTCTAGATGAAGCAAAATTTACATAAATGCATACTGAAGTTGCACACACTGACCTTTGAGGTGCAGAATAAGGTGTGACACACTTCCATCATAGTAGGGACAAAGAAGAAGAAGTGTCAAATTGAGGATGGAAGCAGAGGATCACTTTATAGCAATGATGGCTAGTCACTGACTGGTATGGTGACTGCTAAGAAGAAAAGCAATGGCAGACTATCTTCTTTACAGATGTTTATAAAACTTGCTTATGGGGCAAAGATCTGCATAGAACATCTACTGGATGATGGTGAATTAACAGCAAAATCTTGAAGCAATGTCTGCTGGAATTTTAAATTACATTGCTGGACTCATAAGTTAGGGTTACAATTTAAAGTAGTAAGACCTGTGAGCTCTCAGACTCTGAATATTGGACTTTCAATGGTCTTCTATATAACACATAACTTATGCTTTTGAAAATATCCTCTAGTAAAGAATATGCAACAGAAACATGAAGTTTTATTGGAAGAATTAGTGTTTCAGTTGGCTGTTTACTTGTATCAGTTCAGTGACACTCAAGAGATAATGTTAACTGTGCTATTTATTCTTTTCTCAGTTGTAAAGTTATGGTAAGCAAGATTTATGTCCTTTCTATTTTGTTATTGTTAATAACAATTGCCGGCTTCCTGGCCTAGAGGTTAGCGACTTTTCTCCGTAATCCGGTATACTCTCGTAAGTAACGTGACGTCAGTGAGATCAGCAGTGGTTCGAATCGCATCTATAAGTTACGGGGTATGTGAGCCGGCCGCTCAGAAAGCAATGGCAAACTACTGAGCGTAATCTTGCCAAGAAATCAACAATCAGCTGAAAGATGCTGATGTTAACAGCGATGTCCTGTAAAGGATATGCAAAACACTTAATAACAATTCCATGCAGAAAAAACTTTAAGTATAAACAGACAGCTTTTTTACACTAATTATCAACTATGCTTATACTGACATTACTATTTTTTATGCAACTAGTATTTACTCAAGAGAGACTGGAGCAAACTCCATCTGCTGTAGTTCCTCATCAAGAACTTTTCCGTGTTCCCAATTCTGGTACAATTGATTGGAGCAATGCATCAAAGGAACATATGGATCTCTATAATGCAACCATGGAACGTATGCAACACCGAGTAAAGAACAGACGTATTCTTTGCAAGCCAGTTTTCAAGGATTTTGACAGGTTTGATAATTGTCAACAAGTGGTAATATTAGCGTTATATACCTTGATAAATGTCTCTTTATGCTAAAATACTTTGTCAGTATTTATTAATATAAATATTTGTAAAGTGTATGATATTCTGAAAGACAAACAGACAATCATAACCAACTTAGCATATATAAAAACAAAATTGATTACAACTTAATGTGTATAAAACAATCATTGTTCTAGCTTAGCATATATAACAATCAATGATAATTCAGTCTTAGCATAAATAAAACATTCATGATTCTATCTTTGTGTATATAAAATAATCATGATTCTAGCTTAATGTATATCATATATCATGTTTATAGCTTAGTGAAGGGATTACTGATACAATTTGTAATCCCACATGCCGGCTGGCAATATGGCAGCAGACTACCCTGTGTTGATTTTTATACAGTGGTATGAGTGCTGGTAGGCGAGAAAGCAATGGCATACTACTGAACATAAACCTTTAAAGAAATCACAAACAGCCAAAAATTGCTGGCGTTTGACTGCGAAGTCCTGTAAAGGATATGCAGCTAAATTTATTTTTTAGCTTAGCATGTAATACAATCATTATCCTAGATTAATGTATATAAAATCATTCTTGATTCTAGCTTTGCAAATATAAAAATAAGATTCTAGCTCAGAGATATAGGACAATAATCTATCCAGCTTAGCATGTATGAAAGAATCTTCTGCTTCTTCTTCCTCATTTGTTCAATTTATTACACTGTACCTGCTTATAGCGAAGCTGCCAGATTTGTGTCTTTCACATTCATCTTTAGCAGGACATTTTTAGAACTGGATTTGCCTCACCTCTTCAACACATCCTATAAATATTCTTTTATGGGTAGATAGCCCCTTAGAGAGCAGATACTGCCATTAGGGTGTCTTCTTCTTCTTTTTCTTCTTCTGCGTTCATCCAGATTTTTTTTTTCCGGAAGTAACTGCGTTGTGCCTGTTTTACAGCAGAGCTGCGTTCTTGCGCCGTTAGGCCGACACATCCGACTTCTGCGGGCATTTGTTGACCGGGTTAACCTTCCCGGGCCATTAGGGGTCTAGTATTAGGCCTTTGCATATTCTAGGTCATGATATATGAGGCAGAGTGGCCAGTTCCCTTTCTTGTCACCTTTCCTTCCAGACAATTCCCGTAAATTTCTGAAAATTACCATTTTTAAAACACCCGTTTTTACGAGGTTGGTTCGACCTCCAGAGCCATGCTGGGCAGAAAAATTAATACTACCTCTGCTGAAGATTAAACCTGTACCTCTGTCTTGGCTATGACTCCTGTTAATGTTAACATTAAAATACTTACCCAAAATAGGGTATTTTAATGTTAACATTTTGCCAACACAGCAGCTTCCATCGCCTACTCTTTGCTTTTTCCAGCTACTAAGGAACTTTTGGTTTAGGTTTAGTTAGTGGATCAACATCACGGCACACTGGTGTAACCTATAAGTACGCCGTTATATTCCTAACTCAAGCCTGAGTCTAGAGAATCTCAGCTCAGTGCACGAACTCTGTAGTACCAGCGAGGATCCTGAAATACTTTGGGTAGATTTTCAACTCGAATTTTTGCCCGGGCAGTGCCGTTAGTCTACTCTTTTTCAATTTTTAACTGCCAAGGGATTTTTTACGTGCATAACAATACACACTGGCATCCGATCTTACTACGCAGAGACCAGGGGAAATTTTGTTACTAGAAGTCCATGTGAAAAAAATCCCGGCCCACACCGGGGCTTGAACCTGGGACCTCAAGCACTCAAGGTGGACACCATACTTCGAGACCACTCAGCCCCTTAAAGAAGGAACTTTTTCAGTGGGGGAAGTGTGGCTTGGAGATAAGATATAGATTTCTAACTCGAGCAGACTGGGTACCATTTATGTTGTGTGTTACAAAATAAGAAACCCAAGATTGGTATTGCACGTGTGTTACTGAGGCCCTTAAGAGAAGCAAAGAATTGTAACATTGTAACCTACCTTGCATAAGACGTGCATAAGGATTGGCATGAGACTGGCTACCTTATCCCATAGATAACATCGGCTGCAAAATCCAACAATCATGAACAAATCTTTCGTGGCTTTGTAAAGCTGGTGATCACAGTATTTCAATATAAAAATTTAGTATTCGCCCTTTTACTGCATTAGGAATTATTGGTGAGGAAAAGAACTGATTACCATGTATCAAGTTTTTTTTACATCTTGATCAGCACTAGATGGTTCTGAAACTTTCTAACCTTGTCTTGTCAATGGTGCCTATCATTTGCTGCTCTCCTTGATTCTGAGTCTATACTCTTGATAACTGGGTAATAAATATCATACTTCATTGGCTTTTGCCTTGGTTATCTAGGATTGTGATTTCAATTACCCTTGTTTAGTGGATATTTATTATATAAATTATGACCAATTTGCAACAGCCTTCACTTATACATTATTTTAAGTTGTTTTATGATTTTAATATCTTCTAAAATTTTACAATCGACTTTCCTTAACTCTGTCTATTTTCTTCATTATGTGAGATCACCAGATTTGTAAAATCTCCAGAGTTTTAATTATTTGAGTTTACAGTTCATGTTTCCCAACTGAACAGTGTGGAGAGTGCTTTTCTGTAATAGAATATTAAGGTTGTCAACATAAATATGTTTTTAATTTTCTGCTAATGCTATTAAAATGTTAATGCCACGCTTTCAGTGCACACCATCACTGATCACCTTTAGTTTAGATATGAAAATCTGGATATCTGCTTGATGTTTTGTCCTTCAGTTTTAAGGGGGCGTTCTTGCTATTGCCATGAACTGTATCATTTCATGTGATACATTTTATTGAGTGCTCCTGACTTGTCAAAATGTGTATAAAAATAAAACACTTTTGTATACTTTTTAAATTTACAGACACAACATAGGTCACATAACCTGCTCGCAGTTCCAACAATGTTTCAAAATTTTGGAGATTCCTGTAAATGAACAAGAGTTACATGCCCTGGAAGCACTGTATAGTAATGATATGGGTGTAAACTATTTGAAGTTCTTAGCAGACCTGGAGCCATCTGAACCTGTACCATTTATGTATATCAAACGCATTGAGGAATTAAGAAAAGTCAATGCTAAAAAGGCTCTGCCAGAACAAAAACCTGTGACAGATCTTGATAGTGTGCTTCTAAAGATCAAAACAAAAGTAAGTGTCTTCAAAATAAAATATGTGTTGTTTATATATATATATATATATATATATATATATATATATACATATATATATATATATATATACATATACATATATATATATATATATATATATATATATATATATATATATATATATATAAAGGTAACAAATCATGTCTAAAATACCTGGGAAAGTCAATAAGTAAGTCACAAATGGCTGTAGAAAAAATAACTAAATATAATAACAACCTGAGACCAGTTTATGTTTATACATACATTGTCCCTTTATTTCTCAACATAATTTCCACCAACATTGATGCATTTATCCTATCGTTTTATAAGTCCTCCAAAACTGGCTGCATAGAATTGCGTGCACTGTCTTCTAAACCACTTGTTCACTTCACATTCAACTTCGGCATCATTCGCGTCCTTGAGAAAATTTTTCTACCCAGCTGTGCACCGCTTTACGAGACAAACATTTGTCACAATAAACAGGAAGCATTTGCTTATGAATGTCCTTTGCAGGCAGTCCTTTTGCCCACAAAACATGCACAACAGCACGTTGCTCTTTGGTTGTACACTCCGTAAGTACAGTCGCCATTTTGTTTATGCGCTGCGCATGCGCATGAGACACCTAGGGCCACCTGATGAACAGGAATATAAAGTTCAATGTTGCTGTCACCTAATGACACCTGTAGAAAACACCAACTACATTTACCTGCCATACCACAGAACTGTGTGACTTACTTATTGACTCGCCCTCGTATACAATTAAAGCCAGTGGTATTAATTTGGGACAAGTGCAGAAATTTAAGAATCTTTATTTTTTCTTTTGTGCTCGCTCGCTTTAAACTCAAGCGTAGTCCATACACACTATTTATAGTAGTGATGGACTGAATTTTGCGTGTGGATTAGCTTTCCCTATGAACAGTGTCCCTTGCCATCAGGCAAACCCACTCCGACTTCAG
Source organism: Cepaea hortensis (assembly GCA_963921405.1). Classification (NCBI taxonomy): domain Eukaryota; kingdom Metazoa; phylum Mollusca; class Gastropoda; order Stylommatophora; family Helicidae; genus Cepaea; species Cepaea hortensis. The sequence goes on from OY992880.1 coordinate 117,610,379, forward strand.
AGGTACTTGTAATTTACGTCCCCCAAGTCAAGGACGACAGGTCAACATTTTAGTCCAGCTGTCTGATGTAGGAGTTGAACCGCTCACCTCGGCATCAGCACACCGGATGCTTAAGAACATGCATTCTTATCTATTCGGCCATGCTGGCCTGCATTTAAGTATCTATGCAGATGGATGGCGGTCTCCATGGTGAAGGGGTTACGGACACAGTTCGTGATCTTGCATACCCGCATTCGAAACACAGCTGCGCGTGATTTGGCAGCAGACAGCATTGCGCTGGTTGTTTAGGAAATGGTATGGGTGCTGGTCATTCAGAAAGCAATGGCAAACTACTCAACGTAAACTTGCCAAGACATCAACAACAGCAAAAAATCCTGGTGTCGACTGCAAACATCCTGTGAAGGTTATGCAACTAACTTGTTTAATGCAAATGGATAATGTCCAATGGTTGAAAAATAGGTGTCTGAAGGTAAGAGAATAGATTTCATTACACTGGGTTTCTTCTTCTTCTCCTGCGTTCATCCAGAGTTTTTTTTTGGACGTGATTGCGTTGTGCCTGTTTACAGCAGAGCTGCGTTCTTGTACCGTTAGGCCGACACATCCGACTTCTGCGGACATTTGTTGACCGGGTTAGCCTTCCCGATTACACTGGGTTTCATTCCATATGATTGAATCTCTTTCCACAGTACAGTCTCCCAAAAAGTGTTGCACATGGCACAAACTTCCAGCAATGATGCCCATTTCACTCATGAGCCGAATCACAGAGTCCAAAAACAAACCAATGACCTTCAGAGCACGAGAGAGGTGGCTTGATCATCTCATTATGGACCCCGAACATTACATTGATTATGTATAACAAAGATTAACAACAGAATAGGACCAGCAAAAACTGCAGTTTACTAAATGAACATCTTATACAATAAATCCTTGTGATTGGAGGTTAGAAAAGGTATTATTGCATGTTGCATAGAATCAGTTTTAATGTATGGCTCTGAATCCTGGTGAGTTATTAAACAAGCAAAAAATTTCTTTAGGCTTCAGATTGATTGATTGATTGATTGATTTAGGAATCGACATCACAGCATTCGGGGCATTCCCATAAGTGCTCCGTCCCCATCCTCAGCAGCCAGCGAAGAGTTCCAACACTAATAGTACCAGTAGCAATCTGATTATAAGTCCGTCTCACCTTTCCTCTGAGCATTGAGCGTCGGCCAGATCCCTTCGTCACTCCTCGTTGTCTCATTCTTGCCAGACCATGGTAATCCATTTGCTCCTCCGAGGTGTGCACGTGCTCCCACAAGGCCGCAACCACGTCTGCCTTGTCATGTATCAATACTCCACCAAGTTCTGCAGAGCCAGCCAATCTGTCCGCCTGTTCATTTCCCAGCACACCGGCATGCCCCGGAGAAAAGATCCAGGCGATGCTTGTCACCCGTGACCTCCGAAGCGAAGCAAGCCACTCCGCACGAAGTCTGCCTGTCCTCACCCTCGGAGAGGCTTCAGAGATGTGGTTTAACACAAGGATACTCAAAATTTCTTGGACAGTCAAAATAAGTAATCTAAATGTTTTAAAAGAGGCTAAGACACAATGAAACTTGTCTCAGAAATCAGAAAGACACAGAAGTCATTTTTGACCACATTATGAGAAGATCAGGGGGCTGAGTGGTCTGGAGGTATGGTGTCCACCTTGAGTGCTGGAGGTCCCGGGTTCAAACCTTCATGAGGGACGCAATTTTTTCACGTGGACTTCTAGTAACAAAATTTCCCCTGGTCTCTGGGTAGTAAGATCGGACACCTGTGTGTATTGTTGCGGACATAAAAAATCCCTTGGCAGTTGGAAAATTAAAGAGTAGCCTAATGTTGTTGCCCTGGCAAAATTTTGAGTTAAAAATCTACCCAAGGTATTTCACGATCCTTGCTGGTGCTACAGAGTTCATGCACTGAGCTGAGATTCTCCAGACTCAGGCTTGAGTTAAGAGTAGAACAGAGCACTTATGGATTACACCCGTGTGCCATGATGTTGATCCATCGACTAAACTAAACATTATAAGAAGAGAAAAGTGGAACATGTTGTGTCAGCTAGACAGATTTGTGAAAAGAAAGATAATGGAAGTCATTAGGAGAAGATTCTTTACAGCCTTTTGACATGGCGTGGAAAATTGTCAGCACACGAAACGATATATGTTGCTGGAGATCGCAAGATGTGGAGAAGTTTGATCACCTACACTAGTTGGCAAGGCACTTGATAATTTTGTAAAATTTTTAGAGATGAAAAGGCACTGATGTGCTAGGGTCTGGGATTGTAGTAACTAAGACCGCTCTTGGCTTGGGAGCCCAGTCCAACTCACAAATGGGGAATCAGTCATGGTCTCTTCTGCGGTGAAGCCTGCTGAGGATTAGACTTTGCAAAACTGCAAGAGAGTTGCAGAAATTCCTGATAATGATGGTATAGAATCAGCACCCAAGTCTTGCACTCACTGTTTCAAGAGCTCATGAGCATGCTATGGTTGGATGTGTTTCTTTCCCCCAGGGATGGAACAAAGTCATCACCTGTGAGATAGCCATTGTGAATCCTGTTAACAGATAATCTGATTTTTATGACAGCATTAATATAAGATAGTCTGTGAAAGAAAGGAAATAAGCGACTATGCTGGACTGCGTAAAGTAAGATGGCCAACTGTCTGTGTTTGGTGCTCAATGGTAGAGGTGTCAAATGGTTAAGGTGTGATGCCAAAAGCACAAGATCCATGACCTGGTGGTAAGGCCACAGATTGTATGATCTCTAGGAATTAAATGTGAAATATTACCTTTGACTGCTACCATATGTCATCTTAGTACTGTTGTCAGATAGAGATCTGTCATTGTGTCAGTCACATTGAAAGTGCATATGTCAGCATAGCATACCTAAGAATCTCAACATTCCTCAAAATTTCAATACTTTTACAGACATTGAAATATGCAATAGACACCATCATTACCTTGATAAAGAGGTTTTTCAACAAATACAATAGCAATATATTTTGTTTTTTATTTTACTTTTTCACGTATTGTCTCAATGACTGTCGTTTATATTCTTTTACACCAACAGGTCTGTAAAGAGAGAATTCGAGTTTATGAGTTCATGAAAGATTATGACAAGTTACGATCAGGACGCATGCAAAAAAATCTCTTCAGAAGGGCACTCAGCCTTGCTCGAATGGATCTGCAGGAATCAGAAATTGCAATTCTGGAAGACAGGTGTGAATGTGTACTGTTCATTTGGTTTCATAAAATGTTCCAATATTGCTACTAAATTATAAAGTGTGTAAATCACACAAATATTCAAGACTATGGTGACGGTTCACCAATACACACTGAAGCAGTTGAGCGAGCATTACATTACATGATGTAGGGAAAGGCATCCACCTCAGACAGTGCTCTTGTCAAGTTGCGAAATTTAAAAATCCCACAGCAATTGAAAATTACAAACAGCAGGCCATACAGTGATAATAGGGAAACAAAACTCGCTTACACTCAGGAAATAAATGACCGTAGACCCCGAGGTAGACCAAGAAGGCGGTGGAGAGATAATACATGTACAGACCTGCAAGCACTTGGAATCAACGACTGGCAAGAGAAGGTCCACCAGAGAGACGAATGGAGACGGATTGTATTTGCAGCAAAGAACCTCAATGGCTCGGAACGCTGAAGAAGAAGAAGAAGGCCATACAGTGGCTGCCCTGGCAAAATTGTTAGGAAAGAAAACCTATCCATAAGTAGACAGAGTCCGTGACCTTGGCTGGTATCGGCCTATGGAAGCAAACTTTACATAAATGAATGCTGAAGGCAGACACGCTGACTGTTAAGGTGTATAAACCAGGTGTGACACATTTCCTATGAAAGAGGAATGAAGAAACAGAAGATTTCCAGAGAAATTATCTAGTTCCCATTTTACAAGACTGGACTGACCTCATCATAAACAGTTGGAGAAATCTCTCCTTATATGGGAGTTGAGTTGAGTTGAGTTAAGAACCGACATCACTGCACTCAGGACATTCCCATATGTGCTCCATCCCCCTCGTTCAACAACCAGTGAAGAGTCATACTACAAATCGTTCCCACCGCTATGTGATTAAAAGTTCTCCTGGTCTTCCCTCTCAGTTTTGAGATTCTTCCAGAACCCCTGCTGATCCCCCGCAATCTCATTCTTTCCACATATGGGTTCTCAGTCTGTTCCTCCGCCTTCTCCACCTGGTCCCACAAGCGCACGACCACCTCCCCCTTGTCCATAGGCAAAATTCCACCAAGAGGTGCCTTCCCTGCTAGCCTATCAGCCTGTTCATTCCCTCGTACACCTGCATGGCCAGGGCAAAATATCCATACAATTCTCATGATCTGTGACCTCTGAAGCAACGAGAGCCATTCCACACAAAATATTCCTTTCTCCACCTTGCTAAGCATACTCTTTGAATCCGTAATGAATACAACGTGTGTTGCAGTAGTTCCTTATATGGGAATTTCACTGAGACTGTTGTACAACTATGTTGGTGCACTATCCACAAAGGCACTGTAGCTCATATTGTATGTGTTCCCAACCTGATGGCTCGCTGGGGTCTCAGTACGAAGACCAGGTCAGCACTGGCCAAGACCTTGAAGACCTTTTTGTGGTATAATCTTTCCACAGACTGGGTTCCCCACAGTCTGGTTAACATTGCAAGGACCACTATTCCTCTTCATTGATGTGATGTTGCAGTACTTGTCTTGGACACCCGACTGGTTTCTGAGTTTGGAGAGGTCAAGGAAATCTCTACTACAGAACTCTATGGAGATGGTACTTTGGTACAGGGTTGGGAGGAAAAACAACACACCAACACTTGGATAGATGCAATGTCTTTTATGGCTCAGATGACCCGAATGTCAATGCATTGACTTCAGAGTTACAACTCAAGATCTTTAATAGGATATAAAATGAACCAAAGCAACCAAGAAACACATTTCTGATTGTAGGAAAGTAGGGTTTTAGCAAGCTCCATAGAGCAACATAAATTTATTTAGATCTCATTACAAAATGGAAAGACTGTCATGTTAAGAAGTGAAGATGCTAGCTAGAGGTTTTTGTTTTGTTTTTCGTTCACTTGCTTTGAAGTCAAGCCTAGTCCATGCTAGTCCATAAACGTACTATTACGTCTAGTGCACTGGACGGATTTTTGCGTGTGGATTAGCTTTCCCTATTGCCAGTGTCCCTCACCATCAGTAAACCTCAGTAAATCCTCAGCAAACCCACTCCGACTTCAGAAGTACTTGTAATTTATGTCCTGAAATCAAGAATGAAAAGTCACCATTTGAGCTTAACTTACCAGTGTAGTAGTTGAACCCAGCACACCGGATTATTAAGAACAAACATTCTTATCTATTTGGCTATACTGACATCCCAGAAGCTGTTGTTTGACAATAGTGATTGATTAATAAACTTGTTTAACATTCTTCTCCACGAAGGTACCAGTCAGGATGTGATGTCGACTCTGTAGAATACCTGAACTTCTGTAGAGAAATAGAGTCCATATTTACAAAGGACCATCTGGAAAAGTTCCCCCAGGAAGAAATAATGCAATTCAAGCCAAATGAAGAATGGACTGTCAATGAACTGAGTGAGGGAGAAGAGGATTTAGTCAGAAAGTGCATGTTACGCATTGCTGAGAAGGTAAACAATTACAAATCCACAGTAGTTAATTTGTGATTTATTTTTACTGATGAATTCTTCTTTCTCTTCTTTGTTCCTCTTTGCAAGGGAAAACATCATGCCTAGCTATGTATCTCTCAGAGATCAGTGCGTCTGTCTTCGTCATACATTTTTGTACGATTTCCTTTCTCTATCCAAGATAATAGATCCTGTCTACTCATGGGTAGGTTTATTCCTAAATATATTTCCCAGGGCAGTAGCCTACTCTTTGCATTGTTTAAGTACCATGGAAAAATTAATGCATGCAGTTTGCACGTTGAACTTCCTGCTTTTGATCCTTATTCAAGAAGACTGAGTATCCAATCTCATTATCTAGGAGGAGTTCAAAGCAAAGTGTGATAGCGAATGAAAGAAGAAGCAAAATGTGATATTAAAAAAACCAACGCATTTTGTAAAATTCCCTGCCAAATGTGGACAACAAACCTGGTGACTTCTAAGCCAAAGATAGACTCTAAAATATATTAGCCATGCAGGCCCACTGAAAAATCATGTGTTGTTGACATGGTTGGTGTGCTGTTGACATGATTGGTATGCTGTTAAAATGGTTGTTGTGCAGTTGAAATGGTTGATGTGCTGTTGAAATGGTTGGTGTGCAGTTGAAATGGTTGATGTGCTGTTGAAATGGTTGGTGTGCAGTTGAAATGGTTGGTGTGCTGTTGAAATGGTTGGTGTGCTGCTGAAATGGTTGGTGTGCTGTTGAAATGGTAGTCGATGTGCTGTTGAAATGGTTGGTATGCTATTGAAACGGTTGAGGTACTGTTGAAATGGTTGGTGTGCAGTTGAAACGGGTGGTGTGCTGTTGAAATGGTTGGTGTGCTGTTGAAATAGTTGGTGTGCTGTTGAAATACGAGGGGAAGTCAATAAGTAAGTCACAAATGGCTGTAGAAAAATAACTAAATATGAAAATTTGAAACTAGTTTATTTTTCTACATACATTGTCCCTTTGTTTCTCAACATAATTTCCACCAACATTGATGCACTTATCCCATCGTTTTATCAGTCCTCCAAAACCGGCTGCATAGAACTGAGTGCTCTGTTTTCTAAAACACGTTTTCACTTCACATTCAACTTCGGCATCATTCACGAAATGTCTTCCGCCAAGGTGGGTTTTCAGTGGACCAAAAAGGTGGAAATCGCTAGGGGTTAAGTCGGAGCTGTAAGGTGGATGTTCCAGAACTTCCCGCCTTAGTTCGTTAATTTTCTCCTGTGTTGCAGCATGTTGCTCTTTGGTTGTATACTCCGTAAGTACAGTCGCCATTTTGTTTAAGCGCTGCGCATGAGACACCTAGCGCCACCTGATAAACAGGAATATAAAGTTCGATGTTGCTGTCACCTAATGACACCTGTAGAAAACACCAACTACATTTACCAGCCATCCCACAGAACTGTATGACTTACTTATTGTCTCGCCCTCATAGTTGGTGTGCTGTTGAAATGGTTGGTGTGCAGCTATATCCAGAAAGTTCACTTTGGTGCATGTTAAAGCTGCAAAGCATCTCCAGCAGCTACTAAATCACTCTATAGTCTCAGGACTCCGAGGACCTGCACTTTTATAAGTGACATCGGGCTGCAAAAAGTAGACATTGCAGCAGCACTGGAATGGACAACAATAACCTGGTACCAGAGATAACTTTTAAAGCTGGGATTATCAGTGTGAAACCGTTTTGTACTATACCCTAAACACATTTTGATTTTTCAGTTAAGCTATGTATACAATTTTTGCAGAAGTTTATCAAATTGTAACAGCAATTATTCACGTTATATCTGAAAAAATCTGATCATGTTGAGGCTTATTGTAAGCATTGTTCCTGCTGCACAAAATATGATGCTGTCTATAATGTGTGGTAAAAATGTAAAGAATCTATTTACACACTTAGAGGCATGAAGGCTATATGGTGCTAATCCCATATGTGTATAGACCAATCTGCACTTGATGTGTGATGTGGGTTAATATCAAACCAGCCACCTCTACATTGCAGGACATTTATCGATATCCATTTTAGGCTGGGTTAACCTGGGGAGCACCATGGTCAATTAACAACAAAATCAGCCTTAATGGATATTTGAGCACATGACTAATGGGCCACAACGTGCTAGCAATTGCACTATGGCTCCATAAAGTATGGTAGGAATAGTTAGTATGCCTAATTGGCATGTGCACTGTGCCATTTTATGCTGTGTTAATTGCTCTATTTAATATATGTTAGTAAGTAAATACATACCTTAGGTGCATTGAGCACATGTTAATTATATATGTTTGTATCACGCCAGCCATCTTTATTTCCCAAGATACCCATTTTAGGCTGAATCGACCTGGGAGACCAGTTCAATTTTGAAAACTAAAATCCAATTGATGCGTACTGAATCCATGACCTCCAGGTTGGCTGTCAGGTATCCAGCCACTATGCTACTGTAGCTCCAAAACCTATGTTAATCAAACTTTAAACAAGCTTTACAATTTAAACAAAACACTGCAATGTGTAATTCAATGATTGTTTCCATGCAGGTGTACAAAGAACGCATCCAACTCTTTCCTCTGTTTGAAGACTATGACACCGTGCACACTGGAGCAGTCTCAAAGTCACAGTTCAGGCGAGTCTTGACAACACTCAGGTTGGCCAATGTGGCCAGTGACACAGATTTTGGACTTCTGGGAAAGAGATTTCAAGCACAAGTTGGAGGTCGTACAGATGTGAACTATATTGCCTTTTGCAAAAGTATCTACGAGTTAGCAGGATTTGAAAATGATAAACCATAATACAATATCTGCAAAATTTATTTGAATTTAGGCTTTGAAATGTGTTTTATAGTGCATAGTCTTAGGCTACTGAGTAAATATTTATTCGCAGACACATATAAGCATAATTTAGACTCGTAAATCCATCCATCATGTGCCAAGCCGATAAGCGTGGCCGGTCATGTTTTGCCATCTCACTCGATCACTAGGGTCGTGGATCAGCCCCGTGTTTCTGTCTCTACCACGTCATGTGGCCAGGCCATCCAGGTATTTACTTCTTGGTCTTCCCCTTGGTCTCTTCCCTTCAATCTTGCCAGTTGTCACCAAGTTCTCCAATTCATTTCTTCTCATAACATGCCCAAAAAATGTTGACTGTTTATGTCTAATGTCTCTAATCAGTTTATGATCTTCATTTGTTTCTTGAAGGACTTGTTCATTTGTAGCATTGTAAATAGCTTTCTGTATCACATAATGAAGGAAAGTAAAATCACTCAGTAAACTTTATACAATATGTGCACTTGAAGACATCAAGGAACATTTATGTAGATGTCCTGATCAAATTTAATTAAGTGACATTTATGTAAATATACTGATGGAATTCCGTCAAGCGAAAAGTGAATGAAAGAAGAAAAAGAAGAATTCAAGCAACATATACTTAAATGTCCCGATAAATTCATTCAAATAATATTTATGTATTTTATTTTAGTATTTTATTATTAATAAATGTCTAGAGGAATTTATAACAACCAGTGGAAGATGCTTGACAAAGATTAAGAACAGATTAGGTCAAGCAAAAGCTGCATTTCAGAAAATGTAAAGTATTTTATGCAATAAGTCACTATCACTGAATGCAAGAAAGAGAGTGCTGAAATATTATATGTATACTTTTTTTGGGGCTCACTCGCTTTGAACTCAATTGTAGTCCATACACACACTATTTATAGTAGTGATGGGCTGAATTTTGCATGTGGATTAGCTTTCCTTATTAACAGTGTCCCTCGCCATCAGGTGAACCCACTCTAACTTCAGAGGTTCTTGTAATTTACGTCCCCAAGTCAAAGACGACAGGTAAACATCTTAGTCCAGCTGTCCGGTGTAGGGGTTGAACTGCTTACCTCAACATCAGCAGAACAGATGTTTAAGAACATACGTTCTTACCCATTCGACCATGCTGATCTGCAAAATGTTATATAGAATCCATTTTGCTGTATAGGCAATGAATCTCAAAACATTAATGTAAAAAGTAGAAAGAGCCTGGAGGCAGCAGAGATATGGTTCTTAAGATGAATCTTGTGAATACTTTAGACTGCCAGAGTAACTAACAATGATTGCCTGGAAGAGGTTAATTATAAGAAAAAGAAAAACAGCATTCTTTGGTCATGTTATGAGAAGGAAGGCACTGGAAAAATCATGACAACTGGAAAGATAAGTGGGAGCAGAGGCAGATCGAGAGAAATGATGCTAGATTGACTGAGGTGATGGCTGAATATCATCAGCAGAGTTGATCCAGAACATCAGTTGTTTAGATCTGTGGAGAGACATGAATGTCTATGCCCATTGGCAGAACACGTGATGCTGAATATTTACTGTATGTAGATTCCTGATCAACTTCACTGAAATAACGTTTTTGTGGACATCCTGATAAAATTCATTAAAATAACATGTGCTGAAACTGTCCTGATAAAATGCAATCAAATAACATGTGTTGAAACGTCCTGATCAAATTCAATCCAGCAACATTTATGTACACACCATGATCAAATTGAGGGCACCGCAGCTAGCACTGGATAGCAGGCTTGCCTGGCGCTTATGTCTTCAAATCATTCTGGTAGTAGGGATTCTGATTAAAACAGGCAGTTCTTCCTTAGCCTTTGACTGTCCCTAGGTTTTAGTCTTTTATTTGGCATGTCCATGCCTATTGACCTGTTCTTGTGGAAACTACCAGTAAATACTACACAATAGGCTTAGTTACTGGGGGTTAATAGGACATACCAGCGCCTATATCGTTACAAAGTAAAAATGGAAGAGATTGGGGGGGGGGGGGGGGTATTAAGTCTTTCTATCCCATAGAGATATTTTAAAATAATACCAGTGAATCAAAAGGAAGGACAACTGTTTCCATCTGAAGAATGCTAAAGAAACAACTTGGATATAAACAAGTACCATTCCTGGTCTGGTTTAAAAGGCGACCAATTTTCACACCTTGAGGCACACTGAGTATGTAGTACTAGTCCCATCTTTTGGGGTGTCTACTCGCTTTGAACTCAAGCGTAGCCCATCCACACTACTTCCAGTAGCGCTGGACTGAATTTTCCCATGTGGATTCGCTTTTACCTATTAAGTTTCCCTCACCATCAGGCAAACCCATAGTTTTATAAACCATCAGCACTTGATGGGTGATGGGGTCAATGTCGTATCTGCCACGTTTACTTCCAAGAACATTTCCAGATATCCATTTTAGGCTGGTCAGCTTGGGAGCCAAGTTCACATTAAATGTTCAGTGCCTCTATGTCTAATTTTTCTAATCAATTCATGGCTTTCATCAGTTTCTCGAAGGACTGCCTCATTTTGTTTCTCTGTCTGCCTATGGTATTCTTCTTAAGAAACATGCTATTTTAAGTATTTTCGAAGATGCTGTGCATAAATTGGATTATCTGTTACATTGTACCATTGAAAACAAAATGTGTGCTATTCTTTCCTGTCATTACTTTTGAAAAAAAAAAAAACATTTATAGCTCTTGAGTCTGTGAGTATTTTCACTAAATCCAAAAACAAAATATTTGCTTGCTTGCTTGTGTTCGCTGGCTGTGAACTCTAACGTGAAGTCCTGTATGTCGGATGAATACATCCTGTTGTCCAACATCAATGTAATGTCATACTGGACCTGAGGTTTGCGTGAGTATCCGTTGTCCAATGTCTGGCTTATTGGTGTGCAGACTGGTGGTTCCTCGCCATGCAGGCAGATACTCTCCGGCTTTGGAGAAATCATCGATCCTACTGATGTTAGCCAGGTCCCTTTGGGGCATGGTGTGGACGTGTCAGCAGGTCTTGGCCAGTATAGATCCCGGCTCTGGTGCCTTGGAAACACCTTTGCAGCCCACAAAATATTTGTTGTGGATACCACACTGGAGACATAATCAGTTAGTATTAGATATTATATTAGATGATGATCAAAATCAACTTGAATGATAAAATTTAGAAAGGCTTACTTTGCAGATAAATTGCTCAGTTTACATACTTGCTCCATTTCCTTTTTCATTAATTTGCACCTATTTTCAATAACACGCATATGTTATTTCTTTTCATTGTTATTTTTATTTATAGGAAAAAATGTTAAGTGAATGTATAAAACATTAAATAAAATTAATGAAGCAATTACTATTTTATACCTATACAGCAACAAATTAAAATGTGTTGCAAAAATTAATAGGACGGTTTTTATTTTATTTATTTTTCTTATATAACCAAATAACATAATCAGCTGTGCAAAAATTTTGTGATCTTCTAGCAAACTCAATAAATATTTGTTTTTATAATTGCAAGAGTTTGTTGTGATCATAATCGTTATGTGAAGACTGTCATGTCAGGTCTTTAGTCTAGTATGAAGTTTATGAAAATGTCACGCCTTCATTCCAGACTTGGAACATGCTCATAAACACTTTCTTTGAAATTTACGTGGTGGTTTTCCCTCTACTTTCCACATTCACATGGGTGGTTTTTAACTTCCAGCTACGATTCTGACTGGCAGGACAAAGGTTTTAAGGTCAAAAAGGCATGAGGGTCGACTTTATTACACCATGTTTTATCGCATATTTTGCCGATCTAGGAGGGTGCACATTCGAAGGGAATCGTTTACCCATGATTTGTGGGTAAGCTGATGAGTGTCAGAAGCATTTTTGATCACTGCATCTCTAGAGACCACCAACTCCAAGATCCCTGCCAGTTTGGTTTAGGTCAATGGTGGCCGTTTTATCCGTGGAGGATGTATGGCAGAAGTCTGGCAAGGGGTTTCGTAAAACCAGTACAGAGCTCGCTCTCTTTATACACATCACAACGGCCTTAACTTTCCCCATGCTTGTGACCGACATCACCACACCACAGTTGTTTATATTGCAATAGACCGCCTTGCGTTGGTTTTTTAACGAAATGGTATGGGTGTCGGTCGTTCAGAAAGCAATGGCAAACTTTTTTTTTTAAAGTTGTGTATCCCTTAACGCGGGACGTTGCAGTCAACACCAGCATTTTTCAGCTGCTGTTGATGTACTAGGCAAGTGTTACGTTCATTAGTTTGCCAATGCTTTATGAACGACCGGCTCCCATACCAGCACGTTATAACACAACGCGACACGGTCTGCTGCACAAATCGGTCGCAGCTGAGCTTCGAACGCCTGGTACCCGGCTCACGAACCGCGTTCGCAAGTCTTTAGCCACGGAGCGGACAGGTGTAAATTTGCCAAGAGATCACAACAGCAAAAAAAAAAAAAAAAACAATGCTGGTGTTGACTGCGACGTCCTGTTAAGGATATGCAACTAACTTTTTTAACGAAGGAGACATTAGACAATACAAAAATGTAAAGCTAAATCTATGCAGTTTTACGTTAAAATAATAAATGACCACCTGGAAGGCACAACAATTGCCGGGGGAACGTGGGATGTGTCAGTCAAAAGGTGCAAATTTGGCAACTCTCCACATCACTATGACGTCCAAAATTTCGGGAGTGCGAAAAAAAAAAGAAATATAAATTTGCAAAAAAAGATACAATAGAAACTAAAACTATAAGACAGAACGCCAGCTCCAAGGCGAGGGTGTTACGGACGCAGTTTGTTATTCCACATACCGCGTTCGAAACACTGCTGCGAGCAATTTGGCAGCAGACCTTAAACTTGCCAAGAGATCATAAACAGCATAACAATGTTGGCATTGTTGGAGTTGACTTGGACATTCTGTAAAGGAAATGAAACTAATTTTTTTTTTTTTTTTAAATAGGACAGAATGAGTGAAAGTAACGATTGATATAGAGTGGTTAATGTAATAGCTGGATGGAACGGCAGTCATGAACAGGATAATTTGTTTTTTGCACTCGCTCGCTTTGAACTCAAGTGTAGTCCAGACACTATTTACAGTAGCGATGGACTGAATCTTGCGTGTGGATTAGCTTTCCCTATTAACAGTGTCCCTTGCCATCAGGTGAACCTACTCCGACTTCAGAGGTACTTGTAATTTACGTCCCCAAGTCAAAGAGGACAGTTCAACATTTTAGTCCAACTGAGAAAGAGTGTATAGCTAATGAAACATCGATGGTAAAATACTTGCTCACCACCACGGAACACAGATTCAGTTCGCCAGTAACTGCAGACTTGGATTCTTGTGAAATCTGGATGACTTTGAGGTCGACCTTCAACTTCTTCTAACTGTTCTACCAGACGATACCACACGTAGCAGATCGGGAAAGTAACTCAATATATGTGTGTGTGAGTGTGTGTGCGTGTGCGTGTGAAAGAAGAAGACAAAGAATATATTTATTCAGCTCAGATATACCCTATAATTCTCCTGGCCGAATAGATAGGCACGAGCCAGACTGTGGTGCAGGATTGTGCAGAATAGTAGGTGGGACTGCTACTCCCTTGAGTTGTACCATAGGTACTACGATAGAAGCATCTCGCGAACAGTCTCTATAAGTTCAAGGCACAGGGAAAGGATACCGAGGACCCGGGAAGCTTAACTCCGTCAACAAATGGCCGCAGAAGTCGGATGTCTTGGCCTAGCGGAGCAAGAACCCAACTCTGTTGTTAACAGGCACAACGCAATCACGTCTGAAAAAACTCCGGGTGAACGCAGAAGAAGAATACCGAGGGAAACAACTCATACAGGTGTTATATAGGTGTCATCGGGAGATGGAAAGTCTTTAGGAGACCACCCAGACAGTAAAAGCAACCCAGCATGCAGAAGACAGGGTATCAGCTATAGTGCAGATAATATAAAACACTAGCTGACCCGGCCTGGCTTCGCCCAGTCCCTGGTGGGGAGCATCTCTTTTAATTCATATAAGTAGTCATATAAGTTCCCGTTCCCGTTACCGACTATCTGTCTGTCTGTCTGTCTGTCTGTCTGTCTGTCTGTCTGTCTGTCTGTCTGTCTGTCTGTCTGTCTGTATGTATGTATGTATGTATGTATGTATTTATGTCTTTCTGTCTGTCTTTCTGTCTGTCTGACCCGGCCCGGCATCGCCCAACCCCTGGTGTGGAGCATCTCATTTAATTCATATAAGTAGTCATATAAGCTCCCGTTCCCGTTCCCGACTATCTATCTGTCTGTCTATATGTCTGTCTGTCTGTCTGTCTGTCTGATCCGGCCCGGCTTCGCCCAGCACCTGATGGCGAGCATCTCATTTAATTCATATAAGTAGTCATATAAGTTCCCGTTCCCGACTGTCTGTCTGTCTGTCTGTCTGTCTGTCCGTCCCTCCCTCTGTCTGTCTGTCTGTCTGTCTGCCTGTCTGTCTAATCATTTATTGGTTGCAGTTAGAACAACCTTAGATAAACGAAGACCAACTTACAAAAAGCATTAGAAAGAGCACTTGAAAGATCTTTACATCTTCCCCAACAATTAACTTGGGTAAATGGAGCGGCGGCAGCAGCATCAGCAGAAGAAGGAAAAGGAGGAGTAGACAACTGCAGCGAAAAGGTGGGTCTGTCTATCTATCTGACCCGGCGTGGCTTCGCCCAGCTCCTGGCGGGTAGCGTCTCATTAAATTCATACAACAAAAAAAGTAACTTAAAAGAATGTCCTTCCACACACCATCCATTATTTTTAATGAAAACTCTTTCTAATCACCTGCATGACTACAGTAACTTCTTAAGCATAAAAAGATGAGTTACAATGTTATGCATTGTGCATTATTTTTATGAAAACTTTGAAAATGCCTTAAAGATTGTATCATTATTTATTATAACTCATATGCCGGTACATAACTATAGACACAGAGTTTATAAATCTTTGAAAACGATGCCACAATATGACTATAAGGTATACAGAAAAGTTATTCCCCTTGAAATAACTTTTACAGAGTTAGGTCCCCTGAGATATATGAAATTATAATGAAAAATGAAAAATGAAATAATATTGGGTAAGCAGCCGATTTCACACTAAAAAAATATGACAGTGGGCTGCGCTGGAATGAAAGGAAGGCGTGTAGAAAATTTCATCTCAATCGGATGGGCCGTTCGCGAGCGCATAAAGGACATATGGACATACAGACAGACAGACAGACGGACGGAGATCGCCTTTTATATATAAGACTAGCTGACCCTGCCCGGCTTCGCCCAGACCCTGGTGGGGAGCATCTCATTTAATTCATATAAGTAGTAATATAAGTTCTCATTCCCGTTACCGACTGACTGTCTGTCTGTCTGTCTGTCTGTCTGTCTGTCTGTCTGTCTGTCTGTCTGTCTGTCTGTCTGTCTGACCCGGCCCGGCATCGCTCAGCTCCTGGTGTGAAGCATCTCATTTAATTTATATAAGTAGTCATATAAGTTCATGTTCCCGACTGTCTATCTGTCTGTCTATCTGTCTGCCTGACCCTGTCCGGCTTCATTAAATTCATACAACAAAAAAAGTAACATAAAAGAACGTTCTTCCACACACAATCCATTATTTTTAATGAAAACTCTTTCTAATCACCTGCATGACTACAGTAACTTCTTAAGCAAAAAAAGATGAGTTACAATGTTATGCATTGTGCATCATGTTTATGAAAACTTTGAAAATGCCTTACAGATTGTATCATTATTTATTATAACTCATATGCCGGTACATAACTATGGACAAAGAGTTTATAAATCTTTGAAAACGATGCCACAATATGACTATAAGTTATACAGAAAAGTTATGCCCCTTGAAATAACTTTTACAGAGTTAGGTCCCCTGAGATATATGAAATTATGATGAAAAATGAAAAATGAAATAATACTGAGTAAGCAGGCGATTTCACACTAACAAAATATCACAGTTGGCAGCTCTGGAATGAAAGGAAGGCGTGTAGAAAATTTCATCTCAATCGGATGGGCCGTTCGCGAACGTATAAAGGACATACATAGATACATAGATACATAGATACATAAATACGGACGAAGATCGCCTTTTATATATAAGATAAGGACACATAGGCATCTACAGGAATGGCCGTTCGTGTCGTTCCCATCAGCTCTAACAGGGAAGGAGTGGTGCCGGCTTCTAGCTTCAACAGAGCCCACTAAGTAACCTGTGGCTCTACTAACCTAACGTGCGTGAGAGGGGAGGGTGAAGGGGGATAAAAATATAACAGCTTGGCCTTACAATGACCCGTTTGACCACAGGAGTGAAGAACTATACGCTAGAGCTTCGAATTTTGATGTCTTCAGCGTCCAAGAAACCCCATCTTAATGATACCCAGAGATTCTTCGTCCGTGGATACAAAGACAAGGAAGACAGATCAAAAGGAGGAATGCTCATACTGGTCAAAACTTTAACCCCAAAGGATGATTTGAGTTGAGTTGAGACAAGAATCGATATCACAGCACTCGGAACATTCACTTACGCTCTCCGCTCTCATGTTCAACAGCCAGCGAGGAGTCCCAATACTAATGGTACCCCAGAGGTGAGTAGATCCAATCAAAAGTAAAGTAAAAAAAAAAAACGGATCCTTTAACACGCCATACAGTATTGAGCCATACAGCCATTGAGTATATGGGGGATAGACATATTTGTAAAGACCAATCGGCACTTAGTGGCTGATGTGGTCAGTATCACAGCGATGGCTTCTATTTTTCAAGACATTTGCTGGTACCTAATCATTTCAAGCTCCAACCTGACATCTCCAAATGGCGACAGCGCCTCGCTGCAGAAACAAATCTACTCTCTACTTCTTTCTTCTACCTCTGTGAGCGCCAAACAATACACGAATACTTGCTTGCTTGTGTTCGCTGGTTGTGATCTCCAGCGTGAAGTCCTGTATGTCGGATGAAGACATCCTGTTGTCCAACATCAGTGTGATGTCATACTGAACTGAGGTTTGCGTGAGTATCCGTTGTCCCATGTCTGGCTTATTAGTGTGTAGAATGGTGGTTCATCGCCATACAGGCAGACACTCTCCGACTTCATAGGGATCAGCGATCCTACTGACGTTACCCGATGGGACCTGTTGCCCAGGACGCGCGACTAGGACGTGTCAGAAGGTCTTGCCCAGTATAGAACCTGGCTCTCCGTGCCTTGGAAACACCTCTGCTTCCCATTTTTTTTATTTTAGCATATCCTTTACAGGACTTAGCTGTCAACATCAGCATCTTTCAGCTGTATGTTGATCTCTTGGCAAGATTACGCTCAGTAGTTTGCCATTGCTTTCTGAGCGGCCGGCTCAGTATCCCGCAAGTCACGAGCGGGGGTCGAACCGCCTCAGCTCTCGCTCCGCTACGAGACTCTGCGTGATAAACGGGATTACAGAGAGAAAGTGTTGTAACCCCACAGCCAGAGAGACCGGCCTGCTTCCCATACGAGTACTTATTTATGAACACTTAAAGGGAGCTGATCAACGACACTGGTGATTCTTTTTCTTCTACTTTCGTTCGCTTGAAATTTGTCTATAACTGCAATGTTGTCTCGTGTATTAACTAAATTAACTGTCTCTTCCAGTTCACTCAGTGGTCCATGAAGACAAATCAGCCGACAAGCATACTCGCGCGTTAGAATATAAGTATTACAGAAGAGTATTAACAGATGTAGTCATTGAGTGGCAAACAAAAAGTAGGCTTCGACCTAACAAAAATGGATGGCGGAATAAGCGAAGCAGACTTGTATTACAGTAATGACTTTAAAGTAGTTAATATAGCAGACATGTATTATATTTCAAATTAAAATTAGTTGCCTAAGTAAAACTACTGTATATAATCCCACGGCGGATACGGGAAGTCACTTAAGTTGATTAATCATCTCATGACACTTAATCAGTTAACTGGACAAAAAAAAAAAAAAAAAAAAAGAGAGAGAACATTCAGATCTATCCACTAGTAAGTCAATATGGAAGAGGACTGGTTTGTCAGACAAAGAACATATTTTGGGGATGTTAAAAGACATTGATGTCTGGCAAAGATAACTACAGAGGGAGATGTTTTGGGCAAGCGGAGAAGAGGAAGACCACAATATAGATGGATTAAAGAGGTGATAGATAATCTACATATGACAGCAACAGAGACGGGGCACCTGGCGTATGATAGAGAGGAATGGTGAAAGACGGTGTGCGAAAAGTTATGCATAGGACAGGCCACTAGAGAATAATGATGATGATGATGATGATGTTGATGATGATGATGATGTTGATAATGATGTTGATGATGATGATGAAGATGTTGATGATGATGATGAGGACGATGTTGATGATGATGTTGATGATGATGATGATGATGACGACGATGTTGATGATGATGATGACGATGTTGATGATGATGATGATGATGATGATGATGATGATGTTGATGATGATGTTGATGATAACCCCCCCCCCCCCTTGAAACCCTAAAATTCTCCCCCCCCCCCGGGGGGGGGGGGGTGGGGGAAAATCCCCCACCGGTTGAGAACCACTGATTTAGTATGATATTTACTGGCATAGGAAAGGAGCATAATGGGGACAACCCGTTGCCGTGAAGTTGGAACGTCGACTAACTAACTAACTAACTAACTAACTAACTAACTAACTAACTAACTAACTAACTAACTAACTAACTAACTAACTAACTAACTAACTAGTAAGTAATTTGTTTTATTCAGGCCCCGCCCCTTTTTTCTCTTCTCTGCTCTTCTCTATCTTCACCTCCTTCTATCCATTTCTCCCACCCGCATTTACAGCAATAGGTTGTCTTTTAAATTTTTTATTATGTCTACATCATTCTATTTTATTCTTGATTGTTATTAAACTATAAAATAATTGTTAATAGTATCATCAATGCGCTTTTTCGTGTACAAAGGTTTTCTTGTGCTGAAACGTATTCCAATTTATTGTCCTTTTGTTTTAACCACCTTCAGTTGATGTCTCAGTTATGACCATTAATGTAGACCGAAGAAGGATCAATTAAATAATAGACACAAAAGATAGTTTAGTTTGTTATATGTTATTGATAATCATCATCATCATCATCCACTTCTGCCGTCAAGCGTCGTGGGGGGGGGGGGGGGATAATTTGCGTTCCAGCGTACGATGGGCGGCACTGGATGGTGTCATTCCGTGTGATTGTACAATGTCTTTGATGTCGTCAATCCATTTTCTTCTTGTACGTCCTCTTGGTCTCGTCGCAGATGATCTTTGATGTAAGGCCAGTGATTGTAGTTGATGGTTTGCATTCTAACGACATGGGCAAACCACTTGATCTTCTGTCTTTCAATAAATGTGGCACAAGGTGTTGATCCCACAATATGTCTGATAACAGCATTTCTTACTCAGTCTCGGATTGTTATGATGGCAGCTCTCCTCAGGCATCTCATCTCGCAGGTGTTGATTTTTGCGAAAGTGTGATTTGGATAAAGCCTAAGTTTGAGATTGGTAGCACAGGGTTGGTGTGAATATGCTGTTTATTTTCTGTTGTTTTGTGGTTTTGGGTATATTTGGATGTTTCAGTAAGGGTGATATTTGATATGTAAGTGCACTAGCTTTTTGACATCTGATTTCGATTTCTCTGTCCAATCTGCCATCTTCTGTGATCATACTTCCAAGACATTTCTTCTTCTTCTTCGGCGTTCATCCGGATTTTTTTTTTTCGGATGCGACTGCGTTGTGCCTGTTTACAGCAGAGCTGCGTTCTTGCGCCGTCAGGCCGACACATTCGACTTCTGCGGGCATTTGTTGACCGGGTTAACTTTCCCGGCTTCCAAGACATTTGAATTCTTTAACTTGTTTCAGAGTTGTGCTATTTATCTGTATACTTAGTCATTGATAATGCGAGTGTCTCATCTCATCTCATCATGTTCCTCTTGTACCTTGCGGTGTCGAGGTGAAGTATAAACTTCGTGAGAGTGCCCGATTATGGGCTTCATATATCGATATTCCCATGGACTCTGTTATTCCCTCCGTCCAACGTTTACGTGGTCGGCCTCTTCCTCTGATTCCATCTGGTCTGTACATCATTGCCTGTTGTGGTATGCTGTTGACTGGTAACCTACTTGCATGGCCAAACCATTTGACTTGCTGCTTTCTGATAAAATCTAGTGCTGCTTTAACCCCCACTTTAGTCCTGATTTCTTCATTTCTGATCTTATCTCTTCTTGACACGTTGAGTATTCTTCTCAGGAACCTCATTTCTGTTGTTGTGATTTTTCTTTTCTCTTTTTCTGTCATTGTCCAGATTTGGTATTGGTAGCATAGAGTTGGCAGGAAGATTGTGTTGTAAAGTGCTTTCATAGTAGTTATTGATACATGTGTGTTCTTTAGTATTGGTGCCATTTGTCCAATGAGTTTTGCCTTATTGCACCTATCTTCGATCTCGTCTTCCGATCTGCCATTTGATTATATTATACTTCATAGGTACTTGAAGCTCTTTACTTGTTTCAAGGGGTGTTAGTTTAGGTGAATTGTTGGTGTTTGTTCTTCTTTAGTTATTATAGTCACTACCTCTGTTTTGCTTGTGCTAATTTTCATGTTATGTTCCCTACACATTTCGTTTAGACTATTCATGTGGTCTTGTAATTCAGCTTCTTATTTTGCTATTAGTGCTTGGTCATCCGCAAACAGGAGTTCTCTAATGGTTAGATTTGCAGATGGTTCTTCTTCTGTGTTCTCGTCATGCGGTATTCTTGCTGTCTCTGCTTGGCTGGTTTCTTTACATATGTTGTCTATATATGTTATGAACAAGAGAGGGGACAGGACACAGCCTTGTCGTACTCCAGATCTTATGGTGAAGGGGTCTGAGTGTCCTCCAGTTGCTCTCACTATGCATTCACTGTTGTTGTATAAACTTCTACATAGGTTTGTTAGATGTGTACTCACTCCATATTGTTTAAGGATTTCCCACAGCTTGTTTCTTCTTCTGCGGTCATCCGGATTTTTTTTTCCGGATGTGACTGCGTTGTGCCTGTTTACAGCAGAGCTGCGTTCTTGCGCCGTTAGGCCGACACATCCGACTTCTGCGGGCATTTGTTGACCGGGTTAACCTTCCCGGGGGTTTCTTAGGACGTTTGAATCTCACTGTTGTGGTGTTATCCCCCATCCTAGCTGGCCCATATAGAACAGCCAAAGACATCCTGGTCAACCCTCAAGGGAAGGCAGGGGCAGACCATGGGCATTCCCCGCCATCCAAGGAGGCTTCCATACTTGCAGAGCCATCACACAGCGCTCTGGTACTGGGCTTACCCAATGAATCGTCACGTCCTGCACATGGCTGCTTAGCCTCACTTCCGTATATTGGGCCTTCCATTCACCATAGGCTGTTCTTCCGGAAACCAGAAGTATGCAGTCTGCAGATGACATCCACACAGTGAGCTTTCGATTAAGACTTTCCACATAATGGATTTGCTATCCAAGCAATATTCCATTTCGTGCCACTAGGACACTTTTTCCACCTTTTATGAAGCCCACACAGTGAGCTTTCGATTCGGACTTTTCACGTAATGGATTTGCTATCCAAGCAATATTCCATTTCGTGTCACTAGGACACTTTTTCCACCATTTACGAAGCCCACACAGTGAGCTTTTGATTCGGACTTTCCACGTAATGGATGTGCTATCCAAGCAATATTCCATTGCAAGCCTCTGGGACGCTTTTGTAACCGACATACCTGTGGTATGAAGTGTGGCAGTCTAAATACATCTTCATGCAACTTTAGATGTCAATCTGAATGTAGTTAAAGTAAGCTGTAGTCAACTTGAGCTTGTTGATATCTCCATAGAGCTTGTCCTCAAATGAAGCAGGCGTGGGCCAAAATATCTTTCTCTGTTCTGCATATATTGGGCACTCCTGCAGCAAATGTTTAGCTGTCATTTTACCAGTTCCACAATTACATTCATCGGTATCTCCTATCTTTAGTTTATTGAACAAGTGGTGTTTCAGCCTGTTATGTCCTGTGCGGAGTCTGAAGATTACTTGTTCTCTTCGGTCGAGTTTGTAATATGCATCATCCTTCTGGTTGCCTGGATGCTCTGATTCCCATTTGGTTCTATAAGTGCTTTTTATAAACCTTTTTGCCTCATTATAGGTTATGTCTATGTCAGGCTGTGGTAATCGTCCACCCTCTTTTGCTAGTCTGTCTGCCTCTTCATTTCCAGGTATACTGCAATGTGATGGGATCCACTGTGTTACAACTTTTTTGGATTTCTGGCATAGACGATGGAGTGCTGCTCTTAGGTCAGCTAGTTCTGTGCTGTTTTTGCTCTTCATTATTGAGACAGCTGACTTTGCATCTGTGAAGATAGCTATTTGCTTCTCTTTATTTTCCCCCATCAAGAGCATTTCTGCTGCAGTTTTCAAAGCCTCTACCTCCGCTTTGAAGTTACTTGAAAATTTTCCAGTTGCCACTGACTGTGTTTTTATCACTCCATTTTTTAAATTAAGGAGAATTCCTCCTCCTCTATTTTTAATTGAATCTTTGGCTGATCCATCTGTATATGCATGGGTTCAATTGCTGCTTGGTTAATGTTCTTTTATGTAGTTTAGGGTTATTTTTCTTCTTTCGGTTTCATTCTGAGTGTTCTTTTTCTCAATACCAGGAATGTTTTCTATCATCTCAGGCAGTTGCTGCTGTCTCCAAGCTGGGAAGTTGTGTGCATTGTAAATGGGCTTGACTGTTGATATGTTAAGTATGGAATCTGCCCTAATCTTTCGTTTTGCAGTTTCTACAAAGTTGCTACGCTTCAGTCTTCCTTTTCCAAAACCATTAAACCTGTTATACATAGGGTGGTCTGTCAATCTTCTAAATTTTTCTGCTTGTTGCTGGGCTCTGCTATCTCTTCTGTCCTGCATTGGTTGTAAACAAGTGATCTTTTCTAGTTCATTAATAGGCGTTGTCTTCAGGCTTCCAGTTATGATTCGCATTCCTTGGTTTTGGACTCTACTTATTTTGTTAAAGTTTGACTTAGCTGCTGTTGCCCAAGCTGCAATGCCACATTCCAGTACTGGCCTCACCCGTCCAGTATATAACTTCTTGAGAACTTTCTCATCTGCTCCCCACGTTGTACCAGCAAGCTTTTTCATGATTGCCATTCTCTGCCTTGCTCTTGTTCGATTTTTCTCAACCTGTGTCTTCCATGTCAGTCGACGATCAAAGGTGACTCCTAGATAGTGCTTGTTTCTATCTACTCTATCGAATGCCTTTTCTTGGTCGACAAAGGCTAAGTAGAGTGTTTCATTGAATTCGATTGATATTTCTATAAGTTGTCTAAGAGCAAAAATGGCATCTGTGCATCCTTTGTTTTTCCTAAATCCAAGCTGTGTTTCGCTAAGCTGGGGTGTATGTGAGTGTGTAATACATAACTCAGGACCGGAACAGTCAACGGAAATAGCCTGCCAGCCATTCGGCGCAGTGATAAACACGCTCATGCTCATTTGATTTCACCCACTACACTTCCTTTTTCCGGTGTATCGCAAAGCGTAAACATGGTGAGTGAAACCACTGTAGCATAATCTAGTTAGAATCTCTACATCTGAGGCATTTTATACTGAAATGGTACGTGTGTTTGATTATATTATTAGCAAGTGCAAACATTTAATGTGGATTTATAATCTATACGATGGTAGCGTTCTATTTTAATGAAATAATAATGTCATATCGACAATAGGTTTTACAATAAATTTCCTTGAAAAAGTTTTATGTAAAATGTGTGCGCCAGTAATATTATTTTGTGAAGCACAAAGTAGCTTATGGTAAAAAAAAAAAAAACGTTATTTCATAGTTCGTAAGCAAAAGTTTTCCAAACTAAACCAAATCAGCTTTTGTGTAACATATCTTAACAGTAATTTAATCTGCGTTTTGTATACATTTCAACGGATTTCGGATGCTCTGCGAATAAAACGTGGGCTTGATCGTAAACTGTTACTCCTCGATGTTTCACTTAAGTGTTCTTAGAAAGTTTAATGAATTGTTATAATTGAAAATACCAGAATTACTGGCTAACGACATTGTTATTCAACCGCATTTATTGAAGTGTCAGTGTTATTGTTAACAGGTTACAAATAAAAAATAAACTATTCATACTGCTGCATATTGGACGTGTATATGGTGCTGGGCGCATTTTCTTGATCGCAGTGTGACTATTTGAGTATTTAGCTGGCCGACATTGCCACCGACTTGTCTACCATCAGCTTAGAGCCATGTGGGTACAAACCCTCACACCTAAGACCGGCAGGTCCCCACACAACTGCATCTCCTGATAAAGAGAATTCTGTAACATGAACACACGGAGAAACAATAGTGTGGTGTAGTTTGAAAATGAGCCAGGATTATCATCCAGAGGCTTGTTCCAAAGTCTGCCAACCCACTTAGTCGGCTTTTATAGCACGCAGGAAACCTATGTAAAGTAAATAAATAATTGGGGGAGTTTGCCATTGCATATCGTGTTAGGCACACATTCTCGATCGGACACTTCATGGTGATATTCACCAAGGAGTAGGAAGGAGAAGGCTAGCTGAGATAGATTTTTAAGTCTAAATTTAAGAGTAATTGACAACTATCCCAGTACAGGTTTTTCTCCCTGACTGCTCCCTTGGTGTGTAAGTAACCCCCACCAATGTACACACACAACACGTATGCACAATTGGAATGACTGAACTATGGGTTAAAATACTACGTCATTTATTTACTAATCATATTATTAGACATCTGATGTTTTTCAATTGATGATAATGATGAATGTGTATAAGGTATGCACTACAGTAATCATGAAAGTGAAATGATTAATATAAAATACATAACTCTGAGTCCTGTCTGGATCAGTGAGAGGTCCGCTAACAGCAGTTATGCTCCGATCAGCAAACAGCAGTGGTCAGATCAGCGAACTCTTCAGTAGAACCAAGCCGGGCAGTGCCACCAAATTTACTGATACTGTTACCATTGTTACGGGTCAGATTAATGTGGTCACAGAATACCCCCACACACGGCGTTTTAATCCAAGTCTTTCCCACTCGTATGTTGCCACAATTACTAGATGGGTACTGTATTGAAAATGGCCGGGAAGGTTAACCTGGTTAACAAATGCCCACAAGTCAGAGGTGTCGACCTAACAACGCAAGAACACAGCTCTTCTGTGAACAGGCACAACGCAATCACGTCACAAAAAGCTTTCCTGATGAACGCAGAAGTATTGAAAATGGTAAATAAACAAAAAATCTTCTTGGGAGTGTGCTGTAATATACTATTGTATTTCAAACATTTTCCTGCTTAAGGCCATAATCAGGCACTCTCACGAAGTTTATACTTCACCTCGACACCGCAAGGTACAAGAGGAACATGAGATGAGATTATCTTTTATAGAATAGTTTGAGCAGAGGTCAGCATGGCCGAATGGATAAGGTGTGTACATCTGGTGTGCTGATGCCGAAGTAAGGGGCTCAATTCAACCCCATCACCGGACAGCTGCACTAAAATGTTGACTGCTCGTCCTTGACTTGGGGACATAAATTACAAGTACCTCTGATGGCTTAGGGACCCTGTTAATTGAATAGGGAAAACTAATCCACATGCAAAGTTAAGTCCATCACTACTAAAAGTGTTGTGTATGGGACAACACTTGCGTTAAAAGCGAAGGGGTGCAAAAAAAAAGATTCAGCAGGATTGTTCTTTGTACCAGTGATTAGTCTATTTTGTAAAACTACCACCTAGCCTACTTACGTATATTGTATATAGTATTGTATTGTATTTCTATGGCTGACATAGGTTCATTTACATGTGAACATGTTAATTTCAGGCTGACAGCGTAGCTACTGTTAGAACTAGGAAGTACATGACCAACAGGCTGCTTAGCAGAAAGCAGATGGTAAGCATATGTTTGACATGTCACTGTGTTGCAAAAGTATTATTTTGCATTATGTTGTTCATGTTTTATGTATTTGAAAGCTGATCTGAATGTATACATTTTCAGAGATGTTCGTACTCGTAGTGCAATGGGTGCGTAAATAATACTGTCATACCCTACCTCTGAAGTCTGATGGCGAGGGACACTGTTAATAGGGAAAGTTAATCCACTCGCAAAATTCAGTCCATACACTATAGTGTGTATGGTGTGACTTTGGTGTGTTCTTAAACATCCGGTGTGCTGATGCCGAAGTAAGGGGTACACCTGATAGCTGGACTAAAATGTTGACTGCTCGTCCTTGACTTGGGGACGTAAATTACAAGTACCTGTGAAGTCAGAGTGGGTTCGTCTGATGGCTGAGGGACAGTTAATCCAGACACTACTATAGTGTGTATGAACTACACTTCAGAGCGAGAGCTAAAAAACTCATACCCTCATGTTAACCGCATCACCTATTGAGTGCTGATTGGTCTATAAAATGTCTTAGCACTATGTACCAAAGTTGTCCCAAGGCATTATTTACATACCTAGAAGCAAATCATTTTCAACTGCCAAAATAAATCGGAAGATTGATTGATTGATCGATTTAGGAACCGACATCACAGCAATCGGGGCATTCCCATAAGCACTCCGTCCCCATCCTCAGCAGCCAACGAAGAGTTCCAACACTAATAATACCAGTAGCAATTTGATTATATGTCCGTCTCGGCTTTCATCTGAGCGTCTATTGTCGGCCAGATCCCCCCATCACTGCTCGCTGTCGCATTCTTGCCAGACCATGGTGATCCATTTGCTCCTCCTGGGTGTACATGTGCTCCCACAAGGCCGCAACCATGTCTTACTTATCATACATCACTACTCCACCAAGTTATGCAGAGCCAGCCAGTCTGTCCGCCTGTTCATTCCCCAGCACACCAGCATGCCCCGGAGAAAAGATCCAGACGATGCTTGTCACCCGTGACTTCCGAAACGAAGCAAGCCACTCTGCACAAAGCTTGCCTGTCCTCACCCTACTCAGCATGCTTTCTGAGTCAGTTACAATCACGATGTGTTTGTGTATCGTATTCTCCATCCAGCGGAAACCCGCACTGACCGCCTCCACCTCCATTCTTAAGCTAGATGTTGTGGCCAGGCTCTCTTGCACCAAACCGCAACCATTAGCTTTTGCTAAGAACCCCCAGGCACTTCTCCTGCCTCTCAACACCGAACCATCTGTGTATATAATCACATCACCCGGGCAAGCATTATCCTGAATTAGTTGCTGGATTTCCACTTCTGTGGCCTCTGGACAACAGACCTAACTTATGCCAACTCCCATCTTTCACCTAAGAGCTAACAGTTACAAACATTGCCATGTATACAAGTTACTTGTGAAACTGAATAGTTCAGTCCCATATGAGATACTTGTGTATGAACTGTTAGACCATCACATTCTCTGCTACGACATGAAATGGGATGGCCAATTCCCATATCCTTTTATTCCATAAATATTGTCAACTATTTTTATGAGTTTGGGTGTGGCCTCCGATCCATACTAGTTGACAAACCATTCCTGTATTGGACAATGGGGAGCAGTTTGGTGATAATCACTGGCACAGGAACGGAGCATAATGGGGATGACCCGTTGCCGTGAAGTTGGAACCTCGACTAACCAACTCCTGTCTGCTAGGAATTGAACCAGGACAACTCTTGGCAGCTATTCCTCTAAAAATTTTGCTTTGTACGTTCATAATGTAACTTTTTTCATTTTACCATTACCCCATCCTCGATTACCTCAAAAGTTATATTAGGGTCCATCTCTGGCTCAGATTAATAATCTTGTGACCGGGCCAGCAACAAATAAGATTAAATTGAAGGTGATTGTCCAAATCGGGTAATGGTGAGGTACTTGGAAATTATGTATATATGAATGTCCTTAGCAGGTTTCGCTCAACTCTAGGTTGATTTTCTATGTAATCTTACGTTGAGTTGTCCGACTGACTAGTACAGATGATGAAAGACCCTACCCTTACAAGAAAGTAATGGGCCCTTGCAGTATCCTGGGAAATACTACACAACTGACCTGAGGACAAATTATACAGGTCTGGTTGTCTCTGAGGACATTTGCAATGTCACACACCTAGTGGAATTTACAAACCTTTTCAACAAATCTCTCACATTGAAAGTATAAAAATCTGAAATGTTTGCAAGTTGTTTAACATTACCTGTAATTTGTGTTGTAGTGTTATAGTGTGATACATAATGCAGTTATATGACCTAGTGTTTACGGTTTGAATCTTTCATTTTCAGGTGGTTGATGTACTTCATCCAGGCAGAGCCACTCTTCCCAAAACAGAAATCAGAGAAAAGCTTGCCAAGATGTACAAAGTCACACCAGATGTTGTCTTTTGCTTTGGGTTCAAGACAAACTTCGGCGGTGGTAAAACTACTGGATTTGCCTTGGTTTATGACACATTGGACAAGGCCAAGAAATTTGAGCCTAAATACAGACTGGCACGAGTAAGTTCAGTAATGTGTTCTATATACAGATTAAAAAATACTGTATTGTGTTTAGTCTTTCTGGTTGGTGGCCATGCTTATTTTTCAGTCTTTGATTTATAGTTATGATTATTGCACCTTGAATGTTTTCCTGTTCAGTTTGCCAATCATTGTAATTTTAGAATTTTGCTAATGATAACGAAATATTACAATCTTCTTATTAACTGTCCTTATACTTATGCAAGTCTGCTTCGTGATCATGCCATGTCGATATGCATGGGTGATCAGTGTGCCATCTCACGATCACCAGTCTTGCACCAGATCTGTTCCTATTATGGTTAAGTGACTTAGTCATCCAGATATCTCCACCTTTCTGCTCATTTCTAGTTTATTCCTCATTTGTCCAAAACCCATGTCTAATTTTCTTTTTCTTGTTGACATCTTATTTCCATGCCTGTCTGTCAAACCTTCAGCTGGTAATTAAATTTTGTCTGTATGTTTTACTTCTCACACTTGTAATGGGAGACTGTTTACACATATGGGCAGATTGTGGAATCCAGTCATTTGAGTGTACACACTGCCATAAAATGCACAGATGTGACTAAAGACTGCCACAGTGGCTATCAGGAAATTCCTTGGCAAGTAAAGTTATTCAGCGTTACATTGACTGCATAACTCAGTGGAGTGCCAGTTAGCTTAGCACCATACGCCCAATACACTTTAAGGTGTGCACAGGGGTACATAACTACTAATGAGGTTCATGCGTTTTCCCCCCGTTGACAGGACGTCAAATGTTAAAATCACTTGTAGATCAAGGCTTGTGGCAGGAAGTCGAGGCATACAATTTCTGTAAGTAAATCTCTTGTTGTATGAATGGTGCAAATTTGGTCTAAATTATGCATTTAATCTTTTACAGCATGGATTGCTAGAAATCAAGAGAACAGGCAGAAAGCAGAGGAAGGAAAGAAAGAACAGACAGAAGAAAGTGAGAGGTACCGCAAAGACCAAAGTTGGTGCCGGCAAGGAGAAGAAGGTAATTGTTTGGGAGTTGATTTTTTTTTCTGTTTGTGTTTATTAAACCCGTTCACTGGACATTCTTAAATGACCCGAAAAACTTTACTTCCTGGTTGGCAAGCAACACATACTAAGATGCTTGGGACAACTCTAAAGAATGCAAGATGTGTGGTCGCTTGCATGCCAGTCCTGGCGAGCAAAGTTTTGGATTCATCACATTGAAGATCAAGGCCAGTCCTTGTCCCAGACTAGTGTTTGCACAGAATGCCAGTACTGAAGTGAAGAGGTGCATAAAGCACAACCCAGGCATATGATCACCCTTTCATGTTTCTATCAGGGTAGACTAGTATGTGTTTGCTCCTTTCACTGAGGATTGAGAGAAACATAAGTCTTACTTATTTGGCAGACATACTGTGATGCCTTGATTGGCTTTGATCAACATCTCTGCTGTCACATACCAGCTCTGTGATTGCTGTGGGACAATCTACTAAAATATTCTGAAGTGACTTGGTGATAAATCTTATTTTATTTAGCAGACCTCAGAACAGTAGTACTAAATTAGACTTAGTAACTGATTTAGTCTCATCAGTGATTATCCAATTGTCTACATATCATCATAATTAGTAATCACTTAAATCTATATTGCGTATTTAAATTGCATGTTTGTCCATTATATCTCTCCGTTTATAAGAAAAATATAATGGATACTTCATTTAATGCACATAGACATGTAATAGGCAGCAATACATTTTCACAAGAAAGCTGCAAATATAATTTAAATTTAAGTTTCAAAGTTAACTGACCTGGTGGTCATGTGTTGGAATCTCCATCGAAGTTGTTTAGTTTAGTTGTTGGATCAATAGCACGGCACACGGTTTAACCCATAAGTGAGTCTGGAGAAACTCGGCTCAATGCACGAACCCCGTTGCATCAGCGAGGATCCTAAAATACTTTGAAATACGAGTAGATTATTAACTCGATATTTTGCCCGGGCAGTGCCGTTACGCTACTCTTTGTCGATTTCCAACTGCCAAGGGACTTTTTACGTTTACGTGAGCAACAATACACACGGGCGGCCGATCTCACTACCCAGAGACCTGGGGAAATTTTATTACTGGAAGTCCAGGTGGATGTTGTAAAATAAATCCCGGTCCTCACCGGGGCCTGAACCCGGGACCTCCAGCACTCAAGGCGGACACCATACCTCGTGACCACACTCGGCCTACACTGGGGGGATGGAAAATGTCCTGGGAAGTAAAGACAACCGGCATGTTATTGGCCATATTACCAAAAATACTTGTAGTATGTTATAATTTGACAGCTAGGAAAAGCTGTGATGAAATATTTTTCTAGTGTCATCAGTCACAATTGTAGACACCAACAGAACAAAAGTTCCTAGAATATCGTGGACTATAAAGAAAGATACTGAAATTGTCTGAATCTGAGCATCGAAGAAAACATGCTGAACGAGTCATGGAAACTGAAGTACCTTATATTAAATGTCAGTGGCTTGGAAGGAACAGTACTGAAAACGTGACACACAAAAGTGACATACTGCAATGAACCAGCTGCATGACAATGATTCTGTTATTACTTGCTTTAACACTTATTATAGTAAAACGTCTAAATTTGATATTGGTTAAATTGTCCCACATATTGTCATTTTATGCATTATACAAATCAGTTACGACATTGTACAATTATTTATCCATATGTGATGTGTGTCACACTTTGTGAACTGTTTTTCTATCTTATTTCACTAGTAATGGCCTTTACACTGAATTATTAACTTGTTGATTTTAAGCTGTGATTGAATGTTGTATAATTTCTTAATTTTTTTTTATTTTTCAGTAATCTGCGGTTCTATTACATCAAGCTATGGTGTATTATTTTTCATGTGAGGAATAAACTAATTGAATTGATGTGTGTCTTGTGTAGTATGTATTGTTCGTTTGTATATGTCCCCATAAATTGGGGACCAATCTTGTTTGACTAGTTAATATGCAAGTTAAAGCAAATAAAGAAGTAAAGAAATGAATTTACAATTTAAATAAATGGAACCATTTGAGTACTTCTTTACACAGAATGTAAAACAGGTTTGATACAATAAGAAAATTATAGCAAATTAAAACACCATGGGTACATATGGGCTATGTCTGCTAAAGATATGGAGGCAGGGAAAGCACAGAAGAGTAAGAAAAGATTGTAAATAGGCTGTGATGGCAATTTACGCATGCTATATGTGCCATGCAAACATTTTGCAGGACACATTTAGCATATGTAAATTGTCTACCACAACCTATTCATGCCACTCCGCATTTCTATCCTTGGTACTCCGGATAAAACATGCTATTCCCACATGGCACTGCTTCACCAGATAGGGCATTTTGGTTAAGATAGGGAGTTTGAAAGTATTATGGGACAAGACAAGTTGGTGGGTGACTGGAGACCTGAAGCTTGAATGACTGTTTAGAGCAGTGGTTCTCAACCTTTTTTGGCCTGTGCCCCCCTTCACATTTTTAGAACCTCATTCCCCGCCTTTCATATTTCCTACCTAAAAATCACAGCGCCCCTACACAGTATACGCCCCCCCCCCCCCCCCGTGGGGAATTCCCCACCGGTTGAGAACCACTGGTTTAGAGAATTAGGACATTCTGTTAGTGTCACACAAATTAAACACATTGAATATTCAGTTAGCACATGTCATCTTTCATTTGGTTGCAAAGCCTGTGGGCAATGACTTCCTGTTTAAAATAGTTCAAATGAATACACAAAGAGTTAACTCAATATTATGAATACTGTTATCAACTAGGATAATGATTTTCCCATTTGAAACACTGTTCAAGTGATGAAATTAATTAGTTAAATGATTAATCAGTGAATGTGAAGTACATCAATGATCTATTGAATAACTAGCCGTTCAGAAATTAAGCATAAAACGTGTGACGTCAATTTGTTCACAACAGATTTCATTTATATGAAAATTGACGCAGAACATGAGGTATTCAAATATTCTATTGCATGAAATATTGCCTTTGAGGAAAGAAAAATTAAACCTGCATACGCTTGCTAGGGGAAAGGTTCATATCAAATTGGGGAAGGTTAGCATGGCTGAATGGATAAAAGCGCTCGTTCTGACACATCCGGTATGAAATATCTCTGAAGTCTGTGAAGCCTGATGCGAAGGACATTAGTACAAAGGAAAGCTTTATAGACCACACTTGTGGAGAATTTGAATCTTCTGATTAGGGCTTTCACATATGCAAACTGGAACAAAAAAATGGTGACTCGAGGCATTTTAGATTATCAGTAGAATAATTGTACTAAACTTAATAAATGACGAAAGCTTAGAAAAATTATCAACACAATGCAGAAGTTACTTTGTCATAATGAATAGCATGTAGCAAAGCACATTGTCCATCATATGTTGTCCCATTGCTCTATCCTTTGATTGCACTCATCCAGTGGTATTTCATGCTTATCAACCTGTTTATATATCAATACAACAAAGCCAAATAAGAGAACTGGTTTTACCCGCAGAAGTCGGATGTGTCGGCCTAACGGCGCAAGAACGCAGCTCTGCTGTAAACAGGCACAACGCAATAACGTCCGAAAAAAAACTCCGGATGAACGAAGTTGAAGAAGAACTGGTTTAAAAAAAATGTCACCAGATATAATCAGTGGATAGAAATACACAGAAAGTGAGCTGTTTTGAATGTCTAGGTTTGCAGATGGTTGAAATGGCAGAAATTGTGTGAAAAAACACATTTTATGAAAATTAAGTCGTGTGTACTGTTGCGCACATAAAAAATCCCTTGGCAGTTGGAAATCAAAAAAGAGTAGCCAAATGGCGCTGCCCAGGCAACATTTCGAGGTAAAAATCTACCCTAAGTATTTCAGGATCCTCGCCGGTGCTACTGAGTTCTGTGCACTGAGTTGGGACTCAGGTTTGAGTTAGGAGAACGAAGCACTTATGGGTTGCACTAGTGTGCCATGATGTTGATACATCAACTAAACATCAAAATAAGCGAAAGGCATTCAAAAATAGATTGGTTAAGTGAAATAAACTTGAGGAAAATTAGATATTCTGAGGATTAAAACGACATGAATGCATGGAGAAAGTTTACTGTGGCTGGTAATGTAGATTTCAAGAATTTCTCTTTCTACCCATTATAACCCCATTGGGATTCAAGATGCCACGGACATGAAAATGACCTAGGACATTGGCTTATGATAGAGAGATATGAAGAAACACTTGTGGTGAATAAGTTATGCACAGGACAAGCAAGTGTATAGTTTATGTTATTAATACACAGAATGATGTTCAGTATTCTCAAACATCTCATCTGAGTTGTAGTTTTCTGTAATGTGATCAACCCCAACAATCTGTCCACTATTTTCTGCTAGAATCACAAGAGTAAATGAACATGAGTACCACCTCATCAGTCATCATCAAGTGCCTTGCCAGCTGGCGTAGGCAAGACTCTTGTCTTTGGTGTTCTGGTTCAACTCTGTTGTTGATATTCATCCATGGCACTGTCTCGGTTCACCTATTTCTCTTAGCCTGTCTCTCTTGGAAGGGAGAGGGAGTATGAGTGATTTAGTGTTTGTGTGTCCAATTTGTGACCCTTTGAAAATATTTTCATTCGTTATCTTTCCAGTCATGATATTCTGCAATGCTTCACTTTTCATCATTGATATCACCATTTTTACTGTTTTATTGATATTTAAGGAGAGTCCCTTTCATTGCACTCTGTTCCTATAATGTCCATCAATTATTGTAGATCTTTAGTATTATACATGATCAATACCTTGTTATCTGCACACGTAGATTGTTTATATTACAACCTCTGATTTGTATTCCTGTCTTCTCTTTGATCTATTATTTAGCCATAGAGAGAGGAGATCCAGTGACAAAACACATTCATGACCTACTAGCTTTTTTTGTTCATAATTTCCCTCTTATTTTGCGCTCGCTCGCATTGAACTTAGTCTTCACCATCAGAAGTACTTGCAATTAACGCCCCAAGTCGAGGACTCTTACCACGCGTGCGAAACACAGCGGTGACTGATTTGGAAGCAGACAGTGTCGCACTGGGATTTTGCATGTTTCAGCATAATACTGGATAAATATCCCTCAACTGTCACTCTCATTTACTGCCAATATAGTACCTTGCGGTGTATGGCAGGGTGGGGGGTGTCTTTGAGCCTGAAGAATTAAGGCCCTGGCTAGTGCAGTCGCCACAAACTGCAGGTTAGGATTTTCTTTTTCTCCCTAGACAGAAAAAAATCCCACACCTTACCGAGTATTCGAACCCGAGTTTCCTGAAGGAAAATCTGATGTTCTAGCCACTTGGCTGGCCGCTCCTCTGCATCCCACATTTTGGTTAATATTTCTACTCCAAATTCTCAAAATATAGTGATCTTCTCAGCTGTGTTTTCTTTCTTCATACGTATGATAGTGTCAGCGACTTCTTTTAAAATAGGACCATATGTTACTTTCTTCTGTTAATTCTCCACCACATTCCACCTCTTCATTATATCACTTTCCTCAAAATATCTTTCCTATTTTTGATTTCAAACACCTTTTTACTCTTATTTTTCTTATTGTGAGCTCACTGATTTGTCTGTGCATATTGATTTTGTATCTTAGAATTTAATTCAATTTTCTTGCACTGCTATCACCTGCACCTGGACTATTCTCGTGAAAACGTTTGTCAATCTCTAGGCTGCAAATAAGCTAAACAAAATTTGTTACCCACCAACCCTCTTTTAGTAGATAGGTTATACAGTGAACAACTAGGGTTAGAATTGTAAGAAAACAGATTATGGTCGTCTCTAAGAAGCAAAAAATACCACAATGTAATATACGTATATCCTGCTTCGTGGCTAAAGGCTTGCGAACGCGGTTTGTGAGCCGGTACCAGGCGTTCAAAGCTCAGCTGCGACTGATTTGTGCAGCAGAGCGTGTCGCGTTGTGTTATAACGTGCTGGTATGGGAGACGGTCGTTCAGAAAGCAATGTCAAACTTCTGAACGTAACACTTGCTTAGTACATCAACAGCAGCTGAAAAATGCTGGTGTTGACTGCAACGTCCCGTAAGTTAGTTAGTTAGTTAGTTAGTCGACAGATCATCCTCGCTGCACATCGAACCATTCAGTCCATAAGTGCTCGGATCCCCTCCTCAGCAAATCCCGCAGCGTGTAGCGGCTAACGACGCCAGTTCTGTGTTGGTTTATCAATCTTCTTTGGCTTCCTGCGTAGTGTTCTTGTTTGGCCACACCTCTTTTAATTTGATGCTCTAGCAGTCTGGCCATTGTTGTAGATTCACAGTCATCACTTGGTTCTCGCAAAAGTCTCACATCACGTAGAGCATTCAGAATGTCAGCCTGGTCCATGGCGCGTCCGCCCTCCACAGTAGCCTCACCTGCGAGCTTGTCAGCCCGCTCATTTCCTTGTACTCCCGCATGCCCTGGCACGAAGATGAAACTAATCTTTGCCAGCCGAGACCGCTTCAGAGGCAGCAACCATTCTCTTCGGATCGACCCCTCCTCTATCCTCTTGATCATGTTCATTGAGTCGCTAAGGAAACAAGCCCTGGTGAATGTCTGTGTCTCGAGCCATGTTATTGCTTTACTTACTGCCATGACTTCCATGGTCAGGCTACTTGTGGTTTCAGTGAAAGCACCAGAGTCCTCCTTCACAATTCTCCCTCCGGCCCGAGCTGTAAAGGCCCATGAGCTTCTCACATGTCGGACGACCGACCCATCTGTGTAGATGACCGCGTCACCGTCTAGCGAATTCTCGAAAATCAACGCTTGTACTTCAGCCTCAACAGCAGCCGGATTTTCTTGTCTGCATTTTCTATCTAATTGGATGCAAACTGAAAAGGATGTGCAGAAGTCTGTTGGCACTTGCACCCACTCCTCGCCAGGTTCTAAGTCCTCAAGTGAACACACCTGTTGAAGAATGTCTTCGGCTTGACCCATCCACGACCGTCCTCTTTTTAACCTGCTGCCCTTCACCTTCCTAATTTCACTATGCAGTGGATGTTGTGTGTTTGCGTTAATTCTGAGGTAGGCGCGTGCCCTGCAAACTTGTATTCTCTCTTCAATGGTTGGAAAATCAAGAAGGTAGCGCATCGCCCTGCATGCTGTATCTCTTGTACATCCAAGAATAATGCGCATAGCTTCATTCTGTATCCTTTCCATCCTTTCTATCTGCTTATGGCTGAGAGTCAAGATTGCCATTGCATACTCCAAAACAGACATGACCAGCCCCTCGTACAGAAGACATAGATGGCGCTGCTCACAGTTTGCTGCCGCCATCACCCGCATCGCTGCCAAACCCCGCTTGGCCTTTGTTATCACCTGGTCTATGTGCACATTATAAGCAAGGCTTCGATCAAACCGTATCCCCAGGTAATTCATTGCCTGCGTTCTTTCCACCGTCTCTGAACACAGCATTACAGTTGGTGTTGGATTGTTGACAATATGATTATTCAACGAGAACCAAGTCACTGTTGCCTTTGTTGGGTTAACCATTGCCCCAGCTTCATCACACCAAGTACTTATGCGATTGAGTTCGGTTTGTAGTTCCCCAGCAACCTCCTCTCTATCCTTACCCTGACGATACACTAAAACATCATCGGCATATGACAATGTCCTGCCAGGTCCAGTGATCTGCTCACTGGTGATTCTCACTGTGTAGGCGTTGAACAGTACCGGAGATAATGGTGATCCCTGTGGTAGGCCAGGATATATTGTTGTTGGTTCCGAAGTCCAACTGCCACATCTAAAAACTACTTTCCGTTGGAAGAGGGCTGCAGCGATCCAACTAAGGAGGAATGGACTTACGTTTAGTTCAAGAAGCTGAAACATTAAAAAATCCAGTGGTACTCTGTTGTATGCGTCCTCAAGATCAATCGCTGCAGCAACGGTTTCAGTGCCTGAGTGGAAACCTTCATAGACATCCTGGGCAAAGACTGCTGCATTGGTCCAGGTTTCTCTTTTTGGACGGTACCCACCCAGGGTAGGTGGGAAAACACCTTGCCTTTCTAGTTGGCTTGATATTTTCCTGGCAATTACCTTCTCCAGCAGCTTGCCTATTGTATTCTGCATGGTTATAATTCGATATCCCTGAATTTTTTTGTGGTCTTTGTCAGGCTTCGGCAAGGGAATCAGATAGCTGTGTAACCATTCCTCCTTGATGCTAGCACTCCCTATACTGTTGTTGTACATGTCTGCTAGTTTCTCTAGCTCATTGTCGGTACACCTATTTATGTCGTCGTATCTTATGCCATCAGGACCTGGAGCACTGTTTTTTGATCGTCGAAGCACAGCCTTGATTTCTTTCACTGTCACTGTGTCTTCATCCGGAGTGTTCTGGGCCTTGCATCTGTCTGAGGTGACCTCCTTGGCCAGATTTCGACCTCCCATGTCTGTCTGGTTGCCCTGCTCAAGGTAGCGTTCAAAGAGGGCTTTGCCCTTGTCTTCGTCAGTCCTCTGCCAGATGAGGTCAGCACCTTGGAAGTCAGAAATGCTCTTATTCTTGACTACACCACTCATGCTTTTATGTAGTCGCCAGAACAATTTCAGTGACTTGTCTGTGCTTACCCTTTGACACACCTCTGCCCATTTTTCCCTTTTAACCACCGTGACCAGTTTTTTGAAACCCGTAAGGGATACGCAACAATAAAAAAAAAATAGTATAAATGGGAATATTCTTAAGTGAATTGGTATAACATTCTCGGAACAGTAATATCTGATGGGAGGTGCCATTGATAGATATTAGAACAAGAATCACTATGGCGAAGGTAGCCTGTTACAAGAAGGAAAGCATTCTAACCAATAAAAAAAATGCCAATTGCAAAGAGAAAAAGAGTTGATGTGCTTCAATGGGGGGGGGGGGGGGAGGGGGGGGGGGAGAACTAAGACAATTACATAAACACACAGTATTATTTGGCGCTCACAAAAGGCGAAGAAGGAAGTAGAGACTAGAAGACACACTAGACTATAAAATTTGAAAGCTATACTTACTTACCGGGATCGAACCTGTCGCCTCCAAATGACGACGGCGCATCGTTTATATACATAAAACCTGTACTTTTGTGTGGAACACAGGACAGCAGTAGACAAGCTGAACAAGATCTAATGGCAGTGGAAATGCAATTTCTGCGGAAAATGCAAAGAATACCATGAATAGATAGAAATAGGCCTACCAATGAGCAATTCCTACAAGAGGCAAATGAAAACCGTAAACTGATTAGAGAAATTGTAAGTATTAAAGAAATTATAAGTTCAACATTGACGTGGATAGGCCTTAGGTTCATACCAGAATACGATCAGCGCTGCCAGTAGTGGGTTGTGCTTAATATTTAAATCTCAAACCCCGAAACAACCAAATAAATCAAATTATAAGTAGATAGTGAGACGTCAATGGACACATGAAAACCGTAAACTGATTTTTTTTGTGTGCATATCCTTTACAGGACATCGCTGTCAACACCAGCATCTTTCAGCTGTATGTTGATTTCTTGGCAAGATTACGCTCAGTAGTTTGCCATTGCTTTCTGAGCGGCCGGCTAACAAACCCCGTAAGTTACCGATGCGATTCGAACCACCGCTGATTCTAACCGTCATCACGTTACCAACGAAAGTATACGAGATTACGGAGAAAAGTCATAACCTCCAAGCCACGAAGCCGGCTGTAAACTGATTAGAGAAATTATAAGTACACAATCGGGCGTTTTTGGGCACATGAAAAGAAATAAACTAGACAACTTGCTGACAAATGGCACGATTGAGGGGAAAGAACAAAGATAAGGTAGAGAAGTAAATATCGAGATGGCTTGACCACATGGCATGGTCGGGACAAGAACACAGAGCTGATCTATGACTCTGGTGATCGTGTAAGATGGCGAAGCATGACTGCCTACGCTTACCGGCGTGGTACATGTTGATGAACCCTCCTTGCGTATATCGTCACCCAGAAATATGCACAGCAGTGAAGAGATTAAGCTTCAAAATCATAAACAAAGGGCTGACAACTCTATTATTTTTTTAATAACCACTAGAAAAAGGTATTTACATCCCCTGGAGTTAAAACAATATCCCGCCATCACTACAATGATTTTGTTGCAATAATAATCTGACATCAATGCAACAAAGAAATATACTGGTTAATTTTCTGTTTGCATTGGTGTGATGAAACCCATTAGGGATACACAAAGTGGAGAGTGGAAAAGAAGAAGTAACAAAGACATTTATGATCTGTTTAAGTCCCCGCTAATCACTGGTATGATGAAGGCTAATAGACTACAATGGCTGGGGCATATAGAAAGAATGGAAGATAATAGTGAAACAAAACTCGCTTACACTCAGGAAATAAATGACCGTAGACCCCGAGGTAGACCAAGAAGGCGGTGGAGAGATAATACATGTACAGACCTACAAGCACTTGGAATCAACGACTGGCAAGAGAAGGTCCACCAGAGAGACGAATGGAGACGGATTGTATTTGCAGCAAAGAACCTCAATGGCTCGGAACGCTGAAGAAGAAGAAGAAGTATTGGTGTGATGAAACAATGCTACGTAATCACAGTTATCCGTTTTCTAACTACCGAGGGATTGTTCACGAGCTACACGTAAACACAAGTTTTCTGAATTTTCCACACTGTCCTTAAAGGCTATCTGTCCAACCCACTACCAGGGATCTGTGGAGTCCACTATATCCTTAAAAAAAAGGAAATTACAATTGTCAATGGAACCACGTGTGCACAAGCGAGAGGAGGGAGTCCTTCTTTAGCTAGTTCCCACTTTTGTGGGGAGTTATCAATCAAAGTCACGGAGAGTTCTCAGACAGCATCTGATTAGTCCTGTCCTAATAGTATAAAGCTTGTTGAATTAGGGAATCTATACAAGGAAGTTAGGCAAAGCAGTCTTGTGCAAGACGTGATGATTCTTTGAAACTTCCCGGAATGAGCAGGAATGCCCATGTATCTCCTTCCTGTGAGTGCTGAACACTGTGCACGTGGCTGTACGGGATGGGGTAGATGGCACGCAAACACGTGGATAAAGAAGACGCCAATGGCGGTACTATATTGAAACCGAGGAACGTAATAATATACTTAAGTCCGGGAAGGTTAACCCGGTCAACAAATGCCCACAGAAGTCGGATGTGTCGGCCTAACAGCGCAAGAACGCAGCTCTGCTGTAAACAGGCACAACGCAATCACATCCGAAAAGGAAAAAAAAAACTCCGGATGAACGCAGAAGAAGATATACTTAAGTGTGGCACCTTGCCGTCTTTACAGACGAAAGTATGCGGATTGGAACTAGAGCTAGAATTCCATCGCACAATGCCTGGGCATGGATTCAGAGAACATGTGTTGCCCAAGCAGCATGATCCCTCTTTCCGCCCTGCCTTGTTTTCTCCAGAGGAAAGGATAACCAGTACGTCTGGAACAAAGTAGGTTGCAGATGCTGCCAGCTCAGCATCAAACCTCCAAGAGCAGGAGGAGAGTAGCTTCCAGGCCCTCACATCTGGGGGATTTGACTTATAGGAGACGTTCAGCCATATCCCTCAGCTGAGTGCCTCAAATCAAGTGTCTGGACCCGTGTGAGCGTGTACATCTTCGCAGCTAGACTGTAGACAGACGTAACCCCATGCGAAAGTTTACTTTCAAAGAACACAAAAGACCGTATATGGAGTGCAATCAAAGCACGCAGTTCTACAGTTTTCTTCCTTTTGGCAGGAGCTGCAGTAAGGTATTCTTATCCAAGCAAGGTCTCCACAAGGACATTGGGTTGGAGTGTCATGACAATAGAATACCCACACTCTATTGACAACAATTGGCCAACTTAGGGATTATCCCAGCCAATTTAATCCTAATACGTATTTCTGCAGATGAGACGTTCCAGAACCCGTCTCCCCCTCTGCCGTGCGTCCACCTTGACGAGGTAGAGGGGCTTGAGCGTTCCAATGACCCCAAGAGCTATGCCGACGGTAGCACAGCTACTGGTAGGGTCACCCATGTCGGACAGGTCAAGGGAGAGGGACCAGACGAAGCGACGTACAAACCTGCTGCCTTGTAGGTAGACTGGGGACAGTCAAAGGCTAGGGAAAGCATCCCGAACAAATGCTTGTCGAAATCGGATGTACTGAGCCACAGGCTTGACAAAGAAGTGCAACGTAACTTTATCATTTCATGATGCCACAGATGAAAATTAATCGTTATGGTGCTAATCCCGTGAAGTCCCATCAGGCGGTGATAGTGCCGGGCCCCCTGCCTCGAGGGGGTCCACCCATGACTACTGGTGGTCACCTTTCCCTGTGCTGTGGAGTCAAGGCACAGAGGAGTAGGTTAAGAGCTATTGACCAAACACCCCGGACACTCAACATACTACAATGGAATGCAGAAGGAGTTTATAACAAGAAAGCCTCCCTAACACAGCGTCTTCATAAAGATAGAATAGATGTGGCATGCATTCAAGAGACACACCTCAACGCCAATCGCACATTTTCAGTCGAGGGATATCAGGCCACACGTTTCGACCGCGAAGGACACAAAGGAGGAGTTGTAATACTTACACGAAATACAATACCTTGCAGCGAAGTATCTGTGATCTCTGACAACCAAACGGAAATTATAGGTGTTGATATAATGATAAAGGACGTGAAAATAAGAATTTACAATCTGTATAGCCCGGCAGATAAGGATCTTACACTCTCAAACATGGAAATAACTGACACAAATTGCATTGTTGTCGGGGACTTTAATAGTCGTTCAGAAAGATGGGGATACCCAGATACTGACAAAAGAGGAGATGAAGTGGAGGACTGGGAAATAGACTCAAATCTCCATCTACTCAACAAAGCGGATGACACACCGAGCTTCTACTCCAGAAGATGGATTACCACTTCTACTCCAGACTTAGCTTTCTGCACAGGAGACATCCTCCACAAAATCGATCGCCATGTGCTTGACCAATTAGCAGGTAGTGACCACAGACCAATCAAGCTTGTAATAAATATGGAGTATGTTCCACAGGAGCAAAAGCCTTTGCCCCGTTGGAATTACAAACGAGCAGATTGGGACAGATTTGCCATACTAACAGACAAATATTGTGAAAACATAAATACACGATATGGCAACATGAAGCAAATGGTGGAAAGTCTAAACAGAGCAATAAT
This sequence comes from Cepaea hortensis, assembly GCA_963921405.1. Taxonomy (NCBI): domain Eukaryota; kingdom Metazoa; phylum Mollusca; class Gastropoda; order Stylommatophora; family Helicidae; genus Cepaea; species Cepaea hortensis. The sequence goes on from OY992880.1 coordinate 117,653,544, forward strand.
ACAGGCGGCCACTGAGTCTATTCCAAGAGGAGCGAGGAAAAATTACAAACCATACTGGACTGAAGAACTACAAATTTTGGAGGACAAAGTTGAAGATGCTAGGAAGATCGCAGAGAGAGAACAAACAACTGAAGCGAACATCTCTCTCAAAGCCATCTCAGCAAAATATAAAAGAACAGTAAATCAAACAACAAGAGATTGTTGGAGGAAAAAAACAGAAAACCTGAATTTTGACAGGGATGGAAACAAACTATGGAAACTAGTGAAAGCCATGAACAATGAAGGACCTAGAAACAAACAAATAACAATTAAACAAGGAAATGCCTTGCTTACAGGAAAAAAGGCTGCAAATGCACTAATGTCACACTATGCCAGTGCAAACCACATTGATATTACAGCCGAGCAGAAGAAAGCAATCAAAGATAAACAGATACATCATAGATATACAGAGACAGCAGCAGAATATATGATGGCAAATCTAACAATGGAAGAAATGGAACAGGCAATGAATACCCTAAAAAAGAAGACATCACCAGGAAAGGATGGAATCACAAATGAAATGCTAATAGGACTAGGCACTAAGGCAAAAAAGAAACTACTAGCAGTCATAAATTACAGCTGGAAGAGGGGAATAGTCCCACAGGCATGGAAGGAAGCTATACTAATACCAGTCCCAAAGAAAGGAAAAGACCTGGAAGAACCAAATGGCTATCGACCTATCAGTCTTCTTAGCTGTGTAGGAAAATTAATGGAACGCATTATCAATGGCAGGCTAACATGGCATCTGGAAGAAAACCAACTCTTAACACCTCACCAAGCAGGATTCAGAAAGTACAGATCCACTGAAGATCAAATAACCTATATAGCTCAGGAAATAGAGGATGCCTTCCAAGAGAAAAAGCACACACTAGCGGTCTGGATAGATTTAGAAAAAGCATTTGATAAAGTATGGAAGGAAGGACTGAAAGTAAAACTGCAAAATATGCATGTTTGTGGGAAAATGTACAAATGGATCAGCCACTACCTTGAGAACAGAACTGCCAGGACAAAAGTACAAGGACAAACCAGCAAAATGATGCTATTGGAGCAAGGTGTCCCCCAAGGAGGAGTTCTTTCACCAACATTATTCCTAGCATATATAAACGACATCACGGAAAATTTTCCAGCCAGAGTACACACATCATCCTTTGCAGATGACCTAGCCATATGGACATCTGAAGAATATATTAGTACAGCTAACAGCAGAATACAGCAAGCCCTATTAGCGCTAGAGGACTGGTCAAAATCATGGCTAGTGAAGATAAGTGAGGAGAAAATAACATGCACAGTGTTCTCCCTCTCAACTAAAACTCAGCAACCTAAGCTGGTATTGAATGGAAAAATAATGCGCCATGAAGAAAATCCAAACTATCTAGGAGTCACCTTTGATCGTCGCCTGACATGGAAGACACAGGTTGAGAAAAATCGAACAAGAGCAAGGCAAAGAATGGCAATCATGAAAAAGCTTGCTGGTACAACGTGGGGAGCAGATGAGAAAGTTCTCAAGAAGTTATATACTGGACGGGTGAGGCCAGTACTGGAATATGGCATTGCAGCTTGGGCAACAGCAGCTAAGTCAAACTTTAACAAAATAAGTAGAGTCCAAAATCAAGGAATGCGAATCATAACTGGAAGCCTGAAGACAACGCCTATTAATGAATTAGAAAAGATCACTTGTTTACAACCAATGCAGGATAGAAGAGATAGCAGAGCCCAGCAACAAGCTGAAAAATTTAGAAGATTGACAGACCACCCTATGTATAAAAGGTTTAGTGGTTTTGGAAAGGGAAGACTGAAGCGTAGCAACTTTGTAGAAACTGCAAAACGAAAGATTAGGGCAGATCCCATACTTAACATATCAACAGTCAAACCCATTTACAATGCAGACAAGTTCCCAGCTTGGAGACAGCAGCAACTGCCTGAGATGATAGAAAACATTCCTGGTATTGAGAAAAAGAACACTCAGCATGAAACCGAAAGAAGAGAAATAACCCTAAACTACATAAAAGAACATTACCCAAGCAGCAATTGGACCCATGCATATACAGATGGATCAGCCAAAAATTCAGTAGAGAATGGAGGAGGAGGAATTCTCCTAAATTTAAAAAATGGAGTGATAAAAACACAGTCAGTGGCAACTGGAAAATTTTCAAGTAACTTCAAAGCGGAGGTAGAGGCTCTGAAAACTGCAGCAGAAATGCTCTTGATGGAGGAAAATAAAGAGACGCAAATAGCTATCTTCACAGATGCAAAGTCAGCTGTCTCAATACTGAAGAGCAAAAACAGCACAGAACTAGCTGACCCAAGAGCAGCATTCCATGGTCTATGCCAGAAATCCAAAAAAGTTATAATACAGTGGATCCCATCACATTGCAGTATACCTGGAAATGAAGAGGCTGACAGACTGGCAAAAGAGGGCGGACGACTACCACAGCCTGACATAGACATAACCTATAACGAGGCAAAGAGGTTGATAAAAAGCACTTATAGAACCAAATGGGAATCAGAGCATCCAGGCCACCAGAAGGATGATGCATATTACAAACTCGACCGAAGAGAACAAGTAGCAATCTTCAGACTCCGCACAGGACATAACAGGCTGAAATACCACTTGTTCAATAAACTAAAGATAGGAGATACCGATGAATGCAATTGTGGAACTGGTAAAATGACAGCTAAACATTTGCTGCAGGAGTGCCCAATATATGCAGAACAGAGAAAGATATTTTGGCCCACACCTGCTTCATTTGAGGACAAGCTCTATGGAGATATCAACAAGCTCAAGTTGACTGCAGCTTACCTTAACTACATTCAGGTTGACATTTAAAGGTGCATGAAGAAGTATTTAGACTGCCGCACTTCATACCACAGGTATGTCGGTTACTAAAGCGCCCCAGAGGCATGAAATGGAATATTGCTTGGATAGCAAATCCATTACGTGAAAAGTCAGAACCAAAAGCTCACTGTGTAGGCTTCATAAAAGGTGGGAAAAGTGTCCTAGTGGCACGAAATGGAATATTGCTTGGATAGCAAATCCATTATGTGGAAAGTCCGAATCGAAAGCACACTGTGTGGGCTTCATAAAAGGTGGAAAAATTGTCTAGTGGCACGAAATGGAATATTGCTTGGATAGCAAATCCATTATGTGGAAAGTCCGAATCGAAAGCTCACTGTGTGGATGTCATCTGCAGACTGCATACTTCTGGTTTCCGGAAGAACAGCCTATGGTGAATGGAAGGCCCAATATACGGAAGTGAGGCTAAGCAGCCATGTGCAGGACGTGACGATTCCTTGGGTGAGCCCAGTACCAGAGCGCTGTGTGTCGGCTCTGCAAGTATGGAAGCCTCCTTGGATGGCGGGGAATGCCCATGGTCTGCCTCTGCCTTCCCTTGAGGGCTGACCAGGATGTCTTTGGCTGTTCTATATGGGCCAGCTGGGATGGGGGATAACACCACAACAGTGAGAGCCAAACGTCCTAAGAAACCCCCGGGAAGGTTAACCCGGTCAACAAATGCCCGCAGAAGTCGGATGTGTCGGCCTAACGGCGCAAGAACGCAGCTCTGCTGTAAACAGGCACAACGCAATCACGTCCGAAAAAAAAAACTCCGGATGAACGAAGAAGAAGAAGAAGAAGAACTGGAAAAATGACAGCAAAACATTTGCTGCAGGATTGCTTAATATACGCAGAACAGAGAAAGATATTGTGGCCCACACCTGCTTCATTTGAGGACAAGCTCTATGGAGATATCAACAAGCTCAAGTTGACCGCAGCTTACTTTAGCTACATACAGGTTGACATTTAAAGGTGTATGAAGAATATTCAGACTGCCACACTTCATACCACAGGTATGTCGGTTACAAAAGCCTCCCAGAGGCATGAAATGGAATATTGCTTGGATAGCAAATCCATTACGTGGAAAGTCCGAATAAAAAGCTCACTGTGAGGGCTTCATAAAAGGTGGAAAAAGTGTCCTAGTGGCACGAAATGGAATATTGCTCGGATAGCAAATCCATTACGTGGAAAGTCCGAATCGAAAGCTCACTGTGTGGATGTCATCTGCAGACTGCATTCTTCTGGTTTCCGGAAGAACAGCCTATGGTGAACGGAAGGCCCAATATACGGAAGTGAGGCTAAGCAGCCATGTGCAGGACGTGACGATTTCTTGGGTGAGCCCAGTACCAGAGCGCTGTGTGTTGGCTCTGAAATTATGGAAGCCTCCTTGGATGGCGGGGAATGCCCATGGTCTGCCCCTGCCTTCCATTGAGGGCTGACCAGGATGTCTTTGGCTGTTCTATATGGGCCAGCTAGGATTTCAGATAACACCACAACTGTGAGAGTCAAACGTCCTAAGAAACCCCCGGGAAGGTTAACCAGGTCAAAAAATGTCCACAGAAGTCGGATGTGTCGGCCTTACGGCGCAAGAACGCAGCTCTGCTGTAAACAGGCACAACGCAATCACGTCCGGAAAAAAAATAAATCCGAAGAAGAAAACCGACTTTATAGAACAAAAAGAATTAAATAGTTCGGACATTTAGTTAGAATGGAACAAGATCAATCAGCGGCTAGAGTGTTCTATTTGAGAACATCAAGATTCAAGGCGAGAGGAAAGCCCAGAAAGAGTTGGCTAGATGGAGTAAAAGAGACACTGAAGAAATCATATATGACGTTAGTACAATCAACAAGGCAAGCCAAACACCAGTTACATCTCCCAACTCTTTGCAACGTGTGAACGCCTAACATTGTAGGACAAAGGAAGAAAAAAGAAGAAGGAAATTCTACTCACTTACAATTAGTTAAACGATATTCTCATCCAGAAGAGAAACAATATTTCCAGCATCTTGTTTATCGTCTGCACATTCAAGACCGCTTCACGTCTATAGTGTGCTCCTTCATGACAGTTTCATTACATTGGCTCGATTAGACTGGCAGGAGTCGGTTACGATTACACGACAGGAATAATTATTAACAGAATTGTCTTAGTTGCCCGAGCCTCAGTTAGTTGCCAAATGCATGAGTTTCCAGGAGAGTTTATTTCGGTAAGTGCTTTCTTTTACTTTAAATTTACTGGTTTGTTGTAGTTAATTTTTGTTTACCTTATAAAGTGAAACGTCTTCTTGTTAAGGGATATGCTGGATGGAAAAGGTGAGAGCAAATGGTGAGCGTTTGTGCTTGCATGACAAAGCTTAAATTGTTCATTGAAACTGCAAGATTATCGAACATATGATGTGTTTTTATGAGTTACTAGCTGACCCGGCCCGGCTTCGCCCAGGTCCTGGCGGGAATCTATCTATCTGTCTGTCTGCTTGTCTGTCTGTCTGTCTGTCTGTCTGTCTGTCTGTCTGTCTGTCTGACCCGGCCCGGCTTCGCCCAGCTCCTGGTGGGGAGCATCTTATTTATTTAATTCATATAAGTAGTCATATAAGCTCCCGTTCCCGTCTGTCTGTCTGTCTGTCTGTCTGTCTGTCTGTCTGTCTGTCTGTCTGTCTGTCTGACCCGGCCCGGCTTCACCCAGTCCCTGGTGGGGAGCATCTCATTTATTTAATTCATATAAGTAGTCATATAAGTTCCCGTTCCCGACTATCTGTGTGTCTATCTGTCTGTCTGTCTATCTGTCTGTCCGACCCGACCCGGCTTCGCCCAGATCCTGGCGGGGATCTATCTATCTATCTATCTATCTATCTATCTATCTATCTATCTATCTATCTATCTATCTATCTATCTATCTATCTATCTATCTATCTATCTATCTATCTATCTATCTATCTATCTATCTATCTATCTATCTATCTATCTATCTATCTATCTATCTATCTATCTATCTATCTATCTAGCTAGCTAGCTAGCTATCTATCTGCCTGCCTGCCTGCCTGCCTGCCTGTCTGTCTGTCTGACCCGGTTTCACCCAGTCCCTGGTGGGGAGCATCTCATTTAATTAATATAAGTAGTCATATAAGCTCCCGTTCCCGACTATCTGTCTATCTGTCTGTCTGTCTGACCCGGCCTGGCTTCGCCCAGCCTCTGGTGGGGAGCATCTCATTTAATTCATATAAGTAGTCATATAAGCTCCCGTTCCCGACTATCTGTCTGTCTGACCCGGCCCGGCTTCGCCCGGCCTCTGGTGGGGAGCATCTCATTTAATTCATATAAGTAGTCATATAAGCTCCCGTTCCCGACTATCTGTCTGTCTATCTATCTGACCCGGCGCGGCTTCGCCCAGCTCCTGGCGGGGAGCGTCTCATTAAATTCACGTAACAAAAAAAAATTAACGTAAGAATGTCCTTCCACACACCATCCATTATTTTTTAATGAATACTGGTTTCAATCACCTATATGACTGTAGATAACTTCTTGAGTCGAAAAGATGAGTTAGAAAATTTTCACTATTTAAATAGATGCATTATTTTTATGAAAACTATGAAAATGCCTTAAAGATTATATCATTATTTATTATAACTCATATGCCTGTAAATAACTGTAGGCAAAGAGTTTATAAATTTTTGAAAACAATGCAACAATCTATATATAAAATATTAGCAATATTCTTCTTCTTCGTTCATCCGGAGTTTTTTTCGGACGTGATTGCGTTGTGCCTGTCCACAGCAGAGCTGCGTTCTTGCGCCGTTAGGCCGACACATCCGACTTCTGCGGGCATTTGTTGACCGGGTTAACCTTCCCGGGGAAATATTAGCAATATTATTAAAAGTTATGCCCCTTGAAATAACTTTTCTTTTGTTAAGTCCCTTTGCTATATGGAAATGATAATGTAAATTTAAATATTAAATTTTAGTAAGTAAATAGCTGGAAAAAAAAAAAACTATGACAGTTGCCTGCACGGGAATGAAAAGAATACATGTAGAAAATTTCATCTCAATCGGATGGACCGTTATCGAATGCATCAAACACATCCCCACCCACACACATACATCCTTTTTTTTTTTTTTTTTTTTTATAGATATAGATATATCTTCTTCTTCTTCTGCGTTCATCCTGAATGTTTTTTCAGATGTAATTGCGGTGTGTCCGGTTAGGCACCCTTGTGCTGAAACTCCTAGACCAACAAATCCGACTTTATCGTGCATTTTTGACCAGGTTAGCATTTCCGAGGGACTCTCACATTTGTGGTGTCGTCCACATCTTAGCTGGTCAAGTTAAAACGATCGAGTACGTCACGATCATCCCTCAAGGGAAGGCAGGGACAGTCCATGGCATTTTCCGCCATCCAGGGCGGCTTCAAAAGTTGCAGAGCCGACACATAGTGCTCTGGTGCTGGGCTCACCGAGGGAATCTTCACGTCCTGCTCATGGCTGCTTTAATTCCTCACTTCTATATATTGGGCATTTCGTTCGCTACGGGCCACTCCCCGCACAAACCAGGCCGGTCTGCAGCCAATATCCACTCGGCGAGCTTTCGATTCGAACATGTGCTGTTCGTTGTGCTCGGAAGACATATATAATCAGAGCTGTTCAGGGCACAACGGACATTCGGAAAACTAGCTAGTCAGAGCTGTTCCGGACACAAGGACATTCGGAAAACTAGATAATCAGAGCTGTTCCGGGCAACGAACATCGGAAAACTAGCTAGTCAGAGCTGTTCCGGTCACAAGGACATTCGGAAAACTAGGTAGTCAGAGCTGTTCCATGTCGGCTCTACGAGCCCAGGGAACAAACGCTTACTTAGCTAATGAATGAATAAGTTTCCATTATGGTCACAGTTATGACACACCAGCCACAATTTTGTTACACTTTGTGTCGAAAGCTCATAAAGTTGCATGGAATGAGTATGTTTCTTGTCTTTCAGATGGAAGGAACCAAGTCGTTACTTCGTGTCGTATAGAGTGAACACTAACGCAAACATGTGAACTTTATAGAAGCAACATAGTGTTGCTTCAGATGTTTACATTTTAGTCCCACTTTCTACCACCTTTTTTGCGTTGTTCGCTTTGAGCTTACCTCTAAGAGCGCCAAAGAATACGTGTGTATTTATTTATTAACTATCTTGAATTAAAGTGTGGTCCATACCCGTGCTACTACTTCTAGTGCACTGGGCTGATTGTCGCGTGTGGATTAGCTTTCCCTATTACCAGTGTACAACAGAGATTAAGAGCAGAATAGGGCAGGCAAAAGCCGCATTTCAGAAAATGAAGAGTATCTTATGCAATAAGTCGCTATCAATGAATGTAAGAAAGAGAATGCTAAAATGCTATATAGAACCAATTTTGTTGTATGCCAGCGAATCTTGGAATGTAAATGAACAAATTAGGAAGAACTTAGAAGCAACTGAGATGTGGTATTTAAGACGAATGTTGCGAATTCCTTGGACTGCCAGAGTAACTAACAACGATTGCCTGAAAGAGACTAATGAAACTAGAACATTATATACAACAATAAGAAAGAGGCAAACAGCTTTCTTTGGTCATGTGATGAGAAGAGAGGCATTGGAGAACATCGTGACAACTGGAAAAATCGAGGGGAAGAGAGGCAGAGGCAGACCAAGAGAAATGATGCTAGACGGATTGAGACGGCATGGAGGAATATCATCAGCAGAGTTGATCCAGAACACCAAAGACCGAGATCTGTGGAGAGACATGAACGCCTACGCCAACCGGCACGACACTTCATGATGATGATGATTACTAGTGTTCCTCTCCATCCGTCGAACCAACTCCGACTTCTGAGGTACTTTTAATTCACGTTCTCAAGTCAAGGACGAGAAGTCAACATTTTTGTCAAACTGACTAGTGTAGAGGATTGAACCCGCTACCTCGGTATCAGCACACCAGAAGTTTAAGAGCGAGCGCTGTTATCCATTCGAGAGACGGAGCATTTACAGATTTGCCCGGCGTGCTTCTATATCGACTATGAAAACAATCAATCAAACCACTTGAAACGTTGTACATTACATTGCCGCTTGATGGCCATTGTTTCTTCAAAATGATACGTCTTTATGTCATGGAAGAGTTAACATAGTAACAAGAAAACAGTTCACAGAAAAGTTTTAAGAAGATTGTATTTTCATGCCCAGCATGTCTTTCGTTTCATATGCCTATCTTTGTTTTGGTCTCCCCATGTCTCATTTTCCAGTAAGTGTGTCTAGGATTAATGTTCTAATTAAGCATCGGAGCACCAGAAATATGATGCATATTACCAAAATCGTGACAACTGGAAAGATCAATGGGAACAGAGGCAGAGGCAGACCAAGAGAAATGATGCTGAATGAATTGAGACGTTGGCAAGGAGCAATATCATCAGCAGAGTTGACCAGAACAACAAAGACCGATATCTGTGGAGAGACATGAACGCCTGTTGTTAGGGTACATGATGATAATGATTTTTACCAACTTCACATAGATGAACAAGAAACATTAATACAGGGCAGAACAGGTTGAAATATCACTTGTTCAATGAACTAAAGATAAGAAACACTAATACATTTACGAGGGGAGCTTCAAATATGTTTATGTGTGTGAATATATTCTGAAAGAGTAAAGAACACATGTATCATATTTCGATGTAGTCACCACTGCGTTCAATGCAAACCCTCCAGCGCCGATAAAGTGCTTGGATTCCTGTAGTGTAACCATTCATGCACCACCTGTGTAGCTCTTCATCGGACGGAAAAGTTTTAAAACTTCCTACTCCACTCATACAATTGCTGGACTGACAGACGTGCATCCCCATACTGGACCTTCATTCGCCGATGAATTTATATTGGTTTCATCCCATCACTGATATAAAAAAAAAAAAATCGGACTTCAGAACGCCGCTCCCCTTTGGTGCAAGTCACAGGTGGGGCAGCCATCTTTAAACTGTCCTTATGACGCCACGAGTTCGTCTGCACCGTCATGTCACGTGCTTAACACTCTTGATATCATTAACAACATTATTGACAGGTTACAAGATAATGACATGGTTATTGTAATTTCTACACACTTTTAAGGTTTTAACTTGAAGCCCCTCGAAGAGGTGTATGTGCAACTTGCACATGGTACCCCCCCCCCCATCCTCCCTGTTCTTCGTCCTTATCTGAGAAGGCTTGAAATCCGATCTCACTGTCTAAAAGAATAGAGGAACGTGTGATATCATTAGATACCAAACATTTTTGGAAAAATTCCCAGCTGTATGCAGGAATCGAATCTGGTCCTCTCTGAACCTTTCATCCACGGCGCCCTCGTTTTGATAGGGTGATAGTCTAAGGGAATATACTGTAGAAACAGCTCCGCCACAATAAAATATAATGACAGACGAAAAATTTATTGCTGTTTTGTCGTCTGGAAGAAGCCATCAAAGGCACCTGTTTGAAAGGCATATTGATTATTTCAGATATATGAGAGAAACAGTCAAGGCGTTAAACAGACGTTACATGACTCCGCAATAACACCCTAGCCAGAAAATTGCGTCCGATAACACCTGACAGATGAAATAATAATAAGCATACGTAATATGCTCGATTGGACATAAATGTAGATATAACACTCCGACCTCCCCACGCCCCTCTACACACCCAAAGTAAACTGGTAACATGTACCTGATAAACTAAACTCCGGAAGGCTGTCAAGAGAAGACAACTCGGCTGCATTTGGATTAACTCTTCAAGTCGTTTGTGGTTCGTTTTACGCACACATAGATACATTACTTTCATAAGTGCCCCAGCCTCTTCCCATACATCACTTAAAGTAAAAAAGTAAAGGAAAATTTCCCTCGTGCAGAGATATATTGAGTATATGGTGCTAACTCCATATTTGTATTGTCCAATCGGCACTCGATGGTTGATATGGTCATACAATATGCCGGCCGCCTAACTCCCACAAATATTTCCTGGTACTCGTACTGGTACTTAACATCGAGTCAAATTGGGAGGCTTGCTCAAATAAAAAAAAAGTCCCTGCCTCAATGAGGATTCCAACACATGACCGCCGTGCCGGCAGGCGGACGCACCAGCCACTGCGCCACCACGGACCCTTAGATCACATGACGATAACGGACCAACTACTTATTTGACAGTTATTGTATTTGTTATTTACAAACCTCAACGCCAATCGCAAATTCTCAGTCAGAGGATATCAGGCCACACATTTCGACTGCGAAGGACACAAAGGAGGAGTTCTAATACTTACACGAAACACAATACCTTGCAGTGAAGTGTCTGTGACTTTTGACAACTAAACGGAAATTATAGGTGTTGATATAATGATAAAGGACGTGAAAATAAGAATTTACTATCTATACAGCCCAGCAGATAAGGACCTTGCACTTTCAAACATGAAAATAACTGATACAAACTGCATTATTGTCGGAGACTTTAATAGCCGTTCAGAAAGATGGGCATACCCAGATATTGACAATAGAGGATATGAAGTGGAGGACTGCGAAATAAACTCAAATCTTCATCTACTCAACAAAACGGACGACACACCGAGCTTCTACTCTAGAAGTTGAGTTGACTTGAGTTAAGAACCGACATCACTGCACTCAGGACATTCCCATACGTGCTCCGTCCCCTCGTTCAACAGGCAGCGAAGATGGTTTACCACTTCTACTCCAGACTTAGCTTTCTGCACAGGAGACATCCTCCACAAAATCGATCGATGAATATGGAGTATTTTCCACATGAGCAAAAGCCTTTGCCTCACTGGAATTACAAACGAAATTATTGGGACAGATTTGCTATACTTCTTCTTCTTCAGCGTTCCGAGCCATTGAGGTTCTTTGCTGCAAATACAATCCGTCTCCATTCGTCTCTCTGGTGGACCTTCTCTTGCCAGTCGTTGATTCCAAGTGCTTGTAGGTCTGTACATGTATTATCTCTCCACCGCCTTCTTGGTCTACCTCGGGGTCTACGGTCATTTATTTCCTGTGTGTAAGCGAGTTTTGTTTCCCTATTATCTTCCATTCTTTCTATATGCCCCAGCCATTGTAGTCTATTAGCCTTCATGATACCAGTGATTAGCGGGGACCTAAACAGATCATAAATGTCTTTGTTACTTCTTCTTTTCCACTCTCCACTTTGTGTATCCCTAATGGGTCCAAAGATGCGTCTTAAAATTTTGTTCTCAAAGGTTTGTAACAAGGCTTCGTCTCCTTTCGTTGTACTCCAGGTTTCAGAGCCATACAGCACAACTGGTCTGATCAGTGTTTTGTATATTGTGATTTTGGTGTTACGAGATAGCGCCTTTGATTTTAGTAGATGTTGTAGTGCATAGTATATCTTATTTCCAGAGTTGATTCTAGTTTGTATTTCTTCCCTTATGATGTTGGAGCAGTTGAAGATTGTACCCAGGTATTTGTATGTTTCCGTTCTTTTAATGGTCATATTATCTATTTGTATGTGGCCAGAGTTTCTAGCCATTCCGTCTCTTGAAATTACCATATATTCTGTCTTATCTTGGTTGATAACCAGCCCCATCTGTTGGGCTTTTCCCTTTAAGTGAGTCTTTTGTTCACTTTGTCCTATAATATCTATATCATCTGCATAACCAAGCAGCTTGGATGTTCCTCCAATATCACATTCCTCCTTTACCTTCCTTACAACTTTCTCTAGAGCCAGATTGAAGAGTAGCGGCGATAGTGCATCACCCTGTTTCAAGCCAGATGTTATTTGGAAGGGGTCTGATTTCCTGCCTTTATATGTTACTATATTATAAGTATCTTCCATGCATAGTCTGGTCATGTTGATTAATTTCTTTGGTATTCCAAATTCCTGCATAGCATTCCATAGACTCTTCCTATGGATACTATCATAAGCCTTTTTAAAATCCACAAAAATGTTATGGAGATCTCTTTTATATTCCCAATGTTTCTCGGCTATTTGTCGTAAGATAAATACATACTAACAAACACATATTGTGAAAACATAAATACACGACAAGGCAACATGAAACAAATGGTGGACAGTATAAACAAAGCAATAATACAGGCGGCCAATGCGTCCATTCCAAGAAGAGCGAGGAAAAATTACAAACCGTACTGGACTGAAGAACTACAAATTTTGGAGGACAAAGTTGAAGATGCTGTCGTGAAATCACTGTGGATTAACCAGATGATAAAAATACCAGAGACAGTTTGATTCGCAACTACCAGTTGTTTACTACGGGGAGTCGGTAAGATCAGGCAGTGGAGTCGTCTTTCAAGTTCCCCACACTTCAGGAAATGTAGGCATGTGGTTGTGACACGCGGGCGTGTTTTGGTTGTCAAAACAGGGGGAGACAATTGTTGCATTTATTAAACAAAGGGGAGAGAACTTATTCTGAAATGGATAATCTGCCCCTGGAACATCTGATGTATTGACTTCAAAGAACTTCACTGGAACACTCCTGGCTCTTTGACAAAAACAAGACTTGTGTACAGTAGTGTCGCCAAGAGTGTTAACTTGAGCTGACGTGTTTCTGCACCGCTGTTAGGAATTCGGAGAGAGCTTCTACAGTGTTAGAATCAATTAAAGATTAACTAACATGTGTCTTTATGGCAAATTGTAGAGGCCATCCAGGAGTACTGCAGTGTTTCATAAGTGTCATGACATCACTATAAATTAACCCCCAGATGATAGAAATTACCAAAAACAGTCTGAGCCACAGCTGCAACTTGTTTACTTCTAGGCAGCGAGATCAGAACAGTAGGTAGACCACGAGATTTCTCCGACATCAAACGAATTGTTGGCTTGTTATTGAGACTTGAATTCAAAGAATGCAGGAACACACCGGCTGTGTTGGTGGTCATAACAAGGAAAGACAACTCTTGTAGTGATTTAAACTAAGGGGAGAGAACTTATTCTGAAGTGGCTAATCTGCCCCTGAACCCATCTGGTGTTTTGACATCAAAAACGTCACGTGAACAATTCAAGGCTGTTTGCCAAGAAACATGATTTGTTGACAACTAGTGTAACTCAGACCGTTCACTTAGGCAGACGAGCTTTGGCACTGCAGTTATGGATTTTAATAACATCTACCGTGTGCGGGATTAATTAGATTTAATTTTACACGTGCCTGTTATGGCAAAATGTAGATGTCTTCTTCTTCTTCGTTCATCCGGAGTTTTTTTTTCGGATGTGATTGCGTTGTGCCTGTTTACAGCAGAGCTGCGTTCTTGCGCCGTTAGGCCGACACATCCGACTTCTGCGGGCATTTGTTGACCGGGTTAACCTTCCCGGGGGTTTCTTAGGACGTTTGACTCTCACTGTTGTGGTGTTATCTCCCATCCTAGCTGGCCCATATAGAACAGCCTAAGAGATCCTGGTCAACCCTCAAGGGAAGGCAGGGGCAGACCATGGGCATTCCCCGCCATCCAAGGAGGCTTCCATACTTGCAGAGCCAACACACAGCGCTCTGGTACTGGGCTCACCCAAGGAATCGTCACGTCCTGCACATGGCTGCTTAGCCTCACTTCCGTATATTGGGCCTTCCGTTCACCATAGGCTGTTCTACCGGAAACCAGAAGAATGCAGTGTGCAGATGACATCCACACAGTGAGCTTTCGATTCGGACTTTCCGCACAATGGATTTGCTATCCGAGCAATATTCCATTTCGTGCCACTAGGACACTTTTCCACCTTTTTTGAAAGCCCACACAGTGAGCTTTTGATTCGGACTTTCCACATAATGGATTTGCTATCCAAGCAATATTCCATTTCGTGCCACTAGGACACTTTTTCCACCTTTTTTGAAAGCCCACACAGTGAGCTTTTGGTTCGGACTTTCCACGTAATGGATCTCCTATCCAGCAATATTCCATTTCATGCCTCTGGGAGGCTTTTGTAACCGACATACCTGTGGTATGAAGTGTGGCAGTCTGAATACTTCTTCATACACCTTTAAATGTCAACCTGTATGTAGTTAAAGTAAGCTACAGTCAACTTGAGCTTGTTGATATCTCCATAGAGCTTGTCCTCAAATGAAGCAGGTGTGGGCCAAAATATCTTTCTCTGTTCTGCATATATTGGGCAATCCTGAAGCAAATGTTTTGCTGTCATTTTTCCAGTTCGACAATTACATTCATCGGTATCTCCTATCTTTAGTTTATTGAACAAGTGGTATTTCAGCCTGTTATGTCCTGTGCGGAGTCTGAAGATTGCTACTTGTTCTCTTCTGTCGAGTTTGTAATATGCATCATCCTTCTGGTGGCCTGGATGCTCTGATTCCCATTTGGTTCTATAGGTGCTTTTTATCAACCTCTTTGCCTCGTTATAGGTTATGTCTATGTCAGGCTGTGGTAGTCGTCCGCCCTCTTTTGCCAGTCTGTCAGCCTCTTCGTTTCCAGGTATACTGCAATGTGATGGGATCCACTGTATTACAACTTTTTTGGATTTCTGGCATAGACCATGGAGTGCTGCTCTTAGGTCAGCTATTTCTGTGCTGTTTTTGCTCTTCAGTATTGAGACAGCTGACTTTGCATCTGTGAAGATAGCTATTTGCTTCTCTTTATTTTCCTCCATCAAGAGCATTTCTGCTGCAGTTTTCAGAGCCTCTACCTCCGCTTTGAAGTTACTTGACAACTTTCCAGTTGCCACTGAATGTGTTTTTTTCACTCCATTTTTTAAATTTAGGAGAATTCCTCCTCCTCCATTCTCTATTGAATTTTTGGCTGATCCATCTGTATATGCATGGGTCCAATCGCTGCTTGGGTAACGTTCTTTTATGTAGTTTAGGGTTATTTCTCTTCTTTCGGTTTCATGCTGAGTGTTCTTTTTCTCAATACCAGGAATGTTTTCTATCATCTCAGGCAGTTGCTGCTGTCTCCAAGCTGGGAACTTGTCTGCATTGTAAATAGGTTTGACTGTTGATATGTTAAGTATGGGATCTGCCCTAATTTTTCGTTTTGCAGTTTCTACAAAGTTGCTACGCTTCAGTCGTCCCTTTCCAAAACCACTAAACCTTTTATACATAGGGTGGTCTGTCAATCTTCTAAATTTTTCTGCTTGTTGCTGGGCTCTGCTATCTCTTCTATCCTGCATTGGTTGTAAACAAGTGATCTGTTCAAGTTCATTAATAGGCGTTGTCTTCAGGATTCCAGTTATGATTCGCATTCCTTGATTTTGGACTCTACTTATTTTGTTAAAGTTTGACTTAGCTGCTGTTGCCCAAGCTGCAATGCCATATTCCAGTACTGGCCTCACCCGTCCAGTATATAACTTCTTGAGAACTTTCTCATCTGCTCCCCACGTTGTACCAGCAAGCTTTTTCATGATTGCCATTCTTTGCCTTGCTCTTGTTCGATTTTTCTCAACCTGTGTTTTCCATGTCAGGCGACGATCAAAGGTGACTCCGAGATAGTTTGGATTTTCTTCATGGCGCAATATTTTTCCATTCAATACCAGCTTAGGTTGTTGAGTTTTATTTGAGAGGGAGAACACTGTGCATGTTGTTTTCTCCTCACTTATCTTCACTAGCCATGATTTTGACCAGTCCTCTAGTGCTAATAAGGCTTGCTGTATTCTGCTGTTAGCTGTACTAATATATTCTTCAGATGTCCATATGGCTAGGTCATCTGCAAAGGATGATGTGTGTACTCTGGCTGGAAAATTTTCTGTGATGTCGTTTATATATGCTAGGAATAATGTTGGTGAAAGAACTCCTCCTTGGGGGACACCTTGCTCCGGCAGCATCATTTTGCTGGTTTGTCCTTGTACTTTTGTCCTGGCAGTTCTGTTCTCAAGGTAGTGGCTGATCCATTTATACATTTTTCCACAAACATGCATGTTTTGCAGTTTTACTTTCAGTCCTTCCTTCCATACTTTATCAAATGCTTTTTCTAAATCTATCCAGACTGCTAGTGTGTGCTTTTTCTCTTGGAAGGCATCCTCTATTTCCTGAGCTATATAGGTTATTTGATCTTCAGTGGATCTGTACTTTCTGAATCCTGCTTGGTGTGGTGTTAAGAGTTTGTTTTCTTCCAGATGCCATGTTAGCCTGCCATTGATAATGCGTTCCATTAATTTTCCTACACAGCTAAGTAGACTGATAGGTCGATAGCCATTTGGTTCTTCCAGGTCTTTTCCTTTCTTTGGGATTGGTATTAGTATAGCTTCTTTCCATGCCTGTGGGACTATTCCCCTCTTCCAGCTGTAATTTAGGACTGCTAGTAGTTTCTTTTTTGCCTTAGTGCCTAGTCCTATTAGCATTTCATTTGTGATTCCATCCTTTCCTGGTGATTTCTTCTTTTTTAGGGTATTCATTGCCTGTTCCATTTCTTCCATTGTTAGATTTGCCATCATATATTCTGCTGCTGTCTCTGTATTTGTATGATGTATCTGTTTATCTTTGATTGCTTTCTTCTGTTCGGTTGTAATATCAATGTGGTTTGCATTTGCATAGTGTTCCATTAGTGTATTTGCAGCCTTTTTTCCTGTAAGCAAGGCATTTCCTTGTTTAATTGTTATTTGTTTGTTGCTAGGTCCTTCATTGTTCATGGCTTTCACTAGTTTCCATAGTTTGTTTCCATCCCTGTCAAAATTCAGGTTTTCTGTTTTTTCCCTCCAACAATCTCTTGTTGTTTGATTTACTGTTCTTTTATATTTTGCTGAGATGGCTTTGAGAGAGATATTGGCTTCAATTGTTTGTTCTCTCTCTGCTGTCTTCCTGGCATCTTCAACTTTGTCCTCCAAACTTTGTAGTTCTTCAGTCCAGTATGGTTTGTAATTTTTCCTCGCTCCTCTTGGAATGGACTCCGTGGCTGCCTGTATTATCGCTCTGTTTAGACTTTCCACCATTTGCTTTATGTTGCCATATCGTGTATTTATGTTTTCACAATATTTGTCTGTTAGTATGGCAAATCTGTCCCAATCTGCTCGTTTGTAATTCCAGCGGGGCAAGGGCTTTTGCTCCTGTGGAACATACTCCATATTCATTACAAGCTTGATTGGTCTGTGGTCACTACCTGCTAATTGGTCCAGCACATGGCGATCAATTTTGTGGAGGATGTCTCCTGTGCAGAAAGCTAAGTCTGGAGTAGAAGCTCGGTGTGTCATCCGCTTTGTTGAGTAGATGGAGATTTGAGTCTATTTCCCAGTCCTCCAATTCTTCTCCTCTTTTGTCAGTATCTGGGTATCCCCATCTTTCTGAACGGCTATTAAAGTCTCCGACAATAATGCAGTTTGTGTCAGTTATTTTCATGTTTGAGAGTGTAAGGTCCTTATCTGCTGGGCTATACAGATTGTAGATTCTTATTTTCACGTCCTTTATCATTATATCAACACCTATAATTTCCGTTTGGTTGTCAGAGATCACAGATACTTCGCTGCAAGGTATTGTATTTCGTGTAAGTATTAGAACTCCTCCTTTGTGTCCTTCACGGTCGAAACGTGTGGCCTGATATCCTCTGACTGAGAATTTGTGATTGGCGTTGAGGTGTGTCTCTTGAATGCATGCCACATCTATTCTATCTTTATGAAGACGCTGTGTTAGGGAGTCTTTCTTCTTGTAAACTCCTTCGGCATTCCACTGTAGTATGTTGAGTGTCCGGGGTATTTGGTCAATAGCTCTTAACCTACTCCTCTGTGCCTTGACTCCACAGCACAGGGGAAGGTGACCACCAGTAGTCATGGGTGGACCCCCTCGAGGCAGGGGGCCCGGCACTATCGCCGCCTGATGGGACTTCACGGGATTAGCACCATAACGATTAATTTTGATTTGTGACATCATGAATTAAGTTACGTTGCACTGCTTTGTCAAGCCTGTGGCTCAGTACATCCGATTTCGACAAGCATTTATTCGGGATGCTTTCCCTAGCCTTTGACTGTCCCCAGTCTACCTACAAGGCAGCAGGTTTTACGTTGCACTGCTTTGTCAAGCCTGTGGCTCAGTACATCCGATTTCGACAAGCATTTATTCGGGATGCTTTCCCTAGCCTTTGACTGTCCCCAGTCTACCTACAAGGCAGCAGGTTTGTGTGTCTCTTCGTCTGGTCCCTCTCCCTTGACCTGTCCGACATGGGTGGACCTACCAGTAGCTGTGCTACTGTCGGCATAGCTCTTGGGGTCATTGGGACGCACAAGCCCCTCTACCTCGTCACGGTGGACACACAGCAGAGGGGAAATGTAGATGTGATTTGGAAGAACTGCTGTGTTGCCTATGGTATAATATATAGTATAATTAGGCCTAATTAATTTAGGCAGTAGCATGGTTTAAACTAGCTAGAGTGTGATGATTAGCTCTGTTAGTTGAGAATAGAGTAGTGAAGTGTTGATAAGCTCTACTAGTTGAGAATTGAGTAATGGGGGATAATTGGGAGATGGGGAAACTGTCCAATAGTGGGGTGCTCCCTGGGGGTTCCGCACTCTGTTTTTTTTTTCTTGTCTTGGCCTGATGAAGACCTATGTGATTAGCTCATCTGTCCCTGACAAAGTTTAGTTCACTGTATTTTTCTGAGCGAGGCCGGTGGCCCACGCTCATCTAATAGGGATCAGTGACGGGGAGGCTCTCACCAGCTGTGTTATATATTTTACAGGTTTCCTCTGGTTGGGATGAAGAACACAGAAACATTGAAAAGTCCGATCCGGGATATTTTTGGTGCAGGAAGATTGGTCAGCAACTTTCTCACTGGGCCTATGCTAGAAAAAGTTGATAAAACATTGCTCGGTGGAGCTGAATAGTATAAGTATCCCACAGGATAAATACTGAAAACATTATTGAGACTATTTCACACTACCTGTGGACAGCAACATAGTAATGGGTTTTGGTTTTCATACCATTCGTGAATAAACCAGTGGTGATGGATGTTCATTCCACTTATTACCAGAACAGTAGGGATTGATTTTCACACTACATGAGACCAGAACATTGGAGAGTGGTTGTTCCACTTAACAAGGAAAGCAGAACATTAAATCTTTATCTAGGAAATTAAGAGATCTATTTCAGACTAAGTACAATGACTGTTTTAAGAGTGAAAACTTTAGAACATTTCGTAAGACGAAAGAATGTCATGTTCATGGGACAGTGTTCCGCTTTTCACTGTGCAGGAATTGTGTGGTCTCAGTTTCTATAAACTATTAGGAACAGTTTTTTTTTTTAAAGAAAAAACAATAGTATCAGTCCCAGACTGTATAGTTGAGTGGGGATCAGACCTCGTGATTATCAAAGCTCCTGGAGGTGGACACTGTCTGGCGGGAGAGACGCAGCGTTTGGTGAGGTCCATTGTGCTGATTCTTGTGATGTCGAGTAATCCTTGCAATGATGAGTGGACTCTGATTCTGAACTTTGTGGGTCGGATTTCTACATTTACACTAGAATATACAATACCCATTTTCTTCGCATACACGTCTCACATACGTTACACTTTTCTTTTAATAAATTAATCGTTATTAATTTTTAGAAGCAAGAGTTGTTGAGTATGTTGCGTTGGGGAAGAATGAGAGGGGGATATGATCAGGTAGAGTGATAGAGAGAGAGAGAGAGAGAGAAAGAGGTGTCCATGAACCGAAGGAGTGTGGTGGACGGAAGCTAGTGGATTCTCCAGGATATTGATAAGGGGTTAAATATAATGTGGGTGTTGACTCCCCTCACTCCAGGGACGACACTTTAAACTAACCACGACATTATTGGGGGCTCGTTAACGTGATCTTTGGATAGCGGGATCTCTCGTAAACGTGATTCTTGGACAGTGGGATCTCTCGAAAAAAGGGTGATCTTTTGACACGGGAATTCTCGACACGGGATCCTTAGTTACAGGACGGAGATATCATATTGTGAGAATCCAGCTAGAGTGAATGTGGATAGGGGTTAAGACACATATCTTACCTGTTCATACTTCACACGTCTACTTAGGTCTGTGGTGCTAAGTCTACTCTTGTCACTGAGTGATTGTGTTGTGTTGTGCTGTGTGGTTAAATATATAGATACCGGTTAATTAGTCATTATCTATATATTTGTTTAGAGATAATTAATATTCAACCTGCTGACTGACCTCTCTAAAATATGGCCACTCCTAAACTAACTACGGCAGAACTAAGGGCAAAGGGGGAAGAAATGGGCTTGTCGGGTTCTGCACTAACAGATTACGTACAGGAGGTGGAGAGGGAGTTTCGTCAAGCAGAAAGGGCAGATCGAAAGGCCGAGCTGGAATTGAGAAGGATGGAGTTAGAACAAGCAGCTAAGAAATTGGAAGCAGAACAAGCTGCTAGGCAATTGGAAGCAGAACAAGCTGCTAAGAAATTGGAAGCAGAGCAAGCCACGAGAAGGCTGGAAATTGAAGCTGAGCAGGCAGCTAAGAAACTTGAATTTGAGGAAGCTGCTAGGAAACCGGAAGCGGAGCAAGAAGCTCAGAAAAGGGAGCACGAGTACCGGATGAGGGAACTCGAGTTGAAGAGGCAATCTAATGGGGAAACTGATGGAGCAGTTGGAGGTTCCTCCATCCCAGGCTCAACCCCAGCAGGTGGACATAGTTATCATGCTATGAAGTTCCCTCTAGCTATCTACGAGGAGAACAAAGAGAAGATTGACAAGTACCTTCAACGCTTCGAGGCCATGTCTGTTGCTATGGGTCTGGACCGTGACCAATGGTGTCTTAAGCTATCCCAGGGATTACGCGGGACCGGCTACGAGGTTTATTCCCGCCTGCCACCAGGACATGAGAACAATTACGACGAGTTGAAGACGGCTCTGCTGAAACGATTCGAGGTTACGTCACATACCTACATGAAAAAATTTCGAGCAGCGAAACGAGAACCGGGGGAGTTGTTTGCCGCCTACAGTTCGCGTATAAAATCCTATCTCCATAAGTGGATGGATTTGGCTGGGTTCGCACATGACTATGAGAGTCTGGAAGAGGTCATGGTGGTCGACCAGCTGAAGAAACAAATGTCAAAACCTCTCAGGACATTCCTGGGAGAACAAGGAACGGAACATATTGACCTCGTGACAAAATTAGCAGAACGGTCCGTCGAGGTACATGGGGAGGCAGGGGAAAACCTTTCCACCAACACCAAAAGTCAGGAGAAACATGACAAGAAGAAAGCCAAAAACCCAGGAACCAAAAAGTGGGAACCTTATGTAAAAAAATCAGAGGATAGTTCAGAGAAGACGAAGGAGGGAAACAAGAGCACTTCGAGCTCTACACCAAAACGACCGTGGTCGGAGAAGTGGTGTTCACTTTGTAAGTTACCCTCTCACAATACGAGGGACTGCAAATCGAAGGCTAAGAGTCCTCACTTCGCAGCATGTCAAGTGACTTCCAAGGAGGTTGTCACCGAAAATGCCAAGGTTGACAAGGAAGCTCGCCACCAGGAGAGCTCACTCAAGTCCAGCACTAAAAAATATAGGACAGGGAAATGGTGCAAAAACTGCATGTCAAACACGCACAATGCTATTGACTGCAGGGGAAAGTCAGGAGATTCTCAATTCGTCGTGTGCCCCGGGAAATCTAAGGTGGAGCCCACTGAGCAGGTCGAGGCCGAGGAAGAGACTCCAGGCCAGGAAAAACCACCTGTAGTGGAATTGGTAGAGGTTAACGGTCGTCAAGTGGAGTGTTTGTACGACACAGGACTGGACGGGGAGGCCGTGATTTCTGCGGATCTGGTACACCCAGAACAATTCACAGGTGAGACCATGGAGATACAGCCTGCACAGAGGAGTGCTGTAGCCATGAAGTTGCCCATTGCTAACGTGGAGATTCGGTCAAGGTATGTCACCGGCACAATCAAGGCCGCTGTATTGACCGATCCCATTTTTCCCGTAATCCTCGGTTGGCGGTATGTCTTTCTGGGAATGCCCAGGGAGCCAAACCATATGGGAGAAATACAGACTCGCTCTCAGACGAGAACGGAAGAGGCAGAAGCAATTGTGACTAACCCAATGCAGGGGGAGCTACGAACTGCCCAAGGTGAGGATGCTACTTTACGTCCTTGCTACAAAAAGCTGCAGAGGAGTGCTGATCCACCAGGACGTGGGCAGTACTACATGAATAATAGGATACTCTACAGGAGAGCCGGAAGGGGAGACAACCTATACGGTCAGTTGGTCGTCCCGAAGGCTCACCGGTCCCAGATTCTTCATATGGGGCATACCATCTCCTTTAGTGAGCATATGGGTATTGCCGCCACCATGCAGCGAATTTCCTGCCATTACTATTGGCCGGGAATGACAGATGATGTGAGTCGGTATGTGAAGTCATGCCCTGAGTGCCAGAGGGTGGCACCGAAACACTGGACAGCACTGGTGGTCTTGGGTGAGATGCCCATCATGAACTCTCCTTTCGAGAGGGTAGCCATCGATATCGTGGGTCCACTTCATAGGACTAGGAAGAGGAACTTGTATATACTCACAATGGTGGATTGCTGTACACTGTGGGGTGAAGCCATACCGTTGACCACGATTGACTCGAAAAGAGTGGCGGACGCACTGATTTAGGCCTTTACCAGATTGGGCTTTCCTGATAAAATACTGACGGACAATGGGTCCCAGTTTTGTGGAAAACTTATGGAGGAGGTATTTAGGGTGTTCCACTCTAACCATATCCATACCAGCCCTTACCACCCTCAAGCCAATGGACAAGTAGAGCGTTTCAACGGCACGTTGATGACAATGCTCAGGAAACTGGCACAGGAAAAACCTGATAGGTGGGATGAATATATCCCAGCAGCACTCTTTGCCTATCGAGAAGTTCCTCATGGTTCAACAGGACTACCACCCGCTACGTTGCTGTTTGGTCGTCTAATGAAAGGACCGTTGGAAGCCATGTTGAGGAGTTGGACTGAAGAGGGGACGTCAGAAGAAGTGATCTCTTCCTACAAATACGTGGAGGAACTGAAAGAAAAACTCCACAAGGGATGGACTCTGACAAATCAAAACTTGAAAAAGGCCAGAAAAAGACATGCGGCTTACTATAACCGTAGGTCTAAAGACAGATCTCTAGAGGTGGGAGACAAAGTCTTGTTGCTACTCCCAACGGGAAACAACAAACTGGAGATAGGTTGGCAAGGACCATTTCCCGTGGAAAGGGTGATATCCAGAACAAACTATCAGATCCGGATCCGGGGAAAGTCGAAGATTTTCCATATCAATCTCTTGTGGAAATACGAGGAGAGACCCGGAGACAAAGCAGCTCACCTCATGGCAATGGCAGTTGCAGTGGAGACTGAAGTGGGAACCAACGATGGCAGGGAATATCCCTTGGTACACCAGGAAACCTATAGGGATGTGCAAGTGAACCCTGATCTGACTTCCCAGGAGAGGGAAAAGATTACCCAGGTTCTCGAGTCTCATAAGGAGATACTGACTGATAAACCAGGACGAACGAGGTTGGTGGAGTTCGAGATGACTTTGACCACACAGGAGCCTGTTCGCCAAAAGGTTTACCCAGTGCCATTCTCTAAAGAAAAGGCCCTGGTGGAGGAAATACAGAAACTATTGGAGGATGACGTGATTGCACCATCCACATCCCCATACAATGCGGGGGTGGTTTTATTACGCAAAACCAAGTGGAGAACACCGGTTGTGTATAGATTACCGACTTCTGAACAGTCATACACAATTTCAGGTGGAACCTTTGCCGAATCCAACTCAGTTATTCGCTAGGCTCCATAAGGCTCGGTACTTTTCAAAGGTGGATCTGAGTCGGGGGTACTATCAGATACCAGTCAAACCGGAGATTCGACCACTGCTGGCCTTCAGTACACCCAGTGGACATTACGAATTCAAGGTCATGCCCTTTGGACTCAGCAACGCACCTAGTGTGTTTACACGCATGATGAGGACTTTGCTTGATCCTTTACAGGATCCGTCCATCATCTCATTCATGGATGATATTCTGATTTCCAGTGACAGCTTGGATGACCACTTGCAATCCTTGGAGAGAGTTTTTAATAGGCTCAGTGAAGCAGGGCTTACCACTCGCCTAACCAAGTGCATGATTGGTTACCAGACTCTGGAATTTCTGGGTCACATTATCACTCCGGGACAAATTGTCCCAGAGGAAAAGAACCTAAAAATATCAGAAATGCACCAAGGCCAAAATCGAAGAAGGATGTGAGATCCTTTCTCTCGTTATGTGGGTTTTACCAAAAATTCATCCCACATTTCTCTGAACTGGGAGCTCCATTGACGGAAACCTTGAAAAAAGGATTCCCGGACCAAATCGTTTGGACACCAGAATGCGAGACCGCCTATAGTCAGTTGAAGGAGGCCTTGGTCAGCAAACCTGTGTTACAGCTCCCTGACCTTTCCAAACCATTTGTGTTGAGAACGGATGCGAGTGGGATTGGAATTGGGGCAGCTTTGTTACAGGAAGGAAAAGACGATGCTTTGGCTTTGAAACCTGTGGCATACGCAAGCAAGAAACTACTCCAGGCTGAGAGGAATTATTCGACCGTCGAGAGAGAATGCTTATCTCTCGTATGGGCCGTGCAAAAATTCCAGCCCTACTTGTATGGAGTTCAGTTTCGGGTCCAGTCGGATCATACGAACCTGATGTTCCTGGCTACTTCTCAGAAGCTCAACGCCCGTTTGATGCGATGGTCGTTGTTACTTCAACCTTACAATTTCACCGTGGAGTATATACCTGGGAAGGACAATGGTGGAGCGGATTTTCTCTCAAGACACCCAGCTCCTGATGAAGACGAATAAATCATCTGGATCGAATTTACATTGGAAAAGAGTGAGATGGACTACTCTCTTAAGAGGGGGCCTATGTCATGACATCACTATAAATTAACCCCCAGATGATAGAAATTACCAAGGACAGTCTGAGCCACAGCTGCAACTTGTTTACTTCTAGGCGGCGAGATCAGAACAGTAGGGAGACCACGAGAATTCTCCGACATCAAACGAATTGTTGGCTTGTTATTGAGACTTGAATCCAAAGAATACAGGAGCACACCGGCTGTGTTGGTGGCCATAACAAGGAAAGACAACTCTTGTAGTGATTTAAACTAAGGGGAGAGAACTTATTCTGAAGTGGATAATCTGCTCCTGAAACCATCTGGTGTTTTGGCATCAAAAACGTCACGTGAACAATTCAAGGCTGTTTGCCAAGAAACATGATTTGTTGACAACTAGTGTAACTCAGACCGTTAACTTAGGCAGACGTGCTTTGGCACTGCAGTTATGGATTTTAATAACATCTACCGTGTGCGGGATTAATTAGATTTAATTTTACACGTGCCTGTTATGACAAAATGTAGATGTGATTTGGAAGAACTGCTGTGTTGCCTAAGGTATAATAGATAATATAATTAGGCCTAATTAATTTAGGCAGTAGCATGGTTGAAACTAGCTAGAGTGTGATGATTAGCTCTGTTAGTTGAGAATAGAGTAGTGAAGTGTTGATAAGCTCTACTAGTTGAGAATTGAGTAATGGGGGATAATTGGGAGATGGGGAAACTGTCCAATAGTGGGGTGCTCCCTGGGGGTTCCGCACTCTGTTTGTTGGTTTTTTTTTTCTTGTCTTGGCCTGATGAAGACCTATGTGATTAGCTCATCTGTCCCTGACAAAGTTTAGTTCACTGTATTTTCTGAGCGAGGCCGGTGGCCCACGCTCATCTAATAGGGATCAGTGACGGGGAGGCTCTCACCAGCTGTGTTATATATTTTACAGGTTCCCTCTGGTTGGGATGAAGAACACAGAAACATTGAAAAGTCCGATCCGGGATATTTTTGGTGCAGGAAGATTGGTCAGCAACTTTCTCACTGGGCCTATGCTAGAAAAAGTTGATAAAACATTGCTCGGTGGAGCAATATAAGTATCCCACAGGATAAATACTGAAAACATTATTGAGACTATTTCACACTACCTGTGGACAGCAACATAGTTCCTTTATCTAGGAAATTAAGAGATCTATTTCAGACTAAGTACAATGACTGTTTTAAGAGTGAAAACTTTAGAACATTTCGTAAGACGAAAGAATGTCATGTTCATGGGACAGTGTTCCGCTTTTCACTGTGCAGGAATTGTGTGGTCTCAGTTTCTATAAACTATTAGGAACAGTTTTTTTTTTTAAAGAAAAAACAATAGTATCAGTCCCAGACTGTATAGTTGAGTGGGGATCAGACCTCATGATTATCAAAGCTCCTGGAGGTGGACACTGTCTGGCGGGAGAGACGCAGCGTTTGGTGAGGTCCATTGTGCTGATTCTTGTGATGTCGAGTAATCCTTGCCATGATGAGTGGACTCTGATTCTGAACTTTGTGGGTCGGATTTCTACATTTACACTAGAATATACAACACCCATTTTCTTCGCATACACGTCTCACATACGTTACACTTTTCTTTTAATAAATTAATCGTTATTAATTTTTAGAAGCAAGAGTTGTTGAGTATGTTGCGTTGGGGAAGAATGAGAGGGGGCATGATCAGGTAGAGTGATAGAGAGAGAGAAAGAGGTGTCCATGAACCGAAGGAGTGTGGTGGACGGAAGCTAGTGGATTCTCCAGGATATTGATAAGGGGTTAAATATAATGTGGGTGTTGACTCCCCTCACTCCATGGACGACACTTTAAACTAACCACGACAATAAGGTACTCTATCTAGGGTATTATAGATAGTATATTTAGGCCTAATTAATATAAGCAGTAGCCTTGGTAAAACTAGCTAGAGTAGTGAAGTGATGATTAGTTCTGCTAGTTGAGAATAGAGTAGTGAAGTGAGAATTAGCTCTGCTAGTGAGAATCGTGTAGTGGGTTGGGAGATGGGGGAAATGTCAAATAGTGGGATCTTCCAGTGGGGTGCCTACTGGGGTTCTGCACTCTGTCTATTGGTCTTTTCTTGTCTTAACCTGATTCAGATTGAGGTAATGAGCCACTCTGATCCTTGACAGAGTTTAGTTCACTGATAAATCTCTGAGCAAGGCAGTAGGCCTACATTCAGCTAGTAGGGATAAGTATCAGGCGTCCTTCACCAGATGTGGTCTCTTTCTCTGACAGGTTCCCCTACGTCCATGAGGAAGCTCTACACTGGGTTTGATGGAGGTCAAATCTCATTAACAGAAACATCAAATGAACATTCACTTTATTTTATAAGATGAATAAATACCCAGAAGAAAGTACAGTCAGCACTGTTTATGCTAGGCCTAGGATCCAGAGGGTCCATACGAAACTGGCTCAGTTGAACAAAACATTATAAACGTTTCATTTACAATAGGGATTCACCCAGGTCGGGTGATACTCGTTTCTTCACCACATACCACTGAACATTAGAGTCTAGAGAAGAACACTGAACATGAGGTTCTCGTGGAATAATTTAGTCTAGAGAAGAACAGTGAACATGAAGTTCTCGTGGAATAATTTAGTACAGTGAAGAAGTACTTTAGAACCGTTTGTGTGTGACAATCTATGAAAATGGATTAGAACAAATGTGAGACCTGTGACATTGAAACCTAGTTTTCACGGTACAGCGATCCGTACTTATTTGAGTTATAGGGACCTTAGTCTTTACAGTGAGTGACAGATCCATGATTAAGGTTATACAATAATTATTTCGGTGGATCATGCATCTAGTCGACCCAGTGGATCCCGGAGAAAGTCAACGTCTGGAAGAAGAGACGCATCAATGGGTGAGGTGTTCGCGTACTAAGTTATCATGCTGTGACGTACCCTTGCTATGATGATCATCTGACTTGGCTCCTGATCTGCTACTCTGAATCTACATACACACTAGAATATTCGACACACATTCTACACAGTACACACACACACACACACTTCTCACACACATACTCTTTGGTTTAATAAATTATTTTGTATTTATTTGCTGAAGCTAGAGTTGTTGAGTATGTTGTGTTGGGGAAGAGTGAGAGGGGGCACGATCTAGGGGTGAGTGAGAGTGAGAAAGAGGTGTCTGCAGACTGACGGAGTTTTGTGGACGGAGTCTGGTGGTTTCTCTAGGACAATAATATTGGGTTAATAAAAATGTGGGTGTTGATTCCCCTCACTCCAGGGACGACACTAAAGTAATAAAGGATTATTACGACAGATGCCAGGAAGACAGCAGAGTGAGAACAAACAACTGAAGCAAACATCTCTCTCAAAGCCATCTCAACAAAATATGAAAGAACAATTAATCAAACACCAAGAGAGTGTTGGAGGAAAAAAACACAGAAAACCTGAACTTTGTCAGGAATGAAAACAAACTATGGAAACTATTGAAAGCCATGAACATTGAAGGACCCAGAAACAAACAAATAACAATTAAACAAGGCAATGCCATGCCCACAGGAAAAAAGGCTGCAAATGCACTAATGGAAAACTATGCTGGTGCAAACCACATTGATATTACAACCGAACAGAAGAAAGCAATCAAAGACAAACAGATACATCATAGTAATACAGAGACAGCAGCAGAATTTATCGCAAATCTAAAAATTGAAGAAATTGAACAGGCAATGAATACCCTACCCTAAAAAAGAAGAAATCACCAGGAAAGGATGGAATCACAAATGAAATGCTAGTAGGACTAGATACTAAAGCAAAAAAAGAAACTACTAGCAGTCTTAAATTACAGCTGGAAGAGAGGAATAGCCCCACAGGCATGGAAGGAAGCTATACTAATACCAGTCCCAAAGAAAGGAAAAGACCTGGAAGAACTAAATGGCTTTCGACGTACCAGTCTACTTAGCTGTGTAGGGACATTGATGGAACGCATTATCAATGGCAGGCTAACATATCATCTGAAAGAAAACCAACTCTTAACACCACACCAAGCAGGATTCAGAAAGTACAGATCCACTATATAACCTATATAGCTCAGGAAATAGAGGATACCTTCCAAGAGAAAAAGCACACACTAGCGGTCTGGATAAAATTAGAAAAAGCATTTGATAAAGTAGGAAGGACTGAAACACAAGTAAGGACTGAAACTAAAACTGCAAAAAAAAAAAAAAAAAAAAAAATGCATGTTTGTGAAAAAATGTATAAATGTATCAGCCACTACCTTGAGAACAGAACTGCCAGGACAAAAGTACAAGGTCAAACAAACAAAAAGATACGGTTGGAGCAAGGCATCCCTCCAAGTAGGAGTTCTTTCACCAACATTATTCCTAGCATATATAAATGACATCACGGAAAATTTTCCAGCCAGAGTACACACATCCTCCTTTGCAGATGACCTAGCCATATGGACATCTGAAGAATATATTAGTACAGCTAACATCAGAATACAGCAAGCCTTATTAGCGCTAGAGGACTGGTCAAAATCATGGCTAGTGAAGATAAGTGAGGAGAAAACAACATGCACAGTGTTCTCCCTCTCAAATAAAACATAGCACCCTTAGCTGGTATTGAATGGAAAAATATTGCGCCATGAAGAAAATCCAAACTATCTAGGAGTCACCTTTGATCGTCGCCCGACATGGAAGACACAGGTTGAGAAAAATCTAACAAGAGCAAGGCAAAGAATGGCAATCACGAAAAAGCTTGCTGGTACAACGTGGGGAGCAGATGAGAAAGTTCTCAAGAAGTTATATACTGGACGGGTGAGGCCAGTACTGGAATATGGCATCACAACTTGGGCAACAGCAGCTAAATCAAACTTTAACACAATAAGTAGTCCAAAACCAAGGAATGCGAATCATAACTTGAAGCCTGAAGACAACGCCTATTAACTAACTAGAAAAGATCACTTGTTTACAACCAATGCAAGATAAAAGAGATAGTAGAGCCCAGCAACAAGCAGAAAAATTTAGAAAATTGACAAGACGAAAACGACAAAACGAAAGATTAGGGCAGATCCTATTCATAACATATCAACAGTCAAACCAATTTACAATGCACACAATTTCCCAGCTTGGAGACACCAACAACTGCCTGAGATGATAGATAACATTCCTGATATTGAGAAAAAGAACACTCATAGTGAAACAGAAAAAAAAGAAAAATCGACCTAAACTACATAAGAGAACATTACCCACGTAGAAATTAAACCCATGCATAAACAGATGGATCAGCCAAAAATTAAATAGAAAATAGAGGAGGAATTCTCCGAAATTTAACAAATGGAGTGGGAAAAAAAAGTAAAAACCGCAGTCAGTGCAACTGGACAATTTTCAAGTAACCTCAAAGCAGAGGTAGAAGCTTTGAAAACTGCAGCAGAGATGCTCTTGATGGAGGAAAATAAAGAGTAGCAAATAGCTATCTTCACAGATGCAAAGTCAGCTGTCTCAATACTGAAGAGCAATAACAGCACAGAACTAGCAGACCTAAGAGCAGCACTCTATGATCTATGCCAGAAATCCAAAAAAAAGTTGTAATACAGTGGATCCCATCACATTGCAGTATACCTGGAAACGAAGAGCCTGAAACACTGGCAAAAGAAGGTGGACGACTACCTCACCCTGACATAAACATTACCTATAAAGAGGCAAAGAGGTTTATAAAAAGTACTTAGGGAACCAAATGGGAATCAGAGCATCTAGGCCACCAGAAGGATTATGCATATTACAAACTCGACCGAAGAGAACAAGTAGCAATCTTCAGACTCCTCACAAGACATAACAGGCTGAAATACCACTTGCTCAATAAACTAAAGATAGGAGATACCGATGAATGTAATTGTGGAACACGTAAAGTGACAGCTAAACATTTGCTGCAGGAGTGCGCAGTATATGCAGATCAGAGAAATATATTTTGGCCCACACCTGCTTAATTTGAGGACAAGCTCTATGGAGATATCAACAAGCTCAAGTTGACTGCAGCTTACTTCAACTACATTCAGGTTGACATCTAAAGGTTCACGAAGAAGTACTTAGATTGCCACACTTCATACCACAGGTATGTCAGTTACAAAAGCGTCCAAGAGGCATGAAATGAAATATTGCTAGGCTTACAAATCCATTTCATGGAAAGTCCGAATCAAGAGCTCATTGTGTTGGCTCATAAAAGGTGGAAAAAGCGTTCCAGTGGCACGAAACTGAATATTCCTTTGATAGCAAATCCGTTACGTGAAAAGTCCGAATCGAAAGCTCACTGTGTGTGCGTCATAAAAGGTGGAAAAAGTGTCTTGGAGGCACGAAATGGGATATTGCTTGGATAGCAAATCCATTAGGTGGAAAGTCCGAATCGAAAGCTCAATGTGTTGATGTCATCTGCAGACTGCATTCCTCTGGTTTCCGGAGTTACAGCCTGTGGTGAACAGAAGGCCCAATATACGTAAGTGAGACTAAGCAGCCATGTGCAGCTCGTGACGATTCCTTGGGTGAGCCCAGTACCAGAGCGCGATGTGTCGGCTCTGCAATTATGGAAGCCTCTTTAGATGGCGGGGAATGCCCATGGTCTGCCCCTGCCTTCCCTTGAGGGCTGACCAGGATGTCTTCGGCTGTTCTATATGGACTAGCTGGGATGGGGGATAACACCACAACAGTGAAAGTCAAACGTCCTAAGAAACCCCCGGAAAGGTTAACCCGATCAACAAATGACCACAGAATTCGGATGTGTCAGCCAAACGGCGCAAGAACGCAGCTCTGCTGTAAACAGGCACAACGCAATCATGTCTGAAAAAAAAAAAAAAAAAAAAAACTCTCCAGATGAACGCAGAAGAAGAAGTATTTGTTCAACCACCACCATTGTATGATCGACCTACCCTTCTTGTTTCTCTTCTGCAGCCATTTATCGCCAATAAGAGGATAGGACCTCATAACTCAGAGCAAGGCATTCTATTCTTTATCTCCTGCAGCTCCCTCCATGTCTTCCCTATATTATTCATCTCTACCGCTAATTCTTTTCTCTAGGTATGTTTAAAACGCCCTCTATTTCATTTTCCCTGTGTGTTCGTGAAACTTGAATTGAGTTGAGTAAGTTGAATCAAGAACCGATGTCAAGCCACTCGGGCATTCCCATACGTGCTCCGTCCTCACCTGCAACAGCCAGAGAAGAGTCAAAGTACTGTACTAATGGTACCAGCAGCTTGATTATATGTCCGTCTGGCCTTTCCTCGGAGTTTTGAGCTCCATAAGGTTTTCTAGTTACTTTGGTATCACATTTTCTCAATATGTGTTTTGTCCAAAGCCAAATGCTGGTATCACATGTTCTCTATGTGTGTTTTGTCCAACGCCACATGCTGGTATCACATGTTCTCTATGTGTATTTTGTCCAACGCCACATGCTGGTATCAAATTGTCTTTATGTGTAGTTTGTCTAACGCCACATGCTGGTATCAAATTGTCTTTATGTGTAGTTTGTCCAACGCCACATGCTGGTATCAAATTGTCTTTATGTGTAGTTTGTCCAACGCCACATGCTGGTATCACATGTTCTCTATATGTGTTTTGTCCAACGCCACATGCTGGTATCAAATTGTCTTTATGTGTAGTTTGTCCAACGCCACATGCTGGATCAAAATGTCTTTATGTGTAGTTTGTCCAACGCCAGAAGCTGGTATCAAATTTTCTCAATACGTATTTTGTCCAACGCCACATACTGGTATCAAATTGTCTCAATCTGTATTTTGTCCAACGCCACAAGCTTGTATCAAATTGTCTCAATATGTATTTTGTCCAACGCCACATGCTGACATCAAATTTTCTCAATATGTATTTTGTTCAACGCCACAAGTTGGTATCAAATTTTCCCAGTAAGTGTTTCGCCCAACGCTACACGCTGACAAAAATTTTTCTAAATATGTATTTTGTGCAACGCCACAAGTTGGTATCAAATTTTCTCAGTAAGTGTTTCTTCCAACGCTACATGGTGACATCAAATTTCCTCAATATTTATTTTGTCCAAAGCCACATGCTGACATCAAATTTTCTCAATATGTATTGTGTCCAACGCCACATGCTGATATCAAATTTTCTCAATATGTATTTTGTCCAAAGCCACATGCTGACATCAAATTTTCTCAATATGTATTGTGTCCAACGCCACATGCTGATATCAAATTTTCTCAATATGTATTTTGTCCAACGCCACATGCTGACATCAAATTTTCTCAATATGTATTATGTCCAACGCCATACGCTGACATCAAATTTTCTCAATATGTATTTTGTCCAACACCAGATGCTGGTATCAAATTTTCTCAGCAAGTGTTTTGTTCAACGCCACATGCTGACATCAGATTTTATCAATATGTGTTTTGTCCAACGTCATATTGTATTAATGTTAAATGTACCTTACAGGACGTTGCATTCAACACCAGCATTTTTCAGCTGCTGTTGATGTACTAGGCAAGATTACGCTCAGTAGTTTGCTACTGCTTTCTGAGCGACCGGCTCACATACCCGCGTAAGCTACCAGCACGGCGCGAACCGCTGCCTATTCTCGCGCAGCTGCGTTACTCACGAGAATATACTGGATTACGGAGAAAGACGTTAAAGCCCACGCCAGGGAGACGGCCCAAATTTTCCCGATATACGTCTTGTCCAACGCCAGAGATATTTCCTCATCTCTTGATTCGCTGGATTTCATCAAATTCTCTCTCTTCGTTTTTCCACATTAGTGATTCGCTTACACTATTTTTTAAGCTCCGTGGCGAAGGCGTTACGGACGCATTTCGTGATCACTACATATCGGGTTCGAAACACAGCTGCGGGCCATTTAGCAGCAGACCGCCTTGCGTTGGGTTTTTCATAAAATGATATGGGTGTTGGTAGTTCAGAAAGCATTGGCACACTTTTGTTCCCCCGCATATCCTCTACAGCTGTCAACACCAGCATTTTACCGCTGTTGTTGATTTCTTGGTACGATTACGCTCAGTAGTTTGCCATTGCTTTCTGAGCGACCGGTTCACTTATCCCGTAAGTCACCAATGCGACGAAAACCGCTACCAATTCTCGCGCGCTGAGTTACCCTACTTGGATAAACAGGATTACGGAGAAAGTCGTTTACCTAACCTTCCCAAGAGATCACAAACAGCCAAAATATGCTGGGGTTGACTGCGACGTCCTGAAAGGATGTGCAACTAACTTTATAATATTTTAGTCCTTCTATTCATCACAGACGACGGTTAATGCAAGTTTTTTTACCCTGTAGTTGTAAACATTTCTTTGTGTTTCTGATGATCCAAACATCAGATATTTGACATTGAGAGTTAAATATTGTAAGTTTGGTACTAGTTTTAATGTATTTTGACTGAAACAAATTTCCTAGTTCGTGAGAGGCTCTCTTTCATTTATATTCTAAGTTTGATATCTCCATACTCCCCAATGTTTTATACCAGTGGTTCTCAACCTTTTTTGGCCCGTACCCACCTTCACCATATTTTCAGAACGTAATTCCCCCCTTCCTATCAAAAATTTGGGCCGTGCCTCCCTTCACCGTATTTTCAGAACGTCAATCCCCCCTTTCATATTTCCTATCTAAAAATCCCCCCACCCCTACACAGTATACGTAAAAATGGAAGGTAAATTTAACAGCATATACTAAAACAAGTCTAGACATCCACATTCCCACCCCCCCTGGAAACCCTAAAATTCCCCCCTGGGGGGGGGGGATTCCCCACAGGTTGAGAACCACTGTTTTATACAGAATAGAAAATCTACATGATAGTGAAAGAGTCTCAAATCAGGCACATGTGATATGCACACAAAATCTATTTTTTTTTAACGATAGTATTAATATTTCTGGGGCGCAATCTCTTCGAAGAAAGATGGATGTGCAAACTCGATTTTCTCATATAGAATAACACTCAGACTTGTCTTCTATAAATAAGCACTCGGTGATACATTCGACTTAAAGTCTGGAATATTGGCTCGTATGGGATTGTTGCCAGGTTGTCTACAGACAGACAGACAGACAGACAGACAGACAGACAGACAGACAAACAGACAGACAGACAGATATATAGATAGGTGGATAAATAGATAGATAGATTGTCTGTCGCTCTCTCTCTCTCTCTCTCTCTCTCTCTCTCTCTCGGTCAGTCTATTTCTATCTATCTATATATACATGCATCCATCCATTCCCTCCTCTTTCCGTCGATACATCCATCCTTCTCCTGTCTGTCTGAATATCTCTTTCTTTCGGTCAGTCTATTTCCATCCATCCATCCATCCATCCATCCATCCATCCATCCATCCATCTATCCGTCCGTCCATCCATCAGTCCATCCATCCATCCATCCATCCATCCATCCATCCATCCATCAATCCATCCATCCACCCATCCATCCATCAGTCCATCCATCCATCCATCCATCCATCCATCCATCCATCTATCGTTTATTTCTTTGTCCATCCATAATACATGCATTCACCCTTCCTTCCGTCTCTTTTTGTCTGTCCGTCTACCTTAATTCTTTTCACTCTGCCTTCAAGACATCCTGTCTGTCCAACAGTAAAAACATGGTCATCATCATGTGCCTTTGCAACCGACGTAGACGTTCATATCTGTCCCCAGATGTCGTCCTTTATATTGTGGAACACAATCTATTGATTATATATATATATATATAATATATATATATATATATATATATATATATATATATATATATATATATATATATATATATATATATATATATATATATAATATATTTATAATATTTTAGTCCTTCTATTCATCGCAGACGACGGTTAATGCAAGTTGTTCCCCCTGTAGTTGTAAACATTTCTTTGTGTTTCTGATGATCCAAACAGCAGATATTTGACATTGAGAGTTAAATATTGTAAGTTTGGTACTAGTTTTAATGTATTTTGACTGAAACAAATTTCCTAGTTCGGAAAAACAGAGTGTATGTGGCTTTGTGTGTTTGTGGTCAGCTAGCTATGTATTGGATGCGTTCGATAACGGTACATCCGATTGAGATGAAATTTTCTACACGTCTTCCTTTCATTCCTGTGCAACCGACTATAATAGTTTCTTAGTGTAAACTCTTCTACTTATTTAATAACATTTACTTTTCCATTTTTCATTATATAATTTCTATATAGCAGAGGGACTTCACTCTAGAAAAGTTATTTCAAGGGGCATAACTTTTAACAACATTTCTATATACTTTATAGTCATATTGTTGGACTTACTTGCACTATTGTTAAACTCTTTGTCTATAGTTATTTTCAGGCATATAAGTTATAATAAATAATGATATAATCTTTAAGGCATTTTCAAAGTTTTCATAAAAATAATGCATAATACATAACATTGTAACCCATCTTTTTCTGCTTAAAGAACTTATCAACTGTCATGTCGGTGATTAAAAAGTTTTCATAAAAAATAATGAATGGTGTGCTGAAGGACATTCTTTTAAGTTACTGTGCGCCAGGAGCTGGGCGAAACCACGCCGGGTCAGATAGATAGACAGACAGACAGATAGTCGGGAACGGAAGCTTATTTGACTACTTATATGCTCCCCACCAGGGACTTGGTGAAGCCGGGCCGGGTCAAACAGACAGACAGATAGACAGACAGACAGACAGTCGGGAACGGGAGAGCTTGTATGACTACGTATATGAATTAAATGAGATGCTCCCCACCAGGGAATGGGTGAAGCCGGGCCGGGTCAGACAGACAGACAGACAGATAGACAGACAGACAGATAGTCGGGAACGGGAGAGCTTATATGACTACTTATATGAATTAAATAAGATGCTCCCCACCAGGGAATGGGTGAAGCCGGGCCGGGTCAGACAGACAGACAGACAGACAGATAGACAGACAGACAGATAGTCGGGAACGGGAGAGCTTATATGACTACTTATATGAATTAAATGAGATGCTCCCCACCAGGGACTGGGTGAAGCCGGGCCGGGTCAGCCAGACAGACAGACAGACAAACAAGCAGACAGACAGACTGATAGATAGATAGATCCCCTCCAGGGCCTGGGCGAAGCCGGGCCGGGTCAGGTAGTATATATATCTGTCGTTTCTATCGCTTATCTCTCCAATCCCGCGATGTTATTAAATTCTCTCCCCCCCCCCCCCCCAAATTATATAGCCAAAGAATATCGTTTGTCTCTTTGTTGTAATTGCGTATCATGTTTTACTATCATTAGAATATTCCAGGCATTCATTGTTAGTTGTTCTGGCAGGTCAACGTTAATTAGATTATTCCAGGCACTAGTTGTTAGTTATTCTGGCCGGTCAGCTATTATGAGACTATTCCAGACATTCGTTGTTAGTTATTTTGGCAGTCCGACTATCATTAGACCAGGGGTCACCAAACCTTTTTCATTGTAAGCCGGATAACTGAGAAAATGACGTACGCGGGCCGCATAATCATTCTGTACAATACTTGCAAGCCAGAACGAAAGCTCTAAAAAAAAAAAAAAAAAAGACAAAATACTAAATTTATAAGGAGCGTTCATTTGAAATCCGTTCGTGCCGCACCGCGCCTAATTGCGTTCGTTGAACATGATCATGTCATAGTTATGTGATAAGTACTGACCAATGAATAACAGAGCATGTGCTTATCGTCCCATGGTGCATAGGTTCTGTTTCTGACCGTTGAGAAAATGGCCGGGTTGATCCAAAATCCGTCCAAAGAAGCTCAAAGTGCGGTGATTCAGTTTTTTTTTTTCATTTGAAGGATGTCGACCAGTCGACATTCATCGAAGAATGCAGGCAGCGTACGGTAACAAATGTGTGTCCAAGACAACAGTGACAGACTGGGCACGAATGTTTCGGAAAGGACGTCAGTTCACGATAGATCTTCGACGGCTGGGTCAAGCGCATATTGTTGCAACAGAAAAAACCATTGCCAAAATTGATGCAGCAGTACAGATGAACCGTTGTCGAAGCATACGTTCGCTAGCGAAAGAATTTGATGTGTCAGTTGGGACAATTCAAAACGTCGAAAAGTCGTTCGTAAGAAACTGCAATATCGGAAGGTGTGTTCATAGTGGGTACCATGGATATTGACCAACCACCAAAAAGAGGGACGCATGGGATGGTGTTTGAACCAC
Organism: Cepaea hortensis; assembly: GCA_963921405.1. Lineage (NCBI taxonomy): Eukaryota > Metazoa > Mollusca > Gastropoda > Stylommatophora > Helicidae > Cepaea > Cepaea hortensis. The sequence continues at coordinate 117,692,332 of OY992880.1, forward strand.
TTGCTGCGTTACAGAGTGTAGGGTGGTGCATTTCTCTTCCGCATAGTGGCAGGCGATGAATCATGGTGTCACCACTTTGAGCCGAGCAGCAAAAGAGAGAGCATGCAATGGAAGCATGCTGGATCACCAAAAGCCAAAAAATTCAAGTTACAGGTTTCCGCTGGTAAGGTTATGCTGAGCGCATTTTTTTTTACCATGAAGGGCTATTGTTGGCCGACTTTAAAGAACCTGGTGTCAACATCAACTCTACCCACTACTTGCAAACACTAGACAAGCTGCAAAAAGCCACCAAGAATAAGCGACCCGGCATGCTTTCCCTCGGTGTGATTTTGTTGTACGATAATGCTCGTCCGCATGTCGCAAAGATTGTGCAGGAAGCATTAGCAAGGAAGAAGTGGGAAATTCTGCAGCATCCAGCCTATAGTTCTGAGTTGTCACCATGTGATTTTCATTTGTTCGGACCTCTAAAAAATGCTATCAAGGGGCAACGATTTCACATATTTGAAGACATAATGAACGTGGTAAACACTTAGTTCAGTGAGCAACCACAATCCTATTTTGCGGACGGCATTCGCCGCCTACCTAAGCAATGGGATGCTTGCCTGAATGCTTACGGCGACTTCTTCTGACCAACGCATGGTGCATAATTCATTCAAAATGAATGCTTTGTTTAATTCTACCACACCTGTTAATGTTTCTTTCATGCTTTTGTAATAAAGCCATTGGAACGGGTTTAAATTGAGCGTCCCTAATAGCATTCCATGTTAATCATGGGTGAGTGGCATGCAATGCACAAAAATCAAAGACAAACAGAATATTTATTTACTAATAAAAGTTATCAAAGAAGCAAAAAGATAGTTACATCAGACCTAGTGTGCACATATCCGAATCTCACAAACCAAGCAGCAAAAAAGGTTAGTAAGATTTGTGAAACTGACGTTTGGCTTTCCAGACATCATCAATGTTTGGTTTGGAATTGCTGCATCCGATTAAGAGAATTGTTTTCAAATGTTCACCAGTCAATCTCGTTCGGTGTGTTAACTTCACATACTTTATTTTTGAAAATGTTTGCTCTCAGACATAAGTTGTTCCGAACACTGAAGCCATACCAGGGGCAAATTTCTTCAATTTCGCAAACTCAACATCAGGTAAGCAGCGGTAAAATTCAAAACAGTTTTCCTTCACTGTGCTTCTCTTTTAACAAGTCATTTGCCTGCAAATCAATGAGATCCAACTGTAGTTCAACTGGCATATCATCAAGGTTATATTCAAACGTATTCTGGAACAGAAAAATGTCACTCTCAATTCTGTCAAGATCTGAAAATTTCCCCACAAAATGCTTCTTCAAGCCACGAATATTTTATTTTCCGGAAAATCGAGGCTGACAGTTTCGGCGATTGTAGCGCAAAACACACACACTTTGAAACAGTGAAAATAAGAACAGTTTTCTGCTTCCAATTGTGCTTCAAACAATGCAGCTTTCTCCGAAATCCTTTGATGATTCTGTAGAGATTACAGAGAGGTTATCCTTTCTTTGAAGTTTTAAGTTCAGTTCATTCATGTGGGATGTGATGTCGACCAAAATGACAACTTTGACAGTCAGGTATGACCTGACAGCTGTGGATCAACTCTTTTTCAGTAAGGAAAACATCTATTTCGTTTCGGAGCTTGTGAAAACGAAACAGGACGTTATCGCAGCTGAACCACCTCACTGATGTGTGATAAGGCAAATCACGGAATTCAGCATCAATTCCTTGAAGAAAAGCCTTGAACTGCGGTGATTGAGTGCATGTCCCCGAATGAAGTTCACAGCAGAAACGATGTGTTTCAGTACACAAGAAATATCTAAGTCTTTCGGACAGAGTGCTTGCTGATGTATGATGCAGTGTATGAACAGAGCGCCCAGAATTTGCAAATCTTCCAACTGAGTCCTGATCTACCCCACCAGACCCCTCCTCACTCCAGCCATATTTTCCCTCCATCAACTGTAACACCTCGAAGCTGATACCACTGAAGGTTATAGTCTTGCAAAATGTTTTGCATTTCCATGATACTGTCTTTTCCAGTTGTTGTTCCATGCATGCTGCAAACGTATGCCAACTCTTCCGTTATCTGAAAGTCCAAACTGACACCTCTAATGAACACGAGAAGTTGTGAGCTACTCGAATGATAAGTAGACTCATCCAGAGCCAGAGAATTCCACAACAAGTTCCTAGCTTTCTCGGAGCACTATGTTCTCTCCAGGTTCTTCAGTTCTCCGCACAACTAAACTTGCTGAAAGGCTGATAGTTCCAAACAAATCGGCTTTCTCAGGACACAAGTCATTTGCTGCTTCTATCATACACTCTTTGATGAAGTTGCCATCAGTAAACAGTTTTCTCGTTCTGCCATCTTATGCACTATTTTGTAACTTGTCGGAGTGACAGATTCATTTTCAGCAAACTTTCTCGTGAAAAGATTTCTTTGTGCTTCTAAACTATGTTTCAAGGACTCATATTTCTCAGAGCGCAATTTTCCAGAAAACTTTGAATATGTTGATAGATGCTTTGTTTCGTAATGACGCCGAAGGTTGTACTCTTTCAAAACGGCAACACTTTCGCTGCATATTACGCAGTGGTATTCTGGTCCTTTGTTTCCACAAAGGAATACTGTACTCCCCATTCTTCATTGAAAACGCGACACTCGGCGTCCACTTTCTCTTTTCGTAGTAGCCATAATGAAGGTTGAAGTAAACGGGATCTGAAAATGAAAAAGACATTGAATTAGAAATATAATTAAAATCCTATTGAAACACAAGAAAATCAGAGGACTAGGGGTCACTGGTGACGTTATGGCTCATCAAAGGTACATATAAAGCTTATAGGTACCTTTGGTAATATAATATTTCACATAACAAGGTTTGCAAAATATATAAATAGGGCCGGCCTAAATAAACAGCCTATAGCAGTGTTTTTCAATGGGCCAAGGCAGCCAGGGGTTCCACCGAAACAGACTGAAATCGCCTAAATGCAACATTTCTGCCCATCTGGTTTATTACATAAAGTAGGACAGACACATGGATCATCGCATAGAGTTCCTTGAGCAACGCAAACATTTGCGTAAGGATCTGCTCCAGCAGAAAGGTTGAAAAACACTGGCCCAGAGACCAGCTCGATTAACACCTTGACCCGAGAATTTTTCTGAGCTGGGGGTAATATCGTAATAACACGAGGTTTCTTCAGCACTCTGTGACAATCAATGCAAGTGACCTTTTATATTAGTATCTGTTTCGTTTTCTGAAACTCAGCTTTTGCTTTGCCTTTACTGCTCTTTATCTCTGTCACGCATCTTTTATCTGATGTTATTATCGCTCCCAAATATTTGAAATTATTAACTTAGTTAAGCAGTTTGTATTCAGTTGCAAAAATAGCATTTTGATGTAATCTTTTTCTTTGATAGATTGTCTCTAAACATGATACCGTAGATAATTCACCTGTGTGCTGTCACGGAAGGCCAAAGGTATCATCTCATACTGTATATACTGCGGATATTGTGACTTCACGCTTATGAAATATCTCTTTCAAGTCGCAAATTCTTCTTTCTTCGCCATTTCCAAGCTTTTGAACCATCGTCGTATGTTTTGTATGATTGCGTGACTACTAGGTTGCCAGACATTGCTCTCAGGACAAAAAGACCCTTAATTATGCACACAAAATTGGTCGCATTCCGAGGCAATCTCCATTTATTTAAATAAACCAACTTTCTGCAAACAGAATGATATGACAGTCAGTTGAAAATTACCGTGGTAGACAATTTAAATTACTGTGTGAATATGTGTATGTTGTATATTTCAGCTTGAAGGATTGATCTTACTGCCTTAGTACATGTTGCGTGATTTCTGCAGTATGTTCCTGACGCAGCGAAATATGCTATTTATTGCTTGTGTCTTTGGTATTAAAATTACATTGTTTGGTCATATATTTATTTTTTGTATGTGACTCGCGTCTGACATTCAGGGGTATTGCTTCTCTTCCGTATTTCTTTCGTATGAACCTAATCGCGTCGCTTTGAATGAGTCCAACATACACACATACTCTCTCTCTCTCTCTCTCTCTCTCTCTCTCTCTTGGTAGGCCAGTATATTCCACATGGCTAATAACAAGTGTCAGACCATTATCTAATATTACTGTGTCGTGTAATTTTGATGTTCGCATTTTGCCCATGCCTTTATAATGCATATCTTTTATATTGTTGCTGTTCTCTGTTAGCCTTGAATGATGTGTGAATGAAATAATGTATGAAAGAGAGTGATAGAAGGGCAGAATGTTAGACGGGCCTGCGTGCTCAATTCTTAAATAAATAAATAAATGTTTTGCGTATCCTTTTACAGGACTTAGCTGTCAACAGCAGCATCTTTCAGCTGTCTGTTGATCTCTTGGCAAGATTACGCTCAGTAGTTTGCCATTGCTTTCTGAGCGGCCGGCTCAGTATCCGCAAGTCACGAGCGGGGGTCGAACCACCTCAGTTCTCGCTCCGCTGCGAGACTCTGCGTGATAAACGGGATTACAGAGAGAAAGTGTTGTAACCCCACAGCCAGAGAGACCGGCTGCTCAATTCTTAACCCTTTGAAAATAAAGTTTGTTCGTTCGTTCGTTCCTTCGTTCTCTCTCTCTCTCTCTCTCTCTCTCTCTCGCTCTCTCTCTTCCCCTATATATATATCTGTGTGTGTGTGTGTGTGTGTGTGTGTGTGTGTGTGTGTGTGTGTGTGTGTGTGTGCAAATAAAGCTGTGGTCCCGTTTGCACGTTTTGAGGTGTTTTGAAGACATGTCAAGTAAAGTAAACAAACTTTTGCACACCCAGTGGTATATTGGACATATGGCGTTTGTCCGATGTTTGTAGAAACTGGTCGGCACTCAGTGAAAGTGATGGGGCCAGTATCACGCCGGCGGCTTTTATTTCCCCGGACATTTCCTCCTGTCATCCATTTTAAGCTGAGTCAAACTGGCAGCAAAGGTCTTCTAACTCCCGCCTGGATCTGCATTGGAACACGTGACAACCAAGCTAGCAGGCAGGAGTGTCGGCCATCATGCTGCCATGGTTCCTGTGTGGTGTTAGACCCTCACGAATTCTAATGTGTGGGTATGTGTGTGTATCTATGTGCGTCTATCTATGTGTGTGTGTCTATGCCTGAGAGAGAGAGAGAGAGAGAGAGAGAGAGAGAGAGAGAGAGAGAGAGAGAGAGAGGGAAAGAACGGAAAAATGCACCAGACAACACACACACTGTATGTGTGTGTGTGAGAAAGGAATGGAACCAGGACCAAACACGAGAGAGAGAGAGAGAGAGAGAGAGAGAGAGATAGAGAGAGAGAGAGAGAGAGAGAGTAGGAGTGTATGTATGAGAGAAAGGAACGGGACGCGGGCCAGATAAGACACACAAACACACACACACACACAGACAGACAGACATACAGGCTGAATAAAATAGAGAGAGAGAGAGGCACACACAAATAGGCCCATACACCGAGAGAGTGACATACACAGAAATATATACAGAAAAAGCGACAAAGACACAGAAAAAGAGACAGTAAAGAAAGAAAGAGAGAGAGAGAACGAACGAACGAACGAACGAACAGACTTTATTTTCAAAGGGTAACAAATTGGGCACGCAGGCCCGTCTTACATTCGGCCCTTCCAATCACTCATCTTTCTTTCATCAACAGTGCATAGGAAAAAAACATTGTCACGTGAATTTTGTAAACATAAACAATGCATATTACTATGTTATGAGACACATCCACCACCCACCCACACACCCCCCATTCACTCCAGCTCCCCCACCCAACCATACACACATACAATACATTCCCCCACCCATCCACCACATCCGTACACCTACACATCTTCCCGCCCACACACACCTCTCACCCACCACACATCCCATCCATCCACACCCCAAGCACACATACATTCAATAACCCACACATCCCCCACCTACACACATCTCCCCACCCACTCACATATCCTCTACCCGTCCCATTTCCCACCAACAATCACTCATCCAATATCCTCCTCCACCCACACACCTCCAACCACTCAACCAAACACATATACCTCAGCCACACACACATCTCCCCGTCAACTCACATATTCCGCACCCACCCACACACAAATTCCGCACTCACCCACATAATCTCCCATCTCCCCCAGCCCACTCACAGATCCCGAGCCCACACCTGCAAACATCCCCCACCATCTCCTAACCTGCACACACTCACCCACCCACATATCCTCTACCCACCCACACATCCTCTACCCACCCATCCCCCAACCAACATCCCTTAACCACACACCCTTACTCATATACAATCACCCACCCACACATCCTCTACCCAACCACACATCATCCACCCAACCACACATCCTCCATCCACCCATTCCCCCAGCCACACATCCCTTAACCACACACCCCTACCCATATACACACACATCCCCACCCACGCACAATCTCCCCACCCATACAAACATCTCTCACACACATCCCCACCCACCAACACATTCCCCATTCACAAACACACACCTCCCATCCACG
>OY992880.1:117703899-117713899 GCA_963921405.1 Cepaea hortensis
GACACTATATATGCATAGATGATGCTGACACATGGCAAAAACATACTTCTACCTGTTGTCTCCAAATGGAGCACAGTCCCTCAGCAAACCCACGCTTAGTCCTGCTTGTTTATGAGTGGTTCGATTTTGTGTAGACTTGTTCACGATTGGTTCGATTGTGTGTAGACTTGTTTATGATTGGTTCGATTTTGTGTAGATTGTTCATGATTGGTTCGATTGTGTGTATACTTGTTTATGATTGGTTCGATATTGTTTAGACTTGTTTATGATTGGTTCGATTTTGTGTAGACTTGTTCATAATTGGTTCGATTATGTGTAGACTTGTTCATAATTGGTTCGATTGTGTGTAGACTTGTTCATGATTGATTCGATTTTGTGTAGAATTGTTCACGATTGGTTCGAATTTGTATAGACTTGTTCATGATTGGTTCGACTTTAAGTAGACTTGTTCATGACTGGTTCTACTTTGCAGCTAAAGTTTTCTACAGATGAGATTGCAATTCTTACACCAACCTTCCAGAAGACTCCGTGGCGAAGTGGTTTCAGTGCCTGCCTTGCGTTCAGAAGTTTGTGATCTCGGGGCTACGTCGTTCGATCCACGAGTTCAATTTTATCCGATACTCTTGGAGGTCGTTGCTAAGATGATGGTGTCCTTAATTCCGCTCGTCGTCTGTCCAATATATCATAACAGAGAACAGGAACCCGTAATCAACTTCAACGGAAATAAGTCCAGCAACGACGGTGTTCCACGTCAGCTAAATACTTTATTCAGTGCTAATCTGTTGTACAGGCTAATCTAGGACTGTTCCCGGAGTAATGGGAAGGCCAGTCCACATATATAATAATTAATAAGTTATAAATATTCCATCTTAGCTGTCAAACCAGATTGCATTCTAATCTTCCAACAACTGACGACTAACTATAATCCTATCCGTCATTCTGGAATTTATATTCAGTTAATGATCCCTACAAACGAACTTACGCCACTTTGTGTGTGAGCAGATACCATGACTTTCGGCCGAAATTCAACTGGCGCATTATGATGCCATCCACTGTCTCCTTTCCTTGGCTTAAACCTACTTCTGCCAATCGTCCTCCTTACTGAGGATTGTGTCTTTTTTTCTCCACTTGCTGTATTCACAGATGTAATGCCCCAAAGACATTTCAGTTGCCTATTCATGTTGATAACTCCCTGTTGTCATTTCGTATCACCTTCCTTCTTGATGTTTCCAAACTCCACTACCCATGGTATCCTAATGTAGTCCCCGTGACGTCATGTAGTAACTATTGTATTCTTGCGCGTATTGATTACTTCTCTCCATTTCTGTGCCACGATTTTCTTATCCAATTCTAAATCATTGACTCATGCCTCCGACACTACATGGCAGTCGTCGCTGGAGCTACGGAGTTCGATCTTGGTGCGACGCTTTCAGTAGGACACCCTGCGGAATGAGACCGAGCCATATGGGATAAAACCCGTTGCAATGAAGTCTATCCTCTTGCTTTTTAAACCCCTTGTATTTAAATTGAGCTGAGTTGAGTTGAGAGGGAGTCTCTGTGGCGAAGTGGTCAAGCCGTTTGACTTGTGATCCGAAGGTTGTGGGTTCGATTCCGGGCCGCACCCTTCGGTTTACGAGTTAAATGTTTCGGAGACTCCTGTGGGTCGTCGCTAAAAGCTACGGAGTTCGTATGCTTTATGCGACGCTTTCCGCGCTGCGGAAAGAGACCGAGCCATATGGGATAGAACCCGGTGCCATGAAGTCGACCCCGTCGACTTTTAAGCGACTTTTTGAGTTGAGTTAAGAACCGACGTTACTGCACTCAGGAATTCCCATACGTGCTCCGTCCCCTCGTTCAAAGCCAGCGAAGAGTCATACTACTAATCATTCTCACCGCTATCTGATTGAAAGTTTTGCTGGTCTCCCCTCTCAGTTTTGAGATTCTTCCAGAACTCCTGCCGATCTCCCGCAATATCATTCTTTCCACATACGGGTTCTCAATCTGTTCCCTTGCCTTCTCCAATTGGTCTCACAGGCGCTTGACCAACTCTTCCTTGTCTATAGGTAATCTACAAACAAGTTGCTCATTCCCCCAGACGGCCCCCTTTTATTTAAACACCAACCTTTCTTAGTCTCCTCTTACAGCATGGATGTTGGGTTACAGTATTCCTATTATTTGCTTCACCCATGGGCTCCGGTAACACAAGGGCAATGTAGTAACACTGAGAGCTTAAATACATATATAGGTTCGTTTCCTCCCGTGTGTTGCCGGGGCCCATAAGGGAAGGAAAGAATAGCAACACTGTAGCCTACCACGCATGTCGTAAGAGGCGACTAAGGAGGCTTGATGGTTCCGTCGCCCTGCTACTGAGTGAGTGCGTGGCGCGACACTGTGAGCTGTGAGTTTCGTGTGAAATGCTTTTGAATCTGCCTGAGGTTTTTTTGGGAACGTGACTGCATGTTCGGAGTGATGGCAGGTGGCTATGTCCCAAAGTTGACCGGTTTTTGCCTTATGCAGAAATGCGTGGCTGCTGGGCTTCTGGTTGACTGCCATTGCCATCAGCGATGAACTGTATTTTCGTGGACTGTGTGGGTGAACATCTAGGAAACATTCAGATAGAAAAATGACTGCCGATTCCATCAGAGATGAACTGGGTGTTTCGTGGGGGACTGGTGCGTTAACATTCTGGTGGCGGCATTATGCACAGTGTATTTGTGCGGGCTGTTGTTTGTCGAGACTCCTGTCTTTTCCACTTTTCACATTGGGCAGTGGGGTGCGTTTTGTGTGATATTCACTGGCACAGGAACGGAGCATAATGGGGAAGACCCGTTGCCGTGAATTTGGAACTGCGACTAACTAACTAAATAGGTTCGTTTCGAGAGATTACGTATTCCCATCTCCAGGCGCCTGAGTTTTATACTTTGTTGTTGTTGTTGTTTCAAATTGCGTGTCCTGTGCAAGACGTCGAAATAACCCCAGCCCCTATTGACAGTTTATGATTTACTAGAAAAATATGAATACAATTTGGTGGAACTGCGGTAAAGCTGTGAAAGTGTAAACAATATAAAATGACACAAAGTAGTGCAGCTTTACATAACAGAGTTAAGCACATACAGAACGTTGCGGCGATTAGCCTTCATCAGCAAACAAACACATTCACAAACACAACATACAGTTAAGGAGATCTCCTGTGACTACATCAGAAGGTGACGACAGGACGAGAAGAACAAAAGCATGGAAAAATGGAAGCAATGAAGAGAAAATGAGAATTGAAAAAAATGTTAGTTGAAAAGAATGTTAGTTGAAGAAAATGTTTAATTGAAAAAAATTTTAATAGAGAAAACGTTCATACTCACCTCACCGTTCGGATCTATAAGTGACTAAGAAAATCTCCGATGTATTCTGATACCCGGTGCTGGGTGTTACGGTTCAGTGAGCACATAGAAGGAAGGGGCGGGGTAGGAGGACGGTAACTGGTCTGGTAAGGGTATCTGAGCAATCACAGTGGATGTACTAGTGGAGTACGAGGCGCGCAAGATAGAAGGTGGTACTAACCAAAACACCATTGTGTTATTATAGGGGCGAGTCTTAAAGTCTGGGTGGACTGATATGCGTGAACGCGCATACATACATAGACACATCTCAACAGACAAATGCTAGTGTATGTGGGCATGTGCAAGGTATATTTAAGAAGAGAGAGAGAGAGAGAGAGAGAGAGAGAGAGAGAGAGAGCGAGAGAGAGAGAAAGAGAGAAAGAGAGAGAGAGAGGAAAAGTGCCAGTGATATACCACCTGAGGGATGCGGAGTACGTCGGTCTACACGCACGACGTTTCACTCATACTGTACCCTATGAAATATTCAATGTGGTTGTATTGTTATGCAGCAACATATTTAAGGATCTACTCTCCCAGTGCTTGAGTTATTGGGGCTGTATAAGATCCAACCACTGGTAATACACGTGAAGTAGGTAGGCACAGAGAAGCAAGATGTAAGGAGAGAGAGAGAGAGAGAGAGAGAGAGAGAGAGAGAGAGAGAGAGAGAAGAGAGAGAGAGAGCGAGAGAGAGATAGGTTGGAAATCTGCCTGCGACATACCGCATGAGGAATGCGGATGGGTCGGTCTACACATACGAGGCTTCACTCATACTGTTCCCTATGAAGTAGAGCCAGTAAGGTTGATTGTTATACAACGTATTTGGGGATCAAACCACCCAGTGGCTGTGTTAAAATCAGACCACCAGCAATATAGTTGGAATATGTAGGCACAGAGAAGCAAGATGGAAGATAGATAGATAGATAGATAGATAGAGAGAGAGAGAGAGAGAGAGAGAGAGAGAGAGAGAGAGAGAGAAAGAGAGAGAGAGAGGTTGGAAAAGTGCCTACGACACGCCCCTGATTTATGTGGGGTCGGTCGGTCTACAAATACGAGGCTTCACTCATACTGTTCCCTATGAAATAGAGCCAGTAAGGTTGATTGTTATACAACGTATTTGAGGATCAAATCACCCTGTGGTAGTGTCATTGGGGCTGTATAAAATCAGACCACCAGCAATATAGTTAGAATAGGTAGGCACAGAGAAGCAAGATGGAAGAGAGAGAGAGAGAGAGAGAGAGAGAGAGAGAGAGAGAGAGAGAGAGAGAGAGAGATTGGAAAAATGCCTACGACACGCCACCATTTTCTTCAACTAACATTCTTTTCAACTAACATTTTGTTTTCAATTCTCATTTTCTCTTCATTCCTTCCATTTTCCATGCTTTTGTTCTTCTCGTCCTGTAGTCACCTTCTGATGTAGTCACAGGAGATCTCCTTGACTGTATGTTGAGTTTGTGAATGTGTTTGTTTGCTGATGAAGGCTAATCGCCGCAACGTTCTGTATGTGTCTTAACTCTGTTATGTAAAGCTGCACTACTTTGTGTAATTTTATATTGTTTATGATTTACTAGGCACATTTACGTTCAATATTTTGCTATTGCTTTCTGAACGAGAAGTCAACATTTAGACCAACTGACTAGTGCAGGGGTTGAACCCGCTACCTCGGTATTAGCACACCGAAAGTTTAAGAGCGAGCGCCCTTATTCATTCAGCTATGCTGATCTCCTGATTTCCCCGTGAAGTATATGCACTCAACCAATTCACACGAAGCCGTCCCATCTGTTGCCTGTGCTATCTCCCGTAGCCCATTCCATGTCCTCCCAAGATTATTCAGTTCTATCTCTAATTCTCTCGCCCATTTTTTCGTGGATCTCCCTCTATGTCCTCCCAGTATTATTAATCTCTGTCTCTAATACTCTCCTCCATGTTTTATTAAACTTCCCTCTATTTCATTCCAATATTACTTATCTCTATCTCCAATTCTCCCCTCCATGTTTTATTAGATCTTCCTCTATTTCCTCTCAGTATTATTAATATCTGTACCTAATTCTCTCCTCCATGTTTTATTAAATGTCCCTCTATTTCCTCATATTATTCATCTCTATCGCTAATTCTCTCCTCCATGTTTTCGTGGATCTTCTGTATTTCCTCCCAAGATTATTCATCTCTATCTCTAATTCTCACGTCCATTTTTTTCGTGGATCTCCCTCTATTTCCTCCCAGTATTATTAATCTCTGTCACTAATACTATCCTCCATGTTTTATTAAATTTCCCTCTATTTCCTCCCAATATTATTCATCTCTATCTCTAATTATCCCTTCCATGTTTTATTAGATTTTCCCCTATTTCCTCCCAGTATTATTCATCTCTATCTCTAATTCACTCCCCCATGTTTCCGTGGATCTCCCTCTATTTCCACCAAATATTACCATCTCTTTCAGCAGGCCACCCCGCAGAAAGAGACCAAGCCATATGGAATAAAACCCGGTGCAACGTAATCGATCCTCTTGATTTAAAACCCGTTTTATATAAACAATTCTTCCTCTACTTCGTCTTCCTCTATTTGGTCTTCCTCTATTTGGTCTTCCTCGATTTCGTCTTCCTCTATTTGGGCTTCCTCTATTTGGTCTTCCTCTATTTGGTCTTCCCCTATTTGTCTTCCTCGATTTCGTCTTCGTCTACTTCGTCTCCCTCTATTTCGCGCTTCTCCACTTTGTCTTCTTTTATTTCGCCCTCCTCTACTTTGTCTTCCTCTATTTCGCGCTCCTCTACTTTGTCTTCCTCTATTTCACCCTCCTCTACTTTGTCTTCCTCTATTTCGCCCTCCTCTTCTTCGTCTTCCTCTACTTCGTCTTCCTCTACTTCGTCTTCCTCTACTTCGTCTTCCTCTACTTTGTCTTCCTCTATTTCGCGCTCCTCTATTTTCTCTTCCTCTATTTCACGCTCCTCTACTTTGTCTTCCTCTATTTCGCCCTCCTCTTTTTCGTCTTCCTCTACTTCGTCTTCCTCTACTTCGTCTTCCTCTACTTCGTCTTCCTCTACTTCGTCTTCCTCTACTTTGTCTTCCTCTATTTCGCGCTCCTCTACTTTCTCTTCCTCTATTTCACGCTCCTCTACTTTGTCTTCCTCTATTTCGCCCTCCTCTTCTTCGTCTTCCTCTACTTCGTCTTCCTCTACTTCGTCTTCCTCTACTTCGTCTTCCTCTACTTTGTCTTCCTCTATTTCGCGCTCCTCTACTTTCTCTTCCTCTATTTCACGCTCCTCTACTTTGTCTTCATCTATTTCGCCATCCTCTACTTTGTCTTCCTCTACTTCGTCTTCCTCTATTTCGTCTTCCTCTACTTCGTCTTCCTCTACTTCGTCTTCCTCTACTTAATTGCGCCAAGTATTTTCAAGAAGGATCGCCTCCTTTCTCCTTTGTGTTGTTGTGTTTGCACCCACTCGCTTTGAACGCAAGCGTAGTCCAAACATGTGAACTACTTCTAATGCACTGGACTGATTTTTGTGTGCAAATTAGCTTTGCATATCACCAGTGTCCCGCGACATCAGGCGAACCACCTCCAACTTCAGAGGTATCCATTCCCCTTGATTGGCTGCTGTTTGTTTCCCATGTAGACTTGTTCATGGTTGGTTGGGTATTGAAGCTAAAGTTTTCTAACGCCCCGAGCCTGACCCTCCTAAGTCGCCTCTTAAGACATGAATAGCAGGTTACAGCGTTGCTTCCTTCGATTGTTTTGGCGCTGTGGCAAAGGGGTTGCGAATGCAGTTCATAATCTCACATACCGCGTTCGAAACACCCCTAGCGGCGATTCGAAAGCAGATAGCCGTGCGCTGGTTTGTATACAATGGTATAAGTGTCGGTCCTCCAGAAAGCAAAAGTAAACTACTGAACATAAACTTGCGAAGAAATTACAGCTACAAAATGCTGGGGTTGACTGCGACGTTCTGTAAAGGATATGCAACTAACGTTTTAAAGTACACAAGCAACACAGCTACGACTTCCGGGCTACATTATTTGTTTTATTGCGGTTTCACATTGATTTTTAATGTGGTACCACTTTTGAATTACTAGTGATTTTTCTGCTCTCAGCTTCTAACTCGGTTGTTATTTATTGTTCGGTGAAGAAAACTGGTAGGAACATTCGCTTTTGTTTGCGTGTTGTTTCCTGTTTTCGTGCTTTCTGGCCATACTTTATGTGCGCTCGCTGTCTACAAATGGTGTCCTGTTTTTGTTTCTCGCTTTCAGTTGTCTATTGTGTATTCTTATTTCTACTACTTTCCTTTGACTTCGTGTTTGTGGGATGATTCAGCAGACGGCTTGTAGTTCTGCGGAGAGAGACCGAGCCTGATGGAGTAACACTTTATTAGCTGAAGTCGACCCCCTCACCTTTAACCTGTACTTTCAGTATGTGCGGATACAAGAAGCGTACGAATGCAGAACATAGATTGCTTTTAGTCTGGCCTTGCCAGTATCATCACAACATACATTCCGGTCCAATTTGTTGAATAGGCTGTTGACCTGATAAGGCCTCTGGAGTGTTTTTGCTTCTGGCTACGGTTTGCTTACGCATTTTCCGCATGTTGGACTGGTAGTATTTGGTTCCATCGCCCAGCTAAGTGTGTGGAGCGACACTGTGAGGTGTGGATTTCACGTGGAATGCTTTTACATCTTTCCGCGCTTGTTTGTTGTGTGAACTGCATGTTCGGAAAAATGGCGGACGGTCGCTTTCTGAATTAGCTGTTTTTTTTAAAAATGCAATAATGTGTGTGCAATTGCTGGTTTTCTAGTGACTGCCGCTTCTATCGACGAATAACTGTAATTTTAGTGGCGGACTATTGTGTTGACATTCTGGCAGCGACCTTATGCATGTATGTCTGCGCATGCTGTTGGTTTGTCGGAACTCCTGTTTGTTCCGTCATTCACATGGGGCTGTTAGGAGCATTATGTGTGATATTCACTGACACAGGAACAGGACATTATAGGGCGGCAGTGAACCAGTGGGCATGGGTTCAAATACGCATCTGGACGGATTTGTAAAATCGATCTGCTCTCCCAGATCCACCCAGCCTAAACTGACCAGGAGGAAACGTCTTGGAAAGTACAGGTTACCAGAGTGATACTGCCCACATCATCCTCGACTACCGATTGGTCTATAGAATATGGGCCTAGCTTTACACGCCCAATGCGCTGTAAGCACGCTTAAAAGGGTATTTTACTGTCCTTGTCATCATTGCATGCGTATTTACCTTCATGTTCTTTCAATGACACCACACCACACAACAAACCCCCCCCCCCACCCCCCTAGAGTTCGGCATCATCATTATCAATCATGATTAAGTGGCTTGCTGAGTGGCCTGGGCGATCGTGTGTCTCTATTTCTCGCTATCAGATGGAATCATTTCGTGTGCTGACATTTTCCACGCTATGGTGAAAGGCTGTCAAGGATCTTCTTAAGTTTCACTGTCCATAAATCTTTCCATTTGATTCAAGGTTCCAGTTGTTCTCTTCTCGTCACGTGACCACGCAATGTCGACTGCCTATTTATGATGCTTGTGACGTGTTGTCTTTTGTATCTGTTACTTATTTGCAAATCTAGACAGAGAATCGTTAATGGAGTGATGAAATCAACACTCATAAGTGAAATGGGTGTAACAATAATCCATGGCTGACAGAAGAGATTACGAATTCTTTCCATTTGATTCAATGTTCCAGTTTTTCTCATCTCATAATGTCGCCACACAATGTCGACTGCCTGTTACTGATATTTGTGAAATGTTGTCTTTTTTGTCTGATACTCTTTTGAAATATCTGAGGTGCTTATTTTGGTTGCCCAAGGTATGTTCGCCGCTCTCCCTGGCAAAGAGATTAAGGACGCTGTTCGTAATCCCGTATACCCACGTACGAAACACAGCTGAGCGAGATTCGGCATCGGATCGCGTCACGTTGGTTTCTTACGGAAAGGTATGTGAGCCGGTTGTTCAGAAAACAATGGCAAACTACTGAACGTAAAACTTGCCAAGACATCAACAGCAGCTGAAAAATGCTGGTATTGACTGCAATGTCCTGTAAATTGGACATGCAAAAAAAAAAAAGAAGGTATGTTCACATTCTGAAGAGGGAAAGATAGAGATGACTAGTATGAGGATAACCGGGACAGAAGTGCGGGAAATAGCAGACGATAGGACGGTTTGGCCAGTGTGGTTGAGGCCTATGCTCATATGGGGAATTAAAACTAAAAGAAGAAAAGTGTTTTAAGCATTATTCTCTGAAAGTCCATTTCCATGTCTTGGTATGATTTGTGTGTGTGTGTGTGTGTGTGTGTGTGTGTGTGTGTTTGTGTGTGTGTGTGCGTTCGCGCGTGTGTGTGTGTGCGTGTGTGTGTTCGCTCGCGTTGAACCCAAGCGTAGTACACACCGTGCTACCAGGTATATTGCAATTGATTAATTTTTCTGTATGGATTAGCATCCCTGTTACTAGTGTACCTCGCCACTTCTAGCACACTAGACTGATGTTTGCTTGAGGGTTAAGTTTCCCTATTACCAGTGCACCTCTCCATCAGGCGAACACCCCCGACTTCAGAGTTAGTTGTAATTTAGGTTCCTAAGTTAAGGATGGAAAGTCAACATT
>OY992880.1:117718899-117738899 GCA_963921405.1 Cepaea hortensis
CAATCAAGTAATCGGTTCTTGTATTAACGCGATCTTGAAATAATCTTCATTCCCCCCCCCCCCCATGGAAACCCTAAAATTCCCCCCAAGGGGGGGGGGGGAATTCCCCACTGGTTGAGAACCACTGCTCTAAAGTGACTAGAATGGTCTTTTCTCGTTGTTTCTGCCTCCCTAGTCCCGAGTAGGACGCTGGCAGTGTTGCCTCTGCTGAGGCTAGGATATTTGCCTTCAACTTCTATTTTGTTTTAAAGTTGCATATCCCTTACGCTCAGTAGTTTGCCATTGCTTTCTGAGCAACCGGCTCACATACCCCGTAACTAACCAACGCGACGCGATCTGCTGCCGAATCTCGCGCAACTGTGTTCCTCATGTGGATATACGGGATTACAGAGAAAGTCGTTAACACCTTCGCCAGGGAGACTGGCAACTTCTATACGGTCTTTAGTAAAGACCAGGTTGGCCTTCTCTATTCAATATAAATGTGTAAACAATTTACTGAATGATTACAACGGGTTCAGTAGGCATGAGAATTGACTTAAATGTGTCAGGTTTGATCCCATATGTCTGGGTCTCTTTCCACAAGGTGGTCTGCTGAAAGCGTCGCACAAAGCGCGAACTCCGTATCTCCAGCGACGACCTCCAGGAGTCTCCGAAAAATTTCACTCGTGAACAGAATTAAGTGGCTCGGAATTGAGCCCAATACCTTCCTTCGCCAAGGAGACTCCATCATTGAACGAAAAGAGAAGAAATGAAAAGATATGCCCAACATGAATTCAGTATTGAATAAGAATAGTTATTAAGACAAATGCAGTTGAGGAGAATGAAATATTTGTGGCTTGACACAAATGCATGAAAAAGATATTTATGGAAAGAGGTGTACCAGGGAAATGGAAGACCACAACAGAGCTGGATTACAGGTGTTATGGATAATTAATACACAGGATAGCAACAGTGGCAGGACACCTGGCTTTTGACAAGAGAGTTATTAAAATAAATTGTTACGAGGGTAAAGTGCTACACAGGACACGTAACTTGATGATGATGTTGATAATGATGTTGATGATGATGATATTGATGATGGTGATGTTGATAATGATGATGATGATGATGATGTTGCTGATGATGATGATGATGATGATGATGATGATATTAATGATGATAATGATGATGATGATAATGATGATGATTCAATAGTTAATATAAATATTGGAGGTCAGCTTGGCAAATCGCCCATAACCCCCCCCCCCCCTCCCCCCGATATTCTGATGTCGATGTAACAGGTTCATCTCTACACAGCTCAGGCGGACTAAAAATGTTAAATTCTCGTCCTTGACATGCGGAAGTAAATTACAAGTTTAATCTGGGTAGACTTGGAAGCTGAGATCAATTAAAAGAATTCTCCGCCATGACTATTCGAACGCATGACCATTAGGTCGGCAGGCAAGCGTCTAGCCAATATATTAATACCACTCCTAAAATACCTTTTCAGTTTTTGTTGCGAGCCTTCGCTTTGAACTCAAAAGTAATCCATACACGCTACTTCTTAGAATTCACGGCTCCATACTTTCAACCCCACTACAACATGAAATGAATGGTCATCATCATTCTTGATGGACAAACAACAACAGTAGCACTGGACTACATTTTGTTTGTGGATTAGTTTTCCTTAAAATCAGTGCCCTCGCCATCAGACTTGTAATTTACATCCCCAAGTCAAGATCGAGAAGTCAATATTTTAGTTCAACTGACCGGTGTAGAGACTGAACCTCCTACATCAGCATCAGCACACCGGATGTTCAAGATCGAGCTCTCTGATCCATTCGGCCACGCTGATCTCCTCTAAAGCACCTTACCACCGCTGCCTGTAATTGTATATTTGATCAGGAATAATTTCTGTAACATGCATTTAGTTCCTTGCCGACTGGCATTGGTGATGATGCTGCTCCACGTCTTGCGATCTCAAATAGCATGTATCACGTAGTGTGTTGACCCATTTCTGTGCCACACCACACGGCTGCCAAGAACCTCCTCTCAATGTCTTCCTATATCGTTCTTTACAAAAGTCTTTCCAAAAATCACGCTATGTTCAAATTAGTCTCTTCTCATAATATGACAAAAAATTAACGAGTGCCTCTTTCAAATGTTTGCGGCAAGCTGTCGTTGTGTCTTAGAATTTTCTTTTTAAATTACCCATTTTGTTGGGAATTTGTAAAATTTTTTTTCCTGTAAAACTAAGTCAGTGACGCCTTTGTGTAGTATCACCATTACTATTTTCTGTAAGCCTGTTTACGAGAAACACGCAATCCTAATACTGTCAGCCCCGGTAATCACAACGAGTTTGGGAATCGTTGCTGTGCATGATGTCATGAATAGAACACAAACTTGCCGATATCAGCAAGACATCTGATTGTTTGGCAAACCCCCCCCCCCCCCCCCCCCCAAAAAAAAAAAAACAAAACAACAAAAAAAAAAACAGATGTCTGAGACAGAAAATGATCATAGCATAATATGACTAAAATTATTATTTTTAAAATAAGGTTACTTTGGCAGAATGGATAAGAGCGTTCGTTCTTAAACTTCCAGTTCCTGATGACGAGATAGTGGGTCCCTACACCTATCAGTTGGACTGAATAGTTGACTTCTCGTCCTTGACTTGGGAATGTAAATTAAAAGTACCTCAGAAGTCGGAGTGGGTTCTCCTAATGGCGACGGATACTGGTAAAAGGGAAAGCTAATCAACATGCAAAAACCAGTCCAGTGCACTCTAAGTATTAACACGTGTCTGGACTATGATAGAGTTCAAAGCGCCAAAAAAAAAAAAAGTTCACACAAAATAGTGAACTAATCCATGGACCACAAATATGTGCTTTATTTTGTGCTTGTTTTTCTACTGATTTCTAACATACAGTTTTGTTTCATCCTATGTTGTTATATTCTGCCGAAGTCAAGATCTTTCTTATTCAGAGAAATACATCAGCTTACAGATTCAACAAGCCTTGCAAAATCTCGCCTAGTAGAATCTTACATTAACTTTTTTATTCTTCTTCTTGTGTCCTGTTTCTTTTGAAGCGTGGCAGAGAGGGGGGTAGAATTCATTTTCTGTGTTTCCCTTGTCTTGTTGCTTGTGCTAATGTCATATTTGATTTTTTTTTCAATGTACATCTTTCTGGGTCGTCTTCTCGTCTTGTATCCCGATATTCTCACGTCGACCGTTCTTGCCGCTGCTTTACCTTGCTCCATTCTAGCTAAATATCCGAACCGTTGAAGTCTTTGTTCTATAAATTCAGTAATCGGTATGATCCCTTCACCTTATGATCCCTTCACCTATTCATAGCTTCTCATCTGTCTTTCCATCTTTTCTTGTCCTCCGGCTTTGTTATGCATCTAATCTCACACTACGTGATATTACGCCTCTCTGTATTTCCAGGAGTGTCCGGCATTATTGACATACATATTATTTAAATAATTGATTAAATAAAATGCATAGTTTTTCTTTAGTTGGTAATAATTTAAATGATACGGCAAGTGGTGTGCTTTTTAAACAAAATGATTTGATTAATCATTCATAATTATGCAGATTAATATTGTGAGAAATAAATTAATACAAAATAAATTAGTGTTCTCTTTCATACATAATCTTATGCAGCGAATAAGACAGGAGGGCCATTTATTTTAAACTCAGGAGATTAAACATGATAATAAACATTCAATGTGACGCCTAACGAAAAACGTTGACTACAAGAATAAGATGTATTATTTGAAAATAATTGGGTATCCAGCCCATTCACTTGACGAAATTTGTCAAAGATTGTGTGGTAACAGCTTCAGCAATAGGGAACTGTTATTGGTAACAAGTAATTAACAATCTGTGTTATCTAAAAGCAACGCAATGAATCATGTTAGCGGAACTACCGAAACACAATGCTATATATGCCAGATTGTGTTTGATGTATTTCAGTTTCACAGATTAATTGAGTTGTTTTAATTGATTAATTGCCACGGGATGATTGATCGTCTAAGCGACTTTCCGTATCCAAGGTACTTTAGTGTGAATATACAGTAGTTTTCCTTATGCAACCCCTTTAATGTGATATATAACACAACATGTCTGCTACCATATTAACAACTTTTAAATCATAACTGTAACTCACTCCTGCTTCCATTTTCTACCATGTCCATTTGTGTGGTCAAACCTACTCTTTGTTTAGCACTGAATCTGTTAATATGTCTTAGAACTGTAGTATACATCTGACGAGCTACAGCGAAATGTGCCCGGCAATAAATTGTATTACTCATTGTTTATGTCTCCATTGTTCAAATTCCCAACACGACAATAGTGTTCTGAATATGTGTTATGCTTTTACAGTATGTATGTAGAGTATAGATGATTTTCCCGCGTGCGTGCACACACACACACACACACACACACACACGCACACACACACACACACACACACTCACACAGATGAGCGTACCCGTGTGTGTGTGTGTGTGTGTGTGTGTGTGCGTGCGTGTGTGTGTGCGTGTGTGTTCACCAGAATCTTTGTGCAGCTGTCACCAGAGCAAACATGTAAATTTATATATATATATATATATATATATATATATATATATATATATATATATATATATATATATATATATATCTATATATATATATATATATATATATATATATATATATATATATATATATATATCTATATATATATATATATATATACATATATATAAGAAATGTTCATCAGTTCCCCGTCGCATGCTATCAGTGCCAGACCGGCCGTGTGCACGAACAATAAAGAAATGAAAACAAAAAACAGTGATACGGAAACAGAAGAAACGACTGGATTAAAGACTAAAAAAGTATACTTCTTCTTCTGCGTTCATCCGGAGGTTGCTTTTTTTTTCCGGACGTGATTGCGTTGTGCCTGTTTACAGCAGAGCTGCGTTCTTGCGCCGTTAGGCCGACACATCCGACTTCTGCGGGCATTTGTTGACCGGGGTAACCTTCCCGGTAAAAAGTATACAAGAACACGGAGTAATACAGCTTTACAAAACACTGTCACTACTACCTAGATTACCTTGCGGTGTAGAACAGGGGAAAAAGAGGGGGGGGGGGAGGGGGGATGCCTTAGCCTGAGGAATTAAAGCCACCTGGCTAGTGCAGGTTAGGGGTTTCTTTTAACCCCTACAGAAAAAAAGCCATCTTCTTACCGAGGATTCGAACTCGCGTCTCCCGAATGCGCGCCCAGTGTTCTTGCCACTTGGAGCAACACAATTATGGAAAACAAACAACGTTGTGTAGACTAGCCTTCACCAGCAAACAACAATAACAAATACTATCACACACACACACACACACACACACACACACACACACACACACACACACACACACACACACACACACACACACACACACACACACACACACACACACACACACACACACACACACACACACACACACACACACACACACACACACACACACACACACACACACACACACACACACACACACACACACACACACACACACACACACACACACACACACACACACACACACACACACACACACACACACACACACACACACACACACACACACACACACACACACACACACACACACACACACACACACACACACACACACACACACACACACACACACACACACACACACACACACACACACACACACACACACACACACACACACACACACACACACACACACACACACACACACACACACACACACACACACACACACACACACACACACACACACACACACACACACACACACACACACACACACACACACACACACACACACACACACACACACACACACACACACACACACACACACACACACACACACACACACACACACACACACACACACACACACACACACACACACACACACACACACACACACACACACACACACACACACACACACACACACACACACACACACACACACACACACACACACACACACACACACACACACACACACACACACACACACACACACACACACACACACACACACACACACACACACACACACACACACACACACACACACACACACACACACACACACACACACACACACACACACACACACACACACACACACACACACACACACACACACACACACACACACACACACACACACACACACACACACACACACACACACACACACACACACACACACACACACACACACACACACACACACACACACACACACACACACACACACACACACACACACACACACACACACACACACACACACACACACACACACACACACACACACACACACACACACACACACACACACACACACACACACACACACACACACACACACACACACACACACACACACACACACACACACACACACACACACACACACACACACACACACACACACACACACACACACACACACACACACACACACACACACACACACACACACACACACACACACACACACACACACACACACACACACACACACACACACACACACAATTCTTGTATTTGTTTGCTAACGAAGAATCGTCGGTTAGACAGTTATCATCCGTATGTTTTTTCTCGACGAATAATAAACATATTTAAATGAAAATTTTTCATAAATAATGTTTTAAATATCTTTATTATTTGTACGCCGGTCTCCCTGGTCTAGGCGTTACACGACTTTCTCCGTAATACCATATACTTTCGTGAGTAACGTGACGTGCGCGAGAATCGGTAGCGGTTATCTCCGCGTCGGTAACTTAGGGGTATGTGAGCCGGTCGCTCAGAAAGTAATGGCAATCTACTGAGCGTAATCTTGCCAAGAAATCAACAATCAGCTGAAAGATGCTGATGTTGACAGCGATGTCCTGTAAAGGATATGCGAACAAAAAAAAAAAAAAAAACTATAAAAAAAACAACAACAACATTATTTGTACAAAAGTATACCACTTTTGGACAATTAGAACAGTTACAGTAATTCGTTGGAACGAGGCGTGTGAACTACTTGCAATACAAACAGCCAATTGTAATAGAATATCTGGTAGCCGAAAAAAGAAACTTGTGAACTTTCACAAACGTTTATGTGTTGTGTATGGAAGTTGTGCAGTCGATAGGAGCACCTCCAGCCGCCGGGTTGAGAGAGTTAAAGCTTCAGAAAGTGAGGAGACGGAGCTGATGATGATGAGGGTGTGATTCATGCTGTGAAGATTTGGCTACGTGAGCAGGACAACACCTGGTACAGTCAAGGCATGCATGAACTTGTTTCGTCCTGGGGTAAGGCCGTACAAATTGATGGAGAATATGTAGTCAAATAATATGTTTAAAGGACATTTTCTTGTATATGGTTTGCAAACATCATTCATTTTGAACAAATCATCATCATCACGTGCCTTGCCAGCAGCTGGCGTAGACGTTCATAAGTCTCCACAGACCTCAGTCCTTAGCTTTCTGGATTAATTCTGCTGTTGATATTCCTCTATGCCACCGTCTCAATCCATCCAGCATTATTTCTCTCGGTCTGCCTCTGCCTCTCTTACCTTCGATCTTTCCAGTTCACGATGTTCTCCAATACTTCTCTTCTCATCACATAACCAAAGAAAGCTGTTTGTCACTTTCATATTGTTGTATATAATGCTCTAGTTTCATTAGCCTCTTTTAAGCAATCGTTATTAGTTATTCTGGCAGTCCAAGGAATTCACAACGTTCGTCTCAGGAAACACATCTCTGTTGCTTCCAAGTTCTTCCTAATTTGTTCATTTACACCCCAAGATTCACAGCGAAACAGGTTTTATATAGCACTTCAGCACTCTATTTTTTGCAATCAATGATAGTGACTGATTGCATAAGATACTCTTCATTTTCTGGAATGCAGATTTTGCATGCACTACTCTGCTCGTAATCTTTGTTGTGCTTTCGTTGTTTGTTTCCATCAGATGTTATAAATGCCCCTAGGTATTTACAATTATCCTAGGTGCATTTATAACATCACATGGAAGACGCACAAATAGTTTACCAAACAAATGGTGAATTACTTTATAATCGTTCCTTGTGTAAGTAATATTGATACATTAGAGTTCAGTCTCCCCAAAGACCCTCAAGACTGTGGGCAGACATGATCGCCAACGCCACACGGCTTATATCTATTGGAGTGAGGCTGATGTAGAGGTTCTCTCTATCTCCCCTTCCTTCCCCAACCGGCACCAAAGTACAATCTTCACGGAAACTGTCCTGCAAAACTCTCATTCCCCTCTCCATGCCCAAGATACACACAGATGATTGGTTGTCGAATATTCTGGAAGACTCGGAGTTTGAACTCTTATCTCCGAAGCACTTGCATGCAGACTGAACCCTCAAACCGACTTGCGTCTATCGGAGTTAGGCTGGTGTAGAGACTTTCCTCCCGATTCGATATCGGAGTACCATCTACATGGGGGCTGTACTGCAGTACTCGCATTCTCCTCTCCAAGCTCTGAAACTAGAGGTGCGTGCAAGATCAGTAGAGGAACTTACCATCCACGGAGAAGAAGAGCACCACGCCACCAGCACAACACTGCCGGAGTGGCTGGGATTACACCCAGGATAATAATGTTTCCTCTGCGGCTTTATTAAGGCTATTTAGGGTTTGCGAAAGTGATTCGCTATCCCGCATACCGCGTTTCGAAATCAGCTGCAGACAATTTAGAAGCAGACCGTCTTGTGTTGATTTTTAACAATGGTATGAGCCTATCACAACACAAACTTACCTAGCAAATCACAACAGTTGAAACAATGTTGGGGATGATTGTGACGTCATGTAAAGGACATGCAACTAATATATTTTGTCAACAGACACTAATCCATTACAGACTGGCCTAGCATCGATGCGACATTTCATGCACAACATGTAATGTGTGAATATGTTTGGCATCATCAATATCTTATTATTTAGTTAGTTGCATATCCTTTACAGGACGTAGCAGTCAACCCCAGCCTTTGTTTAGCTGTTTGTGATCTCTTGGCAAGTTTACGTTCAGTAGTTTGCCATTGCTTTCTGAACGACCGGCACCCATACTATTTTATAAATAAAAACCTTACAAGTGTTATAGAAATTACAATAACCATGCCATGGTCTTGTAACCTGTCAGTATTGTTGTTAAGGATGTCAAGAGTGTTAAGCACGTGACATCACGGGGTAGACGAACACGGTGACTCTATAACGACAGTGTAAAGGACAATTGTGACATACACCAAAGAGGAGCAGCGTTTTGTTACCCGTTTGCACATTAGTGAAGGGGTGAAACCTATACAAATTCATCGGTGAATGAAAGTCCAGTGTGGTTATGCATGCTGTCAGTCTGGGAAGTGTATGAGTTCAGTAGGAAGTTTAAAAAGTGTTTGGTCCGATGAAGCTGGTGGTGCATGGTCAACATAATTTTTTTTTTGTCTACAGGAATCCAGGCACTTTATCGGCGCTGGATTACTTACATTGAACGCAGTGGTGACTACATCACTGTTCTGTGCTTTTTAACAAAATATTCACACACACACACACACACACACACACACGCATGCATGCATGCACACACACACACACACACACACACACACACACACACACACACACACACACATACACACACATTCACACGCACACACACACACACACGCATGCACGCACGAACACACACACATTCACACACACACACACACACACACACACACACACACACACACATACACACACACAATAAATGTCAGGTTTTCATTTGAAGCCCTCTCGGATGCTCGAAACGTAGACAGGCAACTATAACAGTGTGACCTGTTATAGTGGTTATATAGCATTATAGGGCTAGCTGATGCGAAACGTAAAGATTAGTTAGTAAGCAGTGCACGGGTGAGCACCGTGATTTTGGGTTGGCACTGAGCGAGTCGTAGGGTGACAAGTTAGTTACCAGACAGAAGCCCTTGTACCATCAGCCAGATAAGCAGCATACCTGGTTTACTTGGTTCCATCATGATTGAATTTGAGCATGCTTCAGTTTGTAAAATAAGAAATCACTGTCTTTTGTATACCACTGCCCTTTTGGTATGGAACAACAATAAACAACAAAACTTATATTGCTGCGGAGTTTGCTTCACGTCATTTTAATCAGAAGTTGACGTTTGGGAATTGTATCTTCTATACTACACGGCTACCCTTGGTCCCCCTGCTACTCTGCTATACAACGTTTCTACCTCTTTGGGGGGGGGGGGGGGGGCAGGTGGGAGGAGGGGGGATGAGGTATTCTAGGTGATTAAGCCGCTTGCCTCGTGCTTCGAATATTGTGGGTTCGATTTAGGACACCATCTTTCGGTTCACAAGTGCAATTTTCTCCGAGATTCTTGGGGCTCGTCATTGGAGCTACGGAGTTCGTTCTTTGTGTGAAGCTTTCGGCAGTGTCCCTCGCATATCAGGCGAATCCACTCCGACTTCTGAGATGCAACTCTCATTAATTCACGCCGTGAGCATAATTTTCCTTAGGACAACCCTCCCCCCCCCCCCACTTTTCCCAAGGCAGATATTTAAAAATAACTCTCTCAAAATACCTTAACGTGATTTTGTTGTCTAAAGACAATTATCTTATCCAACTATCTTAAGCAGAGTAGGCAACAGTAAGTAACATAAATCTAGGAGAATAGGAGGTAAAGTGATAAACAGGGCAACATTAGTTAAAGCAATGAAAAGAATTAAAAATGATCATCATCAAATGTCTTTCCGGCTGGCGTGGCCAATCATGCTTCTCCATAAATTGTGATCTATGACTTCACAGATCAATTCTTGTTCCCTTACACGCCACGACACAAGTCTGTCAGGGATGTCTTACTCTATCCCTGTTTCCACGAATCTCTCCAGTTGTCACATGTTCCGTTGACCCAAAAAAATTATGGTTGCCTCTTTCTGATGTTTGCGATAAGTTCTCTTTGCAACTTAACCTCTCTCAAAATGACCAGATTGCTCATTTTGGCTGTTCAATGAATTTTCAGCATTCTTCTATAAAAACAAAAATAAACATTGAAAAAATGTCGCGTTTTGAGACAGAAAAATGCATTGCGCTGTTTTATTTGTTTTTCTCACTTTTATGGGGGAATAAATGGCTCCAAAATTCGTTTAAACCTGATCGTTTACACATGTCATGTATATTAACAACAACATGTGCATTAAACTGTGAATCCACGGTGCACTGAAAGTAATTAAAAGCACACATGAATTATACACGTATCAGTATATTTTCATTAGTAAAATCCGACGGTGAAATGCATAACAAGTATAGCGGACAGAGAGCAGAAGATAGAATGAATACGTGGCAATCTGAACTCGGTACATAAGACAAGAGTGTAACAATACATGTTAGAGGCAATGTTAGATAAGACAAAAGAGGATAACAATAATGTCATACTTTGACCTTCGGATAAACTGCAGAATTCGTGCACTGTGCTGAGACTCTGTGCTAGAACAAAGAACAAAAAGTCAAAAAAGTAAAGATTGAACCAGAACCATGCTGGCAAGCTATGTTGGTACTTTCGGTACTTCAGTTTTAATTTATCGCTAACAAACCACGTAGTTATTTTTAGCACTGATCTAGATCTGGTGTGATCGTCGACTTTCAGAATAGGGATATTGGGATTAACTGTAGCGCAAACAGCATATCACTGTC
The DNA here is from genome assembly GCA_963921405.1 of Cepaea hortensis. Taxonomy (NCBI): domain Eukaryota; kingdom Metazoa; phylum Mollusca; class Gastropoda; order Stylommatophora; family Helicidae; genus Cepaea; species Cepaea hortensis. The sequence goes on from OY992880.1 coordinate 117,730,641, forward strand.
TTCGCAAACTGTCCTCCACATACATCAAAGATGAGCGCAGACAAATGGGACATACACAAGATAAGACGAGTAGCGAAAGATAGGGATATACACTCCAACAACAGTGAGGGCCCTTCGGGTCCAGAAACATTTATTCCATCCATCGATCCGTCTATAGTGCATTTACATTTGGTTGCCTCCATATAAAAATCCATATCTCAGTAACCAACGGAGGGAAAATGATGAGATTTAGCATATAGCCTTATCATTATGTTCACCCAACAAAAACATTTTTGTTCTGGAGATTTTACAGCAGTTTTAAATGTGTGTTTATATGCGGTATATAATTTACGGGTCAGAGATTAAGTCCATAATTTTAAATGTATTACACCTTCAGCCAGAAAATCAGCGTTCAATGATGAATATTCTCCGTGGTTCACGGGATTGGCCTTATGGCAAGAACCCCGCGCTGTTTAAACTGGGAGTGTTCAGAGATGTCGTCAATGTGGGTTCTTTCACAAACTTGATTATTTTTAAAAAAAAATCTTACCACTTATCGCTAATATTGGAATGTGTGAATATTGTTCAATGGGATTGAATGTGAAATTTTGTACACTTCAAAGCATCGCTATGAAGTTGTACACATATTTTTTGTCAAGAAGCTGATCGCAGGAAACTGTTTTATACTATTACAAATTCCGAAAAAAGAACAGTGCATGCATTGGGTTTTAGTAAACGGTTATTTCGTCGATGGGTGCAAGAATCTGGAATTAAACCACCACGCAATAACCAAACGGTAGGTAGAAAGGCTATTGTAGACAGCTTTGACAAGGATGTCATACGGCGAGCTATTATAAAAATGCTGAATACCAAAGAAACAGTGACTGTTAGAAAACTTAGGGTTTGGTTGAGAGAGAACAATAACATAGAGCTATCCAAAACAACTTTGTGGAAAATTATAAGGACATTAGGCTTCACTTTTAGAAAGTACAAGGGAGGTAGACATATCCTTTGCGAGCAACCTCATTTAAGAGTCACGAGAAGCAGATACCTACGTGAAATAAGGGAAATGCGCAAAGAAAATTATGGCATAGTGTATTTGGATGAAACGTAGATGAATGCGCACGACACAAGTGATACGGAATGGCAATCAGTGGATGGAAAGATAAAGCGATAAGTACCCAGTAGTATAGGATAGCATTTGGTCATGGCCCATGCTGGTAATACGCATAATGGCTTACTACAAAATGATGGACTCGTGTTCGTATCAATGCATACAGACAGTAGGGATTATCATAATAAGATGAATGGTAATGTATTTAGAGATTGGCTCGAGAATACAGTGCTTCCATCCCTAGATAGACTGTCGTGTCCAATTATGGACAATGCATGATGTCAATGTTATTGTCCAAGAAGACAAAATACCTACAGCATTGAGCACAAAGGGAGCAATAAAGATATGGCTCCAAATAGAAAACATACCATTTAGAGAAACGTATTTCTAGCTAGAATTGTTGTCCAACTTCCGGTTTCTCACGAGGAAGGACGCGTTTGTGTGGTCTCCTCCTTTTTGGATTAATTTTCCTGTTTATCTACATTCGTACGCAATGGATTTTATATGGTTGTGATCACAATGATGCCGTTCAACTGTTGAACTTGTTTTAAAGTTGCTATATGTGTAGTATTAGATATAAGTTAGATATAAGTGCTAATAATATTGTATTCAATGACACTATGGATAAATTATTCATGGAACAGCGGCGCGTCAGTGATAGCTTGAACTAGACAATCACATCACTTGGATTTAAACCGTGGACGGCGCTACAATGTTTCCGTGTGTGTTGAAACGTAATATTATGTAAATATCATGTCTGTCGAGGAGGGAATTTCTGTGCTGGAGTTAGTGGGAGAAAGAGGCCGAAGTAGATCTGAGGGTCGAAGTGGATTACGATCTGCAGTAACAAGAAACTACACACTCAACAAAGAACGGACAGTGAAAAGCAAACTTAAGAACTGTTTTAGCTCGCCATCGCTGTCAGTTAAATGTATGGATGACGGTAAATGCATCTCTATCACATTCAACAATACAATACATTACGAGGCATTTCGAACATGCCTGATCAATTATTACCATGAAGCCAAAGTTGATTTTAGAAAAGACCGACAAGGAGCGGAGGTGGAAGTCAAAATATCATCTCCCCTACACACATTGCATTTATACAACACGCAAAATAAAATTTTAATACAAGGGGCAAACGCCGTCATGTCTGAGTGGCTCGCGACACAATTCGTCGAAATTGAACAGGCAGCTCTAAAACTAACAAGTGACTCACCAAACACACCTGCCGATTTCAGCACGCTAGTGTCTGCCGTAAAACCAACACAGCCTTCAGCGGGCACGCTATTGTCAGACAGAACCATAAAATCAACACAGCCTGCATCGGCAGTCGTTACAGCATCAGGCGATAGTAACAACATACTCCAACATGCCACGACTCAACACACCAGCAGCTCGAACTCAGCTTCTTCTAACCAACCAGTGTTGCTAGCCATTGAATACCCGATGGGGAGCCTAGGGGACAGTATACAAACAAATGAAAACAATTCAAACCAACTTGAGGTTGCACCATCGGTACTAGATGAAAGTCCAGCTACAAATCAACACTCATGCGGTTGTCAGCAGCACATTGAAAGGTTAGAGGCAAGTTTGAAGGTACTTTTAGACGCCGCCTCTGACAACACAGACAAGATCGCCAGGATCACTAATGACTATATCAACCTCAAGTCAGAGGTCGCTCTCCTGAGAGAGGAAAATGATATTCTGAAACACACTAATGATCAGGCAGCACAGACTAACAGCTTCGAAACAACACAACCATCCCCGGGAGCGCCAACTATACAGCCAACGAATACACATCAACAAACAGACAAAGCCATTGAACAGGACTCGACATTTCCCATAGAAGTGAAAGTCAGCAATCGATTTGAACTACCAAAAGAGCAATTGGTAAGCGGCAGTCAGTACGACGAGACATTGCCTACAGACAACCCGCCTATTCAAGAAACGGCTGGTAACCGGCAATAAGGCAGTCCACAGCCGGATATTATCAGTGGCAGAATCAACGTGCAAGACGTACCAGAAGCCAGTACATACAGAGACTACCAACTGACTACACCCACTTGATGAAAGGCATATACAGTGATCGTATGTCCTCATCACACGCCGATATAGCTACAACAATTCAACTTCCAGGTGCAGGGTTAGACAGTCTAACAAACAGTTTACGTAGAATGGAAATCAACGAAAGTGTGAAGAGGATTACAATACATATAGGAATTAATGACACTATGAGAAACCAAAATATTACCAGAAAACTACTAGACTTATTACGCCATAATTTTCCAAATTCTAAAGTGTTTTTCTCTTCCATCATACCACCATGTTATGGCACCGAACGTCGACTAGCCGACATAAACAACAACACCCTAGAGAAATTCTGTACTCAGTATAATGTACACTTTATCAACAACACACCATTTTTTACATCTCAAAGAGGCGCGCCAAAGAAACGACTGTACAGCGACCAGATCCACGCATCCACATTAGGTTATAGCTTCCTTGCTAAAAATATCAAGTTTCCGGAGAGGGCACAAAACAAGACCAACACACAAACACGACGAACATTGACTACTGAAGCCAGTCGAAATATCCCCATCACCCCGGATAAATTTCAGCTGACGTCTGACCCCCGAACGCCTGCTATTCAAGGTGCACACATGCTACCAAGAATAAATCAACCTCTCCTTCCTACCCCCACCCTCACTCGTGAAGGAAATAACTACCAGGAAGATTTCCGTAACCTGACTTCCAACGAACCCTCGTTGCAAGCAGCGGTACACACGCACGGCAGTAATACCACCTTGACACACCAAGATCAAGACAGCTATGGGCTCCATAGCAGACAACAAGAGGTTCCACATCACCAAGTTCACGCCAGTAATGAGCGACCAAGCGGACAACAACAGGTTCCGCATCATTGGAGTCCAGAACTTCTATACTTGATGCGATTTAGTCCTGCACTGAATCAAGCCCTTATGATGTCTCTACAATACAGACCTGTGTGATAGGATACGTATTAAAAACGGAACCCTATATGAAATGATACCAGCAACAGAGCTTCCTCCTTGAACTTTAATCGCTTACTGCTTAACGTTTTATTTCCCGTGTGGGATAAACCGCTTTAAACAGAGACATTGACTTGTATAGTCATTTATTAATTCTTTTGGATTACAGTTGGTTACTTAGATTGTGAAGTAGTTTATTTCAGTTTAATTATTTGTTGTATGTTCTTTAATTCGTTTTGTTCCGTGTTTGCATTATATTCGTTGGTGTAATTAGTTATATCGTTATAATACTGTCATTTACTTATCGATTTGTATTACTGATATTTTGTAAGTTAATGTAATTGTGATTTTTTATTATCTTGTATTTTTGCTTAACTTTGACTAATTTACACTTTCTTCGTGGATAAAATGTCTGAGAAGTGGCAACACTGGCTCAATAAGTCAGGAATACGCCTTGGACACTTAAACATTTGCAGCTTATTTAACAAGCTACCAGAGTTATCTTCTATTCTTAATCACAATTTTCATTTATTCGGCCTTAGTGAAAGTAGGCTTAATGATAAAATTTCAGATGAGGACATCTCTATTAAAGGGTACAAAGTTTTTAGAAGGGATCCCTGTAGGAAACAAGAGACAGGCATAGTAACCTATGTTTCTAATTTACTAAATGCTCACCGTAGGCTAGACTTTGAATCTTGCGAAATAGAATGTATTTGGTTAGAGCTGAAACTTCAAAACCGCACACCCCTGATAATTGGCTACCTCTATCGAAATCCCAGTGCTGGACACGTCTGGTACGAAAACTTCACTACCATGATGGACGTGGTTTTCTCTTCCGGGAAGGAAATTATACTACTCGGAGACTTTAACATTGACACCAACAAATCCAACATAATATGGGGAAATATAATTGCATCATACAATTTCCAACAAATAGTACAACAAGCTACTAGAGTAACAAAGTCATCTTCAACAGTCATAGATCACATTTATGTAACTTGCTCAGACAACATCATAGAATGCACCGTACCCAATTGTGCAATGAGCGACCACTACCCAATATGCTGCACGTGGTCTAAAAAAGGAATTAAAACTCCTAAACATAATCACATAAGTGTAAAATATAGAAGTTACAAAAATTTCAACCAAAACGCATTTTTACAGGTCTTGCTCAGTTCACCTCTAGACAATGTTTATCAGCTTTCTGACCCGGACGATGCTCTGGAATTCTGGATGAAAACCTTTATTGATGTTGTTGATAGACATGTGCCAGTCAAGGAAGTTCGAGTAAAACACCACGTCAAGCCACCTTGGATCACTCAGGAAATACTTGAAATTATGAGAGATAGAGATAAAGCACATAAAAAGCGGGATCTCAGTGCATACCGTACTCTTAGAAACAAAGTTCAATATACCATACGACGGGAAAAGAAAAATTACTTTAAGAACTTAGTAATGGATAAAACAAATAGTAAGGATATATGGAAGGCAATTAACACCTTGACAAACAAGTATAACTTCCGCAATTCTTTACCATCAAATCATATTACATGCGACCAATTCAGTGATTTTTTTCAAACTGACATAGACCAGATGAAGGCTTCAATACCTAATTCTCCTTGCAACTTATCTTTATTGTCATCGTTTTGCAAGAATAGATGCTCCCGCGATATTCTTTCCGACATACCGCTAATGACAATCACTGAAGTATTCACTTACCCCAGTAACCTAAAAAACACAACCTCATCTGGGTTAGATGGAATCAGCAACCGGATTTTCCGTTGTGCTGCGCCAGTGATCTGTATATCACTAACCTATGTATATAATCAGTGTCTCACCAAAGACCACTTTCCATCAGCACTCAAAATCGCCAAAGTGTACCCTCTTCTTAAATCTGGTTCATTAGACAATGGTCTCCCGAACAATTACAGACCCATTTCTTTACTATCATCACTATCTAAGCCACTAGAAAAACACATCCATAAAGTAACATTACAGTATTTAGTTCGCAACAAGCTTATTGTGGACAGCCAGTCAGGATTTCGACCAAAATATTCTTGCCATACGGCCCTAACAAACATGATAGAAAATGGCACCAGAATATAAACAACAACAGTCTATGTGGAACTGTGTTTATTGATTTCAAGAAAGCATTTGATATGATAGATCATCTTATTTTAATTAAAAAACTTGAGACAATGAAAATTGGCCCTAATGTAGTCACTCTAATATCATCTTTTCTATCAAACAGAAAGCAAGTAGTATCATATAATAAATCTCTGTCTCAAACCACTACCTTCAATATTGGAGTACCGCAAAGCTCTATTCTTGGCCCTCTACTATTTGCCATATATATTAACGATCTACCTTTGCATCTTTCGTCGTCCTGCGATCTATTTGCAGACGACTGTACAGTGTACACAAACGCTGAAAACTGTATTTTACTTGAGTCGTCTTTACAACAAGAATTAAATAATGTAGTTAGGTGGAGCTATTCAAACCGTATGCAAATTAACAACACTAAAACAAAATCAATGTTATTAACAACCAGACAAAGACTTCAGACTCTAAGCTCACACACAACACTTCAACTTCACATCGATAACATGCCAGTAGAAAGTGTAATTGAGCACAAAACATTAGGCCTAATCATTGATAGAAACCTAACCTTTAATTCACACGTTCAAGTGCTCATTAAACAAACAGCGAAAAAAGTCTACCAACTCGCCAAAATTAAAAACTTCCTTGATGAGGACACAAGGAAACTATTCTATACTTCTCATATACAGACACACTTTGACTACTGCTCTACGATCTGGGACGGTTGTTCTAATTCAAACACCAAGCGACTTTACTCACTCCAGAAACGGGCCATGAGTCTAATTTATAGCAAACATTTAACAGACAATCCTAGCCTGTATAAACGCCTTCAGTTACTACCACTCCGTAAACGCCTGCTTTTCAATAAAGCTAAACTAATTCACAAAATCCTGCATCGGAATGCCCCAAATTACCTTTGGCCATTGTTTAAATATAATGCTAGACACAGTAAACGTTTAAATATATTACACATTCCGAAGCCTAGGATTGACTTATACAAAACAAGCTTAACGTACTCTGCAGCTCAGCTGTGGAACAATCTTCCACAAGAAATCAAAGACATCACCAATCCCTTTTCATATAATCGCAAATTATTCGAACACTATCTCAATATGGATTACCTTCCCCCTTAATAATAGAGATAATAATAACAATAACAAAACCCTAGTATAACAGCCAGTCCCCTTTTGGTAGGCCAGTATATTCCACATGGCTAACAACAAGTGTCAGACCATTATCTAATATTACTGTGTCGTGTAGTTTTGATGTTAGCATTTTGCCCATGCCTTTATAATGCATATCCTTTATATTGTTGTTGTTCTCTGTTAGCCTTGAATGATGTGTGAATGAAATAATGTATGAAAGAGAGTGATAGAAGGGCAGAATGTTAGACGGGCCTGCGTGCCCAATTCTTAACCCTTTGAAAATAAAGTTTGTTCGTTCGTTCGTTCGTTCGTCCCTTGTAAAACAGACGCAAAAAAAGCAAGAAATATGAAATCGAAAAGTTAATAGAAGAGCATCGTCATGGGTGCTTGAGACTTCCGCCGTACCATTCTCATTTAACCCTATAGAACTTGTGTGGGCTAAAATTAAAGGACAGGTGGCAGCTGACAATACTATATTCAAATTGTCTGACGTCTAGAAAATAACCCAGTCCGCGCTATTAAGTATTGATAAAAGTTAGTGGAAAAAATGTAGGGACCATGTGTTGAAAGAGGAGGATGACTATTGTAGAAAGGATAGATTGACTTTTATTCAACCGAGAGCAGTCATCAAACTACTGGAATCGTGCGACACAGATTAAGGTCTGAGCAGATCGCAGACATTAATCCACATGCACACCCACTTGGATAGTTTTGCTCCAACTATTCAGAACAAGAATTGCAGGCCCTAAACACGACAGCATCGGCACAAACAATACAACTTGTCAATAGCAACAGTTTGTATTATACAGTGATGAATTTTCAACTCCGTAAGCCCGCAACGGCGACAAAGAACTGGCATTGGATAAAAAAAAAAAATCTCTAGACGCATTGAATAAAAACCGAAGAGTAA
>OY992880.1:117743899-117768899 GCA_963921405.1 Cepaea hortensis
ACCGATAGACCAAACATACGTGGCTACTGGATAGAATACCACCCTTGTCATGAAAATGCATCAGGAAGAGGCTCGGTGTAGGATTGACAATCTCACTAACCCAGAAAGTGGCTCAGAGGAAGAGCTGGCTTCCCCGAGACTGGCAGGAGTGCGGCTCCGTGAGCCATGAGCGGGGTACGAAGAAGACAACCTGGCAGGAAGGACCTTTTACTGATGCATAGCGAATCGCCGACGTGGAGTCGACGAATAAGGCCATCTGCCGTGGAAGAAGCTGGCTACTCACGGCCAAAAGTGCTAGAACAGTGGTTCTCAACCGGTGGAGAATTCCCCCCCCCCCCCCGGGGGAATTTTAGGGTTTCCAGGGGGAAATGAAGACCATTTCAATATCGCGTTAATACAAGAACCGATTACTTGATATTGTTTTTCCCTTCATACTTTACAGTTATGTACGTCTCATCCTTCTAAAATTCATTTTATAAAGTAAGTAGACCCACAAATCATGTTTTATGTGGATGTCTAGACTTGTTTTAGTATATGCTCATTTTTACGTATACTGTGTAGGGGTGGGGAGATATTTAGATAGGAAATATGAAAGGGGGGGGGGGAATGACGTTCTGAAAATACGGTGAAGGGGGGAACGGGCCAATTTTGGATAGGAAGGGGGGGGGGGAATGACGTTCTGAAAATATGGTGAAGGTGGGCACGGGCCAAAATAGGTTGAGAACCACTGTGCTAGAATATGTGTGAGGGCACGAAGCACCGGGTGCACGATGTTCTCTTACCCGAGTGAGGGGTGGCTTGGGAGCTGGTACAATGTGCATTTGTAGGACAAGTGGCAAACGACTCAAAATCAGGTACAAACGAACGACAGGAAAAAAACATCCGGAGTGATCATCCGGATGGGCCAACCCCCAGAGAGTGTCCGGAAGGTAAAGGGCAGAAACATTCCGTGAAGGCGAACTACTTCTGACTATAAGAAAACTCTTGTTGTTCTTGCTCCGCGGAGGAGTTTCTATCTCCTTCCCCGCGGATTGTAATGAGTGCGACGGTTACCAAAGGACTTGCTATGTAATGACGATAATGATGAAATGGTGCTAGTGATAACATATTTTAACCCAGTGGAACGTAGTGTCAATTCGCCAACAAACAAGATATCATATAACAAATAAGGAAATGTAACACTACACACAGTTGACACGAGCCAAGCATTGCCAGATGGCATGCTATAATTTGAGAAGTCATATTGTCCAAAGAAAATGGAGACAGCAAGATAATAACACTGATAGCTTGTTTTCAACCTTGAGTTCAAGAATTTTCAAATATTTCAGGAGGAAATATCATAAGTTAGGGTGGTCTGAATCTTGACATTGTCAATATTCTTGAATGGATCTCTAACATGGTCTGTCTCTAAACGTGATTGTACATACTGTCAGATTGCTGTTCGTCTATCTTTCGATGTTATATTCCCACTTGTATCTTGCTCGCTTGCCTTCAACCTTACCCTCCAGTATGATATTTATAAGAGTGTGATGTCTTTTAACGTGGCCGAAATATTTCACTTGCCTCGTTTTTTCTTATTTCTTGGTATATACATACTGAGTTTCTAAGCAGTTTGCTCACTAAGCGAGATCTTAGTGTGATCAGAAGAATTAAAATATTAACTGTTACAGGGGTTGGATCCCCGTTAATGTATCACAAGTGGTTAAGTCGCTAGCCTCACACTTCGAAGGATGTGGGTTCAATTCCGGACTTCGTCATTCGGTTCACGAGTTCAGTTTTCTCGGAGACTCATGGGGGTCGTCACTGGAGCTACAGAGTTCGTGCTCTGCTCGACTCTCTCGGCAGGTCGCCCTTCATACAGAGATTGAACCATATTGGGTAAACCCAGTGTAATGAAATCGACTCTCTCGCATTTAAACTCTTCAAATGCAGTGGCTAACACGTTTGCCAGCTTATCAAGTGGTCATGTGTTTAAATCCCCTTAAGGCTAGAGATTATAAAAATTTACTAGAACTCCACGTTAGACCCAGCCTAAAATATGCACCAGGAATTGTCCTGGAACATAAACGTGGCCGCGTGATATGGCCCTCAATACCAACCACGTATAGGTTGGTTTATAACGTATGTGGCTTGCGTCATATATCCATTACACCTCAAGGCATTGCTTGCTTGCTAGCTTGCGTTCGCTGGCTGTGAACTCCAGCGTGAAGTCCTGTCTGTCGGATGAAGACATCCTGTTGTCCAACATCAGTGTGATGTCACACCGGACTGAGGTTTGCGTGAGTATCCGTTGTCCCATGTCTGGCTTATTTGTGTGCAGACTGGTGGTTCCTCGCCATACAGGCAGTTACTCTCCGACTTCTGAAGAATCAGCGATCCTACTACGTTAGCCAGGACCCCGAATGGACCTGTTGCCCAGGACACACAGTGAGGACGTGTTAGTAGGTCTTGGCCAGTATAGAACCTGGCCCTGGTGCCTTGGAAACACCTCTGTGTCCCATGCTTTAGTGTAATCTATAAAGGACCCCCTTAAAATGCGCTGAGACGTATTGGGTTTATGGTGCTCTATATTATTATAGACTTCTTCTTTCGTTCGCTATTTGTGTAGACAACCGTCACTTATTGGGTGTTGTAGTCAATATCAAGCCGACCAACTTTATGTCCCTGGACATTTCCTGGTACTCATGTTACAGATTATGGTTGTCACTAGGAAGAACGAAATACCACAATGTAATATAAAGTAAATGGAAATATTCTTCAACAAGTGAATCGGTATAATTATCTCGGAACAGTCATAACATCTGATGGGAGATGCCTTGAAGAGATTAGAACAAGAATCGCCATTGCGAAAGTAGCCTTTAGCAAGATGAAAAACATTCTGACCAATAAAAAGATGTCAATTGAAACGAGAAAAAGAGTGTTGAGGGGATACATAGAGCCTGTTCTTTTGTATGGATGTGAAACTTGGACAATGAGCAGTCAAACTGAAAAACATCTGATGGCTGCAGAAATGTGGTTTCTGAGGAAAATGCAAAGAATACCATGGACAGACAGAAAAACCAATGACCAAGTACTACAGGGGACAAATGAAAATCGTAAATTGATTAGAGAAATTAGACGTAGACAGTCAACTTTTTTTTGACATGTTATGAGAAGAAATGGATTGGAGAACTTAGTGACAACTGGCAAGATCGAAGGGAACAGACCAAGAGGAAGACCGAGAGGAAAATACCTGGATGGCTTGGCCACATGGCATGGACGAGACAGGAACACTGAGCTGATCCACGACTCTGGTGATCGAGTGAAATGGCGAGTCATGACCGCCCACGCTCATGGCACATGATTGATTGATTGATTGATGTTAGAGGGGTCGATAGGTCAATAAAATAAAATTGGTAAATGTGGGAGGGAACTTCAACACATGACCATTATGTAGGCAGGCGAATGTGCAAAGCCACTGCGCTTTCGAGGCTCCCCGAGAAGGTCCATTACTCGGACGAAACTCTAAACTAGGAGGACGAGGAGTGCGTGAAGAACTCCACCCAGAGCCCAAAGATTACCCTGAGTTATGCAAAGAATTATGTAATTAAATGAAGCTACGTGACGACAGAAAAAAGCACTCATAACTCTTCTCTTTAACGCAACCCTGAATTTGATGGTATGTACTACTACTGCTGCTGCTGCTGCTGCTGCTGCTGCTGCTGCTGCTGCTGCTGCTGCTACTACTACTACTACTCCTATTTATACACATTTCGGGCGTTACATACTCATGTGTAGATTGTGTTTAGCTAACAAATTCTTGCCACGTTAACGGCCTTACAGCCTACAAATTCCTATTCGCAATTGTCGTAAAATTTTCCTTGTGTCTTATTGGATCATTTTTTCTGTCCCTATCCGTGATGGCTTGGTATCCGATCGCATTACCCAAGAGCCCTGAGGTAGATCGACATTATTAAACTCCAACAGTTTTTGTAAACATTTCGTGTCCTGTGCTGATATCGAGCCGAGTAGCTTTTGAACCGGATGCGGACACCAACAAATGACAGCCACACCGTTCTGCATCGGATAGACAATTGGCACTGCAGATTGCAAGCCATCTTACAACATCTGACACTTGATAATCTACCCCAACTACGTGACAAGCAGGGCACATTCGGTCACATTGCTTTGCCGGGCAGATAAAGTCACTCTCACCTTTTGTAAGCCACACCGGTTTTTGGGTATCGGATGTCTGTTTCTGCATCTCTGTTGGTAGAACACCAGAAACAGCTCACAGAAGGCCAGAGAAATGTATACTTAAGACATTAGCTCGAACATATCGCGTGTCTAGTAACAGGATTTGGTGTTTCACCTCGGCAGTTACACAGTACTAAGATAATATACACAGTAAGAAGAAAGATGAGGTTAATCTTTTTCAAGTACTTGGTCTGAGGCAGACGAATGCGATTATGTGTCTTATAATTCATGCCGTGTGGCGTTGGTGATCATGTCTGTTCACGGCCATCTGTTTCGTGTGCTGCCAGTCTTTTCTGATGTTGATGTTCCTCCATGCCATACTCCTCCAAACTGTCCATCATCCTTTCTTTTGGGCTCTTTCTGACTCTCTTCCCTTCCAGATGTCCCATTGTGACGATATACTGTAGCTTTCCCCATCCCATGACATGCCCAATGAATTTGAGCTGTCTTCTTCTGATGCGAGTAATTAGTTCTCTTTGTAAATTAACTTCGTTCAAGACATTTTCATTGTTCTTCCTATCTGTCCACGGTGTCCCCAACATTCTCAAATGAAACCACATTTCTGCCGCTTCCACATAATTCCTCACTTATCTGCTAGCTGTCCATAATTCGCTTCAGTACATCATGACTAGTTTAATGTCGCCCTTAAGAACTCTTTTCCTGACCTCGACTGGCAAAGATACATTTTAGAGCATATTCTTGATCTTGTGAAACACCGCCTTTGCTTGGCTATTCTATCTTTAAATTTGTTTCATACGTTTGTCACCTGTTGTTTTTAAATACCCACATACTTAAATACACTGACTCCGTTCAGATTGGTTGCATTAATTTTGATGTTGCTCTTGGATATACACTTTTCCTGTGGAAAATAAAAAGAATCATTACTTCTGTTTTCCTGTTATTACGACAAAGCCCTTTTTTTTGACGTTTTGTTGCAATCAATCATACCATTTCTTGTAACAACATACCGGATTTGCGAGTTTTTCATCTTTGTCCTGCTAGTCTCAGTACATTGCCTCGGGCTCCGAAGGTTGTGGGTTCGATTCCGGGCTACGTCTTTCAGTGCACAAGTGCATTTGTCTCCTAGGGTCGTGGGGGTCGTCGCTGGAGCCACGGAGTTCATGCTTTGTGCGACGTTGCGGCAGGCCGCCCCACGGAAAGAGTCCAAGTCATATGGGATAAAACCCGGTGCAATGAAGTAGATCCTTTCGACTTTTAAGACCTTTTAAGACACAATTGGTTAACTATCTATATACTATACATAATATGTTATATGCCGGCTCCGTGGCTAAGGCCTTACGGACGCGATTCGTGAGTCCGCTTACCCGAGTTCGAAACACAGCTGCGACCGATTTGGCAGCAGCCGCGTCGTGCTGGGTTTTAACGTGTTGGTATGAGAGCCGGTCGTTCAGAAAGCAATGACAAGCTACTGAACGTAATTTTTCCAAGACATCAACAACAGCAGTAAAATGCTGGTGTTAACAGCGATGTTCTGTAAATAGAATATGAAAAAAAAAAAATGTAATATACACATACTACAGTAAGACCACAGAAAAAGAGAAAAGAAAAATCACAACAACAGAAATGAGGTTCCTGAGAAGAATACTCAACGTATCAAGAAGAGATAAGATCAGAAATGAAGAAATCAGGACTAAAGTGGGGGTTAAAGCTGCTCTAGATTTTATTAGAAAGCAGCAAGTCAAATGGTTTGGCCATGCAAGTAGGCTACCAGTCAACAGCATGCCACAACAGGCAATGACGTACAGACCAGATGGAAACAGAGGAAGAGGCCGACCACGTAAACGCTGGACGGAGGGAATAACAGAATCCATGGGAATGTCGATATACGAAGCCCATAACCGGGCACTCTCACGAAGTTTATACTTCACCTCGACACCGCAAGGTACAAGAGGAACATGATGAGATGAGATGAGACAGTAAGACCTCCACATCTTTGGGGCGGCAGATTTGTTATTTCAAACGGAACTTCGCTATTTGCGAATATTGTCGCAGGCACTGCTTGCGTAGAATCTACTCAATTTAATCTTTAGTTAAATCTCATTCATGTGTCATTGGTGCTCCGTCAATTAATCGTATAACGTTCAAATTATTAGTAGCATCTCACTGATAGTCACTGACCCTGACAGACTCTGAGTTAAGTAGCAACATTTTTTTCATATTTTCATATTTTCATTTTCTCTCCATTGCTCTCATTTCCCCCATCTTTTTAATCCTTCTCATTCCATCCTTATGCCTTAATGGAGGATCTTCTCCTTTACTATATGTTGTGTTTCGTGAATGTGTTTTGTTTGCTGACGAAGGTTAGTCGCCGCAGCGTCGTGTATGTGTCGTAATTCTGTTATGTAAAGCTGCATTCTTTTTCTTTTTTTTTCTTTTTTTTTTTTCGCATATCCTTTTACATGACATCGCTGTCAACATCAGCATCTTTCAGCCGATTGTTGATTTCTTGGCAAGATTACGCTCAGTAGTTTGCCATTGCTTTCTGAGCGACCGGCTCACATACCTCGTAAGTCACAGCCGCGGCCAGAACCCCTACAGATTCTCGCCGTACGTCACACCACTCACGAGAGTACACGGGATCACGGAGAAAGACGTTACACCCCTAGGCCAGGTAAGCCGGCAACGGGGAGATAATCAGGGGCGGGAAAGTTTTGGCTATGTTGCCACAATCTCTTGGAATAAGAATCTCCTGGAAATAACTGCAGATTGTGTGTACATTCTCAAACCTGTTATTCTCTTTTGTTGTGCATGTGGTAGAGGAACTTGCATGTTCCAATGACCCCCAAGAGCTTTCCTGACTGTAGCGCAGCTACCGGTAGGTCTCCCATGTCAGTCAGGTCAAGGAGTAGAGACCAGACTAAGTGGGACACAAAGCTGCTGCTTTGTAGACAGACTGAGGACGGTTACATTTTAAGGGAAGGAAAACAACAAAATGCTAGTCAAAATCGGATCTACTGAGCCACAGACTTGGCGAAACAGTGCAATGTAACTCATTTTATTTATGATGTCACAAACTGACAGAAAGCGCCATGGTGATAATCCAGACCAGTCAATCTCCCTGGCGGTCCACCCACTGCGACTGGTGCCAACATTCGACCACCGTAGATAGGATTAGAGCTACTATCCAAGCAATCTGGACACTCAAAATTCTACCGTGAAACATCGAAGGAGTCCTTAAGAAAATTGTTCCTCTAAAAAAATCGCCTTTCTGAAGACAAAATTGTAGCATGAGTGGCACATCAGAAATAACATCATCGATTTTCAGTCAGAGGGTAGAGTTTGGCTTGGCTGGGAGTTTTAACGCTTTTTTTTGCGCTTGCTCGATTTTAACTCAATCGTAGTACATACACACTACTACTAGTAGTGCTGGACTGAATTTTGTGTGTGGATTAGCTTTACCTATTAATAGTGTCCCTCGCCATCAGGCGAACCCAAACAGAGCCCAGAGGTACTTGTAATTAACGTCCCTAGGTCAAGGACGATAGGTCAACATTTTAATCCAACTGTCCGGTGTAAATATTGAAACCTCATCTTGGCATCAGCACACCGGATGCTTAAGAACACACGTTCTTATCCATTCGGACATGCTGACCTACTAACGTTTTTAACTTTTTCTTCTGATCACCACGTAGTTGTTTCGCTTTACAGGCCGGGTAAGTGAATTCAAATGTTGACTTCACGTCCTTCACTTAGAGACATACATTACAAGTACCTCAGAAGTCGGAGCGGGTTAACCTGATATCAAGGGACACTGGTGACAGAGAAAGCTAACTCTCACACCAAATCAGTTCATAGGACTCGGTGGTATAGTCTGTCCAGAAATGAATACCCTCATTCACGATCGATTATTTTGAAAACTGTCTGTTGCATCGTTATGAAATTTTTCCTGCCGTCTTATATTTACCCCCACCCAAGGAATATGTCTCTGATAGGTCCAAAAGCAACTTAAATCATGGAAAGCGGGGCGACATTTCTTTGATGTTTTGGTGAAACACTAGTGATTTCTCGCTAACAAACGTGTTTTACAGTCATGGTTCGGATGACGACACAAGGCTCTACGCGAGGCACTTGTCATAAGGTCAATCCCATGTCCCACGGGAAAATTAATTATTCTGCGCTAATGTTTCCGTGTGAAGATGTAATACATTTAATAACATGCACTTCATATCGGTCCCGTAAATTATATACCGCATATAAACAAACTTTGAAATCTGCTGTACAATCTCCAGAACAAAATTTATATTTGTTGGGTAGACATAATGGTAAGGTTATATGCTAAATCTCATCATCTTCCCTCAGTTGGTTACTGAGATATGGAATTTTATATTGGGGCAGACTAAAGTAAACAGACTATAGTAGCAACTATTAGTATTAGCAGTACATGTATGACCTACTCTCGAGGCCAAACTGAGTGATTGCAAAGGGTATCAGGCCATACGCTTCGATTGCCAAGGACACAAAGGATGAGTTCACTTCTACTAATTACACGAAACTCAGTGCCAGGAAATGAAGTATCTGTCGACTCCAAAAACTAAACAGTAATTGTATGGGTTGATATAATGGTTAGGGAAGTGAAAATCAAAATGTACTATTTATACACATAAGCAAATAAACGGCTAACAATTTCAAGCTTGGAAATAGAAGACACAAACTGTTAAGTAGCAGTTCAGAAACGTTGGGTTATCGACATACTGACCACAGGGGAGATGAATTGTAAAACCAGACATCGATTCTGATCTCCATCTAAGCAACAAACAGGACACACCCTGATTCTAATCTCCATCTAAACAACAAACAGGAGGTCAAATCCAGATTCTAATATCCATCTAAGCAACAAACAGAAGGACAAACCCAGATTCTATTCTCTATCTAAGCAACAAACAGAAGGACAAACCCAGGTTCTAATCTCCATCTAAGCAACAAACAAGACAAACCTAAATTCTACTCGTCAAGATGGTTTACCACTTCCACCCCAGACTAGGCCTTTTGTACACGAGACATCCTCTAGAAAATTGATCGCCCAATACTAGAGCAATTAGCAGTCTGTGAACACAGCCCCGTGAAACTTGAGATGCAAATGGAGTATGCTCCATAGAAGCAAAAGCTACAGCCTCATTGGAATTACAAACGAGCTGAGTTGGATAGATTTGCCATGCTAATTGACAAGTACTGTGAAAACATAATAAGAGGACACGGCAAAATGAAAATAATGGTGGACAGTCCAGGGCATTACTGCATGTGGTTACTGAGTCGATTTAAAGAGGAAGACACCAGTGAGAGAGAGAGAGAGAGAGAGAGAGAGAGAGAGAGAGAGAGAGAGAGAGAGAGAGAGAGAGAGGACAGAGAAAGGTAAAAAGAGAGATAAAGAAAGAGAGAGAGAGAGCCCGCGCGAGACAGAGAGAGAGAGAGAGAGCCAGCGCGAGACAGAGAGCGAACGAAAGGGAGAGAGAGAGTGAGTGAGAGAGAGAGAGAGAGAGAGAGAGAGAGAGAGAGAGAGAGAGATGTTTATTTTCGAAGAATTAGACACGCCATCACCCCGGGAAGGTTAACCCGGTCAATAAATGCCAGCAGACGTCGGATGTGTCGGCCTAACGGCGCAAGAACGCAGGCACGTCCGAAAAAAAAACAACTCCGGATGAACGCAGAAGAAGAAGAAGAAGAAGACACGCCTTCCTGCCTTAACATTCTGCCCTTCTTGTCTATCTTCTTTCATACATTATTTCATGCATGCATCACATAATATATAATTTTAGGTAACAACAATAATATAGACATTGTAAAAAAAACAACTGTCATTTACTGCCTATAGTAACTTGCGATGTAGGACAGGGGATCTTGAACCTGTGGAATTAAGGCCGCGTGGCTAGTACAGTCGCAGCGAACTATGCAGGTTAGAGTTTTCTTTTTGCCCCAGACAGAAAAAACTCCACACCTTACCGAAGATTCGAACCCGGGTCTCCCGAATGAGAGCCCGGCATTCTAGCCACTCTGCCAGCAGCTCCCCCATGGACATTGTAACTGCATGGAATATGGAAAATTCAAACACCAGTCTTACATAACAAATTAATATTAACTTTTATTGTGATAACTTTAGTAAGACTTGTGAGATAGAGAGAAAGAAAGAGATATAGATAGAGAGAGAATGAAAGAACGAACGAACGAACGAACGACAATCTTTATTTTCAAAGGGTTAAGAATTGGGCACGCAGGCCCGTCTGATATTCTGTTCTTCTTCTCTATTTGCTCTCATACATTCTTTCATTCAATATCACTTATGAAGCTAATCTTTGACAACAAAAGAACAATAAACATTAAAACGCATGAAAAATAATCAATAATACATGACTGACTGAGGCAATGTTTAACATGGGCATTATAAATACCTAAGGAAGGTGTAGCGTGCCCACATATGGGAATGTTTATTGACTAGTTGCCGATTGAGATAATTTACCATTATTATTATTATTTTTGTGTTTTGTTTATGGGGGTATGTAGTCTGTACTGAGGTAGTGTTCAAACAGGTTGCAAACGTATGTATAACGATTGGTGGTGTCCTTGATTTCTTGTGGAAGATTGTTCCACAATTGAGCGGCAGAGTGTGCAAGGCTTGTTTTATATAAGTCTATCCTAGGTTTAGGGACATGAAGTATATTTAAGTCATTCGCTATGTCTTGTGTTATATTTAAACAATGGCCAAAGGTAGCTTGGAGCATTTTTAAATAGGATTTTGTGAATTAGCTTAGCCTTATTAAAAAGTTGTCGTTTGTGGAGAGGCATTATCTGAAGACGTTTATGTAGGTTAGAATTGTCTGTAAGCTAATCACCAATGATTAAACACACTGTTCTTTTCTTGAGTGAATAAAGGCGTTTAGTTATTGATTTGGAGCAATAATCAATATGTGTTTGTTTGTGGGAAGCATAAAATATCTTTCTTGTGTTTTCGTCGAGGACATTTTTAATTTTGGCAAGTTTGTATACTTTTTGGCTATTTGTTTAACTAGCGCTTGAACATGGGAATTAAAGGTTAGATTTTGATCTATGATAAGACCCTGTGCCTTGTGCTCGGTTACACTTTCTATAGGCGTGCTACCAGTGTGCAGCTGAAGAGTTCTCTGCAGGTGTAGAGTGTGAGGTCTTTGCCTGGTTCCTATTAACATAGACTTTGTTTTAGAAATGTTAATTTGCATGCGGTTTGGGTAACTCCAGTCAACTACACTATTTATTTCCTGTTGCAAGGATAATTCTAGCACATTACAATCAATAGCGGTTGTCTATCCTGTACAGTCGCCTGCAAATAGATCGCAGGACGACGACAGATATAAGGGAAAATCATTTATATAAATGGCAAATAACAGAGGGCCAAGTATAGACTCCTGAGGTACTCCAATATTAATGATAATACCTTGAGATAAAGATTTATTGTGTGATACTACTTGTTTTCTGTCTAATAAAAATGATTTTTAAAAATTAATGTCACTATATTAAAGCTTACTTTCATTGTTTCCAGATTTTTAATTAGAATAGTATGATCTATCCTATCATATCGAATGCTTTTCTAAAGTCTATAAACACCGATCCACATAGAGTATTGTTGTTGATAATTTGATGCTAGTTTTCTATAATGTTGGAAGGACCGCATGACAAGAATATTTTGGCCGAAATCCTGACTGACTGTCAACTATTAGTTTGTGGTGAAGCCAACTAAGTGCTCTAGTGTTGTTTTGTGGATGTGCTTTTCTAGAGATTTGGGTAGTAAGGATAATATGGAAATTGACCTATAATTACTCATGCGACGATCGTCTAATAAACCGGCTTTTAAATGAGGATACGCTTTAGCGATTTTAAAGGTTGATGGGAAGTAACCTTTGGTGAGACATTGATTATATATAAAAGTTAGTGACTCGCAGTTCGGTGGTGCAGCATAGTGAAGGATCCGATTACTGATTCCACCTAGTCCTGATGAGTTATTGCTGTTTATTTTTTTAGGTTACTGAGATGAGTAAATACTTCAGTGGTCGTCATTAGCGGTATGTTGGAGGGAATGTCTCAATAGCATTTGTTCTCACAAAATGATGATAATAAAGATATGTCTTGAGGCACAACTGGTATTGCAGCCTTCAGTTGGTTTATGTCGGACTGAAAGAATATACTGAATTGATCACATGTAACCTGATTTGATGGTAATGATTGTGTTGATTTGTGTTTGTTTGTCAGGGTATTAATTGCTTTCCATATATCTTTAGTGTTGGTTTTATCTATTATTATTTGTTGTTGTTGTTGTTGTATTATTGTCAGCATCCCCAATAAGGCCTTACAGGAGTAATGAGTTAACACTAGTCTAGTAGAGAGACATCAGACAGGGAAGACACCGAGTACTATTAATAGCCTCACAAGGAGACACATTTGTGTCAGACCAGAGGTCGATAAGTACAGATGAGCGAGGGCTTTCCCCAAGCAATTGGGTAGCTGGTCCTTGCGAGTAACCGTGATATGCCAGGTTACTCGAACTCACTAGCCGGCGTGCTGGCAAGACCAGGCACGCAATAATAGCTACTGCACGGAGAGTAAAGTGTCCGTGCTTGTCCACGCAATGTGTAGCGTGTGGAGAGACTGACTGGAGACGGTAGAGAGAGCAGACGTATCCTTGACAAATGCGATAGCTTTCTAGGCCATAGGCAAACATAGGGCTGTTCATTTAGATTGTGTAATGCTAGCATCATCTATCATCACGTTAATGTATTCATATTGTGTAATGATGATGAAACCTAACGCTCGTAGAGCCATTCAAATGTCGGCTCTGAATAAATTGCATTCCTTTCGCAAATGTCATGAATTGTTATTTCGTGCAGTGCGAAAGTAGCGGAGTCTTGAAAAGCTGCAGCGCACAAGTCGCTGACAGGCTAGACCCCGAATTGGTGTCAGAAGATGTGAACCAACGCCACAATACAGTGAGGCTAGACCCCGAATTGGTGTCAGAATGGTCAGTGAATCAACGCCAGCGGCGAATTAGTGTCAGAACACAGGGAATAAACACCAGTAGACCCCGAATTGGTGTCAGATACACAGCGAACCAACGCCAGCAGTACAATTACTGTCAGATTTCAGTGAACATTTCTGAGCAGTCATATAGCAGGCAGTTGTGGTAATATTCAACGAGCAGTTTACGCCAACATGCAAGTGGTATTATAAACCACTGAACGAACACTAGCTATCGATTGATATTACAAAATTCTGTACCAGAATTAATTCAATGCACGTTTCAACATTATTGATGTGTGATATATTGCAAAGTAATACGAATTTGTTGTGATACATGCTATAAATTAATTTTTTCTTTGTGGTGAATTATACGATCGCCAATTTTTGGAGTATGAATCACAATTGAGTCAAATTAGATCGGTAAAGTGTGAAATTCTACCAATATTATTTAGAAAGTGTGGTATTATACTAAAAGCAATTGAAATGTATAAAATCATCAGTGAACATTACCATCGTAACCACCGTGTACATTTCATTGCGTGAGATACAGCCATCAATGTCACCATTCTACGAAATCAGTAAATAGATTAACGACGAACTGCAGCCTAGAACGAAGGTACGCCAGAGTCAAGCGGCGAAGACAAGACGACATTGACGGCCATACGACTAATCATCTCATTTATCATCTAACAATCATTCAGACGATCATATCATTCATCATTAATACCATTTATCACTATTTAGCACATTTTCATTCATCATTCGCATGAAATAGGAGATTGTATTAACAACTGTATGAAAAATGAAATATTTGATAAAATATGATGAATTGTGAGCTTGTATTTACAACTTAAGCGTGTGTCTAATTTTTGCTCCTCTACTAACCAGAAGCAGCCCGTGTGTTATCAAATCAAACCAGTGTGTAGTGTGAAAGACTGCGGAGGAACATCCCAAGTACCGTACTTTCCAACAAATTAGATGAGTATATTTTCCGAATATTTTGGTATGCTCTAACTTAATCATGCATCTTCTTTACAGGACATCGCTGTCAACACCAGCTTCTTTCAGCTGTATGTTTATTTCTTGGCAAGATTACGCTCAGTAGTTTGCCATTGCTTTCTGAGCGGCCGGCTCACATACCCCGTAAGTTACCGCTGCGATTCGAACCACTGCTGATTCTCACCGTCATCACATTACCTACAAGAGTATACGAGATTACGGAGAAAAGTCATAACCTCTAAGCCACGAAGCCGGCTATCTATTATTAAGTTCTTAAAATAGTTTTTCTTTTCCTTTCGAATAACATATTGAACTTTGTTTCTCAGACTACGGTGCATGGTTAGATCTCTATTTTTATGTGCCATGTCCCGGTCTCTCATAAGTTCAACTACCTCCTGTGTGATCCATGGGGGTTTAGTGTGATGTTTAACCCGAACTTTCTTAAATGGAACATGCTTATCAAATACACCTAGAAAGGTCTTAAGCCAGTGGTCCAGAGCATCATCTGGGTCAGGAAGCTGGTAAACATAGTTCAGAGATGAGTTGAGCAAGTCTTGGAAAAAGAGATCTTGATTGAAATTTTTATGATTTCTATATTTTATACTTATATGTTTGTGTTTCAGAGTTTTGGTACCTCTTTTCGATCACGTGCAACATACTGGGTAGTGATCGCTCATTGCATTAATAGGTACAGTACATTCTGTGATGTTGTCAGCACACGTAGTATAGATATGATCTATAATTGTTGCAGAGAGAGAGAGAGAGCGAGAGAGAGAGAGAGAGAGGGAGAGAGAGGGAGAGAGAGAGGGAGAGAGCGAGAGAGAGAGAGAGGGAGAGAGAGAGGGAGAGAGAGAGAGGGAGAGAGAGAGAGAGAGCGAGAGAGAGAGCGAGAGAGAGAGCAAACAACTGAAACGAACATCTTTGCAAGGCCATTCCATCAAAACACAACAGAAAATTAAATCAAAATAGACATTGTTGGACAGAAAAGCACAGAAAAACTAAGTTAGACAGGGATTGAAAGAAACAATGGGAACTCGTGACAGCCATGAATAATGAAGAACATAGCAACAAACTAAAAGCAACTACACACGGATACTTCATACAGAGAGAAAAAAAAACAGCCGCTATTACAATGATGGAATTCTATGTTACTATTATCTGTACACAGTATGCATGCAGATCACGAACACGAAATAAAGAGAATAGAAAGAAACCAGTAAATTCCATGCTCATATTTCATATGTAATATTTATAAATATAAAGTGTGATCAAAGATGGGCAAAATAAAACACCCATTATGAGAACTAATGAAACGAACAGGAAAGACAGGGATTATAGCGGCAGAAGTAACGCGCCTGCTTATGCCGAATTCTTGCAAGACGTGAATATTGCGAGACGTATCTCGTAGGGTACGCGTTCTTTGTCGCGCTGCGTCCCACCGTTCTGTGAAATCATGCACGCACGAGATAATTAAGAGAGAATGGAGCCACTCTTTTGGAGGTCTTAGAGCACTGAGCTTGCTCCAGAAAGAAATGTTGAATTTCGAAGTGTTCATTTATAAACCAAACCATTAACTTTTAATGTGTCACTTTGGAGTTCTTTGCAGTGGGTTTAAACCTTTCTTAGAAATGCGTGCACAACTTTAAGTAAGGAGCATTCCAATAGAAAGGTGAGAAGTACAAGTTTAAACTAATTTATTAGTAATGTATGTGCTTATAATGTGGGTGTGCCATCATCTGTGCCTTAACGGGTACTGAACGCAACTTCACAATCCCGACATATCGGTTTCAAAGTCAGCCGCAGGTTAACTTGGAAGCAGATCGATTTCCGTTGATTTTACAATGGTATGAGCGTCAGTAGTTCACAAAGCAATGGCAAACTACTGAATGTAAAATTACGTAGAAAATTACACAAAATGATAGGGTAGATTACAACACCCTGTAAAAAGACACAAGTAACATTTTAACTTTAATATGGGTGTAGAACTGTAGAGGAATGTTATATTTTTGCTAATATTAGGACGCTATTGATTGCAGGCCGGTCTCCCTGGTCTAGGTGTTACACGGCCTCCTCGTAATCCCGTATACTCTCGCGAGTAACGTGACATGCGCGAGAAATGGTAGCGGTTCTCTCCGCGTCGGTAACTTACGGGGTATGTGAGCCGGCCGCTCAGAAAGCAATGGTAAACTACTGAGCGTAATCTTGCCAAGAAATCAACGATCAGATGAAAGATGCTGATGTTGACAGCGATGTCCTGTAAAGGATATGCGAAAAAAATAAATTGATTGCAGCCATTATCGTCCCTAAACATGACTTCCTGGTAGACTTCTATCGTGTTTTATTACATGTGTTTCCACGTCTCTTTCTAGCTTATCTTTATCACATGATGTCTGGCGACTTCCTGGCAAATGGATCATCATACATACGGATTTATAGCTTGTATTTATCACACGATGTCTGGTCTCTTCCTGGCAAATGGATCATCATACACGAGGCTTTCTAGCATGTATTTATCACACGATGTCTGGTGTCTTCCTGGCAAATGGATCATCATACATACGGATTTATAGCTTGTATTTATCACATGATGTCTGTTGACTTCCTGGCAAATGGATCATCATATATATGGCTTTCTAGCATGTATTTATCACATGATGTCTGGTATCTTCCTGGCAAATGGATCATCATACATACGGATTTATAGCTTGTATTTATCACATGATGTCTGGTGTCTTCCTGGCAAATGGATCATCATACATATGGCTTTCTAGCTTGTATTTATCACATGATGTCTGGTGTCTTCCTGGCAAATGGATCATCATACATACGGATTTATAGCTTGTATTTATCACATGATGTCTGGTGTCTTCCTGGCAAATGGATCATCATACATACGGATTTATAGCTTGTATTTATCACATGATGTCTGGTGTCTTCCTGGCAAATGGATCATCATACATATGGCTTTCTAGCTTGTATTTATCACATGATGTCTGGTGGCTTCCTGGCCAATGGATCAGCATACACGCGGCATTAATATAACACGTACCTAATCCACAACAAGGATACATACAGATGAGCATCCTCTATATTTATATTTTCATGTAGAGTATTTCATGTAGTTGTATCGGTGTGTGTTTGTTGTTTCTGTGCTGATGAAGGATTTAACCGCAACGTCCATTGTGTTACTTGTGAACGTGATTCTAGTAAAGTTTACTATTTACCTCTTTGTGTTTTAAAAGGGTGATTCACTCATTGTACTTAACTTCTTCTAGGAGTGCGATAATGTTTAGTGACCTGCTTTTCAATGTTTTCTGCAAATGTCTTCATTAACTGATTGAGTGCCAAACAAAAAAGTAGGTTTGGACAAAACATGACACACAATGAAATGAACAAGTATTATTACGTACATTTTCATTCACCGAGCACTGAAAGTGTGGAAGACACAAAACAAAACAAATAACACGATGACATTAGTATGGCGATATAGCGCCCTTCTGTCCAAATGGGAGATTACATTTGGCGATATACAGGATGCATTTTTAATGACTGTGCAGTTTGCGAAAATATTGCCGTTCCAAGTTTTGTATTTACCGATTATGTTGTATTATGTTGCATGAACTCCACAGTGGGTAAATGCAAAACTTGGAATGTCAATATTTTCGAAAACTCCACAGTCATTAAAAATACACCCTACATTATCCTTCGATACTGAATCAGTTAAAAATGTCCAGAAGTAGGAACACGTTATGAGTCTGTTATGTAATAGGACCATAACATTTTGTAGCCTGAATGCACGGAGCAATGTGCGGCTAGGTTATTCCTCTGTTAGCGGACGAGGATAGCAGACGTAGAACCCTCGTCCGTTATCATAACGTTATCAGCGCCGCTTCCATATCACCTTAGTTAGTTAGTTAGTCGACAGATCATCCTCATTGCTCATCGAACCATTCAGTCCATAAGTGCTCGGATCCCCTCCTCAGCAAATCCCGCAGCGTGTAGCGGCGAACGACACCAGCTCTGTGTTGGTTTATCAATCTTCTTTGGCTTCCTGCGTAGTGTTCTTGTTTGCCCACCCCTCTTTTAATTTGTTGTTCTCGCAATCTGGCCATGGTTATAGATTCACATTCATCACTTGGTTCACGCAAAAGTCTTAACTCCTCGTATAGCATTCAGAATGTCAGCCTGGTCCATGGCGCGTCCGCCTTCCACCTTAGCCTTACCTGCGAGCTTGTCAGCTCGCTCATTTCCATGTACTCCCGCATGCCCTGGCACGAAGATAACTAATCTTTGCCAGCCGAGACCGCTCCTGAGACAGCAACCATTCTCTTCGGATTCACCCTACCTCTATCCTCTTGATCATGCTCATTGAGCAGCTAAGGAAACATGCCCTAGTGAATGTCTGTGTCTCGAGCCATGTTATTGCTTTACTTACTGCCATGACTTCCATAGTCAGGCTACTTGTGGTTTCAGTGAAAGCACCAGAGTCCTCCTTCACAATTCTCCCTCCGGCCCGAGATGTAAACGCCCATGAGCTTCTCACATGTCGGACGATCGACCCATCTGTGTAGATGACAGCATCACCGTCTAGCGAATTCTCGAAAATCAACGCTTGTACTTCAGCCTCAACAGCAGCCGGAAAGGGTGGTGGTCGCTGCCGTGGTGTCGGACACCCCATCTACACACTGTAGTGAGTGAAGGAAAAACCAGCGCCAGATCAAAATCACTGTCCTCATCGCCTGGACGGCTTGCTGTCCTGGTGACACAGCCACTGTTGACACAAACTAAGTCAATGATATCAAGTGCAGTCTTCCATATCACCTACACCAACACGCCCGTCACAATGTCTCCTTCACCCTAACATGTCGCAGGCTACACTAACACATGCTCAAGCTTCCTGTGTCTGTTTCACCTGTGTACACGTGTGAATTAGTTAAACAAACTGCTACATTTGTCCTGCAGGAAAGTCCTCTGTACATCTATTAAAAGAAAGATATACTGGCCCACTAATTGAATAGTTACACTCTAGCAGCATGAGACTAAATAGGGAATGACGAAAACAAAAACAAAACAAAAGAAAAAAATGACCCAGTTCTTTATGAGAACACACCGGATGATGTAATAATAAAATATGAGTTCGCATGAATAAAAAAAAGAAACGATAATATTCCTGATTTCTCTACATAATGTAAGCCTTAATAGTTTGTCAAGATTGTACATGACAACCGAGGTATCTCAGAAGAGATCAACTCCAGGACGCCGACGACTAGAATGTTGTATTACCCAAATACTATTGCTACCAAAATACTTTGCTACTTAATACTTGTGCTACCCAAATACTTATAGGTCTCAAATACTTGTACTTCCAACACTAGTGCTACCCAAATACGTGTACTTCCTAAATACTTGTACTTCCCAAATACTTGTGCTACCCAAATACTTGTGCTACCAAAACTAAATGCTTTGTGTAAAAGTTAGTATTAACCATCTCTCATAAAGTAGACTCATGGCTGGATAAATTGGAGCTGTTGCGATCTTGTTTCAAAACTAATCACATGGCCGTGACACGTTAAGTTCACACAGAGGTCTTCGGTAATGAGGGAGCTGATGATCTGCCTTCAAAGGATCAATTATGAACGAACGAACGAACGAACGAACGAACGGACTTTATTTTCAAAGGCTAACAAATTGGGCACGCAGGCCCGTCTTACATTCGGCCCTTCCAATCACTTATCTTTCGTTCATCAATAATGCATAATATATTCACATAGGAAAAAACATTGTCGAATGAATGTTGTAAACATAAACAATGCATATTACCATGTTATGAGACACATACCCCAACCACCCACCCATCCCCCATCCACCCACACACACACCCAGACACACATACATGCCCACCCATCCCCCACCCACACCCCACCTACACACATCTCCCCAAACACACACACAACTGCCACCCACCACATATTCCCCATACACATCCTCCACCCACCCACACATACACCCAGACACACATACATGCACCCACCCACACATCCCCCCACCTGCACAATCTCCCCACCAACACACATACATCCTCAACCCATCCCATAACCCATCAACATTCACCCACCCACATATCCTCCACCACACACGCACAGACCCTCCAACCACTCAGTCAAATACGTCCCCCAACCACACATCCCCGATCCAACACACACACATATCCCCGCTAACCCAAACATCACGCACCTATCCACACAAAAAACTAGCACCCACCCACACCCCCAACTTTTACACATCCCCCACACAATCACCCCCACCCACCCACACATCCCGCGCCCATACACACAAACACATCCCCCACCCCCAACCTACACACACTCACCCACCCGCACATCCTCCACCCACCCCCAATCACCCATCTCCCAATCACAATTCCTTAACCACACATCCCTTAACCACACATCCCCCACCCACACACACACACAACCCATACACTCACACACACATCTCACCACCCATACACTCCCCCACTTATCCCCGACCCACACACACCTTCCAACTCATACACACATCTCCCACCCATACACTCACCCACTCACTCACGTACTCATCCATCAACCACTCACACGCACACATCCCCACCCATCCATCAACACATACATCTCCCATGTGCTCACCTACACTCACACACCCCATCCACCAGCCAAACACACATCCCCCATCCTCACATACATCCTTTACCCACCCGCACATTCCACACCCAATCACACCTACCCAAACTATCCACACACACATCCCTCATCCACACACATCTCCCCTCTCACACAACACCCTACCCACATACACATTCCCCACCCTCACACACATCCCCACCCACGCAACCCTCTCTCACACACACATATATATATCCCCACCCGCCCACACATCCCCACCTACAAACACCCTCACCACCCACACACACATGCTCCACCCACCCACAATTACCACACCCACACACAACCCAAAACCACACAGACATATCCCCCACCCACACACACACTTCCCAACACCCACCCCCACACCCATCACACACCCATCCCCAACCCACACACATGTACCACACACCCATTCACCCACACATCCCTCACACACACACTCACATACACATTCCCCACCCACACAACCCCCACCCACCAAAGCGCACACACTTCCAACCATTACCCAAACATCCCTCACCCACACATACACATCCCCACGCACTACACATCCCTTTTCCCACCCACCTATCACCCATCCACCCACACACAACCCCTCCACACTTACATCCCCAACACATAAATCCCCCCCCCCCACACACACACACACACGCCTCATACACACCCACACACACACATTCTCACATCTAGACGCTTACATGATGCCTCACATAATCACTGAAACTAGTATGAACAAACTCCCACACTTTACACACACACATACACTGACGATTGTCTTGAGCAGTGGTTCTCAATCTTTTTTGGCCCATGCCCCCCTTTACCATATATTCAGAACGCCATTCCCCCCCCCCCCCCCTTTCGAATTTCCTCCCTATATAGAAGCTAAATTTAATAACATATACTAGAACAAGACAAGACATCTACATAAAACGTGATTTGCGGGTCTGCTTACGTTATAAAACGAATTTCATTAGGGCGAGATGTACAGAACCGTAAAATTTAGAGGGAAAAACAATATCAAGTAATTGGTTCTTGTATTAATGCTGGATGTGGGGGGAATTCCCCACCGGTTGAGAACCAATGGTCTTGAGCATCCTCGTAGAAATTGTAAAAAATGGAGAAAACAATTTAACATATACACTGTGAAACGTAAAAATTAGTGATGCAATTAAACTCTCTCTCTCTCTCTCTCTCTCTCTCTCTCTCTCTCTCTCTCTCTCTCTCTCTCTCTCTCTCTCTCTCTCTCTCTCTCTCTCTCTATCAAAACCCACACAACTTAATATTGGTGTGCCCCAGGGCTCAATACTAGGACCGCTGCTTTTTGCAGTTTATATTAACGATCTTCCTTTATATCTCAATACTTCGTGTGACCTATTTGCAGACGACCGCACTATATACACTAGTAAAGAAAACCTAAGTGACTTAGAGAGCTCTTTGCAAAGCGAACTTGATAACCTTAGTAGATGGAGCAATGAAAACCGCATGATTATTAACATCGACAAAACCAAATCCATGCTAATAACGACCAGACAAAAATTACAGACCCTAGCCATAACTGGGGCATCGCTCGATCTCCACGTGGACACGTTACCTATAGTTAATGTAAATGAACACAAAACATTAGGTCTTTTAATTGACAGACATCTAAACTGGAGCTCTCATGTTCACGTCCTCACCAAGAGAATAGCACAAAAAGTTTACCAACTTACTAAAATTCAGCACTTCTTGGATGAAAGCACACGAAAAATATTTTATGCATGCTATATCCAATCACCTCTCGACTATTGTTCCACAGTCTGGGATGGGTGCCCTAAATCTAATATGAAACGACTGTGTTCGCTTCAAAACCACGCTATACGTCTAGTTTCTGGCATAA
Source organism: Cepaea hortensis (assembly GCA_963921405.1). NCBI lineage: Eukaryota > Metazoa > Mollusca > Gastropoda > Stylommatophora > Helicidae > Cepaea > Cepaea hortensis. Next base: position 117,766,694 of record OY992880.1, read on the forward strand.
AGCACGTTGAAAGTAATAACTTATATAAGACTTCTATCACTTCGAAAGCGATTCCTTTTTAACAAAGCCAAATTAGTGAATAAAATTATATCTGAAAATACCCCAGAGCATCTTCTACCGTTAATTCAATCTAATGCAATGAACAGCAAGCGCTTAAATCTAATACAGGTTCCTAAGCCTAGATTGGACTTATACAAAACATGTCTCGCGTATTCTGGTGCTCACTTGTGGAATAGCCTTCCACCAGATCTGAAAACGCCAATGAGTCCCTACACATTCAACCGAAAACTCTTTCAATACTTACTTCATACCGACTATATGCCTCCATAAGTCACCTACTAGTATCATTTTTTTTTCACTATCATTTTACACTGTGTGAGTGAGAGAGTGGGTGAGAGAGTGAATGAGAAAGAATGTGAGTGAGAGAGTGAGAATGAGACAGAGAAAGTGAGAGAGTGTGTATGCACGTGTGCCTGCGAGGGTGAAAGAGTAAGTGAATGTGTACACGTATGTGTGAGAGATTGAGTGAGAGAATGAGTTAGTGTGAGAGAGAGGTTGTGTTGTGTGTATACCAGTCTGTGTGAGAAAGTGAGTGAGTGAGTGTGAGTTATAGAGCCGCCGGGTGAGTGAGTGAGTAAGGGAGAGTGAGTTAGTGAGTGAGGGGGAGAATATGTGTGTATGTGCGTGTGTGAGTGAGTGTGCAAGAGAGAGACAGTGGGTGAGTGAGATAGTGCATAGGAAGTTAATGAGTGAGAGAGAGAGAGAGAGTGGGTGAGTGTGTGTGTGTGTCTGTGTACATGTATGTGCGAGTAAGAGAGTGAGTAGTGTGGTTTAGAGAGTAAATGAGTGAGTGGAAGGGTGAGATTATGTGAGGCAGCGTGTATGTGTGAGTAAGTGTGTGGATGGATGGGTTGGTGTGTACGTGTGTCCATATGTGTATGCGTGTATTTATGTGTGTGTATGTGGGTGTATGTGTGTGCACGTCTGAATGTGCGTGTGGGTGTGTATGTGTGCGTGTGTGTAAATGTGTGCTTGTATGTGTGCTTGTATGTGTGCTTGTGTGTGTAAGTATGTTTATATGTGTGTTTATGTGTGCGTGTGTTTATATGTATGTGCGTGTGTATATGTGTGTATGTGCGTATATATATATATATATATATATATATATATATATATATATATATATATATATATATATATATATATATATATATATATATATATATATATTACTCGTGTATGTATGTGCATATTTGTGTGTATGTGTGCATGCATGCAGTGCAGTGTATGCGAGGGAGTGTGTATTTGTGTGTGTGTGTAAGTATGTGTATATGGGTGTGGATGTGTGTATGTGTGCGTGGGGATATGTGTGTTTTTGCGTGTGTATATTGTGTGTATGCTCGTGTGTGTATGTGTATATGCTTTCGTGTGTATGCGAGGGAGTGTGTATTTACTAGCGAGAGGGTGTGTGACTGTCTTTTTGAGTGAGAGTGAAAGAGAGTGTGATATTGAGTAAATGAAAGATGGAGAGAGTGACTTAATGGGTGAAATAGTGATTGCGAGTGAGAGAGAGGGGGGGGGGAGTGAGCGAAAGAGAGAGAGACAGTGGAAGAATGGATTTGTTAATGTGTGTATGTGCGCGAGCATTGTTTGTGAGTGTCTATGGGTGTGTGTTGGTGAGAAGAGAGAGAGAGAGAGAGAGAAAGAGAGAGAGAGAGAGAGAGAGAGGGAGAGAGAGATATTTAAGCCCACGCATATCATGTAACATGCTATTCCATATATGTTGTGTATTCTCATGTTTATATTACCATTTTGAATGCCAATTGATGTTATAATTTATAACACGAACACATGTACATCACTGTAGAGTGGGTGAGAGAATTAGGGAGTATGAGTGAGAGAAAGAGAGAGAGAGAGAGAAATAGAGAGAGACTTAATGAGTGTGAGTGTGTGTGTGTGCCTGTGTAATAAAGAGAGAGAGAGAGAGAGAGAGAGAGAGAGAGAGAGAGAGAGAGAGAGAGAGTTGAGTGCACGCATGTCCTGTAACATGCCATTCCATATTTTTTTTTGTGTATTTTCATCTTTCACATTATCATTTTGTATGTATGACACTTGATTTTATCATGTATAATATACCATTACTGTAATGTGAGTGAGAGCGTTAATGAGTGGGAGAGAGAGAGAGAGAGAGAGAGAGAGAGAGAGA
>OY992880.1:117773899-117796399 GCA_963921405.1 Cepaea hortensis
CTTGACTCGAACTTCTTTGACTGGCACATGTTTATCAAACACACTGTAGACTGTCTTTGTCCAGTAAGCTAGTGCATCATCCGGATCAGGAAGTTGGTAAACATGTTCAAGGGCTGCATTTTTTTAAGTCGTCTAAAAATAAATTTTGGCTGAGAGCTTTAAAATTTCTAAATTCGATGCTTAAATGTTTATTTTTAGGAGTTTTGAACCCAATTTTAGACCAAAAAAACAACATATTTGGTAACGGCCACTAACTGCACTAACAGGAACAGGACATTCGATAATATTAACTGGACAAGTAACATATATGATCAATTAAAGTTGAGGAGATGTCTGTAACCCTTGTGAGACTATTTATTAGTTGCTTGATATCGTAAGATACAATGATATCGTCCCATGTCTGGTTGGATTTAGTAATATCTATGTTAAAGTCACCTATTATCATGACTTCTCTACCTGCTGTAAACACTATCCATCATTGTAGTGAAACAGTCATACCAACCTTACCCAGCACAAGGATTCCGATATAGGTATCCAATGAGAAACGGTTGCTGGCTGGCTGGCTTCACCTCTAACCAAACACATTCTATCTCTTCTGTCTCGAGATCACTTCTACGGGAACAGTTGAGATAACTGGAAATGTATACAGCAATACCTGTCTCTAGTTTTTGATTTGCGTCTCTTAGAATTACTTTGAACCCCTTAAGAGAGATATCAGAGTCGGTTATTTTGTCGTTGAGACGAATTTCTGTGATTCCAAACACATGGAACTGTTAGCTCAGTATTACTGAAAGATCAGGTAATTTATTGAGCAAATGATAGATGTTGAGATGGCTTAATTGTAGACCATATTTGTTGAGCCACTGATCGTGATTGGCGAGCATTACACAATGAAAGGATGATTTCGCTTGAGGTAGAAAAATTTCAGAGTTTTTGAAACGTTATTTAGTAGTAGTTAAGGTTATTAGAGGGGGTGTGAGAATGTCTGTGCTGGAGTGACATCATGAAAGCTTGGTGCAGGGCTGCAGGATTGTATTGCATTAGCTGTTGAAGTTGACGGTTCCATTGATAGGAGTGTAGATTTCCGTCCAATGAGGGACCACTGCTGTGAGAGTTACTGGAAGTGCCTACATTGGAAGTAGGCATCGGAGGCACAGCAACATTGTTTCACATTGTTTATCCCTTTTGATATGATAGGGGGAGACTGTTTTACGTGCAAGGGAGGAAACAAAGCATCATAGTTAGCAACATTGAGATTGAAGCATGGGTTGCTATTTATGGCATTGTATTCCTTGGGAACAGGCAAGGGTGGTGTGGACAGAGATTGAGTGTTTTCTGAACACTGAGAGATGGCTACTGCCGGAGATGAAGCTCGGTTTACTCCTGTAACTGGTGCTGGTTGTTGTGCACGTTCTGGATATTTCATGTTCTTCGCTAGTATGCTAGTTCCTAGTGTGGAACAATGTAGTTGATCCCTATACGACAACTATGTGATGACAACTGAGAACGGTCAAAGAGAAAATACAACTGAGAACGGTCAAAGGGGAAATACAACGTGTCACATATACTGGATACTGCAGGCTGACACATATAGTTTGATGAATCAAAATGACCTACACGCTTGACATCACTTTCCGCAGTAGCAGCAATGATCAGAAGGCAGGGGCAAGCTTGGCGGACTTATAATTAGTGGGCAAATGGCGACAACAACAATCCTGTATCTCATTTTCTGTTGAAAGAGACAGAGACAAAATTAACCTGCTATGAGCGACATGATACACAATCAATCAATCAATCAATCAATCAATCAATCAATCAATCAATCAATCAATCAATCAATCAATCAATCAATCAATCAATCAACAAATCGATCAATCGATCAATCAAATCAATCCATCAACCAATCAACCAATGAACAAATCGATCAATCAATATATCAGTCAATCATTCAACCATTCGTTCAAACAATCAATCAATCAATTAATTCAACGATTAGTGATTAAATTAACAAATCAAACGACTATTATTTGAATGAATGAATGAATGAATGAATGAATGAATCAATCAATCAATCAATCAACCAATCAATCAATCAATCAATCAAATGATTAATTATTAAATCAATCAGTCAATCAACTAAACAATAGATACATCATTCAAATAAAAACATTAAATAAATCAAATCAAAACATTCAATTTATTTGCTGCACTAATAAATCTAATCCACCAAATCATGTTCTGTTTGTATCCGCACACTGCAGCATTTGGTGGATTCTATTATTGAACACAATGAGCAACTACGATTAGATTTCAGTGGTAAAAAAAACACAAAAACATAAATTATAGTCATATTCAAGAAGAAAGAAACACCAGGCATAACAATCAAATTAATGGGATAATTCTTAACCCGGTGAGGGTTCTTCGTGGCGAAGTGGTCCAGCCGTGTAACTAGAGCTCCGAAGGTTGTGGGTTCGATTTCGGGCCGCGGTTCACGAGTTAAATTTTTCGGAGACCCCTGTGGGTCGTCGCTAGAGCTACGGAGTTCGTGCTTTGTGCGACACTTTCCGCCTGTGCGGAAAGAGACCGAGCCATATGGGATAAAACCCGGTGCAATGAAGTAGGCCCTGTCGACTTTTAAGCGACTTTTTCTTAAACCGGCGAATCAGTGCAACTCTCTTGAATCATACATTTAAGACCTATCGATGGTCTAAATTGTTGATGGTTGACGAGTTCAAGAATCAGCCTACCCCCAGCACTTCACAGGTAATTGTCTGGTACACTTGTGAAGCTGGATCTCCCTGGGAGTATTCGAACACAAGACTAACGAGCCGACAGACTAGCGTGGTAGCCATTGCGCTATCGCTGCTACTTACTCAATTGTTGTGTTATCTAGTGCGTCCTCTAGTCTCTACTTCCTGCTTCTTACTGCTATGATGCCAAACATCACCATAAAGGGCTATGCCGGCTGGCGTAGGCGTTCATGACTCTCCACAGATTTCGGTCTTTGGTGTTTTGTATCCACTCTGCTGATGATATTCTTCCATGCCATCGTCCCAATCCATCCAGTATCATTTCTCTTGGTCTGCCTCTGCCTCTCTTCTCCTCGATCTTTTCAGTTGTCGTGATGTTCTCCAATGCATCTCTTCTCATTACATGACCGAAGAAAGCTGTTTGTATCTTTCTTATTGTTGTATATAATGTTCTAGTTTCATTAGCCTGTTTCAGGCAGTCGTCGTTAGTTACTTTGGCAGTTCAAGGAATTTGCAACATTTGTCTCAGGAACCACATCTCTGTTGCTTCCAAGCTCTTCATAATTTGTTCATTTACATTCCAATATTCACAGCCACACAACAAAACAGGTTCTATATAGCACTTTACCACTCTCCTTCATACATTAAATGATAGTGACGTATTGCATAAGATATTCTTCATTTTCTGAATTGCGGCTTTTTTTGGGCATGTTATGAGAAGAAATAACTTAGAGAACTTGGTGACAACTGGCAAGATCGAAGGGAAAAGACCAAGGGCAAGACCGAGAAGTAAATATCTGGATGGCTTGGTCACGTGGCATGGTCAAGACAGGAACACTGAGATGATCCACGACTCTGGTGATCGAGTGAGATGGCAGAACATGACCACCCATGCTTACAGCATAGCACAATGTGGATGGATGGATTCTGCTCTTAATCTCTGTTGTGTATCTTCCGTCTGATGTTATAAATGCCGCTAGGTATGTAAAACTATCCACTTGATTAAGAATGTTCCCTTCTCTTTCTATTTCACATTTTGGTGTCACCTTTTTCTTCGATATCACCATTTGTTACTGTTTTCTTGATATTCAAGGAGAGCCATTTGTGTGCACTCTCTGTTATTACAATGTCCAACAGTTGTTGTAGATCTTTTGCATTATCGGCCACCAATACTGTGTCATCTGTATAGCTTATATTGTGTGTAACCTCCTAATTGTATTCCTGGCTTCACTTTGATCTCTCTCATTATTACTTCGCTATAGAGGGAGAAGAGATCCGGTGACAAAACACACCCCTGTCGTACTCCCAACCTTATTTGTTCATAATTGCCCTCTTTATTTCCCATTTTAATTGCTGCTACTTGGTTCCAGTAAATATTCTTTATTATTTGAGAACTTTCCCATTAATGTTAATGTCTTCCAACATTACTAAACAGTCCATCGTGTTTTACTTTATCAAATGCCTTGATATGTGAAGCACAAACAGATGTCTTTCTGTGTCTCTATTGACCTTTCTATTAGTGTCCGCAATATATAAGTCGGAATGTTTGTACCCTTTCCTTCCACAAATCCATATTATTCTTCACCAATTTCCATTTTTATTTTCTTTCTTGGCCTTCTCATTATAATTCTGAACAGAAGCTTAGTGATATGGTTTATGAGGTTAGTCGTACGAAAATCTTCACATTCAATTGCTCCTGGTCTTCTTAAGTATAGCTATAAATACAGATTCCAGCATTTCGCTCGGTAAATATCCACTGCTGTAAATATGTAAATATCACTAAAAATTTTGGTTAATATATATACTCAAAATTCTCCCAGAACTTCTAATTCGTCTATTGTGATTCCACCTGGTCCAACTGTTTTTCCTTTCTTCATGTGTTTGACAGCGTCAGCGACTTCTTTTAGAATAGATGGATTTTCTAAGTTACTTTCTTCTGTTAAATCTTCCCTTTCTCCGTCATACAATTCTCTTATATATTCATTCCACCTATTAATTATAGTATCATCCTCTAATAATATTTTTCATGATTTTGATTTTAAACACTCTATATTTATTTCCTATTTTTCTTCCCGTGAGCTTATTGATTTGTCTGTGCATATTTTTTGTATCTTTAATAGAAATTAATTAAATTTTCTTGCACTGCTCATGCAACCAACTTTCTTTTGCCTTCACACAATTATCTTTTATTTCTGTAATTATCTTATCATATTCTTGTTTTACATTTTTACAGTAATTGACAAGACAGAAAACTCGGGAGCTATCAACAAGGAGGAATAGCAACCAAAAAAAAAAAGTTAGTAGCAATACCTTTACCGGACCCCATCATTTTTTGGCTGTTTGTGATTTCTTGACAAGTTTACGTTTAGACAAATGAACATCGTAAACTGATTAGAGAAATTAGACATAGACAGTCAAAATTTTTTGGACATGTTATGAGAAGAAATGGATTGGAGAACTTAGTGACAACTGGCAAGATCGAGGGGAACAGACCAAGAGGAAGACCGAGAGGAAAATACCTGATTGGCTTGGCCACATGGCATGGACGAGACAGGAACACTGAGCTGATCCACGACACTGGAGATCGAGTGAAATGGCGAGTCATGACTGCCCACGCTTTCCGGCATGGCACATGATTGATTGATTGATTACGTTTAGTAGTTTGCCATTGCTTTCTGAACGACCGACACCCATACCATTTTCATTAAAAAAAAAACAATACAAGGCGGTCTGCTGCCAAATCGCCTGCAGATGTGTTTCGAACGCGGTATGCGAGATTACGAACTGTTTCCGTAACCCCTTCGCCATGGAGCCGGAATAGCAAACTGCCACCTTAAGAAATACCTACAACCTTGACTGACCTTTGCTTGTTATTCACCATAGCCTGGGCTATTCAATTATTGTCACATCCCCAGAAGTAGTTCACCAAAAACATCCGTTAGTACCCGTATCCCTACAGAAGGGTAGTCACAGACCACTGAATAGTCCTTTATGACTTGATTTGAAAGTCTGGGTCTCACACCAACACGCCAATAATATTTAGTCTAGATGTTTGTTGTATCATTCGCTGGGACTAAACCGATGTTGAAATACACAACTCGGAGAAACCTGTGTGCATAACCAAAACAGGTAAATAATGTTTATTGACTGGGGCAGCAGGTTATTCCGTAACTAGAAACAATTACGGGTGTGTTTATTTGCTAATTATCTTGGTTGGGAATGTATAGGTTCTGAACGTTAGTTAATTAATCGTTAATCGCTGCTCTAAATTCACGCAAAGTGTCACCACATAATGCTCCGTTTCTGTGCCAGTGAATATCACATAAAATAATCCTCACTGTCCCTTGTGAAAAGTGGAATAGACAGCAGTCCTGAGTACTCTAATTGCCGCAAGAAGCTTGATGAGCCACGGGCCAAGCACAGGAACGAGAGTGAGTAATGAATGAGTAAACGAAACTAATTTAACATGTCGTCTGATAATAATAATACTGCGTGTATTTTATGTAGTATTATTATGGTTTAAGTCAGGTCTTAGTCAGATGTAAATGAGCTACCGTATGAAAATAGACGGTACTACCTGCTCTATGTTAGCGTCGAATTTTGGGCGGCGATCATGAAAATCCGACATCCTGCATTATCCCAACGGCTTCGGGAGGAGGAGCGTAATTGGGAGGGTACAAGCATTGTCCTTGTGCGAGGAAATACAACCTAAAGACTGAATGGCATGGCAGGGCAGACCAGGCCCTAAGCGTTGGTTGGCAATTGGTCTAGGATCGAAGCTCCGATAGGCGACAGTTAGAGTATTGCTTTGCCGATCTGGCAGCTTCAGCAGCTTGTCTTATTCCGGATGTGTTGGTGTTACCTTTCCTCTGGAGTAAACTAGGCAGGACAAGAGAGGGATCATGCTGCATGAGCTATAAATGGGCTGTACAATTCAGCTCAGGCTTTATGCTTCGGAGAGGTTTTTATGCTCTTTTTTGAAGCTGACTGACTGGCATCTTGCCGTCTTGACAGACAATAGTTTGTAAAATGGAGTTATACCGCTCCATAACACAAAGCCTGGGCTAAAGTTAGAGACCATGTGTTGCCCATGCAGCATGATCCCTCTCTCGGCCTGTCTAGTTTACTCCAGAGGAAAGGTAACACCAATACGTCTGGAACAAGACAAGCTGCAGAAGCTGCCGGATCAGCAAAGCAATGCTCTACCTGTCCGCCTGTCGGAGCTTCGATCCTAGACCAGTTGCCAACCAAGGCTTAGGGCCTGGTCTACCCTGCCATGACATGTAGTCTTTAGATTGCATTTCCTCGCACTAGGATACGGCTTGTACCCTCCCAATTGCGCTCCTCTGCCCGAAGCCGTTGGCACAATGTGGGGTGACGGGTTTATTAAGCGCCGCCCAACATTCGGCGCTAACAGAAGCAGGTAGTACCGTCTACTGTCACACGGTAGCTCAGTCATATCTGACTAAGACCTGACATCTTTTTCTTTGAAGCACAATGTAGCAAACTATTGTGTCAAGACAGCAAGGTGCCAGTACACCCGTATATTATCTAACGGTATATTACAATCTGCCGGTCTCTCTGGCCGAAGGGTTACACCACTTTCCCGTTTATCACGCAGAGTCTCGTAGCGGGCGAGAACTGGAAGCGGTTCTACCCCCGCTGGTGACTTGCGGGATAACTGAGCCGGACGCTCAGAAAGCAATGGCAAACTACTGAGCGTAATCTTGCCAAGAAATCAACATACAGCTGAAAGATGCTGCTGTTGACAACGATGTCCTGTAAAAAAGGATATGCGAAATAAAAAAAAAATATTACAATCTGCATAGAAAATATTTCGAAAGCATGAAGAGTTAACTTGAGAATGAAAACATCTGTGTCACGCACAGCTGGTCTGTTGTATGTGGGAAATATGTCAAAATAGAAACATAGGAAAATAAAGCGTCGTCTTGTCTTCCTTGTTCTTGTTTCTGATCAAGTATTGCCGCCGCAACGTCCTCCGTGTTTTTGCTATCGCGTTCTCGTACAGCTGGCCCACTCCAATGTATGTACTTTATCTTATTAATGGCGTCTTCACAACTTTATCACAGCCAACAACACTTCTTTTATATCTGAACTAGTGAACTGACATCCCCTCCCCCCTATTCCCCCCCCCTCGGGCGGGGAGGGGGGGGGGGTCACTGTCTATTGTATTTGTGAATGCGTATGTGGATAGAACATAACAATAGCCACGAGAAAGTGAGAGAGTTTGTATAATCATCATCATCAAGTGCTATACCTGCTGGCGTAGGCGTTCATGGCTCTCCACAGATCTCGGTCTTTGGTGTTCTGAATCAACTCTGCTGACGATGTTCCTCCATGCCACCGTCTTAATCCATCCGGCATCATTTCTCTTGGTCTGTTTGTATAGCAGGTATGTTTATTACAGAAACGGAATGGAAACTTCACGACAATCCCACTGGATGAATTGCACTTTACATAATTTGATCTGAGAATCAGACACTATGCTTGCTCTGGCGACTTGTGTACTTTTGATTTAATGTGTGATTTAAGAATCGACATCATAACATTCCGGACAAACCAGTAAGTTCTCCGTCTCCTGCAAGGTGTAAATACTAATCGTTCCAATGACACACTGGACGTAAACACTCCGAATTCGTCATCTCATGCGCCTCTCCCTCCCAAACCAATACTTGGCTCTTAATTAGAACATTCTCAAATATGTTGTTTCAGCTACTAGTATGCCTCTAAGTAGTTAAAAGAAAGTTAGTTGCATATCCTTTACAGGACGTAGCAGTCAACATCAGCATTTATTTTTTGCTGTTGCGATCTCTTGACAATTTTACATTCAGTAGTTTGCCATTGCTTCTGAACGACCGGCACCCATACCATTTCGTAAAAAACCAACGCAAGACGGTCTGCTGTCAAATCGCCCGCAGCTGTGTTTCGAACGCGGGTATGCGAGATTACGAACTGCGTAGTAACCCCATCGCCACGGATCAGACCTCTAAGTAGTAGTGGTTCATGTATAGACTTCAGTATGTCTGCCTTATCCATGATGAGTGTTCCAACCGCTAGAGCAATAGAAGTCAACGGATCCGTTCCTCATCTTGTATTCCAGCAAATGTCGGTCAGTAGATCCATGCCAGTCCCTGCAAGAATCAGTTACCTAAACCTGGTGTCCAGGAACACCAAACCTGTCCATTTGGAACTTTACGTAATACGGGTTAAGACTCAGACACCATGATTGCTCTGTTGTTTGTTTGTTTGTTTTTTGCACTCGCTCGCTTTAAACTCAAGCGTAGTCCATACACACTACTTATAGTAGAGATGGACTGAATTTGGCGTGTTGGTTAGCTTTTCCTATTAATAGTGTCCCTCGCCATCAGGCGAACCCACGTCGACTTCAGGGGTTCTTGTAATTAATGTCCCCAAGTCAAGTACGACAGGTCAACATTTTAGTCCAGCTAATCAGTGTAGGGGTTGAACCGCTTACCTCGGCATTAGCACACCGAATGTTTTTATCCATTCGGCCATGCGGACCTGCTCTGTTTTTAAAAAAAAAATTTGATGGCATGTTTGCATGGCATCCTGATTTATGTGGTGGGCTTCTGGCGGGTTGCCTCTGTCTTCAGGACTTCTCGTTTTCTATGATAACCTGTGGTCTCACTCGAGTTTAAATATGTGTGTATGTACACATGTGTCTGCGCATGTATGAACGTACATACATATCTAGAGTTGTCAGGTTTTTCGGCGCCAGAGACTCGCCGTCGACCTTTCTCCTGTTATTTTAAACAGTTCCGCCGATTGAAGTCCAAGAGTTGGAATTTTGCTGCCAGAGGTGATGAATACACAAGCCATGCTATTATTTTGCAAAATTCGGCGCCCACCTTCAACTCTGCATCCCCGTTTATAACAGCAACGTGGAACCAGTTTTTCCGATGAGTCGACTACCTTCAATTCACTAGCAAGTTTCGGTGATTGGCAGCAACGCTCATTTTATACTTGAAGTGATGGACCTATAGGCTCAATTTCTCTAAGCAACGACCTTCTTCTTGACTCATGTTATGAATCTCCTGTTAAATTTCTCTCCAGGCTGCACAGAACCTTCTGCACACCATTACTTCACCTCTACCGGCATTTTCATCAATAAGCATTTGTATTTCCAACTACACAAATCAATCCCACCAGTCCCTACATTCTCTACCCAATGTTATGATGACCAAATCAAATTTTCTCTTCTTTATCAGTCCATTCTTGCTACCCGTGTATTTGTTTGTCTGTGGTAGGTTCACCAGTATTATCTTCTGCCTGCGCCACACATTACCGAAACCTCTCTTCATCCGTCTTCTTTTGATATCATTGAGGCTACTGTGTAATAATTGTCTATCATCACTTTTTTATGTTGCATACCCCTTACAGGACGTTGCAGTCAACAACAACATTATTCAGCTGCTGTTAATGTACTAGGCGCGTTTTACGTTCAGTAGTTTGCCATTGCTTTCTGAACGACCGGCTCACATACCCCCATAAGTTACCACCGCGATGCGATCCGGTGCCGGATCTCGCGCAGCTATTTTCCCCACGTGTATATACGGGATTACGAACAACGTCGTTAACTCTTTGGCCAGGGAGACCGGCCAAGACCTATCATCACTGGTGACTAGCATATAGGACCTAGTCTATACTATTGGGAATCTAGATTTCACCAACCGCAAGCTCTAGCATATGTCCTATCATTCCGATGAAGCATCTCGTATACAGCACATGACAATTCGCAGCCCTTCAATCTGTATTCGTTCCAGTATATTACATTTTAAAACCAATAGTGTTAAAATACCCAGTCCACAATCAGTTACAGAGAGACCAAGTTGGTTGAGCAATCAGGATTGTAGTTTCTGTTCCACACGTGTTGCTAACGTACTCGCCAGTAGCGATGTAAGAATAGTCCCACCCCTTATGCGTTATACCATTTTCCCTATCCCGTTTAACATCAGAAGAGAAGTTATATTATGGTCCATCGCCTGGCTCAGATTAATAATATAGTTTGCTTAACATGGTATTTATACAACGGACTAGGACCAAATATCACATCATTACCCTCTTTGGTCTACAATCACCTTTGAATTAATATCCTGGTTGTGGCTGCCTCTGTCACGAGATTATTAATCTGAGCCAGGGATAGACCCTAAGATAACTTCTCTTTAAGTTTGAACGGGTTAGAGGTAAAGGTCTAATAGAATCGAATCAAATATTACACCTAGATATTTTAGCCGATCACTTGGTTCAATTCTCTACTGCTTTAGCGATGTTTTCCCAGTGGCGTTGTTCAGCGAGCACCACCATACACCGACATTCTCATGGATCGCAACTGGGTTAGGTTCTTCACTCCACTCCCCTGTCTTGACAAAATCTTTGGTGTTTCTTTGCTCGTGTCTTATCTGTTTGAACCAGTCAGATAAAGTAAGACACCAACTCCGTGGCGAAGTGGGCAAGCTGTCTGCCTCGCGTTCTGAGAACGTGGGTTCGTTTCGGGAGAGCCTGAGTCAGACTAAGCGGGCGCGTCGTTGTAACAGTTAGGACGTTACACTACCAATGGCATGAGCAAGGTCGGATGAGGATTCGATAACAGCTCTCGACGTTCGCTACGAGAGGAAAAGACTGACCACATATTTTCCCGTGCAGAAAAAAACCCACCTTAAGCTAGCCTCTGCTCGGTACGCAGATAAGCGTGCTAACTATTATGCCAACCAGCTCCACAGTGTCCACGTCATATATCACATGTTTTACCTTGAGAGATGAAGCATGGTTTTCACCATATCGTATATCACATGTTTTACCTTGAGAGATGAAGCATGGTTTTCCCCATATCGTATATTACATGTTTTACCTTGACAGATGAAACATGGTTTTCCCCATATCGTATATTATATGTTTTACCTAGACAGATGAAACATGGTTTTCCCCATATCGTATATTATATGTTTTACCTAGACAGATGAAACATGGTTTTCCCCATATCGTATATTACATGTTTTACCTTGACAGATGAATCATGGTTTTCCCCATATCGTATATTACATGTTTTACCTAGACAGATGAAACATGTTTTCCCCTACGTTTTAAGTGTGCTGGAAAAGGTACCAATTCTGTACAACAAAACACTTCAAATGAACCTAGTTACAGTTACTTGCATATCCTTTGCATGACGTCTCAGTCAACCCCAGTATATTTTGACTGCTTGTGATTTGTTGGCAAGTTCACTTTCAGTAGTTTGCCATTTTTTTTTCGAATGCTGTATGCCAGATTGCGAATTGCGTTCGTAATCTGTTTCGACACAGCGCTAGCACAAAATAACCTAACAGAAAATAAATGGGCTTCAGCGGGAGGCCAGAAAAGGAAAAAAAAGAGAACGAAATGACAGAGATAAACTGGTGGAGACAGTGATATGCACGGAAGTTAATTTCCCCCGTCTATGCCATCAGGTCAAATAACAGCCGGTGTGGGAGAGTCTAAGTAGTCAGCCACCTCCACAGAAGTTCCTTTTCATCCCATCTAATGTCTAATTTTGTACCCTCCTCACCAATGGACAAGTAGGGACTTAGTCTCGTCTTGCTATTTGTGGCTGCAGTAAATTAAGGATAAATATACGATTCTTGTCCTGAAGACAGTGTAGCACCTAGCTAATTGAATCCTTTTCATCATCTGGATGCTATCTCCGCTGTGAGAGTGTTGGCAATGGATCTGCAGTAGTTTCTGTCTTTGAGGCTTGATTGTGCATTCTGCCAGGCTGCACCCAGACTCTATCTTGACGTTGTCTGCTCTTGATGTCCTCTGGATCTTTAGCACTGGATTCGTCGCTTCATTATGGTGTGGATGATCTTGTTGTTTGATGTGGCCACGGTGTCTCATCTGTCTGATTTCTATGTCTACACCTGACGACCTTTAATGTGGTGTACGTCTGTTGGTTTCCCCGGGGTTCTGTGATGTCGATTCTTCAACCAAGCAAGCAAGCAAGCAACCAACGAACGAACGAACGAACGAACGAACGAACGAACGAACGAACGAACGAACGAACGAACCAACCAACCAACCAACCAACGAACCAACCAATCAATCAATCAATCAATCAATCAATCAATCAATCAATCAATCAATCAATCAATCAATCATTATTTATTTCAAAAGAGAGTTTTTATATATTCATTTCCATCCTTCTACCTGTAAAATTGCAGCACTCCTGGTGAATATTAACTAGAACGGCGAGGTCGTGTATATATAAGATCTGTATTCCTAAAAAGGAGGCGCGGTGGCAAAGTTGTTAGCTTTCTGGCCTGCCTAGACAGTGGTCCGGGGTCAATCTAAAGCAGAGACAGGATTAATGTTGTCCCACCAATACCGCTCTGGGGTCGACCCAGCCGCATCTAAATGAGCCCGGGACAATTTTATGAATTTCTGGGAATTGTCTTGGATTATCCATACTGTAGATGACATGGATGGAGAATTATCGCGATGTCCGTTCTACACTGTACACGTATTACACAGGAAATCATTTGTAGAACCTTTTGAGGCCACTAAGACAGTTCATAAATAAACACACAGAGTATTGTTTTGCGCTCACAGAAGTGAGAAGAAGGAAGTAGATTCTAGAGAACGCACTAGACAATATAACAATTGAAAGCTATAGTTATCGACATTCTCAATGGTTAGATACGAATTCTGTCCGTATTACATAGTTGTTGGTTCATGTGTAAGATAGAACTGGCATACGGAGACACCTTTTTTTGGGTGTCTAGTTGGTTATGCGTCGAAGTACACTTGTTCCTGAAGCGAGGCGCCGTCGTCATTTGGAGGTGACAGGTTCAAATCCCTGTCGGTAATTATAGCTTTCAACCTTTATGTTGTCTAGTGCGTTCCCTAGTCTCTACTTTCTTCTCCTCACTTCTATGAGCGCCACACAATAGTAAGTGTGTTTATTTATGAACTGTTCTACACTGTAATACGTATTTGTTATGTCAAAAGGCGACGAGGAAGGGAACTGGTCATCCACCTCATATGTCGTGGCCTAGAAGATGTGAAGGTCTAACACTTCCATCCCCCAACTGCAGTATATGTTATTTGACTACCTTTATGTTTTCATATTTATTCTTTCGAATAGACCTATTTTATATCCTTGTGTGAAATAGCGGTGTCATAATCTCACGGCTGTCTGTTCTCAGCATGAGTCATTTCTCCTAATTTCCTGTTGATTTACGTCAATTTTCTCTCTCTGTGACTCTCTCTGTGATTCTCTCACTGTGACTCTCTCTCTCTCTCACTCTCTCTCTGTGAATATCTCTTTCTGTGACTCTCTCTGTGTGATTCTCTCTATGTGACTACTTCAGTTTTCTCTCTGTGTGACTCTCTCTCTATGACTCTCTCTCTGTGACTCTCTCTCTCTGTTACTCTCTCTCTGTGAATCTCTCTCTGTGACTCTCTCTGTGTGATTCTCTCTCTGTGACTCTCTCTTTGACTCTCTTTCTCTCTCTGAATCTCCTTCTCTCTCTCTCTCTCTCTCTCTCTCTCTGACACACTCTCTGTGTGACTTTCTCTCTATTCTCTCTCAGTGTGTCTCTCTCTGTGTGACTCTCTCTCTATGACTCTCTCTCTCTGTTACTATCCCCGTGACTCTCTCTCTGTGACTCTCTCTCTATGACTCTCTCTCTCTATGTTACTATCCCCGTGACTCTCTCTCTGTGTGACTCTCTCTGAGACCCTCTGTCTGACCCTCTTTCTCTCTCTGACACCCTCTCTCTGTTACTCTCTCTGACCCTCTTTCTCTCGCTGACATTCTCTCTCTCTCTCTGTGAATCTCTCTCTGTGACTCTCTCTGTGTGATTCTCTCTCTGTGACTCTCTCTTTGACTCTCTTTCTCTCTCTGAATCTCATTCTCTCTCTCTCTCTCTGACACACTCTTTCTGTGACTTTCTCTCTATTCTCTCTCAGTCTCTCTCTCTCTCTCTGACTCTCTCTCTCTCTGTTACTATCCCTGTGACTCTCTCTCTGTGACTCTATCTGAGACCCTCTGTCTGACCTTCTTTCTCTCTCTGACACCCTCTCTCTGTTACTCTCTCTGACCCTCTTTCTCTCGCTGACATTCTCTCTCTCTCTCTGTTACTATCCCTGTGACTCTCTCTCTGTGACTCTCTCTGAGACCCTCTGTCTGACCCTCTTTCTCTCTCTGACACCCTCTCTCTGTTACTCTCTCTGACCCTCTTTCTCTCGCTGACATTCTCTCTCTCTGTGACACTCTCTCGGTGACCATCTGTGTGACTGTCTCCCTGACATTCTCTCTCTCTCTCTGTGAATCTCTCTCTGTGACTCTCTCTGTGTGATTCTCTCTCTGTGACTCTCTCTTTGACTCTCTTTCTCTCTCTGAATCTCATTCTCTCTCTCTCTCTGACACACTCTCTCTCTGTGACTTTCTCTCTATTCTCTCTGTCTCTCTCTCTCTGTGACTCTCTCTCTCTCTCTGTTACTATCCCTGTGACTCTCTCTCTGTGACTCTCTCTGAGACCCTCTGTCTGACCTTCTTTCTCTCTCTGACACCCTCTCTCTGTTACTCTCTCTGACCCTCTTTCTCTCGCTGACATTCTCTCTCTCTCTCTGTTACTATCCCTGTGACTCTCTCTCTCTGTGACTCTCTCTGAGACCCTCTGTCTGACCCTCTTCCTCTCTCTGACACCCTCTCTCTGTTACTCTCTCTGACCCTCTTTCTCTCGCTGACATTCTCTCTCTCTCTGTTACTATCCCTGTGACTCTCTCTCTGTGACTCTCTCTGAGACCCTCTGTCCGACCCTCTCTCTCTCTCTGACACCCTCTCTCTGTTACTCTCTCTGACCCTCTTTCTCTCGCTGACATTCTCTCTCTCTCTCTGTTACTATCCATGTGACTCTCTCTCTGTGACTCTCTCTGAGACCCTCTGTCTGACCTTCTTTCTCTCTCTGACACCCTCTCTCTGTTACTCTCTCTGACCCTCTTTCTCTCGCTGACATTCTCTCTCTCTCTCTGTTACTATCCCTGTGACTCTCTCTCTCTCTGTGACTCTCTCTGAGACCCTCTGTCCGACCCTCTCTCTCTCTCTGACACCCTCTCTCTGTTACTCACTCTGACCCTCTTTCTCTCGCTGACATTCTCTCTCTCTCTGTGACACTCTCTCTCTGTTACTCTCTCTGTTACTCTCTCTGACCCTCTTTCTCTCGCTGACATTCTCTCTCTCTGTTACTATCCCTGTGACTCTCTCTCTGTGACTCTCTCTGAGACCCTCTGTCCGACCCTCTCTCTCTCTCTGACACCCTCTCTCTGTTACTCTCTCTGACCCTCTTTCTCTCGCTGACATTCTCTCTCTCTCTCTCTCTGTTACTATCCCTGTGACTCTCTCTCTGTGACTCTCTCTGAGACCCTCTGCCTGACCTTCTTTCTCTCTCTGACACCCTCTCTCTGTTACTCTCTCTGACCCTCTTTCTCTCGCTGACATTCTCTCTCTCTCTCTGTTACTATCCCTGTGACTCTCTCTCTGTGACTCTCTCTGAGACCCTCTGTCCGACCCTCTCTCTCTCTCTGACACCCTCTCTCTGTTACTCTCTCTGACCCTCTTTCTCTCGCTGACATTCTCTCTCTCTGTGACACTCTCTCTCTGTTACTCTCTCTGTTACTCTCTCTGACCCTCTTTCTCTCGCTGACATTCTCTCTCTCTCTGTTACTATCCCTGTGACTCTCTCTCTCTCTGTGACTCTCTCTGAGACCCTCTGTCCGACCCTCTCTCTCTCTCTGACACCCTCTCTTTGTTACTCTCTCTGACCCTCTTTCTCTCGCTGACATTCTCTCTCTCTCTCTGTTACTATCCCTGTGACTCTCTCTCTCTGTGACTCTCTCTGAGACCCTCTGTCTGACCTTCTTTCTCTCTCTGACACCCTCTCTCTGTTACTCTCTCTGACCCTCTTTCTCTCGCTGACATTCTCTCTCTCTCTCTCTGTTACTATCCCTGTGACTCTCTCTGTGTGACTCTCTCTGAGACCATCTGTCCGACCCTCTCTCTCTCTCTCTGACACCCTCTCTCTGTTACTCTCTCTGACCCTCTTTCTCTCGCTGACATTCTCTCTCTCTCTGTGACACCCTCTCTCTGTTACTATCCCTGTGACTCTCTCTCTGTGACTCTCTCTGAGACCCTCTGTCCGACCCTCTCTCTCTCTCTGACACCCTCTCTCTGTTACTCTCTCTGACCCTCTTTCTCTCGCTGACATTCTCTCTCTCTCTCTCTGTGACACTCTCTCGGTGACCCTCTGTGTGACTGTCTCCCTGACTCTCTGACACTCTCTGTCTGACTCTCTGTCTCTTTCTTATTCTGTGCGACTTTCTCTCTCTCCATTTTACTCGCTGTGAATCTCTGTATGACTCTCTCTATCTCTCTCTCTCTCTGTTCTATATTCCTATAAACGTCCCATTTCCCTAACGTGGTATCTAAAACAGTCTGTCCAGAAATAGAATTAATGAAAAATTTATAGTTTTCTGTACAGATATGCTAATTGCAACGACAAGACAACAGATGATACCTATTTTCTTAGTTACAACTTGTTGAATACACATAACTCTACAATTTCTCATGCCAGTAGTGATCGCAGTTACACAGTCTTTATTTGTTGGAACTGAAACGAGATAATTGGCTAACATGTCGTGTGTACAGGGCCTGCTGATTCGGCAATGTCCGGTTATCCATCTCTATCCTATTTCAGACATGCGCAGTTCTTGCTTAAAGTCTTTCCAAAACGAGGCTGGCAATCACCATCCTTATTTATCGTCTTTGTGACTGGCGATCATATATCTTCATAACCCGAGGTCTCTGGTGCTGCTTGTCAGTTTGTTTACTGACGTCTTTCTTCGCCACAAAACGGGATTGTCCAGTAATTTTGCGCTGTCGTTTTCTATCTATATTTCAATATCTCTCATTATTGCGAAGTAATAATGAGAGAGATCAAAGAGAGGCCAACCCTATCCTATGAAGATTATACAGATTTGATTGCGGAAAGTACAAACGATCAACCAAACCATAGGGATTTTATGGTAACGGAGAGACCCGGGAAGCTTAACCCGGTCAACAAATGCCCGCAGAAGTTGGATGTGTCGACCTAACGGCGTAAAAAAGCAGCTCTGCTGTAAACAGGCACAACGCAATCACGTCCGAAAACAAACTCTCCGGGTGAACGCAGAAAAAGAAGAAGAAGAAGTAACCGAGAGTACAAACAAAGGATTTTAATTGAATATCATGGAAACAAAAACCATGGATATATCAAATAAAAAGATACCTAAATATGAGATAACAACAGAAGAGAAAATGCTTAACCGATTTGAAAAATATATTAACTAGGAGCAATTATAACATCAGATGGAAGATGCACAACAGAGATTAAGAGCAGAATAGACCAAGCACAAAGCTGCTTTTCAGAAAATTAACAGCATCTTATGCAATAATTCACTATTACGGAATGTTAGACAATGAGTGCTGAAATTATATATAGAACTTGTTTTGCTGTATGGCAGCGAATCATGGACAATTAATGAACAATTTAGGAAAAGCTTCGAAACAGAGGATATGTAGTTCCTGAGACAAAAAATGCGAATTACATGGCCTACCAGAGTAACTAACAATGATTGCCTGGGAGAGGCTAATGAAGCTGGAACATTATTTAAGAAAGAGACAAATAAGATTCTTTAGTCCTGTAATGAGATAAGAGGCATTTGAGAATAATGTGACAACTGGAAAGATCAGTTGGAAATGAGGCAGAGGCCGACAAAGAGGAATTATGCTGGATGGACTGAGACAGAGGAATATTATTAGCAGTATTGAGCCAGAACACGAACGACCGAGATCTGTGGAAAGACCTGCGCCAGCTGACACGGCACGTGATGATGATGTCCATTAACCTTAGTAGTTGTTACAACTCATTCCAGAAATATTGTCTCACGACACCATCGTAGAATGCTGGCTGCCTCCCCCAGTCTGGGACCAGGGGTCTTTGTGGGGCAACACAGGGTTCTTTGTGGGGCAACACGGGTTTTTGTGGGGTAAACACAGGGTTCTTTTTGGGGTAACACAGGGTTTTTTGTGGGGTAACACAGGGTTCTTTGTGGGGCAACACAGGGGTCTTTGTGGGGTAAACACAGGGTTCTTTTTGGGGTGATACAGGTTTTTTTGTTGGGTAACATAGGGTTCTTTGTGGGGTAAAACTGGATTCTTTTTGGGGTAACACTGGTGTTTTAGTGAATTCACACAGGGTTCTTTGTGGGGCAATACAGGGTTTTTTGTGGTGTAACACTGGATTCTTTACGGGGTAACACTGGATTCTTTGTGGAGGTAACACTAGGTTCTTTGTGGGTTAACACAGAGTTCTTTGTGGTTTTAACACAGGGTTGATTCTGGAGTAACACTGGGTTCTTTGTTTGGTAACACAGGGTTCTTTGTGGGGTAACACAGTTGAAGATCACGTCTTTGCTCAGTTGATGGACTGGTGGCATTGTCAGTATTCTTCACTTGTAAAGCCACATTTCTGGAGTTCTTGATGAATCGCCAAATGTACATATTTCGTAGCCGCATGTCAAAATTCGTTATCACTGACTGACTGACTGACTAATTGACTCAATCACTGACTCATCCCACACCCACCCACCCACCCACTCACTCACTCACTCACTCACTCACTCACTCACTCACTCACTCACTCACTCACTCACTCACCCACTCACTCACTCACCCAACCACCCACTCACTCACTCACTCACTCACTCACCCAACCACCCACTCACTCACTCACTCACTCACTCACTCATTCACTCACTTGATCGATCGAACAACCAATCATGCGCCGTCTCCGCAATGTATTTGAACTTCAGTACATCTACAAGACTTCCTGTCCCTCCCTCTTGTTATACATCATGGCAGATGTCTGTTTGTACATCTGTTGATATTATCCTCCCACATGTATCGCTGTCTACCCCCTGCTCGCTTGTCTTTAACTTTCCCATACACCAGCCACATCAAACGTGCGGTCCGAGGACCACATGCTGCCCTTTATGAATTCATGTGCGGCCCGCGAAAAGAATAATTTTCTAATGCTTCGATGCTAGTCGTTTATTGTTACAGGACTCAATATTCCGTCATGTTACAAAATATAGCAAATTGCTTCAACTGCTTACAGTGCATTGGTTAAAAAAAAAAACAATAATGAATATAACCTTATCCTTAATTAAGCATAGCTGAAACATATTCCCAGAAAAGAACGATCGAGTTCCCTTCTTCACCAGCATAATTAAATTCTGTTTTTCTTTAATTAATTTGGATATTTGCTTTTATATATGGGCGTTGGTTAAATTTATTTTTTTAATAAATACTTTCATTTTCCAAAGTAAATACTTAGAAGACCTCAAAATTCACAGTTCATGGTTGTGTGAGATTTCAGTTGTTACTGTTGTCCCGTAACTTAACACTACCCATATCGCAAACCTTTCACTTTCTTTATTTAACGTATTTGTAAACTCAAAAGGCCAGAAACCGCGAAAATACAACGAGGACTGCGGCTCGAAAGAAAAACAAAAGAAAACTTAATGAAGAAAGTCGTGTGTTTCAAGAGAAGCGAGAGATTTATATTTTTAGCACAGAATTTAACTTCAAAATTCACTGTTTGATATGCAGTAATTGCATTTCTTCACCGAAGGAATAAATACCACATCAAATGACATTACGAAACAAATAATTAATCACATGTAAAATATTAATGACGACTGTGAGTATCAAAACTAAAGAAATTAAGAAATAACCTCAGCTGACAACGGGCAGGATTTATGAAACCATAGAAAGAAAATATGGCTTCTGCCATCCAAGTTAGAGCTGAGTCAAATGCTTAAAACTGGTACAAAATGATGTAAGTATAGTGAATTTATTAAAAAAGTGTCCTGGAAAAACAGCTGAAATTGTGTGCCCCAATAAAATGCAAGAATAGCAAGGAACACTGTAGCTAAAATGATTGACGATATGGTAGATGGCTTGAAAACACACATGAGTGCTATTTCAGTCAAGTTTAAATATGTGTCAATCGCTTTGATGCATCCGCTGAAGTTATTGTTTAGTACAGCTTGTTATTTTGCTACAGCTCGTGATGTAGTCTATCATGTTTATGAAGAGCACTTGATCTCTTGTACCACGCATGATATTACAATAAAATGAGTTAGTTGCATATCCTTTACTAGACATCGCAGTCAACCCCAACATTTTTGTGATTTCTTGGCATGTTTACGTTCAGAAGGTTGCCATTACTTTCTGAACGACCGACGCTCATATCACTTTAATGTTTTGCGTATCCTTTTACAGGACTTAGCTGTCAACAGCAGCATCTTTCAGCTGTCTGTTGATCTCTTGGCAAGATTACGCTCAGTAGTTTGCCATTGCTTTCTGAGCGGCCGGCTCAGTATCCGCAAGTCACGAGCGGGGGTCGAACCACCTCAGTTCTCGCTCCGCTGCGAGACTCTGCGTGATAAACGGGATTACAGAGAGAAAGTGTTGTAACCCCACAGCCAGAGAGACCGGCCTCATATCACTGCATGCATGAAAACCAAAGCTAGACGGTTCGCTTCCAAATTTCGCACAGCTGTATTTAGACTGCGGTGTGTGGGATTGCGAATTGCGTTCATAACCCCTTCTCTACTCAGCCGGCTATTACAACAAGGAATGGCATTTTTGACAAGCTGAAACAAGCTCTGGAGGAATAGGATTTCAAACCGAAGTATGACTTTCGCGATGAATTGGATTAAAGTGAGGAAGAGTAAGCAATTAGCCGACCACTTTCTCTCGCCTGAATCCATCTGAATCCAGTGGCAAGACAAGTGAAGAC
Organism: Cepaea hortensis; assembly: GCA_963921405.1. Classification (NCBI taxonomy): domain Eukaryota; kingdom Metazoa; phylum Mollusca; class Gastropoda; order Stylommatophora; family Helicidae; genus Cepaea; species Cepaea hortensis. Next base: position 117,795,570 of record OY992880.1, read on the forward strand.
GACTGGAGACAAATGCAGGTGCAGTGGATGATCAGGGCGTTCTACGTGCCTTTGCATGCTCATTAAGTTCCACAACGCTTTGCTGGTAAACGCAGTCTTGCTCGTTGAACCATCAATGTTTATCCACAGATGGTGGTGCTAGCAGAGCTGACAAATATAATGGCGGGGACATATAGAATATAGTGCATGAAACAACACAGACGTATATCATCCATTAGCAAAAGCTTTGTTCACAACATTTTAAAATGGATCATATCCTCAGTCTTGTAGATAAGACTGTCAACTATATCCGTGAACGGGCGGTGACACTGAAGTGCGCTGGTTGTCAAGTCACACAGCGTTGAAAAGTCTACATTCTGAGAAATGAAATTGTCTTTTTAAATATGAAGGGAGAGAAAACAGAGGAACTGAAAGACAACAATTATCGCGGATCTTGCTTTTGTAACCGACATACTTGGATGTTGTTGAATCTGAAGTTATAAAGCAAGAAAGAAAATGTTTACAGAGTTCTCTGATAACATCAAAGGGTTTAAAGCCAAAACAAATAAATGGAAAGGCAAAATTCAAATGAAAATGTGATTAATTTCCCGAAAAAAAAACAACGCGGTATTGAACATGAGCTTGGGCAAAATATTGAAGTTTGCTGAAATTAGTGCCTAAAGAATTTCTTCAAAGGTTTGTAGATTTTTCACCCTACGGAGACAGTTCTGCTTTGTTCGCCACACCATTTTCCTTTGATACTGCAAAGACAAAGAATCATATACCGATCGATGTTTTGGAGCTGCATTCAGATTCTTCACTAAAAGCAAAATTCAGCGAAGTGGGATCAG
>OY992880.1:117801399-117803899 GCA_963921405.1 Cepaea hortensis
GCCTTCCCCTTGTTTCCTTCCCTTCGATCTTCACAGTTGTCACCAAGTTCTGCAACTTTTTTCTTCTCATAACGTGGCCAAAATTTTTTTGATTGTCTAAGTCCAATTTCTCTCATCAGTTTTCGGTTTTCACGTGCTTCTTGTACGACCTTGTCATTGGTTTTACTGTCTGTCCGTGGGTTTCTTTGCATTTTCCCCAGAAACCATATTTTCACAGCCGTCAGATGTTTGTCAGCTTCTCTGCTCACTGTCCACGCTTCATCCATACAAAAGTACAATTTTTATGTAGCACCTCAACTCCCGTTTTCTCATCGCATACGACATCTTTTTAATTGGTCAGTATTATTTATTAGTCATAAATGTCACACGGCATAGACTGTAAGAATCAGAAGAAGAAGAAGAAGAAGAAGAAGAAGAAGAAGAAGAAGAAGAGAAGGAAGAAGAAGAAGAAGAAGAAGAAGAAGAAGAAGAAGAAGAAGAAGAAGAAGAACGAACGAACGAATGAACGAACGAACGAACGAACGGACTTTATTTTCAAAGGGTAACAAATTGGGCACGCAGACCTGTCTTACATTCGGCCCTTCCAATCACTCATCTTTCGTTCACAAATAGTGCATAATACATTGGGGGAAAAAAATTGCCAAAAGGATGTTGTAAACTAGAAACAATGCATATTAGCATGTTATGAGACATCCCTCACCCACCCACTTACCCACACTCCCCACACACACACATCCCCCACCCGACTACACACACACCCCCAGGCACACATACATGCTCCCACCCATCCATCCATCACCACATTCTACAACCACACACCCCCACTCATACATACATCTCCCACTCAAACACACATCTCCCACTCTCGACACATCCAACACACACACCCCCCACCCACCAACACACACCGAGGCACACATACATGCACCCATCACCCACCAACACATCCCCCACCTACACACATCCCCCCACCCAAACACACATACACATCCTTCACACACCAACACTCACCCACATACATATACTCCACCACCGACCCACATACCCCCATCACCCAGCCAAACACACATCCTGCAATCACACATCTCCCACCCACACAAGTCTCCGCCAACCCACACATCCCGCATCTATCCACCCACAAGACCCTCACCCACCCACATTTCCCCCAATTGCAAAACCCCCACCTACACAATCTCTCACAACCCATCCACTCATCCCGAAACCCCAACACACATACCCCACCCATTCCCCAACCTACACACACTCACCCACCCACACATCCTCCACCCACCCACCCATCCCCCAGTCACACATCCCTTAACCACACATCCCCCACAAACACATAAAGCCACCCACACACACACATTTCCCCACCCATACACACAACTCCCACACACGCACCCCCACCCAACAACACATCCCCAATCCACAAACACACTTTCCACCACTCACACCTCACCACCTACATATAAGCCCCACACACATTCCCCACCCACACACATCTTCCCACCTACACACACATCCCCCACCCATACATCCATTCCCCACACACATCCATCCAATCACGTACTCATCCCTTAATCACTCACACCCACACATCCGCACCCATCAACACATACATCTCACATCTACTCACCCACACTCACAAACTCAAACCATCCAGCCAAACACACATCCCCACCCTTACATACATCCTTACCCACCCGCACATCCCACACCCAATCACACCTCCGCCACCCACCCACACACTCCTCACCCACACACATCTCCCATCTCACATAAAACCCAACACATATACACTACCCCCACCCACACACACACTTCCTCCACCATCACAGACATACATCTCTCAACCCATCACACCCACCCACACATCGCCCACATACAAACACCCTCACGACAAACACATATATCCTTCACCCACACTCACATACTCACACCAATCCTGCCACACCCATCCTTCAACCCACACACATCCCCACACACCCATTCCCCCACACATCCCTCATCCACCCACTCACCAACCCACATACACATTCCTCACCAACACAACCCCACACACCAACACCCTCACACTTCCAACCATTAACCCAAATATCCCCCACCCACACATGCATTCCTCACCCACACACACATCCCCCACTCACCACACATACCCCATCCACCCACACACAAATCTCACTCACAACCCCTCCTCACATACATCCCCACACACACACATCCCCACCCACACACATACACACCCACACATCCTCACATCTAGACACTTACATGCTGCCTCACATAATCACTGAAACTAGTATGAACAAACTTCCACACTTTACACACACACATATACACTGACGATTGTCGTGACCATTCTCGCAAAAATTGTCAAAAGTGGAGAAAAATTGTACATATACATTATGTAAAGTAAAAATTAGTGAATTAGTGATGCAATTAAACTCTCTCTCTCTCTCTCTCTCTCTCTCTCTCTCTCTCTCTCTCTCTCTCTCTCTCT
>OY992880.1:117808899-117948899 GCA_963921405.1 Cepaea hortensis
AACTTCTTCACGATGCCACAGGAAAGGTCATCACCATCATCCAGCGCCTTGCCAGCTGGCGTGGGCGATCATGCTTCTCCGCGAATTGCGAACTCCGACGGCATGGATCATTTCGTGTGTTGACACCCTTCCGTGCCATGACACAAGACTGTCAAGAATCTTCTTCCGCTATGTACCTCTATCTCTCTTTTCACAAATCTTTCCGGTTGGCACAACATGTTCCAGTTTTTGTCTTCTCATAATGTGGGGAACAAAAACCAGAAAACTGCTTCTTTCTGATGTTTGTGATAGGTTGTTTTTTTCAAAATTTTTTTCCCTCAAAATGTCCAGATTACTCATTTTGGTTGTCCAATAAATTTTCAGCAAGCATCCATAAATCCATATCTCCAAGACTTCCAGGGATTTTTTCGCCCGATTGCTAATTGTCCAGCCTTATGTTAAATTGGTTCTATGTAGCATGCAAGAACTCACAGCGTTGTAAATGTCTCAAAATCATTATTTGCGTGACTCACTAACGAAAGATAACCTTCTCAAAAGATTTGCTTGTATCCTTTTGCTGGTGTTGTTTGCCTTCGGCTCATAGTACTGGTCAACACCTGGATTGCTATAGTCAGTCTCGGTGTAACGGCTTTTAAACAGTTATGATTTTGTTTATTAAGGAGCCAAGATTTTGCGAGTGTGAGACATGTTCAATTTCTTCATTGTTGGTTGTACGTAATTATTAGTTAACATATAACTTTGTTTGTGAACATTGTTCTTTTTAATGATGAAAAATACATTTTGACTTCCACTCTCTCTCTTGCCACAGACATATTTAACTGTTGTAATCTTTTTGGTAGTTTGTGACATTGAACCACTGTTATTTGAAAAACATAAGACATAATAAACTAGTCAAGGTTGTGATCTTACCGTAATATCAAAGTTAGTTGCAGGACGTAGCAGTCAACTCAAGCATATTTTGGCTGTTTGTTAATCCTGGGCAATTTTACGTTCAGTAATTTGCCATTGCTTTCTGAACTACCGGCACTTATACCACTCATATCATTTTATGGAATTAACGCAAGACAGTCTGCTCCCAAATCGCCCACAACTGTGTTTCGAACGCGGTATGCGAGATTACGAATTGCATTCGCAGCCCCTTCCCCACAGAGCCGGGCTGACCATATTGCACACTACACAAATTCACTAACTGGTGCCTGCTCAGAAAAGTAGATAATCACATCACCCGGGCGAGCATTATCCTGAATTAGTTGCTGGATTTCCACTTCTGTGGCCCCTGCTGGCCACTCCCTGCACTCCCGGCTCAATGTGATTATAACTCTGCACAAGTCTGACTGCTCCGCCGGCACTCCGACCCACCCCTCTCTTCGCCCAATGTTCTCCAAGGGGCACATCCGTCCGACCGGATCCTCCGCCCGAGACATCCACGACCTCCTTCCCCATTGCCAACAACCCCAGCTTCATTTTCACGGTATTTTTATGTTCAGTAGTTTACATTCCGTCCTCCCTGGCCTAGGAGTTAACGTCTTTCTCCGTAATCAAGTATATTCTCGTGAGTAACGTAACCTGAGCGAGAATCGGTAGCGGTTCTCGCCTCGTTGGTAACTTAGGGGTAAGTGAGCTGGTCGCTCAGAAGGCAATGGCAAACTACTGAGTGTAATCTTGCCTAGTACATCAACAGCAGCTGAGAAATGCTGATGTTGACTGCACGTCCTATAAGGGATATGCAACCCCCCAAAAAAATGTTTACCATTGCTTTCTGAACGAAATATCAACATATAAGTCTAACTTAATGCCTGTGAGAGTTGAACCACATACCCTGCAATCAGCGCACCAGGAGTTTAAGAGTGAGTGCACTTATCCTTCGTCTTATACGTCTCCGTGGCGTAGGCGTTACGGACGTGGTTCGTAATCCGGTATACAAACCTTTGAGAACAAAGTTTTAAGACGCATCTTTGGACCCATTAGGGATACACAAAGTGGAGAGTGGAAAAGAAGAAGTAACAAAGACATTTATGATCTGTTTAAGTCCCCGCTAATCACTGGTATCATGAAGGCTAATAGACTACAATGGCTGGGGTATATAGAAAGAATGGAAGATAATAGAGAAACAAAACTCGCTTACACTCAGGAAATAAATGACCGTAGACCCCGAGGTAGACCAAGAAGACGGTGGAGAGATAATATATATATATATATATATATATATATATATATATATATATATATATATATATATATATATATATATATATATATATATATATATATATACAGACCTACAAGCACTTGGAATCAACGACTGGCAAGAGAGAGTCAACCAGAGAGACGAATGGAGACGGATTGTATCTGCAGCAAAGAACCTCAATGGCTCGGAACGCTGAAGAAGATGAAGAATCGGTGCCGATCGTTCAGAAAGCAATGGCAAACTTGCCATGAGATCACAATGGCAGAAATGCTGGTGTTGACCGCAATGTTCTATAAAGGATATTTTAAAAAAAAAGAAAATAAATAAAAAAAACATAACATACGTGATGTTTCCAGCACATGTAATCTATTTAATTGAAATATTGTATCATGAACAACAAGCAGCTCTTAGAATACCTGGTGAATATCAAATCATTTTGAGAAGCAAGGGGGAGTAACACGGGGTTACATTATCTCCCCATACCTCTCCTACGTGTAGACAGAAAATGTGAAGAGAAATGTCAACCGGTGAAATCTGATGCCGGAACTCAGATACGCAGATGATACGGTTCTCCTCTCGAACAATGGCAAGAAATTAGAAACGTCAATCCCGTCTGGCAAAAGACACAGCGAAAGATCAAAATCTGTTTAGTAACATAAATACTTATTGTCTACAGACAAAACTAACTGTCAACCAACAATTACATGTAACAACGAAGAAATTGAAGATGTCACATACTTTGAATACATTGGCCTCATAATTAACAAACGGCTCCGTGGCGATAGGTTTACGGACGCAGTCCGTAATGCGGCATACATGCGTTCGAAACACAGCTGAGGTTGATTTGGCAGCAGACAGACTTGGTTTTTTTTACGAACTAGTATGGGTTCCGGTCATACAGAAAGCAATGGCAAACTACTGAGCGTAAATTTGCCAATAGATCACAACAGCAAAAGATGCTTGTGTTGACAGCGACGTCCTGTAAAGGATATGGAACCAACTGAACATAACTGACAGCAATGAAAACTGTTCAAAAAGAACCAAAAAGGGAATTGACCAGAGTAATGCAGAGGTTTAAGAGCAGCAGCAGCAAACAAATTAAAGTAAACATTCCTGTATCGCGTTGTCTTTAAGCATAATTTATATCTATCTACTCTGTCGAAAGCTCTTTCCTTATATACGAACCCGTGATTCTGCTGGTCACTGTATTCGATGGTTCTTTCCACACATTCGCCTTGGAGTAAATAGTGCATCAGTGCAACGTTTACCTTTCCTGAAATAAGATTGAGCTGTGTGTAACTGTTTTTCAACTATGGGTCTATCCTTCACTAAATTTAATAACACATACTAGAACAAGTCTAGACGTCTACATAAAACGTGATTTGCGGGTCTACTTACGTTATAAAACAAATTTCAGAAGAGCGAGAAGCACAAAACCGTAAAGTATGGAGGGAAAAACAATATCAAGTAATCGGTTCTTGTATTAACGAAATAAGCTTAATTCCCATAGAAAACCTAAAATTCCCCATCTCCCCCTGTATGGTAGGGGAGGGGTGTAGAATTCCCCACCGGTTGAGAACCACTGGTCTAGCTCTTTGTTCCAACAGTTTTGCGTACATTTTACCTATATAATGTACCCCTGTATGACGCACAATTCGTGTATGATAACTGGTCTATGATCGGTATCAGGGTATGTGATAAGGAGTGCTCTAGAATCTAGTAGCAGCCTTCTTTCCCTAATTATAATACAATTAACGTGAGGTGCCTGCTCTATGTTCTTCCATTTATTGCTAATACATTCAGTCTCTGTATCTCTGACTGGTCCCACACATTCATCCAACGGTGTTCTGCTTGTACCGCTTCGTCCGTTGAAATCACCCATCACAATAATCTTCTTTTTCCTATTAACATTGTTTCAAGTAAAGTGTCTGTAAGGTTATCGAAATATTCGTTTGTGTCTTCTTCGTTGTTATAATGCATTTAATCTCTATTAATATTATTCTTTCTGTTGTAAATTGAGTGTTGGTAAAACTTTGCGCTTGTTCAGGATGTAATTTGAAACCGACTCCATAATTAACTTTTGTTCGCTGATCGAATCCACAACAAAAGAGAACGTAATTTTCATGTGTCATTTTTATTTGAGATGTAACAAGATAGTAAAGAAATTGGTCTGACGAGGTATAACGAGATGAAGAGAAAAAAAAAAGGAAAATTAATATAAAAAATTAGACATGGCCTTTCTTAACAAAGTTATCCTCTAATCAGGACTTCAGATTGCTTGAATTTTCAGAACTGTGCCTTATGTGCGTGCGTGCGCGCGCGCGTGTGACTCCAAAACAGCCATAATACGCATTTGCTTTTCGCACATTCTTTCTTGATTTCGCGAATTTCACATTAGTATTTAATAAATCTTAAAATTATTGCTCGATCTATATCGGAGTCAGGTGATTTAAAATCTCGCTCGCTGTTTTTTTGGCATATTGAAATGCCATGTCACGGCCGCTATATGTAAATAAGCGAGCTGAATCTTCAGCAAATGTCCTATTCATTTGTCTTCAGCTTTCTCGTGTTTGCCACTACTTCACAAGTAGATCTTCCTGTTAAAGCTCACTACGATCTAATTCAAGCAGTTCGTTGAGATCAGTTGAAGAATTTCCCATCTGCATTTGGCTAGGCGATTGCATGTTTGCGTCGAGTTCACTTAGCACAGTGTCTGTTAGTTGTTAAGACCTTTCATTCATAATATCCCTCGGCGTGTTAGAGGAAATGCCCCAATATCGTTTGGGAAATTGAAATATTTTCATCAATTGAAACTACATGCAAGTTTCGAGAGAACAATAATGGAAGGGTATATGCTTTGGAAGAAAGGAAGAGAAAGGCCAAAGACATGATGGGTGCAGGAAGTGGCATATGATCTCCAGATGGGTGTATCGGACGCGGGACATCTTGCTTAAGGCCGAGAAGTTTTCCGGAAGGTTGTTAAGGGAACCAGGTTCTGCCAGGGACATACTACACAAAGAATGAATGCATTTACGTATATCACTTTAACAATTATTGGTAAAGTATTAGAAGTCTAACTGACTTTATGAGCTAATATAAATTGCCACCGAGGTCGACGTGGCTGACAGGTTGAACGCGTTTACTCTCTCTTCTGACCGCGGTGTAATGGTTTCGTTCCACACGCCGGTCAGTTGAACTCAAATGTTGACTTCTCGTCCTTGACTCGGGGACGTCAATTACAAGTACCCCAGAATAATTTTGCCATTTCACCCCGGCTACTGTGACGTTTAATACGACAAAAGTGGTTTTGTTTCTGAGATACAGTATGCATCTGTAATGACTGTGCAGTGTTTCAAAATATTGCCGGTCCAAGTTTTGTATTTACCTATTATGTTGCATGAACTTTACAGAGGGTGAATACAAAACTGGACCGGCAATATTTTCAAACACTGCACACTCATTGAAAATACACCCTATATAATATTGTGTCTGAACCTATTTTCTTCGATGTTCAGATCTCGTTGAATTTTAGTATTTTTCTTCGTCTTGGTCCCAGATATTCTAATTAGTTGTCTTTAAGTTTAAGTTCAAACGCCCTAATTTTCTTCTTTAGTAATTGTAAATGGTTCATTATTCTCCTGAAATTTTAGACGACTGTAACTATATGAGTGCATGGTGTCTAGTGGGAGATGACCAAATGTAACATGTTTGTCTAGCCAATCATTATCCCGGAGACACACACTGAGACTAACCAATAACATGGCTCTTTGTTTAAGTTCACCAAAACGAAATCATGGATTAACAACACACATTTACATTAGCTCTGATCTGCCACAATGAGAACTAGTAGCCTAGTGAACTGTTATCCCATAACGACATTAAATTACTGCTGTTGCATAGAATGATAACATCCTAATGGACACTAATTATTATACAGAATACTCACACTGGATTTTTCCAGAATACGAAAACAGCCTGGGGTTATTTCCAGCATGTAGTTAATTAATATTACGTGGCGATAAAGAAAACCTTTTGACTAATAAATAAAAACATGGCGACCTTTATGTTCTGCAGCAGAAACCCTCACCAAAAAACCCGAAGGTTTATAATTAGCTACAACAGGTGATAAGATATTTATCCGTGCAGACTAAACTATATGGGTTATTTCATGAATTTAGACAAGTTAAAGCGTCAAATTTAACCTTTGTGAGCATATACACCAACAATGATGACGTGGGTCAGCAGTAACTAGTGTTTAATTCTGCACTTTCGGTTGCTAAAACTAACAATGACCACTGCAGTTCCGTTTGAAAACGCCAGTCAGTATCTAACGCTAATGACATCATTTACTGGCAGTGGTAATTATCGCGAGGTCTGCTATATAACTGGAAGCCGTGGTCACACAGTGGTTAACTCGATTGCCTGCTAGCCCGGTGGTCAAGAATTCAAATCCCATTCAGGCGAGGATATGTGAAAACAAATCCGGGGTTCCAGGTCGACCTAGCATAAAATGGGTACCAGGATGTGACCTGGGAAGTAAAGTCTGCTGACGTGAGCAGATCAACACTGTCTGCTGCCAAATCAAGCGCAGCTGTCTTTCAAACGTGGGTAAGCGGGATCGCGAACAGAGTCTGTAACTCCATTGCCACGGAGCAGGCATAGCTATCGTGACCTGTTTAAATTAGTAAGCCGCAGAAATGGCATTTTGAACATTGATACTAGGCCTTGCGTGCATCATTACGCAAGGGTGAAGTCACCTGTGAAGGAAACAGGACTGCAAGAGCTGTGAAAAATAAAAGGACTGGACACACACACACACACACACACACACACCCACCCACCCACCCCCACAGAGCAGGAGACACTCCCCCCCCCCCTCCTGGAACGTCAAGCATTTTTTGACCACATTGTCAAAAAACATTTCGAGCCAAAATAGGCCTTACCGACCAACTTAGAACTTACGGTTCCAAACTTTCAACCTCACTGGATGAAATAAATGGTCACCATCATTATTGATGGACAGACACCATGATTTGAAAACCGTTCACTAGACATGGCCCTGGTGAGTAGTTTTATTTGAGAACCGTCCACTAGACACTGTCCCATAGTCGGTTAGTTTATTTGAGAACCGACCACCAGACTCTGGTTCATAGTCGATTGCTATGTTTGAGAACCGTTCCTTTCACCAGACATTGTCCCAAAGTGACCAGTTTTATTTGAGAAACATTTATCAAACAGTAAGATTCCCCACAGTCAGTTATTTTCGGTAAACTGAAAAACGACAAGTGGCTGTTAGAAATCTGAACCATTGACCGCAAGACAGTCAAGTGTTAAACAAGTAACAACACCATATGTAGTCTCCCCAATAACACTCTAACTGACAAAGAAGACGCCACAGTAAAAAAACATGAAAGGATCTACCTACTTATCCATCCATTCACCATCCACCTGTCCTGTCTGTCACTCTCTCCTCTGTCCGCTTGTACGTGTCTTTTTATTTTAGCATTCGCTCGGTTTGAATTCAAGCATTGTCTATACACATTCTTCTACATCTAGTGCACTGGGCTGACTTTTGCGTGTGGATTAGCTTTCCCTATTACTAGTGTCCCTCGCCATCAGGCAAACCCACTCCGACTTCTGAGGTATTCGTAATTTACGTCCCCCAAGTGAAATACGAGAAGCCAATATTTTAGTGCAACAGACCGGCCTAGGGGTTGAAACAGTTTTCTCGGCCTCATCACACCAAAAGTTTAAGAGCCAGCGATCTTATCTATTCGGTCATGCTGACCTTCTGTGTCTGTCTCTCACTCATTCTCTCTGTCCTCCCTCCCTCCCTCCCCCTACTTTCATGTCTGCCTGCCTGTACGTCCTCCTATCCATTGTTCCTATCCTATATGTGTGCATCAATGTTCGCCTGTCTGTGCACGTATGCATTGTGTGTGTGTGTGTGTGTGTGTGTGTATGTGTGTACGTGCGTGAGTTAGAGTTTGTCTGTCTGACTGTCTGTCCAAATGTTTACATTGCAACTGATCACTTGATGTTGTCTGAACTCGGTATTTAGGTAACCCGTTGATGTGTGAGTTCTTGTTTTTTTTAGTGGTGTCATTAATTATTTTGTGCATTGATTTAGTATTCAGGGTGTTATGATGGTTTTTAATTTCCATGCAATTTTCATTAAGGCACAGTTCTTTTGCCTCTTTACACAATTTCCTAATCTTCTTGTGGATCTCTGCATATTTGTCTTAGTTTTGTGTTTCTCTGCTGATTTAAAGATTTATTCGGTTATACATTTCTTACGTCCCAACATCTACATTTCTGGGAGAGTTGTTTTGCACTCTTTAAGAACCGTTCATTAGACATTGACCCAGATAAGTTTATAATATAAGAGTCGCGCACCAACCTCTAGCCCACGGTGAGTTGTTTTGTTTTAAAACCGCACATCAGACATTGGCCCAAGGTGAGCTGTTCTTTTTTTTTTTTTTTTTGAGAACCGTTCACTAGACAATGGCCCTGGTGTTAGTTATATTTGAGAACTTTTCACCAGACACTGGCCCTTCTAATTCGTTTATTTGAGACCCGTTCACCAGACGCTGGACATGGTGAGTAGTATTATTTGAGAACCGCTCACCATACACTGGCCCTTGTAAGTCGTTTTATTTGAGAATCGTTAACTAGACACTGGCCGTGGTGAGTAATTTTGTTTGAGAACCGTTCTCCAGATACTGGCCCCGGTGAGTAGTTTATGTGAGAACCGTTCACCAGACACTGACCCTGTTAAGTAGTTTTATTTGAGAACCGTTCACCAGACACCGGTCCAAAATGAGCTGATTTATTTGAGAACAGTTCATCAGACACTGTTCCTGGCGAGTAGTTGTATTTAAGAATCGCTCACCAGACACTGATTCTTGGTATAAGTTACGATTCATTGCATGTCCTTTACATGACGTTGCAATCAGCCCTAGCATTTATTAGCTGTTTGTTGAGTTGGGTTGAGTCGCGTCAAGAAGATAGATCACAGCACTCCGGACATTCCCATCCTTGCTCCGTCCTCATCTTCAACATCTTCTTGTGATTTACTAGGCAATGTTAGTTCAATAGTTTGCAATTGCTTTCTCAACGGTTGACGCCCCATGCCATTGAAATCAACGCAAATAGCTCTTCTTCCAAATCTCCCGCGGCTGATTTCGAAACTTCGATTCGGTATATCGGGGAATTGTAAAACTGCATTCACTAACCCATCAGCCATAGACCCCCATGTCACTAAAACCTGTAAAAATGGTTAGATTTATGCCATGCTCCGACTGACTTCAATAATAACAGCACCCCTCAGTCTTGTGTTTCTAATAACTATATATTGATTTTACACAAGGAAACCACAAACGATGTTTTGCAAGATTTATTGCCTGGCATATTATTCGCCGCATCTGGTCAAGCGCACACTGCAGAATTATATATCATATCATCGTGGCCGAATGGACAAGAGCGCTCGTTCTTATGCATCCGCTGTGTTGATTCAACCCCTACACCGGTCAGTTGGTCTAAAATATTGACTTCTCGACCTTGACTTGGGAACGTAAATTACAAGCACCTCTGACGTCTTAGTGGGTTCGCCTGATAGCGAGGGGCACTGATAAAAAAAAGAAAACTGATCCGCAGGCAAAAATCAGTACAGTGCACTAGAAGTACCCAGGACCAGAGAATGTGAAGGCCCTAACACTAGGTAGTAGCACTTGTATGGACTACGCTTGAGTTCAAAACTAGCAAAGGGAAAAAGTACAATATGAAGTGAATACATGCATAATGCTTTATCTGAAACACTTAAAACATATTGTCATTTGTATTGTTAAAATGTGAAGCATCTGTTACCCCCCACAGTAATTTCAAATTTAACACGAGCTCTTCCTGTTCACATAAAAGCAGCTGGAACCGCCAACTCAATATTGCATGACGTGTATTGTTTATTTCCTCCCAATTCAGGAAACCAGATAATTTGCCACGCTGACTCAGGATAAGACCGCGACAACAAAAGTATGCTGTTTTCACTGTTGATAATTTTTCCAGACACCAACCGTGCAGACAACAGTCTGTGTGTGACGCAATCTGTACAGGGATTCGAATGCTCCTTCTAAGGTTAGTTGTTAATTTCCGTTGTGCACAGTGAATGCGTTGATGTAATGGTTCTAACATTATGTTGATAATGTCAGATCATAACGTTCGCTACGGGAGGGACAGATTGGCTATCTACTCCTCCATGTATTCAGGTCTTGAAAATGTGATAGATCTAACACTTCATTTACCCCAAGCAGATTCCTGTTACGGGACACTACTTTTTTTTAAAACAGTCGACAGTGTAAATATATTTTGTTAAATACACATCATCATGATCATCATGATCATCATGATCATCATCATCATTCATCATCATCATCATCATCATCATCATCATCATCATCATCATCATCATGTGCCCTGCCGATAAGCGTGGGCGGTCATGTTTCACTACCTCACTCGATCACCAGTGTCGTGGATCAGCTCAGCGTTCTTGTCTCGACCATGTCACGTGGCAAAGCCACCCAGACATTTACTTCTCTGCCTTCCTCTTGTTCTCTTCCCCTCGATATTGCTGAGATGACAAAACATGATTTTCTTGGCATCTGTACAGAAGGTAGTTTGCCATTGCTTTCCTTCTTAGCAGTGACCATACTGGTTGATGACCGTAGTCATTGTCTTACCAACAAAGAGATCATTTGCCTACCGTCGTGAAGTTGGAGACCATAACTTACAATTATCTGTTGGCTGCTCTTCAACTTCATCCACCACCTGCACACATGGCTTCACGTAACCCTGACTGCGAGATAAGTGGGTAATCCATCTTGGCCAAGGGTGTCCCGTAGGCTAGCGGAGGGAAGGAGGCACCTCACTTCTCCTTTGATAGGGGATACCCTACCCCGCCACCCGTGTTAAATAAACACACATATCAATTGTTGGGAAACCTTTAACGCCATTCAAATTGCATAAGAAATACATGTACAAATATTAATTGACACTCATAAAAGTAGAGGACATAATTAGAGATTTTAATAAACACTAGACGATATAAACATTTAAAGCTACAGTGGCCACACTTGGGTTCGAAATGATGATAGCGCCTTGCACCCGAAGGAGCAAATAATAGTTGTGCGCACATTAAATTCGCGGTGAGCTGGTTACATTTGTGCGCACGCTAGGCAGATTAAAGTGGTATATACGCTGAGCAGGTTACATGTTTACTCACGATAGATAGGTAAGCAGTTGTGTATAAACTGCGTAGGTTACATTTGTGCACATGATAGAAAGGTAAGCAGTTGTGTATAAACTGAGGAGGTTGCATTTGTGCACACGATAGAAAGGTAGCAGTTGTGTATAAACTACATAGGTTACGTTTATGAGCACGGTAGGAAGGTAGCAGTTGTGTATAAACTGCACAGGTTACGTTTGTGAGCACGGTAGAAAGGTGGCAGTTGCCTATATACTGCGGAAGTTACATTTGTGAGCACGACATAAAAGGTAAAAGTTGTGTATAAGCTGCATAGGTTACATTTGTGCGCACGATAGAAAGGTAAAAGCTGTGTATAAACTACATAGGCTACATTTATGAGCCTGCTGTATTGGTTGGTTACATTTGTGTGAAAGTAGCTCAAATTAAAATTCCCAGACAGTGAGAATAGGCCGTAATTTACCGCTCTTCTGGTAAAGTTCCAGAACATCATGAAACCTACCCACAGAGACATATTTTCACCAAATAAATCTCAAATGAACACACGGAACGCTAGGGAAAGCCACCTCGTCGTTTTCTCATAAATGAATTTGTGGGCCGTGACAAAACTTGACATATAATTTCAAACCAGACTTGTGATACATGTACTTCCAGTCAGTCTACGGACTGAATAATGTGTAATGACATAACGTAGAATAGTGAGGCTGGAAGGAAGGCTTGAAAAGAAAATGTGGCGTCAGTCGCTTGTTTTTACTGCTCACCACAATATCCTTCTCTTTTCGTGCGTTCGTTCTTCTGTGTTTACCCCGACAGACGAGTTCTATTGATGTAGTCAATAGTGTTTTAGAGCTCCTCATTTGTTCTATACAGTTTTGAATGCAGGCCGTCTCACTAGACCCATATCCCCTTTTAGCTGTCTGTACCGGGAGAAATCCTGGTATATCTTTTATGTTCAAGGGTTACGAAAACATTCATTAATCAGAGGTGATCATTTGGTTTTAGTACCACTCGGTTTAGTTGTACAATTAGTACTGTACAAATAGGGACACGGACATTAGGACGACAGACAGGATATTTTAGTCTACAATGTTTTGTAGGAGTTTCGGTGCCAAAGTGGTTAGTGCACTTGAATGCCAAGACAGGGGTAGGGGTTTAATCTCCAGCGGAAGCAGAATTTTTTTTTTTTCAGTATGGCTGTAAGGCTGCCAAATGGATACCACCCAATTGTGAGAAAATTCTGATTTGTTTGTTTTTTTTTTTTTTTAAATAAAGAGGAAGGGAATATGTCACACCACCTTCTTATACCGTTTGTATTTCATTTGTGAAGGTTTAGTACTTCACAATAAAACGCCAGTGTATGATATGGGACAACCATTACTTGTTTTTATTGTATAATTCCATATGTCAATCATTATACTGTTTTATGTTAACATTTTCTATGCATAAATTCCTTGTGCAATATTATAGGAAACATCTTTAAAAAAAACATTAGTTGCGGGAAATCTCCTGTCAGAAAGATTGAGCTAAAGGAATCGACTCTAGTAACATTTATAGTGTGTTTATTACTATTTATAGTGTGTTGGAAGACATCATGACGACACACCCGGCTGTAAAATAAATAGCTGCGGTTTCTTTTCAGTTAGGGAATGGATAGACGGTGTGTAAGAGAACTAGTCACCTCACGTGTTAAATAAAGAAGGTAAGATTCACAAGATCCTTAGAATTTCTCATGCGTACATCAGTGACGCCTGCTCCTTGGCGAAGGTGTAACCTACACAGTTGGTAATCCTGAATACCGCGGTTGAAACAAACTGTGGTCAATTTGGCAGCAGACCGTCTGGCGTTGGTTTTTATGAAAAGGGTATGATTGCCGGTCGTTCAGAAAGCAATGACAAACTACTGAGCGTAAACTTGCCAAGAGATCACAAACATCCAAAGAATACAGGAGTTGACTGCGACGTCTTGTGAAGGATTTAACTAACAAATAACTAACACCAGTGACAGACATATCCTCAGTTATATTATATCATACATGTCATCTGCACGTCTGTCTCAAGTAAGCTGACGTACAGGATATGCAACTAACACCAGTGACAGACATATCCTCAGTTATATCTTACATGTCATCTGTACGTCTGTCTCAAGTAAGCTGAAGTACAGGATATGCAACTAACACCAGTGACAGACATATCCTTAGTTATATCCTTCATGTCATCTGCACGTCTGTCTCAAGTAAGCTGAAGTACAGGATATGCAACTAACACCAGTGACAGACATATCCTCAGTTATATCCTACATGTCATCTGCACGTCTGTCTCAAGTAAGCTGAAGTACAGGATATGCAACTAACACCAGTGACAGACATATCCTCAGTTACATCCTACATGTCATCTGCATGTCTGTCTCAATTAAGCTGACGTCCGCATACCGCAGTGGCTAGCACGTTTGCTTGTCGACCCCGTGGTCATGTGTTCGAATCCCCATCAGTAGTTTTAAAATTAATATGGGCAGCCAGATCTACACAGCTTAATATGGGTACCGGGAAATTTCGCCCAACCCGCTTATAGATTGGTCTGTAAACAGATGGAGTTTACACCAAAACCCCAACCCGCTTGACGGCTTGTACACGGGTCCTTTACTATGTATGTTTTTCGGACCAATGTGTGTAGAGGAAAGGCTGGCCGAGTGGCTAGAAGTCTGGTCTCTTATTTGGGAGACACAGCTTCGAATCCTCGGTAGGTAATGAGTTTTTTTTTTATCGGGGGCAAAATAGTTTGTCGCGTTGCTTGATCCTGTCGCGTTGAACTATAACGTGTTGGTATGGGAGCCGGTCGTTCAGAAAACAATGGCAAACTACTGAACGTAAAAACTTGCCTAGTACATCAATAGCAGCTGAAAAATGCTTGTGTTGACTGCAACGTCCTGCAAAGGATATGCAACATAAATCTAAAAATAAAAAAAAAAATCAAACCCTAACCTGCCTAGCTCGCGGCGACTGCACTTGCCCTCCTCCGGCTCAAGACAAACTGTCCTACACCGCGAGGTTCTGTAGGCTCAAGACACCCTGTCCTACACCGCGAGATTCTGTAGGCTCAAGACACCCTGTCCTACACCGCGAGATTCTGTAGGCTCAAGACACCCTGTCCTACACCGCGAGGTTCTGTAGGCTCACGACGCCCTGTCCTACACCGCGAGGTTCTGTAGGCTCACGACGCCCTGTCCTACACCGCGAGGTTCTGTAGGCTCACGACGCCCTGTCCTACACCGCGAGGTTCTGTAGGCTCACGACACTCTGTCCTACACCGCGAGGTTCTGTAGGCTCAAGACACCCTGTCCTACACCGCGAGATTCTGTAGGCTCAAGACACCCTGTCCTACACCGCGAGGTTCTGTAGGCTCACGACGCCCTGTCCTACACCGCGAGGTTCTGTAGGCTCACGACACCCTGTCCTACACCGCGAGGTTCTGTAGGCTCACGACGCCCTGTCCTACACCGCGAGGTTCTGTAGGCTCACGACGCCCTGTCCTACATCGCGAGGTTCTGTAGGCCGTAATGACAGTTTTGTTCTTAATATGTATTAGTTGCATATCCTTTACAGGACGTAGCAGTCAACCCCAGCATTTTTTGGCTGCTCGTGATTCCGGGGCAAGTTTACGTTCAGTAGTTTGCCATTGTTTATGAACCTATACCATTTCATAAAAACGCAAGGCGGCATGCAGCCAAATCGCCCGCAGCTGTGTTTCGAACGCGGTATGGGGGATTACGAATTGCATCCGTAACCCACTCGCCATGGGTGAGTACACTAATACATACATACATATCTACTTACGTATATACATACACGCATACATACATACACTCACAAATATAATAGAGTTACACACAGGGTACTGTTCCTAACTATACACTACTGAGGCCTGACCAACACATCAACCACTGCTGACGGACCACAATTAGCCACACAACATTCCAATACCTACAGTTAAGTACACAAGAATACCTTCACAGACATACCATCTTTTCTAGAGCCTGGATGGTATCATTGTTAGAACCCAGCCATGCGAACCCACAGAACAGCTACTAATGACCCCATTTAAGTTCATGAAGCCGCAGGGACTTTGTTGTGTCATGTAGCTTAAAATAGAACGCAAAAAAGAATATTTTTTATTGGAATATCGAGAAAAATAATTGGTTTCCAACTGGGAACATAAAAAAGAAAAGTTATAGTTTCCAGAATTAAAGAAAGAATTAAATCCGTTTAACACACGAGAATGTCAACAGGATCCTTTAAGTTCACTGCAGGTTATTTCTTGTCATTTGAAGACACTTGCTAATATAGAACAATTGAATCATTGGAAATCAAATGCAGAGAAATGAGATGCTGAAAACGGAATGCTATTACAAGCGTAGAAATGATTCCGCATTTGGAAAAGTCTGGGCGGAATGCTTTCAATTGTATGTCCTTCATCTTGCGATTTTCAACATGCTGTATCAATTCCTCAAGTCCCGAACAATGTTCATGCTGTGACATAAATCTGGCACGAAACATCTCTCGCTGTCTACGTATTTTCAATTTCGTAAATCTTTCCAGGTGTGACAAATATATTTAGTTTCGCTCTTCTTATAAATTGGCCAACAATGATGACTTTCTATTTCAAATTGTTGTGATAATTTCTTCTTGGGTCTTGGTCTCTTTCAAAACATTTAGATCACGAATTTTTGCTGTGAAATGTATTTGAGCATGCTTCTTTAAAAAAAAAAAAAAAAACCACATTGAAAAAAAAGTCGACAGGGTCGACTTCATTGGTTTTATCCTATATGGCTCGGTCTCTCTCCGCAGCGCGGAAAGCGTCGCACAAAGCATGATCTCCGTAGCTCTAGCGACGACCCACAGGAATCTCCGAAAAATTTCACTCGTGACCCGAAGGAGGCGGCCTCAAATCGAACCTTCAGAGCCCGAGTAGAACGGCTTGACCACTTCGCCACGGAGACACGTAAGATGTTCTTCGTTTTATGCTTTAATGTAGTCATTATAGTGCTGCCCCCGTATTTATATGTTGTGCTTTGTGTATTTATCTGCTAATGAAAATGAGGTCTCTCAAGAGCACTCGTCAAACCACATTGCTGTCTGTCTGTCTGTCTGTCTGTCTGTCTGTCTGTCTGTCTGTCTGTCTGTCTGTCTGTCTGTCTGTCTGTCTGTTCGCCTGCCTGCCTGCTTGCCTGCCTGCCTGTCTGCCTGCCTTCCTGTCTGTCTGTCTGTCTGTCTGTCTGTCTGTCTGTCTGTCTTTCTGTCTGTCTGTCTGACCGCCTGCCTGCCTGCCTGCCTGCCTGCCTGCCTGCCTGCCTGCCTGCCTGTCTGTCTGTCTGTCTGTCTGTCTGTCTGTCTGTCTGTCTGTCTGTCTGGCCTTTATCCGTTCGCGAACGGTTCATCCGATTGAGATGACATTTTCTACAGTCTTCTTCTCATTCCGGTGCTGTCAACTGTCATAGTTTGTTACTGTACAAACACTTATTTACTTAATATTATTTAATATTTTAATTTACATTATAATTTATATATAGCGAGGGGACATAAATTTTAATAGCATTGCTATATAAGTAACATTTTTGCATATTTCTCAAATAGGTGGACCTTTTCGCTACAGTTATCTACAGGCATATGCGTTATAATCCTCATCCCACTCCTCATCATCCTCCCCCTCCTCCCCTCCTCCTCCCCCTCCTCCCCACTCCCCTCCTCCTCCTCCCCCTCCTCCTCCCCTCCCCTTCCTCCTCCTCCCCCTCCTCCCCCATCCTCATCCACCCTCCTCCCCCTTCTCCCCCTCTTCCCCTCCTGCTCCCCTCCTCATCCTCCCCTCCTGCTCCCCTCCTCCCCCTCCTCCTCGTCGTTCTCCCCCTCCTCCTTCTCTCCTCCCCTCCTCCCACTCCCCTCCTCCTCCCCCTCCTCCTCCTCCCCTCCTCCTCCCCCTCCTATTCCCTTCCTCCTCCAATACCCCTCATCCCATTCCCCCTCCTCGCTCTCCTCGCCCTCCCCCTCCTCCCCCTCCTCCCCTCCCCTCCCCTCCCTCCTCCCCTCCTTTTCCTCCTCCCCTCCCCCCATCCTTCCCTTCCTCCTCCTCCTCCTCCTCCTCCTTTTCCTTCTGCTGCTGCCGCTCCATTTACCCAAGTTAATTGTTGGGGGAAGATGGAAAGATTTTTCAAGTGCTCTTTCTAATGGGAACGGGAACGGGAGCAGGAGCCGAATATGAATTAAATGAGATGCTCCCCGCCAAGAGCTGGGCGAAGCCGGGCCGGGTCAGCTAGTTTACTATATTTATGTACCATGGGTAGATATTTGTTCTAACCTCCAATGCCAGGGACTTACTGGGTAAGATGTTCTTCGTTTTATGCTTTAATGTAGTCATTACAGTGCGGCCCTAGTATTTATATGTTGTGCTTTGTGTATTGATCTGCTAATGAAGACTAGTCGCCGCAATGTCATATGTTTTCCGTAATTGTGTTCTGAAAATCTGCATTACTTTATGTTATTTTATATTTTGAGATATTGAGAGCTCAGGTCTCACAAGAGCACTCATCAAAACCATAAGGAAAAGACACACGCAATTCTGGTCGCAGATCAACAAAAGATTAAGTTAACTGTACAAATAAAGTCAAATGGTATCGATGTGGTGCAGGTACGTGAGTTCAAATATATATTCAAACGGATAACACCAGAAGGATCATACACCACGGGGATAAAGAACAAAATATCATCATCGTCATCATGAGCCTTGCAAAGTGGCGAAGGTGTTCATGTCTCTCCACAGATTTCTGTCCTTAGTGTTCATGTCTCTCCACAGATATTTGTTCTTGGTGTTCATGTCTCTCCACAGATATCGGTTCTTGGTGTTGATGTCTCTCCACATATATCGGTTCTTGGTGTTCATGTCTCCCCACAGATATCGGTTCTTGGTGTTGATGTCTCTCCACATATATCGGTTCTTGGTGTTCATGTCTCACCACAGATATCGGTTCTTGGTGTTGATGTCTCTCCACAGATATCGGTTCTTGGTGTTCATGTCTCTCCACAGATATCTGTTCTTGGTGTTCATGTCTCTTCACATATATCGGTTCTTGATGTTCATGTCTCTCCACAGATATCTGTTCTTGGTGTTCATGTCTCTCCACATATATCGGTTCTTGGTGTTCATGTCTCTCCACAGATATCGGTTCTTGGTGTTCATGTCTCCCCACATATATCGGTTCTTGGTGTTCATGTCTCCCCAAAGATATCGGTTCTTGGTCTTCATGTTTTCCACAGATATCTGTTCTTGGTGTTCATGTCTCTCCACAGATATCAGTTCTTGGTGTTCATGTCTCCCCACAGGTATCTGTTCTTGGTGTTCATGTCTCTCCACATATATCTGTTCTTGGTGTTCATGTCTCTCGACATATATCTCTTCTTGGTGTTCATGTCTCTCCACAGATATCTGTTCTTGGTGTTCATGTCTCCCCACAGATATCTGTTCTTGGTGTTCATGTCTCTCCACATATATCTCTTCTTGGTGTTCAGGTCTCCCCACAGATATCGATTCTTGGTGTTCATGTTCTCCACACATATCGGTTCTTGGTGTTCATGTCTCTCCGCAGATATCTGTTCTTGGTGTTCATGTCTCTCCACATATATCTCTTCTTGGTGTTCATATCTCTCCACAGATATCTCTTCTTGGTGTTCATGTCTCTCCACAGATATCGGTTCTTGGTGTTGATGTCTCCCCACAGATATCGGTTCTTGGTGTTGATGTCTCTCCACATATATCGGTTCTTGGTGTTCATGTCTCTCCACAAATATCTCTTCTTGGTGTTCATGTCTCTCCACAGATATCGGTTCTTGGTGTTGATGTCTCTCCACATATATCGGTTCTTGGTGTTCATGTCTCTCCACATATATCTGTTCTTGGTGTTCATGTCTCTTCACGTATATCGGTTCTTGGTGTTCATGTCTCGCCACAGATATATGTTCTTGGTGTTCATGTCTCTCTACAGATATCTGTTCTTGGTGTTCATGTCTCTCCCCATATATCTGTACTTGGTGTTCAAGTCTCTCTACATAACATATATCGGTTCTTGGTATTCATGTCTCTCCACATATATCTGTTCTTGGTGTTCATGTCTCCCCACAGATATTTGTTCTTGGTGTTCATGTCTCTCCACATATATATGTTCTTGGTGTTCATGTCTCTCCACATATATCTCTTCTTGGTGTTCATGTCTCTCCACAGATATCGGTTCTTGGTGTTCATGTCTCCACAGATATCGGTTCTTGGTGTTCATGTCTTCCCACAGATATCTCTTCTTGGTGTTCATGTCTCTCCACATATATCGGTTCTTGGTGTTCATGTCTCCCCACATATATCTGTTCTTGGTGTTCATGTCTCTCCAAATATATCTGTTCTTGGTGTTCATTTCTTCCCACATATATCGGTTCTTGGTGTTCATGTCTCTTCACATATATCGGTTTTTGGTATTCATGTCTCCCCACATATATCGGTTCTTGGTGTTCATGTCTCCCCACATATATCTGCTCTTGGTGTTGATGTCTCTCCACAGATATCGGTGCTTGGTGTTCATGTCTCCCCCACAGATATCGGTTCTTGGTGTACATGTCTCTCCACAGATATCTGTTCTTGGTGTTCATGTCTCCCCACATATATCTGTTCTTAATGTTCATGTCTCTTCACATATATCGGTTCTTGGTGTTGATGTCTCTCCACAGATATCTGTTCTTGGTGTTCATGTCTCTCCACATATATCTGTTCTTGGTGTTCATGTATCTCCACAGATATCGGTTCTCTGTGTTCATGTCTCTCCACAGATATCTGTTCTTGGTGTTCATGTCTCTCCACAGATATCGGTTCTTGGTGTTCATGTCTCTCCACATATATCGGTTCTTGTTGTTCATGTCTCTCCACAGATATCGGTTCTTGGTGTTCATGTCTCCCCACAGATATCTGTTCTTGGTGTTCATGTCTCTCCACAGATATCGGTTCTTGGTGTTCATGTCTCTCCACAGATATCTATTCTTGGTGTTCATGTCTCTCCACAGATATCGGTTCTTGGTGTTCATGTTCTCCACAGATATCGGTTCTTGGTGTTCATGTCTCTCCACAGATATCGGTTCTTGGTGTTCATGTCTCTTCACATATATCGGTTCTTTGTGTTCATATATCTGCACAGATATCGGTTCTTGGTGTTCATGTGTCTCCACAGATAACGGTTCTTGGTGTTCATGTCTCTCCACAGATATCGGTTCTTGGTGTTCATGTCTCTCCACAGATATCGGTTCTTGGTGTTCATGTCTCTACACAGCTATGAGTTCTTGATGCTCATGTCTCTCCACAGATATCGGTTCTTGGTGTTCATATCTCTTCACAGATATCTGTATTTCGTGTTCATATCTCTCCACATATATCAGTGGTTCATATTTAGGGTCAGTGCTATTGATGGCATTCCTCCGTGCCATCTTTTTAGACCATTACATGTTATTTGACTAGACTAGCCTTTAACTCTTCGCCCGTTGATCTTTTAAGTCGTCATAGCTTCTCTAATGCCAATCTTCTCATTGTATGACCATATATGGTTGCATATATTGTTCTACTTTCACTAACCTCTTCCAGGAAATCGCTTTTCGTACAATGTATTCGCAACATTGACGAAGCCTAGTTATTAAGACCAAATAAAAAGAGGAAAGTGAAATATTTTGGACATGTAAAAAGATCTCCAAGTCTAGGAAACATAAGTATAGAGGGAAGTGTGGCAGTGAGGTGGGTAACAGGAGAACTACATAGTCAATGGTTTCAATATGTGATGAGAATTTACACACAATAGTAACAACACCAGAGGCAGGGCATCTGGGTTATGAACAAGAGAAATTTCAAAAGTCTGTTAACTGATTCACTGCGAAACAAAAAGGTATATTTGGACCAAACATGGCGCGCAATAAAAAACGAACATGTATTACATTTACCGCCCACTAAGCATTGAAACTGGGAAAGATACCGCGAAACAAAACAAATATCACGATGACCTCATACCATTTCATCTCGTCCCCCTTGTAGATTGCGGTGTCGCGATGAATAATAAACAGCGCGAGAGTGCCCTTTTATTGGCGTCATATATCGAGATTCGAGGTTATTCCCTCTGCCCATAATGACCTTATACGATGTATTATCCTTCACACTGAATAAGTTCAGGGGTCAAAGTGCTGTACGAGACAAGCCATTGGATCTAGAACACAGAATATCAAAAGCTGGGGAGCTTTTGAAGTCACTGAAATAGCTTGAGAAATAAATTAACAGGTATTGATCAGCACTCATAGAAATAGAAGAGAGGAGCAGAGATTAGCGGACACACTAGACAAAATGTACACATGTACAGCTAAAATGGTCACAGCAGGACGACAGCACCTCGCTGAAGGCTTACTTCGACGCATGGCCTGCTGATTAGTTACCTGCATATTTTTATAGGACGAGACCATTACAATCTATGAACAATAATCGTCTTCAAATTAATATCCTGTTCATAGGATTATTAATCTGAGTCAGTAATAGACCCTAATATAACTTATCTTTAAGATTGAACGGGGTAGGGATAATAAAATAATCGAATCGAATCGAAAACAGGATATCACGGTCAACCCCAGCATATTTGGCTGTTGTGTGCTTCCTTGGCAAGTTTACGTTCAGTAGTTTGACATTGTTTTCTGAACGCTGGCACTCATACCATTACATGAAAACCAACGGAGGGCAGTCTGCTTCCAGTCCACTTGCAGCCGTGTTTCGAACGCGGTATGCGAGATTACGAATCGCGTTCGTAACGACTTCGCCACAGTACCGGTTATGGCTAGCTAAACACCACTGAAATAGATGTTATCTTTAAACCCAAGCTTGAAATTTACCTGGCCCACAGCTAAACACCCCTAATATAGATGTTATCTTTAAAACCAAACCTAACATTTACCTGACCCACAGCTAAACACCCCTAATATAGATGTTATCTTTAAAACCAAGCCTTACATTCACCTGGCCCACAGCTAAACACCCCTAATATAGATGTTATCTTTAAAACCAAGCCTTACATTCACCTGGCCCACAGCTAAACACCCCTAATATAGATGTTATCTTTAAAACCAAGCCTTACATTCACCTGACCCACAGCTAAACACCCCTAATATAGATGTTATCTTTAAAACCAAACCTAACATTTACCTGACCCACAGCTAAACACCCCTAATATAGATGTTATCTTTAAAACCAAGTCTTACATTCACCTGGCCCACAGCTAAACACCCCTAATATAGATGTTATCTTTAAAACCAAGCCTTACATTCACCTGGCCCACAGCTAAACACCCCTAATATAGATGTTATCTTTAAAACCAAGCCTTACATTCACCTGATCCACAGCTATGGAATATGGGCAGGATTCGTTTTCAGTCATTGAAATAGTACCTTAGGTCGCAGAAATGTATACTAACATAGCGTAAGCTAGCAACGGATTAATCACTACACAACCATGATTTCTAGTGATAAAATTACATGAAAATAGTCGCAAACAGCCTGCCACTGCAGGAATGTGAAATTTTGTCCACATCCAGAATATTTGTTTATTGCTGAAAATAGTTTCAAGCTATTCAAACAACCATCATCATCATCTTCCAATGTCAAGCGTCGCGAGGAGGAATATTTGACTTTTTTCAGTACCCTATCTGTGGCACTGGACAGTGTCAATCCCTGTGATTGTACAATGTCTTTGATGTTGTCAGTTCATTTTCTTCTCGGGCGTAATCTTGCTCTCGCATCCGATCTTCTTTGATATAGCACCAGGGTTGGCGGTTGATGGTGTTTCATTCTAACGAGATGACCGAACCATTTAGTTTCTACCTTTCAATATACATGTCACAGGGCATTGGTTCTGTCTGATAACATAATTTCTACTCGGTTTCAGACAGCTAAGTTGGCAGCCCTTGTCAAGAATCTCATCTCCCATGTGCTGATTTTATATAAGTGTGATTTGGATAATGTTAAAGTATGACACTGGTTGCATACGGTTGATGTGAAAATACTATTTATTATCTGCCGTTTTGCGGACATAGGTATATTTGAATGTTTCAGTGTCATTGGCACCTTGCCGTCTTGACAGACGATAGTTTGTGCTTTAAAAAGGCATAACTTTTAACTATGGCGGTAGCGAGTGTGACTGATAAGGCCAATTTGCGCTGTAAATGTCCGTTCACAGTGGGTGCATGTGAACACGTGGTCATTTCCACCATCATGCACCATCTTACGTCTCAAACGCTTGGTGTGTGACTTTTCTGCAATAATTTTCTCCTTTGACTTTATTCCATTTCTGATATTTGCCCTCCATGCAACACGTTCAGCTGCGACTTGCTCCCAATGTGCATTATCAATGCCTGTATCAATCATGTCCCGCTTACACACATCTTTGTATCGTAGTAGAGGCCGACCCTGAGATCTCTTACCCATCTGTAATTCACCAAAAAAGATATCCTTTGGTATTCTACCATCATCCATCCTCCTAAGATGTCCTATCCATCTAAGTCTACGAAGACTGAGCATGGAATAAACTGTCACACAACCTGATCTTTCCAATACTTCAGTATTTGTGATTTTGTCTTGCCACTTAATACCAAGAATTCTTCGCAGACACCGCATATGAAAGCTGTTTAAATTGTTCTCTTGGTGTGAGTAAGTTGTCCAGGTTTCACTGCCATAGAGAAGAGTACTAAGGACACAGGCTTGATAGACAAGGACTTTTGTTTTGGCAGTAAGCTTCCTGTTCTCCCAGACTCTTTTTCTTAACCTGTTCATTGTTGTTGCTGCCTTACCAATCCGGATGTTGATTTCCTGATCTAGGGATAATTTGCTATTTACCACTGATCCTAGATATGTAAAATGGTCTACTATCTCTAGTTCGGCGTCGTCAATAAAGATTGATGGTACCCCATGTGCACCCTGTGACATAATCTGTGTCTTCTTTTTGCTAATTGTTAAACCAAATTCAGAACAAGCATTGGAGAATGCAGATAGTAGACATTGCAATTCTTCCTCAGAGTGGGTCGTAACTACAGCATCATCTGCAAAAAGCAACTCTCTGATCAGTACCCTCCTAATTTTGGTCTTAGCCTTCAATCTCTAAGCATTGTAGAGGCCGCCATCTGAGCGTGAGTGAATGTATATACTGTCGTGTCCTCCTTTAAAGTGTCGTCCCTGGAGTGAGGAGATCCGACACCCACATTATAATATTATTTTTTTTCCCCCTCAATATTCTGGAGAATCCACCCGCTTCCGTCCAACACACTCCATCAGCCTATGGACACCTTTTCCTATCACTCTCACACTGTCGTACTATGCCCCCTTCTCATACTTCCCCAACGCAACATACTCAACAACTCTTGCTTCTAGAAATTAATAAAGATTAATTTATTAAAATAAAAGTGTAACGTGTATGAGACGTGTATGCGAAGAAAATGTGTGACGTGTTCTATAAAGTGTGTAGACTCTGTCTCTCAGACATCAACTCAGTCAGCTGATCACAGCAAAGATAGACCACAGCACGTTACGTCAGAACAAGTACGTCTCACCCGTTGCCGGAACCATCTTGCCGGATAATGCTTTGCCTCTGTAGACCTCTGGAAATCCAATTTCATGCACATCCGAAATAGACACCGGTGGTATTAACAGTTAATCATGGACCGGTTGCCCTCTACACAATGTCCGTTCCTAACGTTCCTTAACAAACTGCACAAGTCTTTTGTAGTGTGTACGCAGTTAGTTAGTTAGTTAGTTAGTCGACAGATCATCCTCGTTGCACATCGAACCATTCAGTCCATAAGTGCTAATTTCTAATGTTAATTGTTACTGTACTAACACTAGGTACTATTAGCCGGTTCTCGGTTCGTAACTACTGTCTAATGCTGTGTGGTGCATCAGTATGCATCACTCTCTTTGATGAATCAATTTCCTTCTAGCGTAAGTTATGTTTCTGTATGCAACTTTATTGACTCTTGAACTGGTGTTCTTCAGAATGGGTTTTTTAATTCTTTTCCAAAACTTGTAGAGTTTCCTTGGATCTGGTAGGGAACCTTATGTAAAAACCGCCTCATTCCCGGGATGGCTACTACACTTTGCCATAACGGCACATGCTAGTTAATCTTAAATTAATCTAACACTGTAGAGCTCTCCCACAAACACGTCCATCATAATCCACGGTTCTTGGTCAACTCCCCCCTAGTTGATCCCAACTCGGGTTTATATGGCAAACTACCAAAGTTGGCTACGTGACGTTCTCCTTTATGCCCCCACACAGGTGGCACAGTGGCAGATCATCTCCTGTCAGGGATCCATCCTCCCTGGCTCCATTAATGTTAGATTTGTCATCACTGGTTGTGACATCCAAAACAATCTACAGAGTTACTGTACAGTTCCAACAAAGAGTTTTTCCCAACACGCTGTCAATCTTCTCGATGTTCCGGAAACAAGACTTGACAGATGTACTATTTCCTGTCTCTCGCTGCCAATTCCGGTTTGTCTCTGACTGTTGACAAACTGTCAAGCTTCTGTTCAGTGGTGACAATCCCAGCAGCCATTTCGCCTGATGTCCAGAACTATAACTGACAGACAGGGCTGTTCCATGTACTGAGCCGGGCAAGGCTATGTGATTCTAAATGTTTATAAACTGCCAACGCATTGTATCCCTTCCCTCTCACTCACCACCAAATGTGTTTATGGGCTGACACGATGTAACCTGTGCAGCTGTGTTTACTCTGTTAGTACAAATAGATGTCGCTGGTCGATCGTCCGCTTAATCCGAAAATCCTCTATAATAATCAACCGGATAAACACACGGTTTCATTTTGTGACATAGGCCCCCTCCTAAGAGAGTAGTCCATCTCACTCTTCTCCACCGTGAGTTTAGTCCAGATGATTCATTCTTCTTCTTCAGGAGCTGGGTGTCTTGACAAGAAATCCGCTCCAACATTTTCCTTCCCAGGAATGTACTCTACTGTGAAATTATACGGTTGAAGTAACAACGACCACCGCATCAAACGTGCGTTGAGCTTCTGAGAAGTAGCCAGGAACATCAGGGGCTGATGATCCGACTGGACCCGAAACTTAACTCCATACAAATATGGCTGAAATTTTTGCACTGCCCATACGAGGGACAAACACTCTCTCTCGACGGTTGAATAATTCTTCTCCGCCTGTAGAAGTTTCTTACTTGCGTATGCCACAGGTTTCAAAACCGAAGCATCGTCTTTTCCTTCCTGTAACAAAGCGGCTCCAATTCCAATCGCATTTGCATCCGTTCTCAACACAAATGGTTTGGAAAGGTCAGGGAGCTGTAATACAGGTTTGCTGACCAAGGCCTCCTTTAACTGACTATAGGCATTCTCACATTCTGGTGTCCAAATGATTTGGTCCGGGAATCCCTTTTTCAAGGTTTCCGTCAACGGAGCTCCCAGTTCAGTGAAATGTGGGATAAATTTGTGATAGAACCCACACAACGAGAGAAAAGATCGCACATCCTTCTTCGTTTTAGGTCTTGGTGCATTTCTGATTTTCTCCAGGTTCTTCTCTTCTGGAACAATGTGTCCTGGAGTGATGGTGTGACCTAGAAATTCCAGAGTCTGGTAACCAATCATGCACTTGGTTGGACGAGCAGTAAGCCCTGCTTCCTTGAGTCTATTAAACACTCTCTCCAAGGATTGTAAGTGGTCATCCAAGCTGTCACTGGAAATCAGAATATCATCCATGAATGAGATGATGGACGGATCCTGTAACGGATCTAGTAAAGTCCTCATCATGCGTGTAAACACACTAGGTGCATTGCTGAGTCCAAAGGGCATGACCTTGAATTCGTAGTGTCCACTGGGTGTACTGAAAGCTAACAGTGGTCGAATCTCCGGTTTGACTGGTATCTGATAGTACCCCCGACTCAGATCCACCTTTGAAAAGTACCGAGCCTTATGGAGCCTAGCGAATAACTGAGTTGGATTCGGCAAAGGTTCCACCTGAAACTGTGTATGACTGTTCAGAAGTCGGTAATCTATACACAACCTGTGTTCTCCACTTGGTTTGCGTAACAAAACTACCCCTGCATTGTATGGGGATGTGGATGGTGCAATCACGTCATCCTCCAGCAGTTTTTGTATTTCCCCCTCCAGGGCCTTTTCTTTAGAGAATGGCACTGGGTAAACCTTCTGACGAACCGGCTCCTGTGTGGTCAAAGTCATCTCGAACTCAACCAACCTCGTTCGTCCAGGTTTATCAGTCAGTATCTCCTTATGAGACTTGAGAACCTGGGTTATCCTTGCCCTCTCCTGGGAGGTCAGATCAGGGTTCACTTGCACATCCCTATAAGTTTCCTGGTGTACTAAGGGATATTCCCTGCCCTCGCTGGTTCCCACTTCTGTCTCCACTGCAACTGCCATTGCCATGAGGTGAGCTGCCTTGTCTCCGGGTCTCTCTTCGTATTTCCGCAAGAGATTGATATGGAAAATCTTCGACTTTCCCCGGATCCGGATCTGATAGTTGGTTCTGGATATCACCCTTTCCACGGGAAATGGTCCTTGCCAACCTATCTCCAGTTTGTTGTTTCCCGTTGGGAGTAGCAACAAGACTTTATCTCCTACCTCTAGAGATCTTTCTTTAGACCTACGGTTGTAGTAAGCCGCATGTCTTTTCCTGGCCTTTTTCAAGTTTTGATTTGCCAGAGTCCATCCCTTATGGAGTTTTTCTTTCAGTTCCTCCACGTATTGATAGGATGAGATCACTTCTTCTGACGTCCCCTCTTCAGTCCAACTCCTCAACATGGCTTCCAACGGTCCTTTGATTGGACGACCAAACAGCAACGTAGCGGGTGGTAGTCCTGTTGAGCCATGAGGAACTTCCCGATAGGCAAAGAGTGCTGCTGGGATATATTCATCCCACCTATCAGGTTTTTCCTGCGCTAGTTTCCTGAGCATTGTCATCAACGTGCCGTTGAAACGCTCTACTTGTCCATTGGCTTGAGGGTGGTAAGGGCTGGTATGTATGTGGTTAGAGTGAAACACCCTAAATTCCTCCTCCATGAGTTTTCCACAAAACTGAGATCCATTGTCCGTCAGAATTTGATCCGGAAAGCCTAATCTGGTAAAGGCCTCCATCAGTGCGTCCGCCACTCTTTTCGAGTCAATCGTGGTCAACGGTATAGCTTCACCCCACATTGTACAGCAATCCACCATTGTGAGTATATACATGTTCCTCTTCCTAGTCCTGGGAAGTGGACCCACGATATCAATGGCTACCCTCTCGAAAGGAGAGTTCATGATGGGCATCTCACCCAACATCACCGGTGCTGTCCAGTGTTTCGGTGCCACCCTCTGGCACTCAGGGCATGACTTCACATACCGACGCACATCATCTGTCATTCCCGGCCAATAGTAGTGGCAGGAAATCCGCTGCATGGTGGCGGCAATACCCATGTGTCCACTAAAGGAGATGGTATGCCCCATATGAAGAATCTGGGACCGATGAGCTTTCGGGACGACCAACTGACCGTATAGGTTGTCTCCCCTTCCTGCTCTCCTGTAGAGTATCCTATTCTTCATGTAGTACTGCCCCCGTCCTGGTGGATCAGCACTTTTCTGCAGCTTTTTGTAGCAAGGACGTAAAGTATCATCCTCACTCTGGGCAGTTCGTAGCTCCCCCGGCATTGGGTTAGTCACAATTGCGTCTGCCTCTTCCGTTTTCGTCTGAGAGCGAGTCTGCATTGCTCCCATATGGATTGGCTCCCTGGGCATTCCCAGAAAGACATACCGGCAACCTAGGATGACTGGAAAAATGGGATCGGTCAATACAGCGGCCTTGATGGTGCCGGTGACGTACCTTGACCGAATCTCCACATTAGCAATGGGCAACTTCATGGTTACAGCACTCTTCTGTGCAGGCTGTATATCCAAGGTTTCACCTGTGAATTGCTCTGGATGTACCAGATCCGCAGAAATCACGGCCTCCCCGTCCAGTCCTGTGTCGTATAAACACTCCACTTGACGACCGTTAACCTCTACCAATTCCACTACAGGTGGTTTTTCCTGGTCTGGAGTCTCTTCCTCGGCCTCGACCTGTTCGGTGGGCTCCACCTTAGGTTTCCCGGGGCACACGACGAATTGAGTGTCTCCTGACTCTCCTCTGCAGTCAATAGCATTGTGCGTGTTTGACTGACATTGGTTGCACCATTTCCCTGTCCTAGATTTTCTATTGTCGGACTTGAATGAGCTCTCCTGGTGGCGAGCTTCCTTGTTGACCTTGGCCTTTTCCGTGACAACCTCCTTGGAAGTCACTTGACATGCTGCAAAGTGAGGGTTCTTAGCCTTCGATTTGCAGTCCCTCGTATTGTGAGAGGGTGACTTACAAATTGAACACCACTTCTCCGACCATGGTCGTTTAGGTGTAGAGCTTGAAGTGCTCTTGCTTCCCTCCTTCTTCTTCTCTGAACTATCCTCTGATTTTTGCACATAAGGTTCCCACTTTTTTGTTCCTGTGTTTTTGGCTTTCTTCTTGTCATGTTTCTCTTGACTTTTGGAGTTGGTGGAAAGGTTCTCCCCTGCCTCCCCATGTACCTCGACGAACTGTTCTGCTAATTTATTCACGAGGTCAATACGTTCCGCTCCTTGTTCTCCCAGGAACGTCCTGAGAGGTTTAGACATTTGCTTCTTCAGCTGGTCGACCACCATGAGCTCTTCCAGACTCTCATAGTCATGTGCGAACCCAGCCAAATCCATCCACTTATGGAGATAAGATTTTAGACGCAAACTGTAGGCGGCAAACAACTCCCCCGGTTCTCGTTTCGCTGCTCGAAATTTTTTCCGGTAGGTATGTGACGTAACCTCGAATCGTTTCAGCAGAGCCGTCTTTAGCTCGTCATAATTGTTCTCATGTCCTGGTGGCAGGCGAGTATAAACCTCGTAACCGGTCCCGCGTAATCCCTGGGATAGCTTAAGATTCCATTTGTTACGCTCCAGACCCATAGCAACTGACATAGCCTCGAAGCGTTGAAGGTATTGGTCAATCTTCTCTTTGTCCTCCTCGTAGACCGCTAAAGGAAACTTCATAGCATGGTACCCATGTCCACCTACTGGTGTTGATCCTGGGATGGAGGAACCTCCAACTGCTCCCTCAGTTTCTCCATTAGATTGACTCTTCAACTCGAGTTCCCTCATCCGGTACTCGTGCTCCCTTTTCTGTGCTTCCTGTTCAGCTTCTAATTTCCTAGTGGCTTGCTCAGCTTCAAATTTCCTAGCTGCTTGCTCAGCTTCCAATTTCTTAGCTGCTTGCTCAGCTTCAAATTTCCTAGCTGCTTGCTCAGCTTCAAATTTCTTAGCTGCTTGCTCCGCTTCCAATTTCTTAGCTGCTTGCTCAGCTTCCAATTCCATCCTTCTCAATTCCAGCTCGGCCTTTCGATCTTCCCTTTCTGCTTGACGATACTCTCTCTCTACTTCCTGTATGTAATCCGTTAGAGCAGAACCCCCCAATCCCATTTCTCCCCCCTTTGCCTTTAATTCTAACGTGGTTAGTTTAGGGGTGGCCATTATACAGAGAGGTAAGCTAGCAGGTCTAGTACAATATAACTGCAAATTACTATACAGATATATAAACAAGTACTATAAATCTAGATATTACCACACACAGCACATTCACTCAGTGACAAGAGTAGAATCAGGACCACAGACCTATGCAGACGTGTGAAGTGTGAACAGGTAAGATGTTAGTCCTAACCCCTATCCACATTCACTCTAGCTGGATTCTCCAAACTGATATCTCCCTCTTATAACTAAGGATCCCGTGTCCAAAGACCCCGTTGTCAGAAGATCCCACTATCAAAGGTTCCTGCTTGCAGGAGATCTCGCTGTCCAAAGATCCCGTTTACGGGATATCCCGCTGTCCAAAGATTCCGTTTACAAGAGATCCCGCTGTCCAAAGATCACGTTTACGAGAGATCCCGCTGTCCAAAGATCACGTTTACGAGAGATCCCGCTGTCCAAAGATCCCGTTTACGAGCCCCCAATAATGTCGTGTCCTCCTTTAAAGTGTCGTCCCTGGAGTGAGGAGATCCGACACCCACATTATAATATTATTTTTTTTCCCCCTCAATATTCTGGAGAATCCACCCGCTTCCGTCCAACACACTCCATCAGCCTATGGACACCTTTTCCTATCACTCTCACACTGTCGTACTATGCCCCCTTCTCATACTTCCCCAACGCAACATACTCAACAACTCTTGCTTCTAGAAATTAATAAAGATTAATTTATTAAAATAAAAGTGTAACGTGTATGAGACGTGTATGCGAAGAAAATGTGTGACGTGTTCTATAAAGTGTGTAGACTCTGTCTCTCAGACATCAACTCAGTCAGCTGATCACAGCAAAGATAGACCACAGCACGTTACGTCAGAACAAGTACGTCTCACCCGTTGCCGGAACCATCTTGCCGGATAATGCTTTGCCTCTGTAGACCTCTGGTAATCCAATTTCATGCACATCCGAAATAGACACCGGTGGTATTAACAGTTAATCATGGACCGGTTGCCCTCTACACAATGTCCGTTCCTAACGTTCCTTAACAAACTGCACAAGTCTTTTGTAGTGTGTACGCAGTTAGTTAGTTAGTTAGTTAGTCGACAGATCATCCTCGTTGCACATCGAACCATTCAGTCCATAAGTGCTAATTTCTAATGTTAATTGTTACTGTACTAACACTAGGTACTATTAGCCGGTTCTCGGTTCGTAACTACTGTCTAATGCTGTGTGGTGCATCAGTATGCATCACTCTCTTTGATGAATCAATTTCCTTCTAGCGTAAGTTATGTTTCTGTATGCAACTTTATTGACTCTTGAACTGGTGTTCTTCAGAATGGGTTTTTTAATTCTTTCCCAAAACTTGTAGAGTTTCCTTGGATCTGGTAGGGAACCTTATGTAAAAACCGCCTCATTCCCGGGATGGCTACTACACTTTGCCATAACGGCACATGCTAGTTAATCTTAAATTAATCTAACACTGTAGAGCTCTCCCACAAACACGTCCATCATAATCCACGGTTCTTGGTCAACTCCCCCCCCCCCCCCCTAGTTGATCCCAACTCGGGTTTATATGGCAAACTACCAAAGTTGGCCACGTGACGTTCTCCTTTATGCCCCCACACAGGTGGCACAGTGGCAGATCATCTCCTGTCAGGGATCCATCCTCCCTGGCTCCATTAATGTTAGATTTGTCATCACTGGTTGTGACATCCAAAACAATCTACAGAGTTACTGTACAGTTCCAACAAAGAGTTTTTCCCAACACGCTGTCAATCTTCTCGATGTTCCGGAAACAAGACTTGACAGATGTACTATTTCCTGTCTCTCGCTGCCAATTCCGGTTTGTCTCTGACTGTTGACAAACTGTCAAGCTTCTGTTCAGTGGTGACAATCCCAGCAGCCATTTCGCCTGATGTCCAGAACTATAACTGACAGACAGGGCTGTTCCATGTACTGAGCCGGGCAAGGCTATGTGATTCTAAATGTTTATAAACTGCCAACGCATTGTATCCCTTCCCTCTCACTCACCACCAAATGTGTTTATGGGCTGACACGATGTAACCTGTGCAGCTGTGTTTACTCTGTTAGTACAAATAGATGTCGCTGGTCGATCGTCCGCTTAATCCGAAAATCCTCTATAATAATCAACCGGATAAACACACGGTTTCATTTTGTGACATATACCACCATCCTGATCACGAAATGCATATTTCAGTAGAAGTGAAAAGTATATTCCAAAGAGGGTGGGAGCTAGTACACAACCTTGCTTAACTCCACTCTTGATTTCAAATTCTTCAGAAGTTGCACCATCAAACTTGATTATACCCTTCATGCCTGTGTGGAACGATTCCACAATGGACAGAAGAGTTGGTGGGCAGCCAATCTTCTTTAGTGCCTTGAACAGACCCTCACGACTGACCAAATCAAATGCCTTTGTGAGGTCGATGAAGGCAATAAACAGTGGTTGATTCTGTTCACGGCATTTTTCTTGCATTTGTCGCAATGAGAATATCATATCAGTGGTAGACCGGTTCTGTCGAAAGCCACACTGTGATTCGGGGTAGACTTGATCTCCTAGGACTTGAAGTCTGCGCAGAACAATTCTGGCAAATACTTTTCCAACAATACACAGAAGTGAGATACCCCTATAGTTGTTGCAGTCGCTCCGATCGCCCTTGTTCTTGTACAGTGTTATGATGCTTGAATCTTTGAAATCCTGTGGGACTTGTCCTTCACGCCAGTATAGCTCTATTAGCTGGTGGATCTGTATAGTGAGTGTGTCTTGCCCACTCCTGATAACCTCTATTGGAATCCCATCCTTACCTGGAGCCTTGCCAGATGCAAGTTCATTTATAGCACACTTAACTTCTGTTATGGTGGGAAGTGTGTCCAGGTGGTCAAGAGTTGGTAGAGCCTCTATGGCGTTGAGGGCATTATCCGCTAGTTTGGTCTCACTTGAGTAAAGCTCCAAATAGTGCTCTACCCATCTGTCCATCTGCTGTTTCTTATCAGTGATGACTTCTCCAGTCAAGGTTTTCAATGGTGCACTTCTTTTGATCACTGGACCACAGGCTTTCTTTATTCCTTCATACATGCTTCTTATGTCTCCCTTATCACTTGCGATTTGAATGGACTCACATAACTTGATCCAATAATCATTTGCACACTGCCTGGCAGCCTTTTGCACATCCTTCCTAGCTTGCCTTAGCTCACTCAGAGTGTTACGCGTTGGTCTTTCCTTGTTTCTTAAGAGAGCTTTCTTCTTCTTATCAATCAAGGGCTGCAGAGTCTCGCTGTTGGCCGCAAACCAGTCCTGCCTCTTATGATCCACAGTGCCGTAAACCTTTACGGCAGTTTTACAAAGAGTTTCCTTAAGTTTATTCCATTTATCATTTACTGTACAATTTTCTGGTGTATCAGTGAAAGCGTCTTCAAGTTGCTGTTGAAACTGAAAGCACTTTTCCGGATCATGAGTGTTAATAATATTAATCCTGGGGCTAGATTTGTGTTTAGCTGTGTAGATTCTCTTTGGTCTCAGTCTAACCCTTGCAACAACCAAAGAATGATCTGTATCACAGTCAGCACTGTGGTAACTACGAGTCAATGATATATGGTTCAGATGTTGTCTCCGTGTGATGATGAAGTCCAGCTGGTGCCAATGGCCGGATCTTGGATGTTTCCATGTGACCTTATGCATCTCTTTTGTTTTAAAAAAAGAGTTTGTAATACATAGGTCATTACTGGTGCAATGCTCCAGCAGCCTTTGCCCATTTTCATTCATGCGACCGATGTTGTATTTTCCAAGGCACACTGGCCATGAACTCGAGTCCTTGCCCACACGAGCATTGAAATCACCGAGCATATAAATGTAGTCGGATTTTGGAACTGCCTTGATCACAGAGTCTAACTCCTCATAGAACAAATCCTTCACATCATCAGAGGAATCGAGTGTCGGTGCATATGCAGTAATAATGGTGGCAAACCCACAAGAGGTTGCCAAGCGCAGGGATAATAGTCTTTCATTTCCTCCTGCTGGAATTTCAATCATTCCCAGTAGCGAATTCTTCACTGCAAAGCCCACACCGTGTTGCCTTTTTTCTGCCTGCCCTTTACCCTTCCAGAAAAAGGTGTAGTTGTTTTCCCTGAGTGACCCTTCCTCAGCGAGGCGAGTCTCCTGCAGGCCAGCAATATCAATATTAAGACGATTGAGTTCGGCATCAATCACAGCCGTTTTTCTCACATCGTCAATATTGGTCAAGTCAGTGGAAAATCCTGGACACATGGTTCTCACGTTCCAGGTTGCAAGCCGTAGCTTGAGGTTTCTATTTATATTTTTGTTTGTACCTGGTGCATTGGTTTTACAGCCTGCGATTCAGATTTTGTCCTAGCCCCAAGCACCCATTGAAGCAGGCAGGCTGTGGCGGATCAGCACCCAACTGGCTGGGGGCTGCCCAGCTTGAGGCGGGCGGTAGCTGATCAGTGACACCTATAGGTGTCTCCCACCGTCAGAGGCAACGCGTGGCGCCCCATGTCTACGCCAACTGACAAGGACTTATAACCCGTAACAGTTGCCTCTCGCTTTGATTCCGAG
Organism: Cepaea hortensis; assembly: GCA_963921405.1. NCBI lineage: Eukaryota > Metazoa > Mollusca > Gastropoda > Stylommatophora > Helicidae > Cepaea > Cepaea hortensis. The sequence continues at coordinate 117,844,555 of OY992880.1, forward strand.
ACCAGTTAAGACCAGGGATGGAGTTATTGCCTCTCCATAGCACAAAGCCTGGGCTAAAATATAGAGATCATGTGTTGCCCATGCAGCATGATCCCTCTCTCGGCCTGCCTAGTTCACTCCAGAGGAAAGGTAACACCCCTACATCTGGAACAAGACAAGCTGCAGAAGCTGCCGGATCAGCAAAGCAATGCTCTAACTGTCCGCCTGTCGGAGCTTCGATCCTAGACCAGTCGCCAACCAAGGCTTAGGGCCTGGTCTGCCCTGCCATGACAATTTTGTCTTTAGCTTGCATTTCCTCGCACCAGGGTAAGGCTTGTACCCTCCCAATTGCGCTCTTCCGCCCGAAGCCGTTGGCACAATGTGGGGTGTCGGGTTTGGTAAGCGCCGCCCAACGTTCGGCGCTAACAGAAACCAGGTAGTACCGTCTACTGTTATACGGTAGCTGAGTCATATCTGACTAAGACCTGACTGACACTGTTTCAGTGTAGGAAATAGCTAATATACAGGATGTATTTTTAATGACTGTGAGGGGATGGAGAGGTGTTTCTAAGGCACCAGGGCCAGGTTTTATACTGGCCAAGACCTACTAACACGTCCTAGTCGTGCGTCCTGGGCGACAGGTCGCTTTGGGGTCCTGGCTAACGTAGTAGGATCGCTGATTCTTCCGAAGTCGGAGAGTGTCTGCCTGTACGGCGAGGAACCACCAGTCTGCACACCAATAAGCCAGACACGGGACAACGATACTCACGCAAACCTCAGTCCGGTATGACACCACACTGATGTTGGACAACAGGATGTCTTCACCCTACATACAGGACTTCACGCTGGAATTCACAGCCAGTGAACGCAAGCAAGCAAGCAACCAATGACTGAGGTTTTTGAAAATATTGCCGTTCCAAGTTTTGTATTTACCTTTTATGTTACATGAACTCCAAAGAGAGTGAATACACAATTTGGAACGGCAATAGTTGCAAAAACCCCACAGTCATTGAAAATACATCCGATATAAGCGCATTGATCTTTGACATCTGATTTCGATTTCTCTGTCTTTTCTAACATTAACACAATAATAAGCTAACAATAAAACAGAATTAACATCTACCCCTATCGTGGGCCGTAGTGATTAGATGGTTGTTTATTTGGTTGATTGGTTGGTTTGTTGATTGGTTGGTTGATTGATCGGTTAGTTGATTGGTTGGTTAATTGTTTGGTTGGTTGACTGGTTGATTGATTGATTTGTTAGTTGGGTGATTGGTTGGTTAGTTGGTTGATTGATTGGTTAGGTGTTTGACTGGTAGGTTTTGATAGATTGGTTGGTTAGTTGGTTGGTTGATTGGTTGGTTGGTGAACATTCTGGAAGAAGAAGTTTAAGCTCTTAAGTCAGATACATTGCTATTATTCTTGCTTGAGTCCTGGAAAGAGTTTGGATCTATAGGTATCAGTCTCGTGTTGGAAGCTGTGGTAGAGTAGTGGCTAGAGGCTCGTCTGCTGGCCCGCTAGCCCGCTGGCCATAGTTTCAAACCGATTGAGGGTGGGCGGGAAAGGGGGGGGGGGCGACGGATTCAAATATTAAAATGAAAAATTGACGTGGGTTTCCATAGCAACCCAGCTTAAAACGGGTACCTGGAAATACCTTGGGAAGTAAAAGGAGACGGCGTGATATTAACCACACAGCCTGGATTGGTTTATAAAATATGTATTTAGCACCATATGCCAAACCTGCCTTACGGCGTATAAGAGACTTGCTTATAGACTTACAATATGATATAGATCTATAACCTGATGTATGGAGGCGATGGTGCATGCGATCACTGCTGCTTTAATACTGTTAAAGGCACCCAGGTTACCAGATCAATCATATTGTCTGATTCTCAGTCTGTATTACGCACATTTCAAAGTGGACAGATGTGTAGAAATCAAGCATAGACACTTCGCTCATACAAGGACATGGACTACTGTCCATGGGCATGTGTCCGTGCGAGGCAATGAGAGATCGCATCGTTGCCTTCAAGAGCCCAAGTATATGGCGCAATCATGATGGACAAGGGATATATTCCGAAGACTATCTAAGAGATTTAATTGTAAAAACTGTCCTCGATATGAATTCAAACCTATGACTAACGGAAAATCAAGTAAGCTGTCTAGACACAGCGCTACCGCTGCAATTTATAACCAGGACCTGCTAAACTGACTGATTTAGTATGCCTTGTCAATTTACAACAATGTTCGCTGGGCCAGTCCAGTTTGTCCAGATTACGTATGTTCTCAGTATACTTAGTTTTTGTAATCGGATTACATTAAGCTGGCATGTTTTAAACGCAATCAAGCTCTCCTATACATGGCTTTCAGCGACATAGAGGTAACCATATTCAGACGAGATAGCTTACTTACAGCACAGTATGGACATGGTCAATCTAGCGTTTAGGTTAATGATTGAAGCAATTGTCAGAACACACTTAGCGGTCTTTGATACCTACGTTTAACTATTTGGAGCGTGTATGGTAGTCCGGATAAAAGGTCTATTGATTTTCGAAGTTATTTCCCCGAATCAGCTGGTTAGAATTCAGGTTTAGGGATTGCTCCGACACATCCACCAATGAGGAGGGAGTCACTGGGGGTTTAGAACATCTGTCTCTTACGTCAAGATAGTAAACACAAGCTGCTTGTTTCTTGCAGAACGTTGCGATCAACCTCACCACATACAGTATATGACAGCTAACACATCATATCTGGAGGTCGTTCCACAATCCATCTCTTGCGGACACAGTGATAGAGATCAGTTCCTCCCCGTCCTGCTCCGGCCTCGGTCCATATAAATACTGCCCAGTCACACACCAGTAATGATAATAACTGCTATAGCCATAGTTACGAAAAATTATAAACTATATACCTAGTGTTGTCTATAGTTAGGTACGGGATAAACAGCGACCAAAAAAAACAACAACGTGATAGCACGACCCCGTTTGATCGTAAGCAAGGACATGACAAACTCTTATAATCGTATAAAGCTCAAAACGTAGCAATTGCAGCATAGACGTTGTTTTGACAGTAAGTTCCTTCTTCGGAACTGATTTCATTTGTGTCAAGTCAGTCGTCAGATTATTCTCACTGCACAGCAAAGCATTCCGTACAATCCTCTTTGGGTGCCAAGGGGTGTGGGATGGGGTGGAGTGGGGGGGGGGGAGGGGGGGGGGAAGCTGTGGCTGAGAGGTTGTCTACTTCAGGCTTAGAAGTTACCGAGTTTGATCCCTGCATCAGGTTGGGAATTGTTTCAAGAACCATTCGATATTTAATGATACAACACGTCCCCCTGACTGCAGAAACTCAAATATATTATACTTTCTTCTGATACTGTCTGACTGCAAAAATTCGTATATTTTTTATGTCCCATGTCCCACTGATCCTGTTTAAATACAGAAACTCGAATATTTTATACTTCCCACCGATCCTGTATAAATATAGAAACTCGAATATTATATACTTCCCACTGATCCTGTGTAATTGCAGAAACTCGAATATTTTATACCTCCCACCGATCCTGTGTACATGCAGAAATCGAGTATGTTATACTTCCCACTCATGCTGTGTAAATACAGAAACTCTAATATGTTATCTTTCCCACTGATCTTGTGCAAATACATAAAGTCTTGAAAGGTTGGAGCGCATACAGAATGCTGCCATGCGGTTAATCCTGGGGTGCACAAAGGACACACCAATTATATGCATGAAGCATATTCTGGCGCTACCAGCAATGACGGACAGGCATAAGATCCTTCAGGCCAAATGGTACCTGAGAGTTGCCGCAGACAGGGATCACCCGCTGCATGCAGCAATGGTTAAGGTTAAGGGTCATAGACTAAGACGAGGCAGGTCCTGGATGGCACAGGCAGAACTTTCTATAAGTCAGGTGTGTGATCTAGAGACCATCAATCGTGAAAGACAGTGGGTGGAAGTTCCGGATGACATGACGGACTGGCACAATGTAATAATAACACTGGGTCGTGAGTGTAGAGAATGGGCAGCCGGCCGCACTGAGTTTGAAGTGCAACAGCTGATCCAGAGCAACACACATCAAGGTGACATAGTCATCTACACTGATGGGTCAGTGGTGAGAAACAGACGTCGTGGCTGGGGCTTTATTGCAAAGGCTAATAGGCGAGTCTTGAAAAAGAAGAGTCTGGCATATGAGAATACGACCTCCAGCATGAGAATGGAGGTGGAGGCAGTAACAGCGGCATTCCGGTGGCTAGAGGAGACTACTGCAACACACGTTGTATTCATTACGGATTCAAAGAGTATGCTTAGCAAGGTGGAGAAAGGAATGTTTCGTGTGGAATGGCTCTCGTCGCTTCAGAGGTCACAGATCGTGAGAATTGTATGGATATTTTGCCCTGGCCATGCGGGTGTACGGGGGAATGAACAGGCTGATAGGCTAGCAGAGAGGGCACCTCTTGGTGGAATTTTGCCTATGGACAGTGGGGAGGTGGTCGTGCGCTTGTGGGACCAGGTGGAGAAGGCGGAGGAACAGATTGAGAACCCATATGTGGAAAGAATGAGATTGCGGGGGATCAGCAGGGGTTCTGGAAGAATCTCAAAACTGAGAGGGAAGACCAGGAGAACTTTTAATCAGATAGAGGTGGGAACGATTAGTAGTATGACTCTTCGCTGGCTGTTGAACGAGGGGACGGAGCACGTATGGGAATGTCCTGAGTGCAGTGATGTCGGTTCTTAACTCAACTCAACTCTGTGGAACTGCAGAAGCTCGAATATGTTATAATTCCCACTGAATCTGTGGAACTGCAGAAGCTCGAATATGTTATACGAATATGTTATACTTCCCACTGATTCTGTGGAACTACAGAAACTCGAATATATTATACTTTCTACTGATTCTGCGGAACTGCAGAAACTCGAATATATTATACTTCCCACTGATTCTGTGGAACTATAGAAACTCGAATGTGTTATACGAGTACTTTCCCCCCTGATCACGTTGCTCTCGCGATTCCAATTGTGTTTAAAACGTCTGTTTGTCTCTTGCGTTTCCATTTCTACTTCAATGTCACCATCACGTGCCTTGCCGATTGGCGTAGGAGCTCTCAAGCATCTAAAGAGATCTTGGCCTTGGTGTTCTGAATTAATCCCATTGATATTCCCCATGCCAACGGCATAATATATGTAGCATAATTTCTCCTGAACTGTTCGTTTGTCCTTACTCACTTTATGTGTGTGTGTGTGCAAAATTTCGATTTTACTGAAAGTGCTCTTGGGTAATCATAATCACATGCAACATCTGCTTGCTTTCTCACATTCACATTTTACATTAACTTCTGTCTACGCGTATAATAAACCGAGAAATGGTCTGCTCAGCTTTCCGTAGCCCAGACAGCGCAATGAGTTTCTTATACTTCTGGCTAGCGCCCAAAGTATGAAAGATCATCCGGTGTCTTTTAACGGATAGGTCTAACGTTACTCGTCTAACGAGAGCTCTGTGTGTACTTAAAAGGTCCTCTAGGCTGGCCCGAGGAGAGTGACAAAATGTCACAGTGTTACCTTTTATTTATAGATTTACAAAAAAGGCAATAACAGATGAATGGGTATATGAAAAGATGATATGTTAAAGACACAGAGATACAGCGGCTGTGTATGAGATTCAGCGATAATAACGTGAGCTTAGATTCCTGTCGTAGATGCGTCCTTAGGTGGATTGATATATGTATAGGCAAGCAATCGGGTATATGTTTAAGTATTCTGATAAATAGACAGATGGGCAGATGGGCTAGTTGGCTGGCGGGTGGAGAGATGGGCGGATAGATATATAGCCAGACAGACAGAAAAACAGACAGACAGACAGACAGATAGACAGACAGACAGATAGATAGTTAGATAGATAGATAGATAGATAGATAGATAGATAGATAGAGAGATCGTTAGATAGATAGATAGATAGATAGATAGATAGATAGATCGTTAGATAGATAGATAGATAGATAGATAGATAGATAGATAGATAGATAGATAGATAGATTGATAGATTGATAGATAGATAGATAGATAGATAGATAGATAGATAGATTGATAGATTGATAGATTGATAGATAGATAGATAGATAGATAGATAGATAGATTGATAGATAGATAGATTGATAGATAGATAGATAGATAGATAGATAGATAGATTGATAGATTGATAGATAGATAGATAGATAGATAGGTAGATAGATAGATAGATAGATAGATAGATAGATAGATAGATAGATAGATAGATAGATAGATAGATAGATAGATAGATGGCCGGACTGGCTAGCAGGCGGGTGAACAGACAGACATACAGATATACGAGTACCACGAAATGTTCTAGAAAGAAAAGATGATCGGCATTATATAGACCACATCACCCGTCGAGTGCCGATGGAGCCAGCACTATGTACCTCAAAGCTTGGACAATGTTCTTTTGCGCACCCCGTCTCCGCTCTCTCTCCGCTTCTCTTATTTATCTTCTCTCTATCTTCTCTCTCTCTCTCTCTCTCTCTCTCTCTCTCTCTCTCTCTCTCTCTCTCTCTTATCTCTCTCTCTCTCGTCACCTCTCTCTCTCATCACTTCTCCTTCTCTCTCTCTCTCTCTCTCTCTCTCTCTCTCTCTCTCTCTCTCTCTCGCCGTCGTCACACTTCACACATAATACAACGTCACATAGCGCGCAGTTATCAGACAATGGCGATGAAAGATCGAGGTTGATATTTCATGAACACAAAATCAAGCAAACATCACAGACGATGTTTTGGCTCTCATGTGCTTATCAGACAAGAGAGCAAACAGCCTGTCTGTACAAACAAATTCCAATTCTTAGTCGTTGCTGGTAAAAGCTTTCTCTTTTTAAGCTGGAAGCCATTGCGATTATCTGGTCACATTGCAATGAGACCGTTTGTTGTTTGGGTTGATGTGCCGCTGTGTCAAAGTCAAAGACACGTGCTGGCTACCTTCCTATTATATTTCTTTGGACACCACAGACTAGAAGTGGTAGAAAGTGTCTCTTATAATCTAATGTGAGTAGGCGATTGTTAACAGTTTTGGTTTGATTAATTTATAGTTTTTCATCGTGACTAAGACTATTTTATATACTACTGAAAATGACTACTACTACTACTACTACTACTACTACTACTACTACTACTACTACTACTACTACTACTACTACTGCTACTGCTGCTGCTGCTGCTGCTGCTACTGCTGCTGCTGCTGCTGCTGCTAGTAGTAGTAGTAGTAGTAGTAGTAGTAGTACTACTACTACTACTACTACTACTACTACTACTACTACTACTACTACTACTACTACTACTACTACTGCTGTTGCTGCTACTACTACTGCTACTACTACTACTACTAGCCGGTTTCTCTGGCCGAGGGGTTACAACACTTACTACTACTACTACTACTACTACTACTACTACTACTACTACTACTACTACTACTACTACTACTACTACTACTACTACTACTACTACTACTACTACTACTACTGCTGTTGCTGCTACTACTACTGCTACTACTACTACTACTAGCCGGTTTCTCTGGCCGAGGGGTTACAACACTTTCTCCGTAATCCCGTTTATCACGCAGAGTCTCGTAGCGGACGAGAGCTGGAAGCGGTTCGACCCCCGCTGGTGACTTGCGGGATAACTGAGCCGGCCGCTCAGAAAGCAATGGCAAACTACTGAGCGTAATCTTGCCAAGAAATCAACAGACAGCTGAAAGATGCTGCTGTTGACAGCGATGTCCTGTAAAGAATATGCGGAAAAAACTACTACTACTACTACTACTACTACTACTACTACTACTACTACTACTACTACTACTACTACTACTACTACTACTACTACTACTACTACAACTACTCCTTCCTCATCACCCTTGTTGTTGTTGTTGTTGTTGTTGTTGTTGTTGTTGTTGTTATTGCTGTTCTTCTTCTTCTTCTTCTTCTTCTTCTTCTTCTTCTTCTTCTTCTTCTTCTTCTTCTTCTTCTTCTTCTTCTTCTTCATCTTCTTCTTCATCGACCATGTGTTTTTCCTCCTCCTCTTCATCCTCCTTCTTCTGATTTTTTTTTTTCTAATGCTGATGCTGCTTCAGCTGCCTCTTCTTCCTTTCCTTCATTTCCCATCATCACCCACGTTTTCTTCACATCACTACCTTCCTCTACTACCATTTCCTATTTCTTTTGCTGGTACTGCACCTCCCCCTCTCCATTTCACGCAACACTCGCATTTTCCTTCTCTTCTTCTCGTTATGATTATGTGATAATGTCAATGAGACCTATTACGTCGAACCGAGTACAGCTAGAGTCAGCCAGCTCTCTTCTCAAAGTTATATACTAGTTTAAAGTAAGTAGTAGGTAGGTCAGCATGGCCGAAAGGATAAGAACGTGTGTTCTTAAACATCCGGTGTGCTGATCCCGAGATAAGGGGTTCAACCCCTACACCAGACAGCTGGACTAAAAGTTTTTACTATCGTCGTTGACTTGGGGACATAAATTACAAGAACCTGAAGTCGGAGTTGGTTTGCCTGACGGCGAGGGACACTGTTAATAGGGGAAAGCTAATCCACACACAAAATTCAGTCCAGCACTATTAGAAGTAGTATGTTGGACTAAGCTTGAGTTCCAAGCGAGATAGCGCAAAAAAAAAAAAAAGAACTAGTAGAAGTAAAGAGCCCTTATCCTCTCATTCATCAGTGTTGCCTATATATGGGGCTAGCGACAAATATCTATAGACCAATCTGCACTCGATGAGACAAGTGGTTAAAAAACAACAACAACAACACTGGCTTTAACTTCCCAGAAAATTTAATGGCACACATTCTCTTAAGTCTGAATAGACTTGGGAGCCCTCGTCAAGTAAAAGATCCCTCGCTTCGATGAGGTTTCATATATATGACTATCGTACTGGCAGGTAAACGTGCAAGCCAGTAGGCTACCGCGTCACCCAGTGTAAAGTACACTAACATTATGACTCTTCTGGTCTCATATGACTATCTCCGCAATGTTTGCTTTTTGTTTCCTACCTCAGCGGAAACGAGGTCGTGAATTGACTGACATGTTGCTAGGGGGAATTGTGAAACTTTCACAATACTTCGAGTCCTTACAATGTTAGTACAGTGGTTTTCAACTGGTATCATGTGACCCCCTGCCCAGTCATGACCAACTGTAGGTAGTCGAATATCTCTCTCTCTCTCTCTCTCTCTCTCTCTCTCTCTCTCTCTCTCTCTCTCTCTCTCTCTCTCTCTCTCTCTCTCTCTCTCTCTCTCTCTCTCTCTCTCTCTCTCTCTCTCTCTCTCTCTCTCTCTCTCCATATTTAGCTGTAATTATAGATTTATCTACGAGACAGGAGCAATTGAATGCCATGGTTTTAGTACAAGCTGAGTTGAGTTGAGCTAAGAACTGACAGCACTGCACTCAGGACATCCCCATATGCGCCCTCGTTCAACAGCCAGCGAAGAGTCACACTATTAATCGTTCCCCCCGCTATCCGACTGAAAGTTCTCCTGGTCTTCCCTCTCAGTTTTGAGATTCTATCAGAACCAATGCCAATCCCCCGCAATCTCATCCTTTCCACATACGGGTTCTCAATATGTTTCTGCACCTGGTCTCACAGGCGCATGATCTCCTCTCCATTGTCCATAGGTAATAAACCACCAAGAGGTGCATTCCCTGCCAGCCTATCAGCCTGTTCATTCCCCACACTCCCTCATGGCCAGAGCAAAAAACTCCACACAATTCTCACAAAATTTGACCTCTAAAGCGAGGTGAGCCATTCCACGCGAAACATTCCTTTCTCCACCTTACTAAGCATACTCTTTGAGTCCATAATGAAGACAATGTGTGTTGCAGTGGTCTCCTTTAACCAAGGGACTGCCGCTGTGACCGCTTCCATCTCCATTCTCATGCTGGAGGTCGTAGCCTCATATGCCATACTCAAGAATCATCCATTTTGAATCAACCTCATAAATCATGTCACCAAACTACTATTCAGAAGTATAATTGTATAAACAGAAATGAAAGTAAAGATGGAAATGAGCGAAGAACAATATGGATTTCTGGAAAAGAAAGGGACTAATATGGCATTGTACACATTCCGAACATTAATAGAGAGATCAAGTGAGGCACAGAAAGAGCTGTATCTGGGCTTCACAGAATCATCACCAAGTGCTGTGTCGATTAGCGTGGTCGCTCAGAATTCGGCATCTCACACGATTACCAGCAGACTCGTGGATCAGCTTCTTGTTCTTGTCTCGACCACGCTACGCGGCCAAGCCATCCAGATGTTTACTTCTCTGCCTTCCACTTGTTCTTTTTTCCCGCAATCTTGCCAGTTGTCACGAAGTTCTCTAATTTATTTCTTCATATAACGTGTCCAAACATTATTGGACTAATTTGATTGTATAATTGTATATTAAGCGGCTTTCTTTAACTGTCAGAAAAAGATTACAGTGATGTTATAACGAACCCGTTCTTCTGTATGGTAACGAGTGTTAGAATGCGAACGAATAAAATGAAGACGATCTTGGAGGAAGCAGAGAGCGGGTGTCTGAGACAAATATTGTGAATGCATTGGACAGCCAGAATAACAATAACGGCTGTTGGGAAGAGGCTAATGGGAGTAGACAATTATATAAACAATATGTTGTTTGTCCATCAAGAATGATGATAACCATTCATTTCATCCAGTGGGGTTGAAAGTATGGAGCCATGAGTTCTAAGATGGCTGATAAGGCCTATTTTGGCTCGAAATGTTCTTTGACAATGTGGACAAAGAATGCTTGGCGTTTCTGGACGAGGATTTTCTGCAGTGGTTTTTCTGTTCTGTCTTTTCTTCACAGCACTTGCAGTCCTGGTTGCCTCACAAGTGGCTGCACCCTTGCGTAATGATGCACTCCACGAATTTCGGTCTCTGGCTGCAGTCTCCCAGGTGTCATGATGAATTCCAAAAGCATTCAGTGAGATTTTCAGTGTCTTTAAAGCGTTTCATCTGGCCGCCTTGGGAGCGTTTACCACAACGCAACTCGCCGTAAAAAATAAAAAAAATTCGTTTAGGGTGGCTGTGATCTGGCATGCGAGTCAAGTGACCAGCCCAGCGAATCTGATTCTTCATTAGTAGAGTGTGGATACTGGGCATGGACGCTCTTTCTAGGACTTCAGTGTCTGGGATCTTGTCTTGCCATTTAATCTTCAGTAACTTCCTAAGGCAGACTGTGTGGAAGTGGTTTAATTTTCTAGCGTGTCGCTGATAAACAGTCCAGGTTTCACAAGCATATAGCAGTGTGGATAATACAACTGCTTTGTAGACTTTCAGCTTTGTTTGCAGGCTTATTCCATTTCTGTCCCATACACTCTTGTACAGTCTGCCAAAGGCCGCGCTGGCCTTGGAGATTCTTGCATTCACTTCATCATCAATTGTGGCAGCTTGTGACACAGTGCTGCCAAGATAGGTGAATTTGTCCACAGCACTTAGACTATGACCATTCGCTTTGATGTTCGGCACAGTGTGATTATTTCCTGGAGCTGGCTGATACATAACTACAGTCTTCTCCAAATTGATATTGAGCCCAAAGTTGGCACAGGCATGTGAGAAAGCTGAAACATTGTGTTGTATGTGTTGCATGTCTGCCTCTGAGTAGGCATATAGAGCGCAATCATCAGCAAACATGAGCTCTCTGACGGTGTCGCTGTCAATATAGGTTTTAGCTTTCAGACTTCTGAGATTGAATAACTTTCCATCCATACGGTAGTTGATGTCTATTCCAATGTCGTTGTTCTCGAAGGCATTCGTCAACATAGCTGAAAACATGAGGCTGAATAGTGTTGGTGCCAGAACACATCCTTGTTTCACTCCATTGGTGACAGGAAAGGATTAAGACATTTCACCATTTTCCTGTACTCTTGCCTGCATGCCATCATGAAATAGCCGCACTATTTGGTCAAACTTTCGTGGACAGCCATATTTTGCCATAATCTTCCACAGTTCTTCTCTGCTGACTGTATCAAAAGCCTTGGTAAGGTCAATGAAAGTGGAGAACATTTCGCAGTTCTGTTCCTGACATTTCTCTTGCAATATAATATAACAATGTAATGCAGCTTTACAGAACACTGTTATGGAATACACAGGATGCTGCGGCGACTAGCCTTCATCAGCAAACAAATACATATGTGAAACGCAATCATATATATATCACAGGGAAGACACTACAGTGCGTACATTAAGACATAAGAACGGGATGAGAAGAATAGACAGATGAAAATATGAGAACAATGAAGAGAAAGAAAAAAATGTACAACTATAAGAAGAAGACAATCAGTGTTACTTGGTCATAAACGGAGAACCGAGAACCGAAGAACATTATGACGACTGGAAAGGTCACAGTATAAAAAGCGGATGTACACCGAGATAAACGATGCTTGATGGTCCTAGTGATGACATGGAGGGATATCATTAGCAGAACTGATCCAGAAGACCAAGGACCGAGATCTTTGACGACGCATGAACACCTACTCTCAGGGCACATGATGATGATAATGATTTAGCTGTAATCTACGAACTGCTGTATCGCTGCTGTTTTCAATTTTATTGTAACATGTGTTGTTTTTTTTTTTTTTTTATTATAGAACGAGTAATTATTTAAAAAGTGTCACATTATAGCTTGCTTTTTCATATCATTTTATTTTTCGGAAAATATAATTACATTAAAAATTAGACCCATAAAAAAAAAACAGAAAAAGAAACAGGCAGCCTTTCCATAGCTATATGATGATGATGATAATAGTAATAATAATAATAATAATAATAATAATAATAATAATAATAATAACAATAATAATAATAATAATAATAATAATGGTGATGATGATAATAATAATAATAATAATAATAATAATAATAATAATAATAATAATAATAATAATAATAATAATCTAAATGTAGAAACATCGCCAATCTGTTACCAATTATCCCGCAAGCAAGCTACTGAATGAATATTACAAGAGACAATTGAAAGAATATCGCTGGTCAGCCGAAGACATGAAAAAATGTAATCGCTGGGCGAGTGTAAACAACACTCCAGCGGTGTTGTGGTTTTTGGTTTGAAAAGGGAGTAGAGGAGGGGTGGTGGGAGGGGAAGGAGGGGGCGGGGAGTGTTGATTTTGGTAAATAATCACTTCCCCCACAGTCTCCCCCTACAGATCACACAAGCAGGATCTCAGGACAGTTCACAGACTTTGTAGTGGGGCCAGGTATCCAAATGTGTGTTGACCAGAATCATTATTGGTGAGGGTTTTACTAAGTTTGAAATTTAGTCTGGGTTGTAGCCTCGACACCCTGTATTTGTCGCTTTTTATCTGCCGATGGATTTGTAATGTAGGCAGCATGCACAAGGATGCTCCAAGACGTTCGCTGTTGTCCCAGAGCTACTAATTTTTCCGAGTTCTTCGCCTTTGTCCGAAAAGACCAGGCGGCCAATTCATAACTGTCTCCGAGAATTCCCCCTTGTCTGAGAAGCCTATCCATCCGATCCACTACTTTCTCCGTTTTTCACCTTGGCTCAGAAGTCAACACCTAAGATTCGCTACTTTCTCTGAACTTTTCCTTTTGTCTGAGACAATGCCTTCTTCCAGTTTTTCTTTGCCAGTGTCCAACAAGACGAGATGTTAATTCCAATACAACTGATAGTGGGGGGGGGGGGGCATGTCTTCCATGTCTTATTTTGTACATGTCCAAACCATACACACTGTCAATCGAACCAGGTCTTTTGCAGTTAAAGACGGACGCCATATCTCTAAGCCACTCCGTCAGTTCAAGGGCTATGTGTCCGGTAAGACGTAGATTGTTTTCACTGTTGAGGGGGTTATTCACCGTGGCACTATCGCGGTAGTCAGGAGTTTGATTCTCCATCATGTTTCTTGTTGTAAAGCGAACATCATGTGTGCATACGCGCACTCGCTCTCTCTAGTGTGTATGTGGTGTATAACTTAAAAAAAACAATGGTGATGTGAGATACATATACACCCTTGGTGAAGGAGAGGAAGGACTAAATATACATAATGTGGTAGTTATACAGACGACCGTACATATAGTTAATGTGATAGTAGACAGACGACGACCGATACAGATACACAATATGATAGTTAGACGACCGGTAAAGATATCTTAATGTGATAGTTAGACAGACGACAGGTACAGATATCATAATGTGATAGTTAGACAGACGGCAGGTACAGATATCATAATGTGATATATGACAGACGACAGTTACATATATCATAATGTGATAGTTAGAAAGACGACAGGTACAGATATCATAATGTGATAGTTAGACAGACGACAGGTACAGATATCATAATGTGATAGTTAGACAGACGATAGGTACAGATATCTTAATGTGATAGTTAGACAGACGACAGGTGCAGATATCATAATGTGATAGTTAGACAGACGAAAGGTACAGATATCATAATGTGATAGTAGACAGATGACCGGTACAGATATCTTAATGTGATAGTTAGACAGACGACAGGGACATATACTTAATTTGATAGTAGACAGACGACTGGTACAGATATCTTAATGTGATAGACGACCGGTAAATATATCTTAATGTGAATGTTAGACAGACGACAAGTACAGATATCTTAATGTGATAGTTAGACAGACGACAGTTACAGATACTTAATGTGATAGTAGACAGACGACAGGTACACATACTTAATGTGATAGTAGACAGACGACCGTACTGATATCTTAATGTGATAGTTAGACAGACGACCGATACAGTTACATAATGTGAAAGAGTACAGACGACCAGTACAGATACATAATGTGATATAATTAGACAGATGAGAACGCAATAATGCTAGTTTTTCTTTCTTATACTGTATAAATTTGGAAGCCCCCCCCCCGTCTCTCTCTCTCTCTCTCTCTCTCTGTCGACCCCTCTCTCTTTCCTGTCTCCCTTCCTCCTCCCCTCTCTAACATATCACCCTCCCTCCTAACCCTCCTTCTCTATCCTATCTCCATCCTTTTCATCCCCCCTTCTTTATCTTGTTCTCTCTCTCCTATATCCCCTCTCATCCTCATCTCTCCCCGCCTCTCTTTCTCCTATCTTCCTCACCCCCTGTCTCCCCTCTCTCCTTCTCTCTCTCTCTCTCTCCTCTCTCTCTCTCTCTCTCTCTCTCTCTCTCTCTCTCTCTCTCTCTCTCTCTCTCTTATCTCCTCCCCTACCTCCTTCATTCTCTCTACCTTACTCGTTATCCTTCACTCACAAGCCACACTTCACAAGGTGTTTCCTCATGTTATGTTGTAATCAGGCAGATTAACGTTGCAGGTTGTACGCCCACGCCATGTTTAGTAGTCATTATTTTGCTCCCTGACATTAAACATGGGAGGTCATCATTATCATCCTTATCAGCCTCCATCTTCTCTTAATCATTATGTACCAATTCGGGCAGCACGGGCGATCATGTCTCACCGCAACTATCTGCCTGCCATGTTCTTCAAAATCTGTGTCTGTTTGATCAACCCCAGTATATCTCTGCCGTTGATCAGCCTCAGTATATCTCTGCCATTCATCAACCTCAGTATATCTCTGCCGCTGATCAACCTCAGCATATCTCTTCCGTTGATTAACCTCAGTATATCTCTGCCGTTGATCAACCTCAGTATATCTCTGCCGTTGATCAACTTCAGTACATCTCTGCCGCTGATCAACCTCAATATATCTCTGCCACTGATTAACCTCAGTATATCTCTGCCGTTGATAAACCTCATTATATCTCTTCCGTTGATTAACCTCAGTATATCTCTGCCGCTGATCAACTTCATCATATCTCTTCCGTTGATTAACCTCAGTATATCTCTGCCACTGATTAACCTCAGTATATCTCTGCCGTTGATTAACCTCAGTATATCTCTGCTGTTGATCAACCTCAGTATATCTCTTCAGTTGATTAACCTCAGTATATCTCTGCCGTTGATCAACCTCAGTATATCTCTGCTGCTGATCAACCTCTGTATATCTCTGCCGCTGATCAACTTCAGCATATCTCTTCCGTTGATTAACCTCAGTATGTCTCTGCCGCTGATCAACTTCAGTATATCTCTTCCGTTGATTAACCTCAGTATGTCTCTGCCGCTGATCAACCTCAGTATATCTCTGCAGGTGATCAACCTCAGTATTTCTCTGCCAAACCTTCCAGCATTTTCTTACTCTGCCTACTTCCGCCTCTAACATTCTTAACCTTTTTAGGTCGTTATGATCTGTTTCTTACCTTAACCTCTGTTATCATCATCACCATGTGCCATGCCGAGAGACGTGGGCGGTCGTCGTTCGCCATCTCACACGATGACCAGTTGTCTTGGATACGATTCTGGCATTTATCTATTTGTCTTATCCTTGCTCTCTCTCCCCCCCCCCCCCCCCAAAAAAAAAACACTTGCCAATTGTCATAATTAAGTTTTAATGTGTATTTCTCCTCATAACGATGGCCAAACATCTTGAATTTCTACGTTCAATTTCCCTAATCAATTTGCGATTTTCATAAATTTGATGAGGGACTGTCTCTCGTACGTTATTCTGTCCATTAATTGTATTCTTCGCATTTCCCCCAGAAACCATATTTTCACTACCAATAGATGCTTTTCAACTTGTATACTTTTTGTCCATGTTTTACAGTATGCAGGAGCAAAGGTTCTACATAGAACATCAATTCATTTTCTCGCTGCCACTGACTTCCTCATGATCTGACAGTTAAGACAATTTCTTCTTATAACGTAACTCAATAATGGCGACTGTATTCTACTCGTACATATATAGGCAGTTATTTGCCTTTGTAAATTTGTGTCATGAGATGGTTTCTTGTCTTCTGAGATTAACATAAGAGATTCTACTAAAACGTAGCCAAGCAACCCCGTTTACATGTCTGAAAGCATGCTGAGAATATGGTCGTGTTAGACTACATGTGAAAATTAAGACGGTTTGGTCATGCAACAAAATTATCGCTAGTCATTTGCCCACAAAAAAGTTCTGGCATTTAGACGCAGTGGAATACAACGAAACGTCCCACTATCGCGGATTTGATATAGTGTCTGAGCCTATGAAAACCACACAAAGGTGTTCTCCAGATGCCTCCTCTTAACCTGGCGTTGAGTAGCAAATTAGGAAAAATGATGAAGAGGAAGAACAAGAAGAAGAAAAAGAAGATAAAGCAGAATAAGAAGATGAGTAGGAAGAAGAAGAAGAAGTAGAGATGATTATAACCTCTAATTACACGTCAAGTCAGATTGAC
Source organism: Cepaea hortensis (assembly GCA_963921405.1). Taxonomy (NCBI): domain Eukaryota; kingdom Metazoa; phylum Mollusca; class Gastropoda; order Stylommatophora; family Helicidae; genus Cepaea; species Cepaea hortensis. Next base: position 117,861,878 of record OY992880.1, read on the forward strand.
CTATTACAGATTTAACGTATCTTTACATGTCGCCCCATCAATGCAGATTTGTAAGCGGCAGAATGAATGTCGTAATTTTTTAATTACCTTCCACAATCGCATTTATAGATATGATCTGGTAATGTGTCATCATTTTCCGACGACCAGGATAAGAGAGTTCTCTGTTCCGCTTTGTTCAGGTGCGGTGTTATTTTCTTATTCCGTTAGATGCTCGGTCAAACGCAGGCGTGGTGGCACAATGGTTAGTGCTGTGACAGGGATCCGGTTGATCAAACGCAGGCGCGGTGGCACAATGGTTAGAGCTGAGACAGGGATCCGGTTGATCAAACGCAGGCGCGGTGGCACAATGGTTAGAGCTGAGACAGGGATCCGGTTGCTCAAACGCAGGCGCGGTGGCACAATGGTTAGTGCTGAGACAGGGATCCGGTTGATCAAACGCAGGCGTGGTGGTACAATGGTTAGTGCTGAGACAGGGATCCGGTTAATCAAACGCAGGCGTGGTGGCACAATGGTTAGTGCTTGATTGCTTGCGTTCGTTGGCTTGAGCTCCAACGCGAAGTCCTGTATGTCGGATGAAGGCATCCTGTTGTCCAACATCAGTGTGATGTCATACAGGACCTGAGGTCTGCATGAGTATCCGTTGTCCCATGTCTGGCTTATTGGTGTGCACACTGGTGGTTCCTCGCCATACAGGCAGACACTCTCCGACTTTGGAGGAATCGCCGATCCTACTGACTTTAGCCAGGACCCCGAAGGGACCTGTTGCCCAGGACGCTCGACGAGGACGCGTCAGTAGGTCTTGGCCAGTATATAACCCGGCCCTGGTGCCTTGGAAACACTTCTGCGTCCCATGGTTAGTGCTGAGACAGGGATCCGGTTGATCAAACGCAGGCGTGGTGGCACAATGGTTAGTGCTGAGACAGGGATCCGGTTGATCAAACGCAGGCGCAGTGGCACAATGGTTAGAGCTGAGACAGGGATCCGGTTGATCAAACGCAGGCGCAGTGGCACAATGGTTAGTGCTGAGACAGGGATCCGGTTGATCAAACGCAGGCGTGGTGATACAATGGTTAGTGCTGAGACAGGGTTCCGGTTGATCAAACGCAGGCGTGGTGGCACAATGGTTAGTGCTGAGACAGGGATCCGGTTGATCAAACGCAGGCGCGGTGGCACAATGGTTAGAGCTGAGACAGGGATCCGGTTGCTCAAACGCAGGCGCGGTGGCACAATGGTTAGTGCTGAGACAGGGATCCGGTTGATCAAACGCAGGCGCGGTGGCACAATGGTTAGAGCTGAGACAGGGATCCGGTTGCTCAAACGCAGGCGCGGTGGCACAATGGTTAGAGCTGAGACAGGGATCCGGTTGGAAATAGGTTTGGTTTTTGTTTTTGCTTTTGCTAGCTTTGAACTCAAGCGTAGTCCATACACGTTCTTCTACTTCTAGTGTGCTGGACTGAATTTAGCGTGTGGATTAGCTTTCCCTATTATCAGTGTCCGTCGCCATCAGGCGAACTCACTCCGACTTCTGACATACTTGCAATTTACTTCCCCCAAGTCAAGGAAGAGAAGTCCAAATGACCGGTGTAGGGGTTGAACATGCTACCTCGACATCAACACACCGGATGTTTAAGAACGAGCGCTTTTTTCCATTCGGCCATGCTGAGTTCCGTTTGATAATTAGTGGATGAAATGCTAACAGAATAGAACACCAAACGGGAATGCACACCTTTGATCAACCCTGATTTAAAAGCAGGACAATTATTGAATGAAATGCTAACAGAATAGAACACCAAAAGGGAATGCACACCTTTGATCAACCCTGATTTAAAAGCAGGACAATTAGTGGATGAAATGCTAACAGAATAGAACACCAAACGGGAATGCACACCTTTGATCAACCCTGATTTAAAAGCAGGACAATTAGTGGATGAAATGCTAACAGAATAGAACACCAAACGGGAATGCACACCTTTGATCAACCCTGATTTAAAAGCAGGACAATTAGTGGATGAAATGCTAACAGAATAGAACACCAAACGGGAATGCACACCTTTGATCAACCCTGATTTAAAAGCAGGACAATTAGTGGATGAAATGCTAACAGAATAGAACACCAAACGGGAATGCACACCTTTGATCAACCCTGATTTAAAAGCAGGACAATTAGTGGATGAAATGCTAACAGAATAGAACACCAAACGGGAATGCACACCTTTGATCAACCCTGATTTAAAAGCAGGACAATTAGTGGATGAAATGCTAACAGAATAGAACACCAAACGGGAATGCACACCTTTGATCAACCCTGATTTAAAAGCAGGACAATTAGTGGATGAAATGCTAACAGAATAGAACACCAAACGGGAATGCACACCTTTGATCAACCCTGATTTAAAAGCAGGACAATTAGTGGATGAAATGCTAACAGAATAGAACACCAAACGGGAATGCACACCTTTGATCAACCCTGATTTAAAAGCAGGACAATTAGTGGATGAAATGCTAACAGAATAGAACACCAAACGGGAATGCACACCTTTGATCAACCCTGATTTAAAAGCAGGACAATTAGTGGATGAAATGCTAACAGAATAGAACACCAAACGGGAATGCACACCTTTGATCAACCCTGATTTAAAAGCAGGACAATTAGTGGATGAAATGCTAACAGAATAGAACACCAAACGGGAATGCACACCTTTGATCAACCCTGATTTAAAAGCAGGAAAACACTTACTAACGGGACTCTTCCAGTTCCGAACAGTTGTTACATGTTATGGGTCAGAAGTAGTTACAACTACACAAGAAAACAGTGAGTTAATGTCCAGAAGGAATTAAAGCTGCACATGGAAATAATGAGTTAATGTTCACAAGGAGTTAAAGCTACACATGGAAACAGTGAGTAAATGTAACGGAAACAGTTAAAAGCTACACATGGAAACAGTGAGTTATTGTCTAGTAGAAGTTAAAGCTACACATGGAAATAATGAGTTAATGTCCAGAAGGAGTTAAAGCTGCACATGGAAACAGTGATTTAATGTCCAGAAGGAGTTAAAGATACACATGAAAACAGAGAGCTATTGTCCAGAAGGAGTTAAAGCCACACATGGAAACAGTGAGTTAATGTCCAGAACGAACGAACGAACGAGCAATTTTTGTTTTCAAAGGGTTAAGAATTGGGCACGCAGGCCTGTCTGACATTCTGCCCTTCTTCTCTATGTCCTCTCATACATTCTTTCATTCAACATCACTTAAGAAGCTAGTTAAAGCTACACATGGAAACAGTGGGTTAGTGTAACAGCTGAATGAGCTGCAAAGTGTGATGGGAAAATGAACAAAATATATTGGAAATATTGACTCATTTAAAGGTAAAAGCTCAACAAATGGGGCTCGTTATCAACCAAGACAAGACACAATATATGGTAATTTCAAGATAAGGAACGGCTGAAAACTCTGGCCACATACAAATAGATAATATGATCATTAAAAGAACGGAAACATACAAATACCTGGGTACAATCTTCAACTGCTCCAACATAATAAGGGAAGAAATACAAACTAGAATCAACTCTGGAAATAAGATATACTACGCACTACAAGATCTGCTAAAATCAAATGCACCATCTCGTAAAACCAAGATCACAATATACAAAACACTGATCAGACCAGTTGTTCTGTATGGCTCTGAAACCTGGAGTACAACGAAAGGTGATGAAGCCTTGTTACAAACCTTTGAGATTAAAGTTTTAAGACGCATCTTTGGGCCCATTAGGGATACACAAAGTGGAGAGTGGAAAAGAAGAAGCAACAAAGACATTTATGATCTGTTTAAGTCCCCGCTAATTACTGGTATCATGAAGGCTAATAGACTGCAATGGTTGGGACAAATAGAAAGAATGGAAGACAATAGGGAAACAAAACTCGCTTACACTCAGGATATAAACGACCGTAGACCCCTAGGTAGACAAAGAAGACGGTGGAGAAATAATATACATACAGACCTACAAGCACTTGGAATCAGCGACTGGCAAGAGAAGGTCAACCAGAGAGACGAATGGAGACGGGTTGTATCTGCAGCAAAGAACCTCAATGGCTCGGAATGCTAAAGAAGAAGAAGATAAAGAAATAAATAAAGAGATTTGGAGATGTGGTTTTATAGAAGAATGCTGAAAATTCATTGGGCAGCCAAACTGAGTAATCTGAACATTTTGAGGGAAGCTAAGTGGCAAAGAAAACTTATCACAAACATCAGAAAGAGGCAGTCATAATTTTTTTGTCACATTATGAGAAGACAAAAACTGGAACATGTTGTGATAGCCGGAAAGAGAGATAGAGGAAATAGCGAGAGAAAATTCTTGACAGCCTTGTGTCAAGGCACGGAAAGGTGTCAAAACATACATTGATCCATGCCGTCGGACATCGTAATTTTTGGAGAAGCATGATAGCCCACCCCAGCCGGCAAGGCACTTGATGATGATGAAATATACAGATAATGATGATATTAGTGTTAGACCTTGACATGTTCTTAATCACGTCATAATGAAGTGAGATCTTAATCACGACATAATGAAGTGAGATGGGCAGTTCTCTTCCGCTTCGTATTTCTTCCCCAGATACTTATGAGAAATTTGTAAAACATATCTTGACCACAAAATGGTAGTAAAACAATAAATAAAATTTGCCCGAAGCAGGTTTTTGTTATGGGTCAGTGGTCGGATATCGGCATCACATTTTGTAGGCCTGAGAACAAGGAGGAATAGATGGCCAATCGTTTTCTCACTTTGGCAATTGACGAGCCCAGACATCGAACCCACACACGAAAGTGATCATGATATTACTAGAGCAGTTCATTATCAACTTCGCTAGCGCGCCAGCTAAAACTGTAGTGATCGGAGATAATCATTGTGTTAATGTTGGGGATTGATCCCGGACCACTGTTTAGACAGGCAAGCGCACCAATTACCAGGTCATCACTGCATACATTCTAGTAAATACATACACGGCGAATCATTTGCTGCGCAATGCGCTAATAGTTAAATCTTTGCTATCCGTTAAATTTCACAAACATGCGTCCATCCCAAAGCTGCAGTCGCACGAATGAACGAAAGAATGAACATTATTTCCAAAGGATTAAGATATGAATTGGGCACGTCCAACATTCTGCGAATTAGCCACCACAGGGAATTGAACTCTGATCCACTGTGGTGATATGCACGCGCTGTAACCACCACACCACCACTGACCCAAATTAGACAAATAAGTCATATCTATTTGTCATTCTGGCGTTCCCTTTCCGTCGTTATCATTGAGCAATCCGTGTTATCAACTTGTGTATCAGCCGACAAGAAAATAGTGTATGTCACACATTCACAAACGGATGACGGGTTACTGAGGTATTCATGTCACTTCCGCACAACTTCAGTCTTAATTCCCCAGGAGTATTAAATCGTAACCTGTAGACGTTCCAGTTTTTTGGCCCCTAAATCACGGTTCACAAGAGCCTTGAAGTGCCTGAATGAGTTTATTTGTTAGCGGATGAATGCATAGAACGGATGTGTCGGATGATTGCTTTGATAAGCAGTTTCATATGTCGTCGTTAACCGTCCCGCTTAAAGGAACCAGGCCGCATTTTGTCGAGGAAATGAGGACATTCTGAATATTGTTTGTTGTTGCATCTTTTCAGGCGCTCCTCTAATTCATTAATCAAATTTAGAATCACAAATTTAGAATCACAAATGAGTGTATAATTATATACCGTTAGAGTTCAAGGAAACATGGAGCATAAATGTTCTCGGTATGAAATATTTATTATCCAAAACAAATAATTATTCCACATGTCAGAGAAGCAACAATCTGGATTGAATAACACAATATTTCTTTCTACATTCTGCGCAAGGTTCTCTAAATACATCAGGCAAACTAGACCACCACAGATCTATACTCAACCATTGTCTAGGACTCTGTTAAGGTTTTATTTGCTTACAGATGCCGTAGCCGCCGTTCATTTCTGGAACTGTTTACAGATTCTCTTTGTACCCGGCGGAAATGTGACTCGTAGAAAACAATCAATAAAGAAGAACATCGGGGCCTTTAAACGTAACTGTTATAGAAACATACTTAGAATACCGCGGACCAAGAAAAATATTTAAGGAACCTGAACCTGAACATCAAAGACAAGTGGCCGATAAACAGCATCATTTATCAGAAACTGAAATTCTTTAGTCATTTTATTGTCACTGTGATTTTGAAAGGCCCGTTATGGAGGCGTGGTTCCTGTACTTATAGAAGAAGTGACAGGGATTGGTCATCACAGAGATGCACACAGTACATTTAAGGCACCTTGGGTATGAAAATAGGGCAGTGGAACTGACAAAGGAACGACAATCTTGTGAGCAAAGTTCTCCAAAGGGTTTGCAATATGACGATGATGATGCTGATGGAATGTAGTGTTTCTGAAAAAGACCATTCTTTACCTCCTCCCCGCATGACAACCCTGACAGATAGCTAGTCTGACAAATGTAAGGGGGGCCTCGGCCAGACTCCGCTGTGATGAAGCATTTTGAGCAAGAAATTAACATCAAAATGATAAAATAACGACGTTCACTAAAAGGAATCAAATTCAACTGTCAAGTTGAGTAGTGATGAACTGTGTTGAGTTGAGTCAAGAACTGACATCCCAGTACTCGGGAGATTTCCATATGCACCACATCTCTATCTTCAACAACCATCGAAGAGTCCCAATACAAATAGTAACAGTTGTGCCCAACAGTTGGTGTTTATATAAGTAATGACGTATTTGAGCAGTTATCAAGCTGCGTCTAGCACAGTCAACCAATGATAAAAGATCCCAAATGCGACACGAACATTGCTAAACAGATTTGAAACGGTAAAGAACACATTCAATAACCTGAAAATTAAGGTACTTCTTTCCAAACAAATGTCACACTGAAATTGGTGATCAGCAATCACTATGTGTACTCAGCACTACTCTCATAGAATCAACGTTTTTGAAATGTGGGTCTTCAGGAGAATAGAACGAGTTTCTTGCATTGAAAAACAATAATAATAACAACAGTAGCAACAACAGTAACAAAAACAGTTAGGAAACTTTAATAACAGTTCTGAATAAAAAGGCGCTGCTAAAAAATACAAAAAAAAAAAAAAAACAACAACAACAAGAAGAAAGACAAGAAAGACTTTGGCCACACCAAACCACCTAATAATCAACTGAAGACTGTAGTAGGAGAACTAAGACAGTACAACAGAATCACCAATGTGAAGCTCGTGGCGAGAACTAAACAAATACCAGTGAATCAAGAAGTTTAGACGCTAGCGTAGGATAAGGCATACGCTGATAGGACATACGTTGAAAATCCAGAGATTAGTATACACAGAAAGGCCTTCGTCTAGAATTCACATGACAATAAATAAAAGAAGACGTAACAACACACGGAGAAGAGAAGCAGAGACAGAAATAAATAACATGGGAGGACGTGGACGGAGCTGCGTGGAAAGCCAAGGAAGGGAAGGCTAGGAGTGAGTTGTCCCAAAGGGGGAAAGGGCGAAAGAAGAAGAAGAAAACCATAATGGAGATATAAATTGCGGACGGCTGGGAGTGAGTTGTACCAGTGGGTAAAATGGCCAAAGAAGAAGAAAACTATAATGGTAACATAAATTGCGAGTAAAAGAGTTAGAGCGAGCCAAGACAGACAACATGAAGACATGGTCAGGATACAGCCTAACAGAATGTACAATCAAAGACTGTTTATGTTTAGACTAATTGGCACTCGATGAGTGATATAGTCAATACCATGTCTACCGCCTTTCCTTCCCAGGAAATTGTTTGGTACCAATTTTATGCTGGTTGGACCTGGAGAGCCCCAGGTAAATGAAAACAAATCTTTTCTCGAGTGGATACCCCCAGGGCCGCCTGGCACGCTTGCTAGCCGTTACAATTTCACTTTCTCCATTGGTTGAGTTTATAGACTAAGGCGCTATTCGAAATGTATAGCCGCTTAAAGGCTCTTGTGCAATCCAGAACTAAAGCTCAGGAAGTTGCCAGAATTTTGTGGATTTAGCGGCGAAAGAAATGTAACTTTATGGCTGGCTGCACGCGGTAAGCGTTCTATCGCCAGAACGGAGGGTACATAAATAACTTTGGAAAAAAAGTGAATAAAACGTTGATTAAAGAACCCTCCTCCGTTGCTGTCCTCCCCCCTTCCGATAGGCTTTCACATGTAGAGTTGTTCAAAGGTAACTTTTCAAACAGGGCACCTGCAGTTTTCTGACCCCTCCCACCCTTCAGAGAGATTCCAAAGGTCACCGAGAAACAGGGATTCAGGGAGGTGTGGTGGATGTCTAGATAATGATCGCAGAGTGCGGGCGCCTGTACGAGAAGGCAAGGTCGGTTAAAATTCTTAATTCTACTGTTTAAAGGTCTTATAACCGGGTAGCGATTTCCAGACACCTCTAGTGCGTGGGTACCAGTACTGACCGCTGGAATTAGTTGCAGTCATCTCGTTCACGTGTTATGATTCACTGGACATCGAGAAAGCGAGATTTTGTGAAACGTAAAACAGATCGATGTGTGAAAGACACTTTCTCCAAAAATATTGGTGAAATACAGTTGACGTCTGCAAGCTGCAAGAGTCACATAACTTCTGTACACACGAACATCCGCTGTGTAAATTAGCGTTTTGTTTTCGCATATAATTTCAAAATAACAAATAAACATTAAACTTAAACCTTCGAGAATCAAATCGATTGTTTGTGTAATGTAAAACCACATGCATCTGTAAATGGTATTTTCCAAATACTGGTTAAAATACAGAGATATTATTGTGCTCTTGAAGAGGTAAGTTCTACATAAGTATGTCTTTATAAAATGGCGTGTAAGTGCTATATAAGTATAGCTATATGGCGTGTAAGTGCTATATAAGTGTAGCTATATAAACTGACGTGTAGGTGCTATATAAGTGTAGCTATATAAACTGGCGTGTAAGTGCTATATAAGTGTAGCTATATAAACTGACGTGTAGGTGCTATATAAGTGTAGCTATATAAACTGACGTGTAAGTGCTATATAAGTGTAGCTATATAAACTGGCGTGTAAGTGCTATATAAGTGTAGGTATATAAACTGACGTGTAAGTGCTATATAAGTGTAGCTATATAAACTGACGTGTAAGTGCTATATAAGTGTAGCTATATAAACTGGCGTGTAAGTGTTAAATAAGTGTGGCTATATAAACTGGTGTGTAAGTGCTATATAAATGTGTCTATATATATGGTGTGTAAGTGCTACATAAGTGTGTCTATATAAACTGGTGTGTAAGTCCTACATAACTGTGTCTATATAAACTGGCGTGTAAGTGCAGCATACGCGTGTCTATATAAACTGGCTTGTAAGTGTAATCGCTAGAGGCTACGTTGATAATGCCATGAGCGTGGTCAAACGAAGGTTTGACGCCTGCATTCATCGTTCGCTAAGGGAGAGAGCAAGACTGACCGCCTATTTCTCCGAGCATTCAGAACTACAAAATGTGATAGTCCCAGCACATCACACACCGACAGCCAGTTCATGCTTCGGGACCTGTGTTGTTTATAACTATATTAATTAAGATGGATGATATACAGGGTGTTTGTAAAGTCTCACTACACTTTATATGTAGAACAATTTTGAAAACAAAATTATATTTTCCGTTGATAACACCATTCTGTTTGGAGTGCAAAGAATGACTCCAGCAGGCGACAGCCATTCGCTGCATAGTGCTTCACAATGAACTGTGGAGCACATTATTTTTATGACATCATATACTTCATTTTTCAAATTAGTTCTACATACAAAGTATAGTCTCATCTCATCTCATCATGTTCCTCTTGTACCTTGCGGTGTCGAGGTGAAGTATAAACTTCGTGAGAGTGCCCGGTTATGGGCTTCGTATATCGACATTCCCATGGATTCTGTTATTCCCTCCGTCCAGCGTTTACGTGGTCGGCCTCTTCCTCTGTTTCCATCTGGTCTGTACGTCATTGCCTGTTGTGGCATGCTGTTGACTGGTAGCCTACTTGCATGGCCAAACCATTTGACTAGCTGCTTTCTAATAAAATCTAGAGCAGCTTTAACCCCCACTTTAGTCCTGATTTCTTCATTTCTGATCTTATCTCTTCTTGATACGTTGAGTATTCTTCTCAGGAACCTCATTTCTGTTGTTGTGATTTTTCTTTTCTCTATTTCTGTCATTGTCCAGGTTTGGCATTGGTAGCACAGAGTTGGTAGGAAGATTGTGTTGTAAAGTGCTTTCTTAGTAGTTATTGATACATGTTTGTTCTTTAGTATTGGTGCCATTTGTCCAATGAGTTGATTTGCCTTATTGCACCTATTTTCGATCTCGTCTTCTGATCTGCCATTTGATGATATTATACTTCCTAGGTACTTGAAGCTCTTTACTTGTTTCAAGGGATGTTCGTTTAGGTGAATTGTTGCTGTTTGTTCTTCTTTAGTTATAGTCATTACCTCTGTTTTGCTTGTGCTAATTTTCATGTTATGTTCCCTACACATTTCGTTTAGACTATTCATGTGGTCTTGTAATTCAGCTTCTGATTTTGCTATTAGTGCTTGGTCGTCCGCAAACAGGAGTTCTCTAATGGTTAGATTTGCAGATGGTTCTTCTTCTGTGTTCTCGTGAACAAAGTATAGTGATACTTTACAAACACCCTATACATTAGTCAGTTGATTTCGCAAAGCTCTTCAAAATCACACAGGTGAGTATCAGGATTTGTGTAGATTAGATCTCCAGTTCTGTTTATATAAGGTATTTCAAACTAAATTACACCCCTCCCCGAATAGAACCAACCTTATTATCATAAGCGCTTTTAAGAACCTCTATCGCAACCCCAACACCATCCGTTCTGATCCGGAGACACAGGGGAGCTTGAATAAGAACACTATAGCGACTTAGAGACGAGACCAAAACTTTGGGGACAAACTTCTTCTTAGAAGCAGGTACCCGATTCACACAATATTTCTTTTGCCAACTGTCAAATGGTTTCGCTCTAGAAGCAAACCAGGCCTTTTGCCTTCAGCTGTCCCCTCATTTATGCGCAGTTTCCAGTAGATTGTGATGTCGTTAGATGTGATCAAAGCGCCGTTTCTCTCGGGTTACCTCCTACAACAAAATCCGCTTTATACTGAATTGGAGCATCTCTAAATCTATCTGACGCAGGAACATGTGGTTATTGATTACTGTTTCACCGTGTAGTCGGCTTGTTATATAACTGAATGAATTAATCAGTCAATTAATACACACGCACACCCGCGCGCACACACACACACACATCATCATCATCATCACCATCATATGTCCTGCCAGCTGGCGTAAGCCTTCATATCTCTCCACGGATCTCGGCCTTTGGTGAACTGGGTACACTTTGCTGATGATATTCCATCATTCCCACCATCAGTCTATCCAGCATACACACCCAATTCACACACACACACACACACACACACACACACACACACACACACACACACACACACACACACACATACAGACACACATACAGACACACACATACAGACACAGACATACAGACACACATACAGACACACACATACAGACACAGACACAGACACACACACCGACACACACACACAGACACACACACACACACACACACACACACACACACACATATATATATATATCCGTAACATTTCCAAGGGCCATATAATATCTATAGATTGCTGTATTGCATATACGTATTCCAATCAAAACCAAAACAATCTGCCCATTACAACCCAGGTCCCTTCGCCTCGCTGAAGTGATGATTAGTTTCCCCCTCCTGTCGAACCTATTCATATGACCCTAGAAGTAGAGTGTTTTGCTTTTTAGTGGCTACATGGTTCTTTGGGCCGAATAGCCTCATAAAATAGGAACTAGAACAATATCTGGTTGGGACATTCGCTGGCATAGGACGGATCATTACGGAGGTGACCCTTTGCCTTGAAGCTCAAGCCGCGACTAACGACTAATGACTGGAAGGGACAGTCGACATAGATACTTACCAAACAAACTAGTACAGTTGTACCTCGGGTTACGAACGCCTCAGGTCACGAACAGTTCAGGTTACGAACAACAACTTCGAAAATTTTATATCTCGGGTAATGAACAGTGCCTCGGGTTACGAACGAAGGCGCGCGAGAGAGAGCAAGGTGCAACGTAGGAGACAAACGATCGCGTACAGTACAAACAGTACTACAGATGAGCTTGTGGATATTCAGAATGAACAGCTAGTTTAGTTTAGTTTAGTCATTTAGTCGTTGGATCAACATCAAGGCACACGGTCTAACCCATAAGTGCTCCGTTTTCCTCCTAACTCAAACCTGAGTCTGGAGAAACACAGCTCAATGCACGAACTCCGTTGCATCGGCGAGGATCCTTAAATACTTTGGGTAGATTTTTAAACTCGAAATTTTGCCCGGGCAGCGCCGTTAGGCTACTCTTTTTCGATTTCCAACTGCCAAGGGATTTTTTACGTGCGCAACAATACACACGGGCGTCCGATCTCACTACCCAGAGATCAGGGGAAATTTTATACTGGAAGTCCAGGTGGATTGTTTTAAATAAATCCCGGTCCTCACCGGGGCCTGAACCCGGGACCTCCAGCACTCGAGGCGGTCACCATACCTCGAGACTACTCAGGCCCCCCCCCCCCCCCCCAACAGAATGAACAGCTAAAGACATTAAAGGAGGAGCAGTCGTCTGATGACGAGAAGCCAGTGACCGTTTAAACTGCCAGGATTAAAGAAATTTGCAGTAAGTGGGCAGACGTCGAAGACTTCATTGTGAACCATCATCCAAACAAACTTGTTGCTAACAAGCCCTATGCCCCTAGTAGTGATGAATGAGAACACGATGGCCCATTTCAGAAAGATTCTACAGCAAAGGAAACGACAAATTTCCCTTGATAGTTTCTTGGTGCAGAAAGATTCCCTGTCGGCTGCCAAGAAACAGTGACAAGATACTCCTGAAAGTAATGATTCAGAATAACAAAGAAAGTGACAGATTTCCCATGATAGTTTTCTTGGTAATAAAGATAGACTAAATCTCTTTTTATTTTACATTTAATTCATTTGGTTGTTTTAAAACGTGGAGTACACGTATTATTTGCGTTTTGTCAGGTAAACGACCGGATATTAATAAAAAAAAATAAAAAGAACGATTCTTTCATCTTGTAACGGATTGTCTTTATGTCATTGATGTCAATGTTCCGAGTTGCGAACGTTTCGGGTTACGAACCGAGTTCTGGAACGAATTAAGTTCGGAACCCGAGGTACCACTATATCTTGGAGACACTCTTCTTGCTACAACCCGCAGATGTAGTCCTCTACCAGGCTAATGTTACAAGGATCTATGTGCCGCTCCGCAGATGTAGTCCTCTACCAGGCTAATGTTACAAGGATCTCTATGCCGCTCCGCAGATGTAGTCCTCTACCAGGCTAATGTTACAAGGATCTATGTGCCGCTCCGCAGATGTAGTCCTCTACCAGGCTAATGTTACAAGGATCTATGTGCCGCTCCGCAGATGTAGTCCTCTACCAGGGTAGTGTTACAAGGATCCCTGTGCCGCTCCGCAGATGTAAAGTTCTATTACCAGTCTCTCACACCCAGATGGTTCCTACATTTGAAGAGAGCCCGCATGTAGCTGATATTTCGTACTGTGTCGGAAAGAGAGTCTAATCACCAACTTCAGTACAATAGATGCAAGATCTGCACGACATAACCAACCTCAGTACGATAGATGCAAGATCTACACGACATAACCAACCTCAGTATGATAGATGCAAGATCTGCACGACATGAACATCAGTGCATCAGACTTACGTGTTAAAACGCAGACTTCCTGAGCACCCATAATCTACCAACCAACCAACCAACCGACCGACCGACCGACCGACCAACCTGCCAACCAACCAACCAACCAACCAACCATATAACCATAACCAGTCAGTCAACCAATCTAGCAAGCCAAGGAACCACCCACCAACCAACCGACCAACCAACCAGCACAGTGCCAATCAACCAGTCAGCTAGCCAGCTAGCCAACCAACTAACCAACTAACTAACCAACCATCTAACCAACCAATCGATAAATTAATGAATCTCTAAACTAATCACATATACTAACAACCAACCAATCAATCATTTTATCCGTCCATGTTCGTATGTCTGTCTGCCTGTCTGCCTACCTGCCAATTGTTCACCCGCCTATCCATTCGCCCGTCTGTTTGTCTATTTGTCATGTCCATCCCTCCGACTAGTCGCCATTCCTCTGTTCGTGTCTTATTGCGGTCGTGCTTCCGTGCAACCGTTAGCTTGTCTATCTGTCAGTCAGTCTGTCTGTCTGTCTATAAACACCCCTGTAACGGCAATTCACGACCACTGACAATTAGTTTTGCTTCACGTATGGGCAGCAAATGTCATGTTGTAACTCACACCTCCGCAGTTTACCAGCCCAGAAAGTTGATATCTGCACTGTCTTCACGGACATGGATTCTATCGTCTCTTCTACATTTCAGCACATATTGATTATTTATACTGACATTGAAGTCATCTTGGCATACACGTTAGTGCACTGAGCTCTAAACACAGGGATTCTTTTTCTGTCTTCTGCTCTGTATCCCCCCATTGGAGCATAATCCTGAACCATCAGCCTACGTCAAGTCTTTTGCTATCTCCTACAGACCCCTCTATGTCCTCCCCGTATTATTCATCTACGTCCTGAACCATCAGTCCACGCCAAGTCTTTTGCTATCTCCTACAGACCCCTCCTTGTCCTCCCCGTATTATTCATCTATGTCTCTAGTTCTCTTCTTCTAATTTTAGGTCGCCATCTTGTAGGCAAATCTTCTGGCCTAGAGAAACAACAGTGGATGATAAACTATATGGACCACTGAGTGAACTAAAAAAGACAGCTACATTCATACAAGAGATAACATTGCAGTTTAGACAACTTTCAAGCGAACAAAACAATAAGAAGGTCGCCATTTATTTCGTTTTCCTTGTTAGTTCCAGTGAAAGGACAATCTATTTATACTATTCCCAAGTTTTCTCAGCGTGTCGTATCCACCGCCAGTGTTTTCCCCTCATTTGTCGATTCGCTAGAATCTTTCTTGTTACGTTCCTAAATTCCGTATTGTTTATTCTACCAAACCATGTTAGTATGTTAGTGCCGTTCTGCTCAAACGCGAGGTAATGAATGAATGCATGTAGGGAATTATTAACGGTTTCAGTCGTTCTCTATGTTTCTTCTCCATATAACGGTATTAATTTAAAATTATAGTTAAATATTCTAATTGTTTTACTAGTTTTAATTTTTGTTGTTGACGTCTACAAGTTTGTTTTATTGCTTTGCAAGCTCCTTTTACATCTGACATTCTTATTTTAGTATCTCTATCTGTTTCCCTAAACTTTGTCTACATTGCTACCTAGCTTGATGTATGATTCCGCCTCTTGAAGTGAGGCTTCATCAAGGAAGTTGGTTTATCATTCGCTTGATATATACCATTTCTCTGTATCTTTTCTTTTTCTACGAAAGTTTCAACCGAACTGTTGTGACTTCGCATCAAGTGTTTTTAATTTACCTTGTATCTGATTTTTATGATTCAACGGGCAAGACGGCATTTACCTGCAAAGCGTTGTGGAACGTAATGAGCACGGCAAAGCACGTAGAGCGCCCTGGTCATCCACTGCACCTGTATTTGTCTCCAGTCGTCTCGACTTGTCTTGTCACTGGACTTAGATGGACTCAAGCGAGAGAGTGAGGTCGACGAATTGCGCAACTCTTCCTCACTTTAATCCAAGTCATCGCGCAAGTCATTCTTCATTCTTCACCTGATTTCGAGCGTGGGACAGGACAGCAATGTCGTCAGGAGAGTGTTAAACTTCAGGGTGCTTGATCAAAGTCAATTGAATTCTGTTTCTGTCGGTAGTTATTGTTGTATTCATTATCTAGTCTATACTCAGTAAGAATAATAAAGGTGGCAAAAGGCATTTATATCTCACCCCTCTCTTATTTCAAACATATGTGGTTTTCCTTAACGAAGAACTCACCATTTAATGTTTCCTTATGTTGTCTATATTAAGTTAATAATATTCTGTGAGTTCTCATACTGCCTGATCAGTTTCCAAAGAGATTCACTATCAGTGCTGTCACAGTCCTTTTCATAGTCTACGAATTCAATACAGAGTGGAGAGTTTAGTTTTAATGCTTTGCTCTACTATTATATAAAATGTGTCAATCTGTCCATTATAATACTTGTTTGGTTGGAAGCGTGCCTCCTCCTCCCTAAGTTTTTCTTCAGAATGATTCTACTTAATATGTTCCCTATAAATGACAATAATGTTATTTCTCTATACTTTTTCTAAATCTGCAAACCCTCTTCTTTGACAGCTTCGATAGATATCCCTCTTTTAAGCATGCTCATATTTTTTTGGTCTCCCAGACTGTGCTAAGTAATTTGTGCAGTCATTCAGTTGGAGTGTTTGCATTGGCTTTTATAGCCTCTGTATGGATACCATCTGGATCAGTTGCTTTCCCATTCTTCAGAAGCGCGATAGTTTTCTAATTTTAAAAGATGGTTTCTCACATTTGATATCTAGTTCCAATTCTGCAGGTAAATTTTGGACGGTTTAATATAGCTGGTCTATTCAGTAATTCCTCAAAGTATTGAGTCTATGTATTTATTCAATCGGTATTATTGGTGAGCATGATTCAATTACTGAATTTGATCAGTCCACTTTGTTGATGGTATTTTCCTGCTATTTTCTTTGTGATGCTCCTAAAGTCTCTGCTGTTTCCTTTCGCTACTTCTACTTCTTCCACACTAGCTAGACTATCTGAATATTACCTTTTGTACTTTTCACGAGTGCATTAGCTTCTGTATATTATTTAATAGTTCTATGCTGAGCAACTTTGGAATAAAAAACCCCGCTGTTGGTATGTAAAGCTGACCATCACATTAATTAGGTCTGAGTGTCAGGTTTTTCCCTCCCGTGGCGAACGACATCAAACCCTCCTCCACCGTGGATACGTTTTTTTCAACGTAAAGTCTGAACCATTACAGCAGCACCCTCAGCTCTAGTTTTGCTATTATTTAAATCTGCTTCTTATTCTGCCTCTCTTCTATTGTTTCAATAATTTCCCGCGTCATGTTTTCTTTCCTTTTCGATCCAAAGAATTATACTCACGACTCGTTACAAAAGCTTTTAATCTGCTTCCAGAAATCTAATGTGATCCCCACGTCAATTAGCTTTAGCAGGATCTAATGCTAATACAAATTGTGGTTATAAATTGTTCCTTAATAGTTTTTTCTCATATATTCTGCATTGTATTGATTTCCTTGTTTTTAAGTGGTAGGAGCGGCAGTCCCTATGGCTAGAGTGCCAAGTTTTCCTTCGAGAATCCCAGGTTGGAATCCTCGGTAAGGTGTGGATTTTTTTCTGTCAGGGGCAACTAACCTGCACTAGCCGGCAGCCTCAGTTCCTGGGGCTCAAGTGTCCTACACCAGTTCTATAGGCAGTAGATGACACTGTATTGTGTACAGTATGTATTTGGTTCGGCCATCTCGTTAGAATGCAACACCATTAATTACCAGCACTGACGCTGTATCAAAAAAGATCTAATACCAGAGCAAGAGGACGCCCGAGAAGAAAATGAACAGACGACATCAAAGACATTGTATAGCCACCCGGAATGACAGTATACAGAGCCACCCATCGGGGGGGGGGGGGGAATGGAACGCCAACTATTCCTCCCCACGACGCTTGACAGCAAAAGTGGAAGATGATGCATTTTTAAAGATATAACTTAATTTTACTTAACAGCAGATGATGATACGAATCTACATCTGGTCAACGATTGGGCGTCTTCTGTTGCTACTTCCCAAGTTTCCTTAAAACGACGCTGATGCCATGGTCTGTAGGTCGTAATTATTTGCGGTCTTAGCAACATAATACTTTCTTTTGTTATATCAAGTTACAATGTTTACTTCTCGTCCAAGACTCGGGGACGTAAATTATAGGTACCTCAGAAGTCGGAATGAGTTCGCCTGATGGCGAGGAGCACTAGTAATAGGGAAAGCTAATCTACGCGCAATAATCTGTCCAGTGCTCTAGAGAAGTAGTAGCACTTGTATGGACTACGCTTGAGTTTAAAGCGAGCCAAATAAAACAAATCAAATTATCCTGCTCAATCTGTAACAAGGTTATACGTGGTGTATTTTTAATGGCTGTGCAGTGTTCGAAAATATTGCCGGTCCAAGTTTTGTAATTACCTATTATGCTGCATGAACTTTACAGAGGGTGAATACAAAACTTGGACCGGTAGTATTGTCAAAAACCCCACAGTAATTAAAACTTCACACTATAATTGAGGTTGTAAGTTAGTTGCATGTTTCCAATGTATTTCTTTCGCTGGCGTTTCTTTTGTTCGATGTTTCTCATTTCTGTTGATGGTCGTGAAATGGTCTAATCCTTAGGAGGACTCATCTCCTGTCCCTCGTTGTTCTTCTCTTGTTTTCTAGATTACTACTTTCGTTTTATTGTTTGTCATTCTTCTCTTGTTTTCTATAGTACTACTTTCGTTCTTTGTATAGATTGTTTGTCAGTCGATTATTTATAAATGTAATGTATATTATACGGCCTACAGATTGTGCTGACAGTTTTAAGGATGTATGACGGGAGGCAATAGATGAAACACAATCGCTGGGCAGATGTAGATCCGTATCATCAATGTTGATTAGTAAAATTATGGTAAAACTCAAGAAATATATCATCATCATCATTATCAACCACTTTTGCGGTCAAGTGTCATGAGGAGGAACAATTGACATTCCAACGCCCGATGGATGGCACTGGATAGCGTAATTCAACGTGCTTGGATAATGTCTTTGATGTCGGCAATCCATTTTCTTCTCCGGTGTCCTCTTGCTCTTGTATCAGACACGTAACGGCAGTGCTAGTAGTTGATGTGGTTCTATTCTAACGAGATGGCCGAACCAAACACACATCTTAAAAATATGGAAATCAATACAACGTAGGATATCTTTGAAAAAAAAACAAAACAAAACAACAACAGCAGAAACAAACTAAGGAACAATTTATAACCACAATTTATATAAGCATTAGATCCTACAAAAGTAAAGATGTAAAAGGCAAAGGGAAGCTGCGACATTAATATCCAAACGAATACATTTTTGGACATTAACAAAGCTAGATTAATGGTTGAGTGCCTTGATCAACAATGTAATTCTGGTTTCTCACGGAATCCCCAGACACCATGCAGACAGACAATACGGTGCGCTTTTACGCCGACAGGTTCCAATTCAGAATTGTTGTATATATTGTGGCTGCGTTTGTTTGACTCTTTGATCCGTGCTCTCTCGGTCAGATTGTAATGTTGCATACTGCTACCGTAGCCATCATTTGAAGGTGCAGTAGGACGTGGTCTTGAACGATTCTTTGTAAGTGTTGGTCTGTAAACACGTGTCTATTGAAGTGCGTCTGTAAACGTGCACCTATGAACGTGCATCTCTAAATGTGCATCTATAAACATGCATCTATACACGTGCATCTGTGAACGTGCATCTATACACTTGCGTCTGTGAACATGCGTCTGTAAACGTGCGTCTGTAAACGTGCGTCTGTGAACCTGCATCTATGAACGTGTGTCTATGACGTATAACTGGTAACGTGTGTCTGAACGTGTGTCTGTGAACATGTGTCTGTGAACACGTGTCTGTGAGCACGTGTCTGTGAACATGTGTCTGTGAACACGTGTCTGTGAACATGTAACTGTGAATGTGCGTCTGTGAACGTACAACCGTGAACGTGTAACTGTGAATGTGTAACTGTGAACGTGTAACTGTGAAAGTGTAACTGTGCACGTGTAACTGTGAATGTGCGTCTGTGAACGTGTAACTGTGAACGTGTAACTGTGAACGTGCGTCTGTGAAAGTGTATCTGTGAACGTGCGTCTGTGAACACGTGTCTGTCAAAGTGTGTCTGTGAAAGTGTGTCTGTCAACATGTTTCTGTGAACATGTATCTGTGAACGTGTATCTGTAGACGTGTGTCTGTCAACGTGCGTCTGTGAACGTGAATGTGTGAACGTGAATGTGTGAACGTGCGTCTGTGAACGTGTGTCTGTGAACATGTGTCTGTGAACATTCGTCTATGAATATGTCTCTGTCGAAGTTCGTCTGTAAACATGTGTCAGTGAACGTACATTTATGAAATTGCGTCTTTGAACATGTGTCTGTGAGCATGCGTCTGTGAACATGCGTCAGTGAATGTGCGTCTGTGAATGTGCGTCTGTGAACGAATTCTGTCATTGAGAGTAGAGAGAATGAGAGAGAAAGTGAGAAAGAGGTAGTTAGAGAGAGAGAGAGAGAGAGAGAGAGAGAGAGAGAGAGAGAGAGAGAGAGAGAGAGAGAGAGAGAGAGAGAGAGAGAGATAAAGAGAGTGAGAGAAAAAGAGAACGAACGTACGGACTTTAATTTCTAAGTGTCACTAATAGGGTACGCAGGCCCGTCTTACATTTGACCCTTCAAGAGAGAGAACATGAGATAGAAAAAGAGAGAATGAGAGAGAAAGGGGGGGGGAGAAAGGAAGAGAGATAGTGAGAGAGAAAGAGAGAAGAAAGAGAGGGAGATAGATAGAGAGAGAAAGAAAGAAATAAAGAAAGAGATAAGAGAGAGAGAGAGAGAGAGAGAGAGAGAGAGAGAGAGAGAGAGAGAGAGAGAGAGAGAGAGAGATCACCATATGCAAATTCATTGGCGTATAATCTTCATCTTCATTGTCATATCTTTATCTATACGTATTGTTAGCATTTACGCACCTGAGTTGAAACAAAATGTTGATACCACTGTAATTACTACAGGCAATAAGTCTCTTTAAAGTCGACAGGGTCGACTTCATTGCACCGGGTTTTATCCCATATGGCTCGGTATCTTTCCGCAGCGCGGATAGCGTCGCACAAAGCACGAACTCCGTAGCTCTAGCGACGACCCACAGGAGTCTCCGAAAAATTTAATTCGTGAACCGAAGGACGCGGCCCGGAATCGAACCTACAACCTTCGGAGCCCGAGTTAAACGGCTTGACCACTTCGCCACAGAGACTCCCATAAGCCAATAAGTGTGGATGACAACCAGTGAGTCAATTTCTCGGATCACATAAAAGGGGATAAGCTTCTGTAGCGCCGTGCCTAGCACCGCTACCTCTCAGCCCGATGTTCATGTGTTCGAATCACCATAAAGGCGGGGATTTTCACAGAACTTACCCAGCCTTCCTGATGGACCTAGCCTAACTAAAACCTACAAAATGGATACCAGGAATTGTTCTGGAAAGAATAGGCGGCCCATGTGATACTGACCAAAAAACCTATAGAGTAACTACTGGTTTATAACAGTGATCAGTAACCTTTTTGTAATGCTGTTCGAGTGGGTGGGTGGAGGGTGTGTGGGAGAGTGAGCGTGTGTAGGTTGGG
The DNA here is from genome assembly GCA_963921405.1 of Cepaea hortensis. NCBI lineage: Eukaryota > Metazoa > Mollusca > Gastropoda > Stylommatophora > Helicidae > Cepaea > Cepaea hortensis. The sequence goes on from OY992880.1 coordinate 117,883,429, forward strand.
GGGTGGGAGGGGATGTGTGTGTGTGGGTGCGGGATGTGTGGGTGTGGGAGATTGTGTGGGTGGGTGATATTATGTAAGTGGGGGATGTGTGGGTGGGTGCGGGTTTTGTGTGTGGGTAAGTGCAGGATATGTGAGTTGGCGGGAATATGTGTGTGTGGGTGTTGGATATGTGGTTGAGGGATGTGTGTTTGGCTGAGTGGTTGGGGTGTGTGGGTGGGTGGTGGAGGATATGTGGGTGGGTGAGTGTTGGTAGGTTATGGGATGGGTGGATGATGTGTGCGTGTCGGTGGGGAAATGTGTGAAGGTAAGGGGATGCGTGGGTGGGTATGGATGGGTGGTTGCATGTATGTGTCCCTGGGTTTGTGTGTGGGTGGGTGGGGGATGTGTAGTCGGGAATGTGTGGTGGGGATGTGTGGTGGGTGGGAGATGTGTATGTGGGTTGGGAGATGGTGTATGTGGGTGTGTGTGTGGGATGTGTGGGTTGGGGGATGGGTGGATGGATGGGGTCATGTATGTGCCTGTGGGTATGTGTGTGGTTGGGTGGTGGATGTGTGTGTGGGAGACACTCGAATGTATAGGGGATGGGTGGGTGGGTGGGGGATATGTCTCATAACATGGTAACATGCATTGTTTATGCTTACAACATTCATTTGACAATGTTTTTTCCTTTGTGAATGCACTATGCACTGATGAACGAAAGATGAGTGATTGGAAGGGCCGAATGTAAGACGGGCCTGCTTGCCCAATTTGTAACCCTTCGAAAATAAAGTTCGTCCGTTCCGCAGTATCTGGGCAGTGTGGTCATGGGCGATTAGAGAGAGAAACAGAAACGAAAATACGGAACGCTAACAACATCAAATTGCACCTGTCCTTAAACATATAAAAATCGACATACATACAAAAGAGTAGCTAATGGGCGTTTTATTCATCCCAACGCTGCGAAAATACATCTGCTTTTTCTCCGCGACGCTTCACGGCAGAAACAGTAGGACAAAGGAAGAATAAGTGCAGAAGTAATAATGCAGTGTCACTCAGCGTGTCAAACTGTGTCTACCATATTTGTATATTGCAACAACCATGTAAACAAATTAATGTGATCTTGTATTAACAGAAAAACTAATGAACAAGTCTTTACAACAACAACACAATGAAGATCATAAACTGATTAGAGTCATTAGACGTAGACAGTCAACATTTGTTGGGCATTTTATGAGAAGAAATGACTTGGAGAACTTGGTGGCGATTGGCAAGTTCGAAGGGAAGAGACCAAGGAAAGACCGAGAAGTAAATACCTGGATGGCTTGGCCACGTGGCATGGTCAAAACAGGAACACGGAGTTGATCCACGACTCTGGTGATCTAGTGAGATGGTAGAAAATGACCGCCCACGCTTATCGGCATGGCACATGATGGATGGACGGATTAACATGTTACTAATTTATTACATAGCAATTGCATTCTATATAGATTATCCAGTACCTTAATTTAAATGGGAACGAATACAAATATTATCGCCTGCAATATTTACGTTCTGAACCCATTATTGTGAAATGTTATTATAAATCTGACATACTTGTATGTACATTTGTATGATAGAAAGTTCAGTTTATATATATATATATATATATATATATATATATATATATATATATATATATATATATATATATATATATATATATATATATATATATATATCTTCTTCTTCAGCGTTCCGAGCCATTGAGGTTCTTTGCTGCAAATACAATCCGTCTCCATTCGTCTCTCTGGTGGACCTTCTCTTGCCAGTCGTTGATTCCAAGTGCTTGTAGGTCTGTACATGTATTATCTCTCCACCGCCTTCTTGGTCTACCTCGGGGTCTACGATCATTTATTTCCTGAGTGTAAGCGAGTTTTGTTTCCCTATTATCTTCCATTCTTTCTATATGCCCCAGCCATTGTAGTCTATTAGCCTTCATGATACCAGTGATTAGCGGGGACTTAAACAGATCATAAATGTCTTTGTTACTTCTTCTTTTCCACTCTCCACTTTGTGTATCCCTAATGGGTCCAAAGATGCGTCTTAAAATTTTGTTCTCAAAGGTTTTTAACAAGGCTTCGTCTCCTTTCGTTGTACTCCAGGTTTCAGAGCCATACAGCACAACTGGTCTGATCAGTGTTTTGTATATTGTGATTTTGGTGTTACGAGATAGCGCCTTTGATTTTAGTAGATGTTGTAGTGCATAGTATATCTTATTTCCAGAGTTGATTCTAGTTTGTATTTCTTCCCTTATGATGTTGGAGCAGTTGAAGATCGTACCCAGGTATTTGTATGTTTCCGTTCTTTTAATGGTCATATTATCTATTTGTATGTGGCCAGAGTTTCTAGCCATTCCGTCTCTTGAAATTACCATATATTCTGTCTTATCTTGGTTGATAACCAGCCCCATCTGTTGGGCTTTTTCCTTTAAGTGAGTCAATATTTCCAATGTCTTTTGTTCACTTTGCCCTATAATATCTATATCATCTGCATAACCAAGCAGCTTGGATGTTCCTCCAATATCACATTCCTCCTTTACCTTCCTTACAACTTTCTCTAGAGCCAGATTGAAGAGTAGCGGCGATAGTGCATCACCCTGTTTCAAGCCAGATGTTATTTGGAAGGGGTCTGATTTCCTGCCTTTATATGTTACTATATTATAAGTATCTTCCATGCATAGTCTGGTCATGTTGATTAACTTCCTTGGTATTCCAAATTCCTGCATAGCATTCCATAGACTATTCCTATGGACACTATCATAAGCCTTTTTAAAATCCACAAAAATGTTATGGAGATCTCTTTTATATTCCCAATGTTTCTCGGCTATTTGTCGTAAGATAAATATCTGATCTATTGTTGATCTGTTTTGTCTAAAACCCGCCTGGTAGTCACCTAATATGTCTTCTGAATATGGTTTTAGTCTATTTAGTAATACTGCGGATAGTATCTTATAGCTTGTGGACAGTAGTGATATTCCTCTATAATTTCCACATTGGAACTTGTCTCCTTTCTTAAAGATAGGTATCAATAATGACTCTTTCCAGTCATGGGGTAATTCTTCTGTCCTCCAGATTTTTATTATTAGTTCGTATAGCTTTAGATGTAATGCATGGCCACCTGCCTTTATAAATTCAGCAGCAATTCCATGAGTGCCAGTTGCCTTATTGTTTTTAAGTCGTGTGATTACATATAGGATTTCTTCAAATGTAGGTTCTTCAATTTGTGGTTCGCATGTTAGAACCTCTTCCTGTGAGAAAATGTTACTTGGAGCTTCACAATTTAGTAATTCAATAAAATATTCTTTCCATGTGTTGCACATTTCCTCATTGGTATTTATCATATTCCCATTTTTGTCTTTTAAACCATATGTGTTTTGTTGGTGCCCTCGTTTCATTGACTTCAGTTCTTTAAAAAATTTACTGGATTCATTTTTCTGGTGATTAGTTTCCATATCTTTGATTATATTACTCATATATTCTCGCTTCTGCTGTCTGACTATTTTTGTAGCCTCTTTACATTCATTTCTATAATGCTCTTCCTTTTGGATGTTATTGATGTCATTTAACCATACATGTCTGGCATATATATATATATTGGTAGCACCTTTGGTAGGGATGACTCTCATGTCCTTTTCAGGACCCATCCCCCACTGGTCCAAGCCTGACACCCAACTCGCGCCTGTGGCTCCTATTAGCTGTCAGCATGCGACAGCGGCAACCCCCCGGGCAACAGCTGTGAGAGGCTGGCTAAACCAGGCGTGGGTAGCCGATTTGGTGTCAAACCAAGCGGTAAACAAGGGTATGCCTACCCAGCATGTGAAGACAGGATTCGGCCGACTGCGCGGAAGAAATCATTCCTGATTCAGCGGGCAAGACGGCGTTTACCTGCAAAGCGTTGTGGAACGTAATGAGCACGGCAAGGCACTTAGAGCGCCCTGGTCATCCACTGGACCTGTATTCGTCTCCAGTCGTTTCGACTTGTCTTGCCACTGGACTAAGATGGACTCAGGCGAGAGAGTGAGGTCGACGAATTGCGCAACTCTTCCTCACTTCAATCCAAGTCATCGCGCAAGTCATTCTTCATTCTTATGTGTGTTTTTTGTAACTACATTCGGTAGCTTTATTTTTGTTCCAACATCGTTGTTTGTTTGTTTGTTGATAGAGATATCTATGGTTTTATTTGTCCCCTCAGAGTTTTAAAGCATAAACTGTTGTTTGGGGTGATAGTGTCTTTGTGCATTTGGCTACAGCAATAGACGATTTCACAGCATCAAGCATAAACAGAACAATCCTTTTGTTGTATGAATCCACATTAATTTGCATCAAAGTCTTGAAACGAGCGCAATGATAGGTTTTGCCTTTATTGATGTCGTTTTAACTGCAGATTATTACCTTATATCGACACCCACTCTTGTCCAACGGTCAAAGGATAGTACCGGCATAAGTCTTCGACAGCCGTGAGAACTTTGGAGTTAGCATTGTGGGTGGTCAGAAGGAACGGTAGGGCAGGGCGTAACTAGAACTAGATCAGTAATTGTTGATCCACTCACTCAATTAGTTTGCATGAGATCTACATTCTTACCGCCAATATCCAATAACATTTGTTTTAAAGGTATGTAAGAACACGAATAACTGAAAAATATAATCAAAAATGCATTTTTTTTAAAAACGAAATCGCGAATTGTATTTCAACTATCACAGGGTGCCATTGAAAATCGGTTCACATGCCACGCTTGACACACATGCCGTAGGTTGTCGACGCCTTGTCTATACAAATATGTGGCTAGAAACAATTATTCAATACGCACCATGGCGTCGGAAAGGGTCCTTTGCCTTCGTTTTACAAAAAAAGGCACGCGTATTTGACAACAGAAACAATAATTAAGCGGCTTTGAAGAATTCACAAGAAAAACTGAAGAAGGGAAATTAACACGACTTAAGGAGAAACAGATTACAGGTCAAGAGATGAGGCTGCCCTCTGCCGGGAGTTATATTAGAGTAATTTGAATTTCAGTGAAGGAGGCAGACATTGAGGAGTCGTTGCAGTGATTAATGGAAGTTGATTGTCTCCCATCTTTGAGTTGTGAAGGTATGTAATGTGAGAACTGCTTCAGGAGATATGACGGATTAAAATAATACATACCATTATCATCTGAGTTATTTTCATTCTTGTTCTTGTTCTCCACCTTCTCCTGATTTTCATCAAACTCCCTCCCTCGTCACCTCCTTCTCTCGCCTTGTTCTTTTCTGGTAGAACTTTAACTGATTCAGTGCCGAACGATCATATATCGGCAAATTTGACCTCCATGTGGACATAGGGACTATATATTGCCATACTACAGTATTGGTGTCCCCCCCCCCCCCTCTTTCTCCGTGGTATCTTCCACAGTTTCAATGCTCAGTGAAAGGAAATTTACTTTATAATAAGTCAAACCTCGGTTTTCGTTGCCTTCGGTTTTCGTCGATTTTTTTTCGCGGAAAATTTGTCTCCGGTTTCGTCGGTTGCCTCGGTTTTCGTCGACTTGCCTACGGAACCTCGCTGCTAAATTTGCTAAAACAAAGGTACCCACGCGTTCTTCTGGTCAGTTTAGCGTTGTTTCTCGATGTGTGAGCATCACTTGCTAATAAGTTAACCCTTTCCCGTTAACTCCATCATGGGACCAAATAAAGTTTCCAGAGCCAGCAGCCCTTCGAAGAAGACGGTCAGGAACACGATCGAGATCAAGTTGACGAAGTAAAACATTGAAAAATACGAGAGCGGCATTAAGGGAAGTCACCATCCACGATAAATTCCACTGTGGCGAAAAAGGAAGCAATAAAGAAGGCTAATGTAACGAAAGGCGTGAATGTGCCAACGAAACAGAGATCGCAAACAATTGAAGATGTCGAACAGTTATTATTAAATTTGTATAAATCAAAAACAGTTTGATGGCGATTCTGCTTCGGAGGCAATCATGTGCTAAAAGGTCAGACTGTTTGTTGTATGCCGAGCTCATTAAAAAAATGACGGGCGAATGCTAGTGTACTTTGTGATTGAAAGGCCAGCAGATTATGGTTTGAAAAATTCAAGAGGTGTCCTGGCATACATTGTGTTACTAGGCACTGCGAAGATACGAGTTAGGACAAGTCTGGGGCCGAAAAATATTATTAAACACTATATTTAATTCTCTATAAAATGTGCTTTTGGTATGTATTTTGGAGCGTCTAAAACGAAATAGTTGGATTTACATTGACTCATATGAAAATAATTGCCTCGGTTTTCGTCGGTTTCGGGTTTCGCCGATTGTTTTAGGACGGATTATCGATGAAAACCGAGGTTTAACTGTACTTGTTCATTTGATTGTGTACCATGTGTGGTGTTAACCTACTTTTTATTTGGCCCTGAATCAGTAAACACTTTCTACGATATTCGAATTTATAATGTCTCTATTCTTTCCGTGGTTCTCCTTTACGTTCCTACCCAATATCTTTATTGGTTCAACATGTTATATTACAATATCTGACTCGACGTTGAGAAATACAGGAACAAAAAGAAAGAATGCGAACTTGGGAAAAAATATAAAACCGCAACTGTCAGGAGTCGAGTTGAGTTAAGAACCGACATCACTGCACTCAGGACATTCCCATACGTGCTCCGTCCCCTCGTTCAACAGCCAGCGAAGAGTCATACTACTAATCGTTCCACCGCTATCTGATTAAAAGTTCTCCTGGTCTTCCCTCTCAGTTTTGAGATTCTTCCAGAACCCCTGCCGACCCCCCGCATTCCCATTCTTTCCACATATGGGTTCTCAATCTGTTCCTCCGCCTTTTCCACCTGGTTCCACAAGCGCATTACCACCTCCCCCTTGTCCATAGGCAAACTACCACCAAAAGGTGCATTCCCTGCTAGCCTGTCAGCTTGTTCACCCCCCCGTACCCCCACATGGCCAGGGCAAAATAACCATGCAATTCTCACAATCTGTGACCTCTGAAGCGACGAGAGCCATTCCACTGAAGCTACGAGAGCCATTCCACTGAAGCTACGAGAGCCATTCCACACGAAACATTCCTTTCTCCACCTTACTAAGCATACTCTTTGAATCCGTAATGAATAAAACGTGTGTTGCAGTAATCTCCTCTAGCCACCGGAATGCCGCTGTTACTGTCTCCACCTCCATTCTCATGCTGGAGGTCGTAGTCTCATATGCTAGACTCTCCTTTTTCAAGACTCGTCCATTAGCCTTTGCAATAAAGCCCCAGCCACTACGTCTGTTTCTCACCACTGACCCATCGGTGTAGATGACTATGTCACCTTGATGTGTGTTGCTCTGGATCAGCTGTTGCACTTCAAACTCAGTGCGACCCGCTGCCCATTCTCTGCACTCACGGCCCAGTGTTATTATGACATTGTGCCAGTCCGTGGTGTCTTCCGGAACTTCAACCCATTCTCTTTCACTATTGATGGTCTCTAGATCACACACCTGACGTATAGAAAGTTCTGTCTGTGCCATCCAGGACCTGCCTCGTCTTAGTCTATGACCCTTAACCATATCCATTGCAACATGCAGCGGGTGATCCCTGTCTGCGGCCACTCTCAAGTACCATTTGGCCTGAAGGACCCTATGCCTGTCCGTCATTGTTGGTAGTGCCAGGATATGCCTCATGCATATAATTGGTGTGTCCTTTGTGCACCCCAGGATTAACCGCATGGCAGCATTCTGTATGGGCTCCAACCTTTCAAGCTGGCTCTTTGATACTGTCAGCAGCCCCAAACCATACTCAATGACAGAAATAATTAACTGCTGAAAGAGCCTGTACAGCATCCTCTAATCTACCCCGGTTGCTGCCATAGCCCTCAATGCATTAAGTCCCCTACCAGCCTTCACCACCAAATCCTCCACATGATCCTTAAAGACAAACACCTTACAAAGGGGATACCCAAGTACTTCAATTTACTCTCTCGACTAAGAGGACATCCATTCAACATAATACCTGGGGCATCTGCTTTGACGATCCGGTTATCCAGGGAGTACCACACAACCGATGCCTTGTCTGGGTGTATAAGGCCCCTGCGTCCCTGCACCACTCCGCTACCCTGTTTAATGCCACCTGTAAGTCTTTCGCCAGACTGGCCCTGTCTCTGCCCTGTCTATACACCAGCACATCATCTGCAAATGCCTACACTGTCACAACTCACTTACACTGTGATGAATGAGTTTATAAAGATTAACTCACACGTACAACTTCTAACACCCAAGCCTTCAAGTATAAAAGAATAACGACACTTTCCAATACAATATATCTCTTCTGATAATTCGCATTACACATTTACACAGTTTCAAATGATCACACAGTCGCATTATCATTCACTACTAAAATAAGTTAGTTGTATATCCTTTACAGGACGTTGCAGTCAACACCAGCATAGTTTGCTGTTGTGATCTCTTGGCAAGTTTACGTTCAGTAGTTTGCCATTGCTTTCTCAACGACCGCCACCCATACCAATTCATAAATAACCAATGCAACGCTGTCTGCTGCCAAATATCGCACAGCTGTGTTTCTAACGCGGGTATGCGTGATCACGAATCGCGTCCGAAATCTCTTCGCCACGGAGCCGGCATCATTCATTACTACACGACACTAATATAAAACTATAAAACCTCGGCAGCAATCTAAAAGTCTGCCATCGCCAGTTCACGTTCTGAGCTGTTCACGCCCAAGCACGGACTAAACTTGAGTGTCCAATCTCGAGAGACCTTTCTCTCTGGGGTTCACCCCGAAGCGTGCTTCTCTCTCCAGTCCATCCGCACGCCCAAACGTGCCAAAAGCTCACTTTTCGACTCTTGACAACAACTAAACAAAAGAAATGCATATGTAGTGATTATATCACAACTTTTCCTTGTTCGTCAAATTGGTAATGTTCAGTATCATTGATGCTAGCATGGCTGACTATATCGAGCTGCAGTGACATACTGGCCAGTTAGTTTGTTTACCAAACTAATGTTCTGGGTTCAGCTCTCAATATTAGCAGGATTTATTCCCTATCAGTTCATGACATTCTGGGTTATATCCATGAGAATGATGTTCAGAGTCTTGTAATACAAGTGGTGGGATATGATCCAGGATACTGTAATTCTATAAGAGCTGATACCACAGCATCGATACAATCCTGATGCCGACACAGATACGCGAGGCAGGTTATCTAGTCCGAATGCCAGACCATCGGCTTCCAAAAATAATCTTTTCTGGTGAGATACAGAAGGACAAACATTTCAAGGAGGACAGAAAAATGCTACAAGGACACGTTTAAGACATCACTTATGGCTTTGGACATAAACCTTGACACACAGGGGACTATCAAACTGACCGGATCACTTGGCGTGCATCCATCCGGGCAGGTGTGGTAACTTGTGAGGCATCCAGAAATTCGGTGGTTGAACAGCGGAGACAAGCTAAAATAGGACCATCATCTGCGAAGAATATTCCATGCCCTCGCCGTTAAAGATATTTTTGGGCCCGCATCGGACTTATAAGTCATCTCTGGCTCGCAAACTAGCAAACATCACTTCATGATGAATGGAAGATGGAGTGGTCATGATCACTTGTCAAGGACGAAGAAGAAGAAGAAGAAGAAGAAGAAGAAGAAGACGAGGAAGGAGGGAGAGGAAGAAGAAGAAGAAGAAGAAGAAGAAGAAGAAGAAGAAGAAGCACGAAGAAGCAAGAAGAAGCAAGAAGAAGCAAGAAGAAGCAAGAAAGAAGTATTTGATCCCACTTGTGAAAGAACAGGAAACCTTTAAATGACGGATGCAAACACAGCTATTCAGACCAGGAAAAGGAAACGGAATAATTCTGAATTAATCAGCTTTACAACTGTATGCTGACTCACTCGCTTCGCTTGCAAGAGAGCAAAAGAGTCTATCAGCTTCGAGGGTCACTGACCTTTGTATAATTTCGTAATGTGTGGTTCTATAAATATAGCTCTATTGCTTTGCATGTCTAACTGGTCTGGGCGTGATTCGAAGTACGCTGGTCCCTTCATTGTTTGTTAACTGCAATGTTGAGGCATGCGCCTGTAAAATATTCGGATATTTAACGCCAATTTGTATTCTGTGGTAGCTCCTTCTGTCTTATTGTAGTCGCGCTGGTGCTGCAAGTGCTAATCAGTGACTAGGTATTTATTTTTCGATCAAAAATATCGCATATTCTTTGCGATCACCCTAGGTCGAATGTCTAGGCAATCTTATGGTCAGTAGTTTGCCACTGCTTTCTGAACAAGAAGTCAACGGTTAAGCCCCAGCTGACCGGTTTGTGGAGTCAACCCACTACCCTGCTGTCAGCGCATAGGATGTTTAAACACTAGCGCTATAATCCTCTCGGCCACGCTGTTCGTTCACTGAATGTGAATAACTTGGTGGTGTAGTAATTAGGGCAATTAGTTATCACCGCAACGTCCGGGTTCAAAAGTCAGAAGTGCCAGGAATATTTGTCAGACCTGAACTCTTTTCAGTCTGAACCGTTGCTTGGAGACTGTCTCCCCATCACGGCCTGGGATCAACGCAATATTTTAAATATGAATACCAAACACTATTTGAAATAATTTTATGAAATGTACACTTATAGACGGAAGGTGCACAACAGAGATTAAGAGCAGATTAGGGCAAGGAAAAGCTGCATTTCAGAAAATGAAGAGTATCTTATGCAATAAGTCACTATCATTGAATGTAAGAAAGAGAGTGCTGAAGTGCTATTGCTGTATGACAATGAATCTTGGAATGTAAGTGAACACATTAGGAAGAACTTGGAAGCAACAGAGATGTGGTTCCTGAGACGAATGTTGCGAATTCCTTGGACTGCCAGAGTAACTACCTACGAATGCCTGAAAGAGGCTAATGAACCTAGAACACTATATATATAAAACAAGAAGAAAGAGACAAACAGCTTTCTCTGGTCACGTGCTTAGAAAAGAGGCATTGGAGAACATCGTGACGACTGGAAAGCTCGAGGGGAAGAGGGGGAGAGGCAGTCCAAGAGAAATTATGCTGGATGGATTGAGACGGTGGCATGGAGGACTATCACCAGCAGAGTTAATCCAGAACACCAAAGACCGAGATCTGTAGAGACATGAACGCCTACACCAGCTGGCATGTCACTCGATGATGATGATGATAATGGCATAAGTAGAAAAACATTGAAGAGGATGACTAGCATCATTTACATAAAATCCTTACCCAGGCAGATTTCTAAAATTGACCCGACCTACAGTGACTGCTAGGACATGCTCTGGCAAGTAAAAGCAGCCTGCGGTATTTTGACCCCATTACCCAAACCGGTGCCGATTAGTCTATACAAATATACACCATATACCCACTAGACGTTTGCCTGCAGGCCCGGTGGTCAAGGGGTCGTATTCACATAGAGGTGGATTAAAACAATTGACTTGTGCACCCAGGTCAACTCAATATAAAATGGGTACAAGAATATGTTTTGGGCAGTGATGATGGCTAATTTAAAAGTGACTACATTTTCCGTATAAAATGTTCCTTTCTTTTACTTCTGACCAAACACCCAGTATGTCACAAGACGTGTTATATGGTTCTTGACTTGACTTATCGTGCATCTGTTTATCAAGTCAATTCTAACTATAAGAACTATAACAAGAAAATAAGCAATGACCAGACAGCGATAATGGTCATTGGCATGTAGTCAGAAATCCTGTCAATAAAATAGAGAGGTCGAAAATAAAACTAACCAGCGAATTTAAATATCTAGGGTCAATTTTCACTTCAGTTGGGAGAATAGATAGAGAAATCAACACACGTTGTGCTAGGGCAAATCGGTTACTAGGACAACTATCGCCACTTCTGTCGCATAGAAAGATATCTATTAGTACTAACGCAAATTCATAAGAATTATATTTTTGCCGACATTATGCTACCAATGTCAAACATAGACTCTTACTACAACTAATGAGAGCAAAATCATAATAGAGATGAGATGCCTTAGAAGATCGGTGGGAGTAACCGTGAGAGATATAGTTAGGAATGTGGAAATTAGAAGACGACTACATCTGAAACCATATAGGAGTAGACGGAAAGGACACCTGACTTATTAGTAACTCATACTGGGAACAAGAAGCGTCAATTAGATGCGGAAATATTTTTTTTTTTCACCGGCCATAGAGATAAAAAGAGGAATACTGTAGGGATGCGTGTTGTCCCCAAGCCTCTTCAGCCTGTACACAGAAAGAATTTTTAAACAAGTCGAACTGCCTGAACTTAACATCAATGGAAGAATCATAAACCATCTTAGATATTCTGACGATACCGCGTTACTAGCAGAACGAAAGCAAGTTACAAAACCTAGTGGAGCAAGTAAACTGGCATAGTGCAGAATGTGGCTTAGATATTAACACCAAAAACACAAAAACTATGATAATCAGCAGTGGAAAGGAAAGGTCACCAATGAACATCACTGTAAATAGGAGATACTAGAACAAGTAACAAGTTTCTCCTATCTTGGACATGTAATAACAGATGATAGTACAAGTGAAGTAGAAATCAAAAAGAAAATAGGAATGGCCAAAAATTCTTTCAACAGCATGAAATCAGTATTAACATCTAGAAAAACTGTCAAACTGTCAGAAATATTAACAATCATTAAAAATGAGAATCGTCATGTGCTACGTATATCCATCACTACGATATGACGTGGAAACCTGGACATTGAACAAGCAACTAGAAAGTCAAATAGAGGTCTTGATGTGGATATAGAGAAGAATATATCGTATTTCCTGGAAACAAAAACAATCAAATACAGAGGTTCTAAAACAACTGGGGCTGAAAAGAGAATTGATGAAAAAAAAAGAGGCAAGTGATATATTTCGGCCACGTTAAAAGACATAACTCTCTTTTAAAAACCACGCTGGAGGGCAAGATTGAGGATAAGAGAGGAAAAGGCAGACAACGATACAGGTGGGAAGATAATATCAAGAGATGGACGAACATCACAATCTGACAGAATGTTCAATCAAGGCGAGATAAGACGGTGTTGAAGATCCATTGCAGCTAACCTTCATTGTGGAGACGACACCTGATTAATTGAGATCTGAAACCAGTCATGCACGTCATTAAAGAACAACAGATTACATGATTTGGCCATCTCGTGACAATGTCCTGGTACAGTCTGCCACACACAAAAAAAAAACCGCATTGAAGAAATATAATGGATACAGGACAAAGGAAGGCCACGAAAAAGATAGAGTGATGTTATCAGGAACAAACTTAGAGAAGTGAATACCAACTTACAAAAATAGTTGCATATTCCTCTTTAGGACGTCGCAGTCAACCCCAGCATGTTGTTTTGGCTGTTAGTGATTTCATTGATAAGTATACGTCCAGAAGTTTGCCATTGCTAACGGAACGACCATCACTCATACCGTTGAATGAAAACCAGCACAATGCTGTCTGTTTCCAAATCTCCCCCAACTATAGAGTGATGTTATCAGGAACAAACTTAGAGAAGTGAATACCAACTTACAAAAATAGTTGCATATTCCTCTACAGGACGTCGCAGTCAACCCCAGCATGTTGTTTTGGCTGTTTGTGATTTCATTGATAAGTATACGTCCAGAAGTTTGCCATTGCTAACGAAACGACCATCACTCATACCGTTGAATGAAAACCAGCACAATGCTGTCTGTTTCCAAATCTCCCCCAACTATGTTCCGAACGCGGTATGCGGGATTACGAATTGCATTCGTAAGCCCTACACCACAGCTCCGGTGAAATAAGCCTTAGATCACAGCTCCGGCGAATTAAGCCCTACACCACAGCGCCGGCGAAATTACAACGAGCGTGAGAAAGAGCGCATAAAAGATCTTTACATCACCCCTCATCACTGAGGTAAATGGCGGAAGAGAAGAAGAGGTACAACAACAACAACTGCTTATACACGATCTTCTAACAGATATCACCAGGAAAATAACAATGGAAAACACTTATCTTGATCAGGATTATAGACTGGGAAATATTATAAGGACAGAATTTTCTTCTGGTGAAATGTGCGCACGTGATTAGTGCCTGTAATTTTAAGCCGTTACCTTAATGGTATGAACTTGCCTAATGTGGGGTGTCTGTTGTTCATGTGTCGACCTGCGCTTGTTTCTGCTGTAAGGTGCTATCGTCATTTGGAGGTGATAGGTTCGAATCCCGGTGTGAAACTATAGCTTTCAATTTTCCTGTTGTCTAATGTGTCCTCCAGTCTCTACCTACTTATTTCTTCTACTTGTGTGAATGCCAAACCATACACATGTGGTTAATTATGAACCGTACTTCACCGTACTTCTTATTGACAGTGGTGATTGTCCAATCACACACACACACACACACACACGCACGCACGCGCGCACACACACACACACATTTTAACCTATCCCAGTCTCGCTTATTTGCATCACTTTCAACACTATCTCAGTACAGATTACCTTTCGAATTCATAATAATAATAATAAAAATAAAAATAACAATAATAATAATAATAATAATAATAATAATAATAATAATAATAATAATAATAATAATATTAAAACCCTAGTATAACAGCATGCCCCCTTTTGGAAGAATAGTGTGTTCCCCATAGCTAATAACAATTCCACATCAATAATTAATATTAGTGAGCCATGTGGTATAATTGATATTTGCATATTTCCCATGCCTTTATAGTAGATATCTTTTATATTATTGTTGTTGTTGTTGTTCTCAGTTAGCCTCAAGTGATATATGGATGAAATAAAGTATGAAGAGAGTGATAGAAGGACAGAATGTTATCCGAGCCTGCGTGTCCAATTCTTAACCCTTTGACGATAAAGTTAGTTCGTTCTTTCGTTCGTTCGTTCGTTTGTCTAATCCACACTTTTAAATTATAACCAGAGTCAATTTATTCAGGGAGACGCCCTGGCGCAATGGCTAGCACGGCAGGTTGGTCACTGGTCCCTATCCCCATCCACCCGGATTTGTAAATTTCACCTAACTCTCGGGTGTATCCAGCCTAACATGAGAACTCTCGGGTGGATCCAGCCTAACATGAGAACTCTTGGGTGGATCCAGCCTAACACGAGAACTCTCGGGTGGATCCAGCCTAATATGAGAACTCTCGGGTGGATCCAGCCTAACATGAAAACTCTCGGGTGGATCCAGCCTAACACGAGAACTCTCGGGTGGATCCAGCCTAATATGAGAACTCTCGGGTGGATCCAGCCTAACACGAGAACTCTCGGGTGGATCCAGCCTAACACGAGAACTCTCGGGTGGATCCAGCCTAATATGAGAACTCTCGGGTGGATCCAGCCTAACATGAAAACTCTCGGGTGGATCCAGCCTAACACGAGAACTCTCGGGTGGATCCAGCCTAACATGAGAACTCTCGGGTGGATCCAGCCTAACATGAGAACTCTCGGGTGGATCCAGCCTAACACGAGAACTCTCGGGTGGATCCAGCCTAACATGAGAACTCTCGGGTGGATCCAGCTTAACATGAGAACCAAAACATGCACTGGGAAGTGAAGGAAGCTGGAGGAATATTGATAGTACCATCCACCAAGTTCCGATTCATTCATTCATTCATTCATTCATTCATTCATTCATTCATTCATTCATTCATTCATTCATTCATTCATTCATTCATTCATTCATTCATTCATTCAGTAGCATGCCTCATGCAGAATCCTGCTCCCATAACAACCGTCCGGAAAACTTCTTGTTCAGAAGCAAGATATCCAGCCCCCGATACACCCATCTAGAGATCATCTGGCACATCCTGCACCCATCTTCTCTTTGGCCTTCCTCTTTCTCTCTTCCTGGGCATATTTTTCTTGTCTTTCTTTTTCTTTTTTATTCCGCATATCCTATTACAGGACATCGCTGTCAACACCAGCATTTCACCGCTGTTGTTGATTTCTTGGCAAGATTACGCTCAGTAGTTCGCCATTGCTTTCTGGGCGACCGGCTCACATACCCACGCAAGTAACCAACGCTACGCGATCCGCTACCGAATATCACGCAGCTGCGTTACCCTACGTGGATATACGGGATTACGGAGAAAGTCGTTAACGCCTAGACCAGGGAGACCAGCTCCCAGGCATATACCCCTCCATTATTGTTCTCTCCAAACTTTCATGACCTTTCAAGTAACCAAAATATTTCAATTTTCTTTGTTTTATCATCTTTAGTAGCCAACCTGTTTCAATATTGGTCTCTGAACTATGGGATCCGCAACAGGCATGGGGAAGCTGCGCTAGTGTAGTCTCTAGACCAGAGGTTCCCAAACTACGGCCCACTTGCCACTCGTGGCCCGTCAGCTGTCAGAAAGTAGCACGCGAGGCCTTGAGCAGTCAGTTTCCGCAATAACCGTTCCAGACTCACCGATAGTAACATAGCTGCGACAGATTTGTGCCCAGACATTGATAAACTGGCATCTGAACTTAAGTAACTGTTTATGAAGAACAATTACAATTGTAAATTAATTATATTAACAGCGATTTTCAAAACTGATGTAAAGTTTAAGTTAAGAAAGGTAAGAATGATATTGCACTATTTTTATAGTTTTATAACGTTGTGGCCCGCTTAACTACCGAAAATAGTAGATATGGCCCTCTGCTTGAAAAGCTTGGGAACTACTGCTCTAGACGCTAGCCTGCCGCATCGGTGTTCTTGGGTACGATCCGCATCGGGCGGTGCCGAATTTGTAAAAATTGACCCGGGCTCTCAGGTGGACTAAGCCTAAAGTGGGTACCATCAAATGTCTGGAAGTCAAGGCGGCGGTGTGATACCGACCTCATCACACACTGAGTTCCGTCTGATCAATGAAAATATAGCTCCATAAGCTAGATGTAAAGAGTTTCAAGTACCTAGGAAGTATAATATCATCAAATGGCAAATCAGAAGACGAGATCGAAAATAGATGCAATAAGGCAAATCAACTCATTGGACAAATGGCACCAATACTAAAGAACAAACATGTATCAATAACTACTAAGAAAGCACTTTACAACACAATCTTCCTACCAACTCTATGTTACCAATGCCAAACCTGGACAATGACAGAAAAAGAGAAAAGAAAAATCACAACAACAGAAATGTGATTCCTGAGAAGAATACTCAATGTATCAAGAAGAGATAAGATCAGAAATGAAGAAATCAGGACTAAAGTGGGGGTTATAGCTGCACTAGATTTTATTAGAAAGCAGCAAGTCAAATGGTTTGGCCATGCAAGTAGGTTACCAGTTAACAGCATACCACAACAAGCAATGAAGTACAGACCAGAGGGAAACAGAGGAAGAGACCGACCACGTAAATGATGGACGCAGGGAATAACCGAGCCCATGGGAATATCGATACATGAAGCCCATAACCGGGCACTCTCCCGCTGTTTATACTTCACCTCGGCACCGCAAGGTACAAGAGGGACATGATGAGATGAGAAGCTAGATGTGCCTTAGGCGTGGGAAAAGGACCTTTACATTCATTTCATCTCACCTCATCTCATCATGTTCCTCTTGTACCTTGCGGTGTCGAGGTGAAGTATAAACATCGTGAGAGTGCCCGATTATGGGCTTCATATATCGATATTCCCATCGACTCTGCTATTCCCTCCGTCCAACGTTTACGTGGTCGGCCTCTTCCTCTGTGGACCTTTATATTAAAAAAAAAAACGTGCAAAACGGCTCAGTTTAAAGTTAGTTGCATATCCTTTATATGACGCAGCAGTCAATCCCAGCAATTTTGGCTGTTCGTGATTTCTTGGCAAATTTGCGTTCAGTAGTTTGCCATTGCTTTCTGAACGACTGGTACTCAAACCTTTGCATGGGAAACCAACTCCAGGCGATCTGCTTCCGCATCGCCGGCAGGTGTATTACAAACGCTGTATGCAGGGTTGCGAATTGCATTCCATTCGTAAGCCTTTAGCCACAGAGCCTCAAGGTATATAACATAGATTTTTTTTATTGTCTACGTTTAATACGGCACAAAAATGCACAAGACAATACAACATACCTCTCCTCGAACTCTTTTAGAGTTTCAAATTTGTAAGAGCTTTTTCACCCACTAATTTTAATTCATTGCCCTTTGTGTCATCCAGTTAACTAGATGCCATCTCCATAATGACGGTTTGCTGAATTTGATCTCCAACACTGTCTGTCTCGCGCCTTGATTGCAGATTCTGTTAGACTGTTGTGTGTCCATCTCTTTATGCTACTGTTTTATTTATTGCTGATGAATTCTACGTCACAACATCCGTGGTAATTTGCAATGAAATGATGAAAAGATGATTCCTCTCACTTGTTGCATTTTCTTTTATTCATTGCCAAGTTTAATGTGATATTACGACATATTTCCGGTCAACGGTTAACTCTTTATGACTCAATTAGGTCTGGTTGACCAGTTCCAGTAATGACCATTTATGTATGCGTCTTGAAACGCCATGTATTTATATGAATGGGCAATGTTTATAAGACTGTGTTCTCTCAGCTGTCAGCCTCTGTCCGCACTTGCCATATCTTGATGAAGGCTTCCCAAAGCAGGGATGGAGTATTAATTGAGCTTCGCAGACACTGTTATATATTATGCACATTTAGTGCTTTAATGTATATTATATGTTTTATTGTACAGTCCATGCTTTATTGTAGTCTATGGTTTACTGCACAATCTGTGCTTTATTGTACATTTTATGCTTTATTGTACTTTCTGTACTTTATTATACAGTCTATGCTTTATTGTACATTCTGTGCTTTATTGTACATTCTATGCTTTATTGTACATTCTATGCTTTATTGTACAGTCTATGCTTTATTGTACATTCTGTGCTTTATTGTACAGTCTATGCTTTATTGTACATTCTGTGCTTTATTGTACAATCTGTGCTTTATTGTACAATCTGTGCTTTATTGTACAGTCTATGCTTTATTGTACATTCTATGCTTTATTGTACAGTCTATGCTTTATTGTACATTCTATGCTTTATTGTACAGTCTATGCTTTATTGTACATTCTGTGCTTTATTGTACAGTCTATGCTTTATTGTACATTCTGTGCTTTATTGTACAATCTGTGCTTTATTGTACAATCTGTGCTTTATTGTACATTCTATGCTTTATTGTACATTCTATGCTTTATTGTACATTCTATGCTTTATTGTACAGTCTATGCTTTATTGTACATTCTGTGCTTTATTGTACAATCTGTGCTTTATTGTACAATCTGTGCTTTATTGTACATTCTATGCTTTATTGTACATTCTATGCTTTATTGTACATTCTATGCTTTATTGTACAGTCTATGCTTTATTGTACATTCTGTGCTTTATTGTACAGTCTATGCTTTATTGTACATTCTGTGCTTTATTGTACAATCTGTGCTTTATTGTACATTCTATGCTTTATTGTACATTGTATGCTTTATTGTACATTCTATGCTTTATTGTACATTCTATGCTTTATTGTACAGTCTATGCTTTATTGTACATTCTATGCTTTATTGTACATTCTGTGCTTTATTGTACAGTCTATGCTTAATTGTACAGTCTATGCTTTATTGTAGTCTATGCTTTATTGTACAGTCTATGCTTTATTGTACATTCTATGCTTTATTGTACAGTCTATGCTTTATTGTACAGTCTATGCTTTATTGTACAGTCTATGCTTTATTGTACATTCTATGCTTTATTGTACAGTCTATGCTTAATTGTACAGTCTATGCTTTATTGTACAGTCTATGCTTTATTGTACAGTCTATGCTTTATTGTACAGTCTATGCTTTATTGTACAGTCTATGCTTTATTGTACAGTCTATGCTTTATTGTACAGTCTATGCTTTATTGTACAGTCTATGCTTAATTGTACAGTCTATGCTTTATTGTAGTCTATGCTTTATTGTACAGTCTATGCTTTATTGTACAGTCTATGCTAAATTGTACAGTCTATGCTTTATTGTACAGTCTATGCTTTATTGTACAGTCTATGCTTTATTGTACAGTCTATGCTTTATTGTACATTCTATGCTTTATTGTAGTCTATGCTTTATTGTACAGTCTATGCTTTATTGTACATTCTATGCTTTATTGTACAGTCTATGCTTTATTGTACAGTCTATGCTTTATTGTACATTCTATGCTTTATTGTACAGTCTATGCTTTATTGTACAGTCTATACTTTATTGTAGTCTATGCTTTATTGTACAGTCTATGCTTTATTGTACAGTCTATGCTTTATTATACATTCTATGCTTTATTATACAGTCTATGCTTTATTGTACATTCTATGCTTTATTGTACATTCTATGCTTTATTGTACATTCTATGCTTTATTGTACATTCTATGCTTTATTGTAGTCTATGCTTTATTGTACAGTCTATGCTTTATTGTACATTCTATGCTTTATTGTACAGTCTATGCTTTATTGTACATTCTGTGCTTTATTGTACAGTCTATGCTTTATGTTTTATTCTATTGCTTTATTGTACAGTCTATGCTTTATTGTACAGTCTATGCTTTATTGTACAGTCTATGCTGTATTGTACAGTCTATGCTTTATTGTACATTCTATGCTTTATTGTAGTCTATGCTTTATTGTACAGTCTATGCTTTATTGTACAGTCTATGCTTTATTGTACATTCTATGCTTTATTGTACAGTCTATGCTTTATTGTACAGTCTATGCTTTATTGTAGTCTATGCTTTATTGTACATTCTATGCTTTATTGTAGTCTATGCTTTATTGTACATTCTATGCTTTATTGTAGTCTATGCTTTATTGTACATTCTATGCTTTATTGTAGTCTATGCTTTATTGTACATTCTATGCTTTATTGTACATTCTATGCTTTATTGTAGTCTATGCTTTATTGTACATTCTATGCTTTATTGTAGTCTATGCTTTATTGTACATTCTATGCTTTATTGTAGTCTATGCTTTATTGTACATTCTATGCTTTATTGTACATTCTATGCTTTATTGTAGTCTATGCTTTATTGTACATTCTATGCTTTATTGTAGTCTATGCTTTATTGTACAGTCTATGCTTTATTGTACATTCTATGCTTTATTGTACAGTCTATGCTTTATTGTACAGTCTATGCTTTATTGTACATTCTATGCTTTATTGTACAGTCTATGCTTTATTGTACATTCTGTGCTTTATTGTACATTCTATGCTTTATTGTACATTCTATGCTTTATTGTACAATCTATGCTTTATTGTACATTCTATGCTTTATTGTACAGTCTATGCTTTATTGTACAATCTGTACTTTATTGTACATTCTGTGCTTTATTGTACAGTCTGTGCTTTATTGTACATCCTGTGCTTTATTGTACAGTTTATGCTTTATGTAATATTCTGTGCTTTATTGTACAGTCTATGTTTTATTGTACATTCAATGTTTTATTGTACAGTCTATGCCTTATGCTATATTCTGTGCTTTATTGTACATTCAATGCTTTATTATACAGTTTATGCTTTATGTAATATTTTGTGCTTTATTGTACATTCTGTGCTTTATTGTACATTATGTACTTTAGTGAACAGTCTATGCTTTATTATACATTCTATTTTTTATGTAGTCTATATTATTATGTAATTATTACGCCTATTTTCGGTATCTGGCAGCTGCGATGGCGTTGTGGCTCTACGTTTGACGTCTGTCCGACTGTTATGAGTAGTGGCGGGACGCGGAGGTGTTTCCAAGGCACCAGGGCCAGGTTATATACTAGCCAAGACCTATTGACGCGTCCTCGTCGAGCGTCCTGGGCAACAGGTCCCTTCGGGGTCCTGGCTAAAGATTCCTCCGAAGTCGGAGAGTGTCTGCCTGTACGGCGAGGAACCACCAGTCTGCACACCAATAAGCCAGACATGGGACAACGGATACTCACGCAAACCGCATGTCCTGTATGACATCACACTGATGCTGGACACAGGATGCCTTCATCAGCCATACAAGACTTCGCGTTGGAGCTCAAGCCAACGAACACAAGCAAGCATGAGTAGTGGCTATACATTTGCACGCCTGTCCGACTGTCATGAATAGTGGCTATACGTTTGCCCGCCTGTCCGACTGTCATGAGTAGTGGCTATTCGTTTGCCTGCCTGTCCGACTGTCATGAGTAGTGGCTATACGTTTGCCCGCCTGTCCGACTGTCATGAGTAGTGGCTATACGTTTGCCCGCCTGTCCGACTGTCATGAGTTTGAATTCGCAACGTAGCGGAATTTTACAATTGACCAGGACTTCCGGTCAACCTCAGCCTAAAATGTCTTGCGAAGTGAAAGCGGCCGGCGTGACACCTTGACCCCTGGAGAGCCGATTGGTTTATACAAATATGAGTATTACATCATGTGCACAATAGTCCTTAAGGCGCACTAAATGGGATTGAACTTACTTGCGGCACTTATCGACTTCATAACAGAGTGAAAAGTGGTGAAGTGGTTCAGCCGTCACCCTCGAGCTCCGAAGGTTGTGGGTTCGATAGCGGGCTACGCCCTTTGGTTCACGAGTACAATTTTCATAGAGACCCCTGAGGGTCGTCGCTGGGGGTACGGAGTTCGTAGGACGCCCTGAAGCCAGACACCGAGTCATATAGGGGGAAACCCGGCGCAATGAAGTCTATCCTCTTGCCCTTCAAGCTATTTTAACAGAGTGGGGAAGTTGCCAATAATGTCGCCTGATCAAAATCCGTGGCCAGTGAAAACAGTTTTAGAAGCCTTGATCTAGACTGGCAAATGTCATCCTATAATAAAACTGATTCACTATCGAGTTTTGTATGCGTTGCGAGAAGATACGCGTAGAAATGATTCCTCTCATTGTCTGGCGTGATTGTGCTGCATGGTTGTGTGTGTGTGTGTGTGTGTGTGTGCGTGTGTGTGTGTGTGTATACATAAAGCACACTTACCCTCACACATGCACACACAACCCCTATGTGTTGGGGCAGCACAGTTACACTCACACATGCACACACATAACCCCTATGTGTTGGGGCAGCACAGTTACACACATGCACACACAACCCCCATGTGTTGGGGCAACACACTTACACTCACACATGCACACACATCCGCCATGTGTTGGGGCAGCACACTTACACACATGCACACACAACTCCTATGTGTTGTGGCAGCACACTTACACACATACACACACAACTCCTATGTGTTGTGGCAGCACACGTACACTCACACATGCACACACAACTCCTATGTGTTGTGGCAGCACACTTACACACATGCACACACAACTCCTATGTGTTGTGGCAGCACACTTACACACATGCACACACAACTCCTATGTGTTGTGGCAGCACACGTACACTCACACATGCACACACAACTCCTATGTGTTGTGGCAGCACACTTACACACATGCACACACAACTCCTATGTGTTGTGGCAGCACACGTACACTCACACATGCACACACAACTCCTATCTGTTGGGGCAGCACACTTACACACATGCACACACAACTCCTATGTGTTGTGGCAGTACTCTTACACTCACACATGCACACACAACCTCCATGTGTTGGGGCAGCACAGTTACACTCACACATGCACACACAACCTCCATGTGTTGGGGCAGCACAGTTACACTCACACATGCACACACAACCCCCATGTGTTGGGGCAGCACAGTTACACTCACACATGCACACACAACCTCCATGTGTTAGGGCAGCACTCTTACACTCACACATGCACACACAACTCCATGTGTTGGGGCAGCACAGTTACACTCACACATGCACACACACACAACCTCCATGTGTTGGGGTAGCACAGTTACACTCACAAATGCACACACAACCCCCATGTGTTGGGGTAGCACAGTTACACTCACACATGCACACACAACTCCCATGTGTTGGGGCAGCAATCTTACACTCACACATGCACATACAACCCCCATGTGTTGGGGCAGCACAGTTACACTCACACATGCACACACACACAACCCCCATGTGTTGGGGCAGCACAGTTACACTCACACATGCACACACAACCCCCATGTGTTGGGGTAATACAGTTACACTCACACATGCACACACAGCCCCCATGTGTTGGGGTAGCACAGTTACACTCACACATGCACACACAACCCCCATGTGTTGGGGTAGCACAGTTACACTCACACATGCACACACAACCCCCATGTGTTGGGGTAGCACAGTTACACTCACACATGCACACACACACAACCCCCATGTGTTGGGGTAGCACAGTTACACTCACACATGCATACACAACCCTCATGTGTTGGGGTAGCACAGTTACACTCACACATGCACACACACACAACCACATGTGTTGGGGTAGCACAGTTACACTCACACATGCACACACAACCCCCATGTGTTGGGGTAGCACAGTTACACTCACACATGCACACACAACCCCCATGTGTTGGGGTAGCACAGTTACACTCACACATGCACACACACACAACCCCCATGTGTTGGGGTAGCACAGTTACACTCACACATGCACACACAACCCTCATGTGTTGGGGTAGCACAGTTACACTCACACATGCACACACACACAACCCCCATGTGTTGGGGTAGCACAGTTACACTCACACATGCACACACACACAACCCCCATGTGTTGGGGTAGCACTGTTACACTCACACATGCACACACACACACACACAACCCCCATGTGTTGGGGTAGCACAGTTACACTCACACATGCACACACAACCCCCATGTGTTGGGGTAGCACAGTTACACTCACACATGCACACACACACGAGCCCCATGTGTTGGGGTAGCACAGTTACACTCACACATGCACACACACACACAACCCCCATGTGTTGGGGCAGCACAGTTACACTCACACATGCACACACAACCCCCATGTGTTGGGGTAGCACAGTTACACTCACACATGCACACACAACCCCCATGTGTTGGGGTAGCACAGTTACACTCACACATGCACACACAATCCCCATGTGTTGGGGTAGCACAGTTACACTCACACATGCACACACAACCCCCATGTGTTGGGGTGGCACAGTTACACTCACACATGCACACACACACAACCCCCATGTGTTGGGGTAGCACAGTTACACTCACACATGCACACACAACCGCCATGTGTTGGGGTAGTACAGTTACACTCACACATGCACACACAACCCCCATGTGTTGGGGTAGCACAGTTACACTCACACATGCACACACACACAACCCCCATGTGTTGGGGTAGCACAGTTACACTCACACACACACACAACCCCCATGTGTTGGGGTAGCACAGTTACACTCACACATGCACACACAACCCCCAAGTGTTGGGTCAGCACAGTTACACTCACACATGCACACACACACACAACCCCCATGTGTTGGGGCAGCACAGTTACACTCACACATGCACACACACAACCCCCATGTGTTGGGGTAGCACAGTTACACTCACACATGCACACACACAACCCCCATGTGTTGGGGCAGCACAGTTACACTCACACATGCACACACACATAACCCCCATGTGTTGGGGTAGCACAGTTACAATCACACATGCACACACACACAACCCCCATGTGTTGGGGTAGCACAGTTACACTCACACATGCACACACACACAACCCCCATGTCTTGGGGTAGCACTGTTACAATCACACATGCACACACACAACCCCCATGTGTTGGGGCAGCACAGTTACACTCACACATGCACACACACAACCCGAATGTGTTGGGGTAGCACTGTTACACTCTCACACACACACACACACACACACACACACACACACACACACAACCCCCATGTCTTGGGGCAGCACAGTTACACTCACACATGCACACACACAACCCCCATGTGTTGGGGCAGTACACTTACACTCACACATGCACACACACACAACTCCCATGTGTTATGCAGCACTCTTACATTCACACATGCACACACACAACCCCCATGTGTTGGGGCAGCACTCTTACACTCACAGATGCACACACAACATAAATGTATCGGAGCAGCAGACTTACACTCAATCAGTATCAGCATTACTGCATTCATATTTACAAGACAAGTATTTAGTCTTCAGACAATTGTTACATCTTCGAGAAAGTCTTCTACCACTTGCTCATAGACACTTTGTTGTGGAATTTATGGGATGCTGTCATTGGTATTTCTTCCAATTTAATGTGTTATAATATATTTGGCAGTTGATAATAGGATATCTCTAGCATCCATTGTTTTTGACAGCTATATTTTTCTTGCCATCTGCAAAGAAGCTCGTCTACCATTACTTTCCTTCTTGGCACTGACAGTAGCCATTGTTTCTTTAGAGAGTTCCTCTGTATAACATCATGTAATTCAGACCATAACCAACAACTATCTGTCGGCCGCTCTCAATCGCAGTCTGCCATCTGGGGAGGCGGAGAGAAGAGGAAGACCAGTCTAGATGGATACCAAATGTGATAGATAATCTACACTTGCTAGCAACAAAAGCAGGGCATCTGGGTAATGATGTTTCGAAAGACTCTTATGAAGAAGTAAAGGGGGGGGGGGGGGGTTGCCACCGGATGATGATGTGGTAGTTTTCCCTTGTCTCCATACTAACATAATAAATATTATATTATGGGTAATTTATCGGAATTTTGTCACAGCAACGGCAATTTACGGCATACTATTCTGTCATATCCAAATACTTATGGATCTTGAAAGCGCACAATGTGCACGAAAGAACTCCTATTTATTATCACTATTCAAGAAACTTGGCATCTGACTAATCATCCGTCGATCATAATCATCATCATCATCATCATCATCATCATCATCATCATCATCATCATCATCATCATCATCATCATCATCATTATCATCATCATCATCATCATCATCATTATCATCATCATCATCATTATCATCGAGTGCCCTGCCAGCTGGCGTAGGCGTTCATGTCTCTCCATACTTATCCCGGTCCTTGGTCTTCCGGATCAACTTTGCTGATGATTTTCCCCCATGCCACCGTCTCAATCCATGTAGCCTCTCTTCCCCTCGACCTTTCCAGTCGTCACGATGTTCTCAAATGCCTCTCTTCTCGTCACATGACCAAAGAAAGCTATTTGTCACTTTCTAATTGCTGTATATCATGTTCTAGTTTCACCAGACTCTTTCAGGCAATCGTCGTTAGTTAGTAGATCAATGAAGAGTATAAATTCTAAGGTTTTCTAACGAAACAGTGGTTTGATTCATTAGTGGATCAGGGGAGAATAAGAAATAAGAGGTTTAACAAGAATTAGGCATCCGACTCACAATCAGTCAATCTGAGGGAGAGTATAAATTAAAGGTTTCCAAGAAAACAGTAATTTGACTTACCATAAGTGGATCAATGGAGAGTATACATTGAAAGGTTTCCAAGAAAACAGTAATTTGACTTACCATAAGTATATCAATGGAGAGTATACATTGACAAGTTTCCAAGAAAACAGTAATTCAACATACCAAGAGTGGATCAATGGAGAGTATACATTGAAAGGTTTCCAATAAAACAGTAATTTGACTTACCATAAGTGGATCAATGGAGAGTATACATTGAAAGGTTTCCAAGAAAACAGTAATTTGACTTACCATAAGTAGATCAATGGAGAGTATACATTGAAAGGTTTCCAAGAAAACAGTAATTCGACTTACCATGAGTGGATCAGTGGAGAGTATACATTGAGAGGTTTCCAAGAAAACAGGCACCCGACTTATCATGAGTGGAGAAGGGAAGTGTGTTAATTCAGGGGTGTCCTTATACTGTAAATTTACACACATAATAACCAAGGTTTGATTGTATTTACATATTTTGATTTAATTTACTTTTCTTTATTTTCTTACAGAGAGATACGCCATGATGAGGCCAATGTAAGCTTGCAGGGCCGAGCCATGGGATAGCAACATATCAGAACAGACACTGGAGGAATCATCGTTCTAGGGAACTCATCCTTTGTGTCAATGCAAATGCTTAAATTTCTGAGGACATGAACTTCAATACTGCTAGTGGTGAAAGAGATCTGTGATGCTCCCAGCAATGATCTGGACATGCTAGTAAAGTTAATGAAATAAATGTGTTAAACATAATACACAACAGTTAAAATACAAACAATTAGACTTCAAATGGTAAATGGACATTAGCACAACAGGCAAAATTATCACGGTGTTCTAAGACCCACAAGCTTAAATATAGTAAAATGAAGTGGGAACGTCCATTCTGGTATTATCTGTTCAAAATGAACGAATTAAAAGCGTTTTCTAAAAGCATGTTGCTAATGTTAATGATATGCCTCCCTCTTGTCTTTTCGGCGAAGACTGTGGAATCTCCATCATGTAAATCCAGAATCTTTTACAAAGAACGCAACTACACCAAGAACTTCGAGTTCATCTCCAACAATAAAGAACCGCTGATTCCCCCGGAGGCGATGACACCACTTGATATCAATGTTGCCTTCATCACCAGCGTTACCAACTATGGTAGTGGTCGTTTCTGGGGAGGAGCCTTCTTCTTGGCTATTGATGAGCTAAATCGCATAGCAGCCAAAGACAGAATTCCGGTCACTTTTAACTGGACCTTTCGGGACGCTGCAAACCATGAGCCTATTGCGATCAATGAGATGGCTAATTTGTACTGTGAAAATCAGGTATCTGCTTTTATTGGTCCCGATGTCTACTGCAAGCCAGCCGGACTCATGGCCACAGCTTTCCAGATACCTTACATGACGTATGTAAGTACACTATTATTATCTATTTTATTTTACCCATTCTTATCATTCTTATCATTCTTATCACAGCCAGTGCTGTGGCTAGGGGTAGCGTTTCACAATTCTCCAACATAGAGAGTCTGCGTTCCGAAACCAGCCGCAGACGATCTGGAAGCAGACTGTCTTGCGTTGTTTTCGAAGGTAAGAACGTTGGTAAACTATTGCACAAAAACATTGCCTAGTAAATCACAAATAGTCAAAATATGCTGGGATTGATTGCGACGTCCTGTAAAAGACATTCAGCTAACGTTTTATCATTCGTCATCATCATGTACTTATTCGAAATGGCGTTCGTGCCTCACTACAGATATTATTCTTTTTATTGTGAATTATTCAGCTGATGATATCCCCATACCACCGCCTTTGACCACAGAGAATCATTTATCTCGGTTTACCCCTGTCTCTTTCACCGCTCATCTTTCCTGTAGTTAACCAAATTCCCCAGAGTCTATATATTCAGTATATTACACTAGAACCCTGTTTATCATTTTTTCTTTTAGTTACGTATAATGGCCTCTTTTGGTGAAACCTTAACCCAAGAAGTGGAATTATACATTTATTTAGTTAGAAATGCAGTCAAGAAAAGGAGAACAGACAGAGATATTAATATAAGAATACAAAAGACCAAGAGGAGCTTTTGAAGCACAACTAAATTTGTGAAAGTAACATGAAATTAAAACTATCACAAAACATAGAAATGTTAATCAATGTAACCCTAATGTTAAATCAATGTAACCCTAATGTTAAATCAATATAACCCCAATGTTAAATCCGCGTAGCCCTAATGTTAAAACAGTGTAACTCTAATGTTAAAACAGTGTTACCCTTATGTTAAATCAGTGTAACCCTAATGTTAAATAATGTAACAATAATCAGTGTAACCCTAATGGTAAAACAGTGTAACCCTAATGTTAAATCAGTGTAGCCCTAATGGTAAATCAGTGTAACCCTAATGTTAAATCAGTGTACCCCTAATGTTAAATCAGTGTACCCCTAATGGTAAAACAGTGTAACCCCAATGTTAAATCAGTGTAACCCCAATGTTAAATCAGTGTAACCCCAATGTTAAATCAGTGTAACCCTAATGTTACATCAGTGTACCCCTAATGGTAAAACAGTGTAACCCCAATGGTAAATCAGTGTAACCCCAATGTTAAATCAGTGTAACCCCAATGTTAAATCAGTGTAACCCTAATGTTAAATCAGTGTACCCCTAATGTTAAATCAGTGTACCCCTAATGGTAAATCAGTGTAACTCCAATGTTAAATCAATGTAACCCCAATGTTAAATCAGTGTAACCCAAATGTTAAATCAGTGTACCCCTAATGGTAAAACAGTGTAACCCCAATGTTAAATCAGTGTAACCCCAATGTTAAATCAGTGTAACCCTAATGTTAAATCAATGTAACCCTAATGTTAAATCAGTGTAACCCAAATGTTAAATCAGTGTACTCCTAATGTTAAATCAGTGTAACCCCAATGTTAAATCAATGTAACCCAAATGTTAAATCAGTGTACCCCTAATGGTAAATCAGTGTAACCCCAATTTTAAATCAATGTAACCCAAATGTTAAATCAGTGTATCCCCAATGTTAAATCAATGCAACCCCAATGTTAAATCAATGTAACCCCAATGTTAAATCAGTGTAACCCCAATGTTAAATCAATGTAACCCCAATGTTAAATCAGTGTAACCCCAATGTTAAATCAATGTAACCCTAATGTTAAATCAATGTAACCCCAATGTTAAATCAGTGTAACCCCAATGTTAAATCAGTGTAACCCCAATGTTAAATCAATGTAACCCCAATGTTAAATCAGTGTAACCCCAATGTTAAATCAATGTAACCCCAATGTTAAATCAGTGTAACCCCAATGTTACATCAGTGTAACCCCAATGTTAAATCAATGTAACCCCAATGTTAAATCAATGTAACCCCAATGTTAAATCAATGTAACCCTAATGTTAAATCAATGTAACCCTAATGTTAAATCAGTGTAACCCAAATGTTAAATCAGTGTACCCCTAATGTTAAATCAGTGTAACCCCAATGTTAAATCAATGTAACCCAAATGTTAAATCAGTGTACCCCTAATGGTAAATCAGTGTAACCCCAATGTTAAATCAATGTAACCCCAATGTTAAATCAGTGTAACCCCAATGTTAAATCAATGTAACCCAAATGTTAAATCAGTGTAACCCCAATGTTAAATCAGTGTAACCCCAATGTTAAATCAATGTAACCCCAATGTTAAATCAGTGTAACCCCAATGTTAAATCAATGTAACCCCAATGTTAAATCAGTGTAACCCCAATGTTAAATCAATGTAACCCAAATGTTAAATCAATGTAACCCAAATGTTAAATCAGTGTAGCTATAATGTTAAATCAATGTAACTTTAATGTTAAAACCGTGTAACCATAATGTTAAATCAGTGTAACCCTAATGTTAAATCAGTGTAACCCTAATGGTAAAACAGTGTAACCCCAATGTTAAATCAGTGTAACCCCAATGTTAAATAAGTGTAACCCTAATGTTAAATCAGTGTACCCCTAATGTTAAATCAGTGTACCCCTAATGTTAAATCAGTGTACCCCTAATGTTAAATCAGTGTAACCCCAATGTTAAATCAATGTAACCCAAATGTTAAATCAGTGTACCCCTAATGGTAAATCAGTGTAACCCCAATGTTAAATCAATGTAACCCCAATGTTAAATCAGTGTAACCCCAATGTTAAATCAATGTAACCCAAATGTTAAATCAATGTAACCCAAATGTTAAATCAATGTAACCCGAATGTTAAATCAGTGTAGCTATAATGTTAAATCAATATAACTTTAATGTTAAAACCGTGTAACCATAATGTTAAATCAGTGTAACCCTAATGTTAAATCAGTGTAACCTTAATGTTAAATCAATGTAACCCTAATGTTAAATCAGTGTAGCCCCAATGTTAAATCAATGTAACCCAAATGTTAAATCAGTGTACCCCTAATGGTAAATCAGTGTAACCCCAATGTTAAATCAATGTAACCCCAATGTTAAATCAGTGTAACCCCAATGTTAAATCAATGTAACCCAAATGTTAAATCAATGTAACCTTAATATTAAAACCGTGTAACCATAATGTTAAATCAGTGTAGCCCTAATGTTAAATCAGTGTAACCCTAATGTTAAATCAGTGTAACCTTAATGTTAAATCAGTGTAGCCCTAATGTTAAATCAGTGTAGCCCTAACGTTAAATCAGTGTAACCCTAATGTTAAACCATCGTAACCTTAATGTTTAATCAGTGTAACCCTAGAGAAGAAGAATCTGACTATGGATAGGACATGCACATAAACAGCCTGATAACAGTATAACTGTTTCAAGTAGACGGCAACCATAAAATAATAATGACAAGGGAAGAAAAAATAAATTCGGAGAAGAGAATTAGAGATATAAATGCTTATGTTTCATTCGCTGGCTCATCCACGCGGGTGCTGCTACTTCTAGCGCGCTGGACTGACTTTTGCGTGTGGATTAGCTTTCCCTATTACCAGTGTCCCTCGCCATCAGGCGTACCCACTCCGACTCCTGAGGTACATACATGATTAATATAGGGAGGACACGGAGCAAGCTGCAGGAAATAGCAACAGATAGGACAGCTCGACGTGAGATAACGGGAGGAAAAAGGGAGGTGGAAGATATACTTCAAGGGGATAAAGACAACAGCAGAAGAAGTCTACATAATATGGCTCTCGCCTTTTAATGTAGCTATCACTCTTGAGCATGATGAAGCCTCCCAATCAATCTCAGTTCCATGGACATATTTGCAATAAACTTGCCTCTTTCATTTGTTTAGGCATCTGCATAGCCAAGCACGTCCCTATTGCTTGTGTTGGAATCCATTCATTAAATGTAAGAAAATATGCACATGTCCTCAAACAGTTGTCATTTCCGAGTTGCATTGAACGTTATGATACTCTAAGTCTAAAAATGTTGTAGAATTTATTTTCATTATCAACAAAAGAGTTTCATCGTGGAATTCACCCTTCGGAATGACATCTTTGTCAGTTGGAAATATAGCTAAATGCTGTTAAGAATGTCATATTTGAACATTTTGACTCGGTTCTCAATGTGGCAATCCAAACAGCCATGAGATCGCTCATCGCGGCATGGTTTCCGTTGTGGTTGAGCAGAGATTAACGCAGACAGGAACTGGAAAAAGGGTTGCCAGACTGTGGTAATTGAACTCTGGGAAAATAAAACACCCGGTACAGTGAGGTTTATCATGAGCATAAATTACACCTAACTGCATTAAAGGTTTCATGATTTACAGCGGAGTTTCTTTAAAAAAGACACATAAAAGCGTCAGGTGTATAACAAGGTTATAGTACGTTTTCAGGAAGGTAACAGTTAAAGGAATGCGTCCATACATATCGCCCGAATGTTGGCGCAGTTGTTAGTCTCTCCAGCCGTAACTGTTAATTATTTTGACTCTTCCTGTACTGATGAGTTCTACTTTAGAGAGGCTTATATTTACCTGTTTTGTGGCGAAGACGTTACGAATACTTTTCGTAATCCTGCATACCGCGTTATAAACACAGCTGCGGGCGATTTGGAAGTAGACGTCTTTCGTCGGTTACCATATACAAACTACTGGACGTAAACTTGTTGAGGAATCACAAAAAGCCAAATATGCTAGAGTTAACTGCTTCGTCCCGTAAAGGATGTATTTGCAGTCCTTGTCGAATTAGAGTTTAGCATTGACAAAAATAATGTTAACGTATCATCCAGAACATGTATGAAAGTTAAACATGAACAATAAGCAGATAAACAGGGGAAAATAAACCCCCACATCTAATAGGAGTGAAAATTAGTGTCCGAGGAGAATGCAAAGAATGCCATGGATCGTTAGAAAAACGACAGAGGCAGTTCTTCAAGAAACAAAATAAAACCTAAGTTGATTACATGATAAGTTAGACATAGACAGTCAAGATTTTAATGTCATGTTGTGAAGAGAAATAAACTTGGAAATTTAGTGACAAATGGCAAACTTGCTGGGACAAGAACAAGTAGTAGTCAAAGAGAAGAATACACGAATAGCGTGGCCACATGGAACAAGAACAAGGATTATACAAAGAGAAGAATACATGGGTGGCGTGGCCACATAGGACAAGAACAAGGACTTGATAAAAGACTGGTAATCGTAAAGATCGCGAACCATGACCGCCCATAACTTTGGAGAAACCTTAAGATAATGTTGATGGATATTTGGACATGAAATGGTTACAATACTGACACCTTGGGACAGAAGCAGCTAAAGTAACAGTTCTGATAGAATGAGTTATATAAGTAACGACTTCTGTGACAAAATAAAGTAAGAAAGTATAATTTCGTTAGACAAGCCAAGGAAGCAATGGAGAGACACGTGTGGTACAGAAAGAGTTAATATTAGTAAACCAAATTGTCGGGGATTAATTTGGCCGTGCTTGGAAGCAAACAACAAATCGCTGTCGTCATTTGAAGGCGACAGGTTCAACTCCCATTAAAGTTTTTTTTAAATATTTATGCTGCCTAATTTATCCTCTAGTCTCTATTTCTTTCCTCTACTTCTATGAATGACACCAATACCCGTGGATGTATTTCTGATTCGGGAAAATTAGGGTATGAAGAGAAAGAAACTTGGAATTCCCGATTCTACAGAGCAGGCACTCTCCCGCTGTTTATACTTCACCTCGACACCGCAAGGTACAAGAGGAACATGATGAGATGAGATGAGATGAGATGAGATGAGACAGAGCGCTGCTTTAAGTAAATTTTCTTGAAGTTCGTTGTATATCCTATCCCTTCTGTCGTATTCTATGGTGCATTAATCTTGATGCATGATGTAATAAAAAGGATTTCCTTGCAGGAAGCTGTAGTCACATTGGACTCCTGTTGGCTAGTTGTGAAACAGTAGGTAATTTTACATTCAGTAGTTTCGATTCGATTTCACCATTACCCCTACCTCGTTCAATTTCAAGGAGAAGTTATAGTTAGGGTCCATCACCGGCTCAGAATGATAGTCCTTGGCTTACCCTCACAGGCGTATTAATCCGAAGGTGATTGTTGTCCATATGGGGTAATGGATTCAGTAGAGTGCTATTGCTCACAATATATATATATATATATATATATATATATATATATATATATATATATATATATATATATATATATGCAAACTACAACGACCCTAATGCAGATAATCATTTGGAATTGTAAATAGGTTACATTATTATGCGGCGACCCTCTATCTTCTTCGTCGCCTCACCTACACAAACACATATCCAGACCATACAACAGTTATGTCAGTGATTCATTCATTGTTAAACTAACAGACGAACATTAAAATAACAATGAGAAGTAGCCCGTTTCTGCGATATCATTTGCCTTGTCGGCCGGTAATTGGTAACACAAATAACTTCAGATGTAAGGCTGACTAATGTAATCTCAGGCCCTGTGTTGTGAGCTTGCAGTTTTTGTATTAGATCAGGGAAGATATGCAAAGAGGGGATATTATTTTCAGACAAGAGAATGTTGTTTTCGGATGATAATCACGACTGCTTCGCTACCATCAGCGAGATGTGTTGTGTTATATTTTTATCTTATATATAAAAGGCATATAAACTATGCATGGAAGATACTTATAATATAGTAACATATAAAGGCAGGAAATCAGACCCTTTCCAAATAACATCTGGCTTGAAACAGGGTGATGCACTATCGCCGCTACTCTTCAATCTGGCTCTAGAGAAAGTTGTAAGGAAGATAAAGGAGGAATGTGATATTGGAGGAACATCCAAGCTGCTTGGTTATGTAGATGATATAGATATTATAGGACAAAGTGAACAAAAGTCATTGGAAATATTGACTCACTTAAAGGAAAAAGCCCAACAGATGGGGCTGGTTATCAACCAAGATAAGACAGAATATATGGTAATTTCAAGAGACGGAGTGGCTAAAAACTCTGGCCGCATACAAATAGATAATATGACCATTAAAAAAACGGAAACATACAAATACCTGGGTACAATCTTCAACTGCTCCAACATCATAAGGGAAGAAATACAAACTAGAATCAACTCTGGAAATAAGATATACTATGCACTACAACATCTACTAAAATCAAAGGCGCTATCTCGTAACACCAAAATCACAATATACAAAACACTGATCAGACCAGTTGTGCTGTATGGCTCTGAAACCTGGAGTACAACGAAAGGAGACGAAGCCTTGTTACAAACCTTTGAGAACAAAATTTTAAGACGCATCTTTGGACCCATTAGGGATACACAAAGTGGAGAGTGGAAAAGAAGAAGTAACAAAGACATTTATGATCTGTTTAAGTCTCCGCTAATTACTGGTATCACGAAGGCTAATAGACTACAAAGGCTGGGGCATATAGAAAGAATGGAAGATAATAGGGAAACAAAACTCGCTTACACTCAGGAAATAAATGACCGTAGACCCCGAGGTAGACCAAGAAGACGGTGGAGAGATAATACATGTACAGACCTACAAGCACTTGGAATCAACGACTGGCAAGAGAAGGTCCACCAGAGAGACGAATGGAGACAGATTGTATTTGCAGCAAAGAACCTCAATGGCTCGGAAAGCTGAAGAAGAAGAAGAAGAAGAAGAAGAAGAAGAAGAAGAAGAAGAAGAAGAAGATATAAAAGGCGATCTCCGTCTGTCTGTATGTCCGTATGTCCTTTATGCGCTCGCGAACGGCCCATCCGATTGAGATGAAATTTTCTACACGTCTTCCGTTCATTCCAGCGCAGCCCACTGTGATATTTTTTTTAGTGTGAAATCGGCTGCTTACCCAATATTATTTAATTTTCAATTTTTCATTGTAATTTCTATACAGCGAGGGGACTTAACCCTGTAAAAGTTATTTCAAGGGGCATAACTTTTCTTTATAACTTATAGTCATATTGTTGCATCGTTTTCAAAGATTTGTAAACTCTTAGTCCATAGTTATATACCGGCATATGAGTTATAATAAATAGTGATACAATCTTTAAGGCATTTTCAAAGTTTTCATAAAAATAATGCATAATGCATAACATTGTAACTCATCTTTTTATGCTTAAAGAATAAATAAATAATAGTTACCTTATCTCTATCAAGTTTGAAGATTTTATATTTCTTTACACTGTCGCCAACTCTAAGAAGACATGGAACAACTTCAGCCATTACTAAATCTACAGGCATATGCGTTATATTCCTCCTCCTCCTCCTCTCCCCTCCTCCACCTCCTACCCTCTTCCTCTTCCCCTCCCCTCCTCCCTCTCCCTCCTCCTCTTCCCTCTTTCTTTTCCTCCTCCCTCCTCCTCCCTCTTCCTCCCTCTTCCTCCTCCTGCCTCCTCGCCCTCCTCCCTCCTCCTAATCACTCCTCTTCCTTCCTCTTCCCTTCTCCTCCTCTCTCCTCCTACTCCCTCCTCCTCCTCCCTCCTCTTCCCTCCTCCTCCTCCCTCTTCCTCCCTCCTTCTCCTCCCTCCTCCTCCCTCTCCTCCTCCCTCTTCCTCCCTTCTCCTCCTCCCTCCTCTCTCCTCCTCCCTACTCCTCCTCCCTCTACCTCCTCCCTCCTCCTCCTCCCTCCACATCCCTCCTCCTACTCCCTCTTCATCCTCCCTCCTCCTCCTCCCCCTCCTTCTTCTCCCTCCTCCTTCTCGCTCCTCCTTCTCCCTCCTCCTTCTCCCTCCTCCTCCTCTCTCCTCCTCCTCCTCCTCCCTCCTCCCTCCTCCTCCTCCATCTCCCTCCTCCTCCCTCCTCCTCCTCCATCTCCCTCCTGTAACATAGTACCATCTCTGTTATGTTAAGAATTTAGAATGCACAGAATGGGGAAAGATATATTGAACGCGTGAGCACGATTAAGCTTCGGAA
Organism: Cepaea hortensis; assembly: GCA_963921405.1. Classification (NCBI taxonomy): domain Eukaryota; kingdom Metazoa; phylum Mollusca; class Gastropoda; order Stylommatophora; family Helicidae; genus Cepaea; species Cepaea hortensis. The sequence continues at coordinate 117,921,150 of OY992880.1, forward strand.
ACTAAGGGAGCTCACGCGTTCAACGGGGGACTTAGAGATGGGTGGTCCATACGAGCAGACATGTTAGTACCATCTCATGTTGACATTGTTGTAACTGCAACGAGGATTTCTTAATAAACTAGTTTTCTTCAAGATCGCTGCCTTGAGTGTTTACTATCGTCACGGCCATCATCCCATCCTGCACTGTTATAGACGACCTTTTTGGTGCCGTGACCAGGATACGAGATGGGATGTCCGCGGTAAATAAAGTGGTTTACTTTACACAATTGGAGAAGTTCCTTGATGATGGAACATAGGATGTAGATGACTATCGTGCCTAGTAATTTTGGGGGACACAGCAACTGAAAGCCTACCCAGGGGTAGTTGTTGTGATTTCTCAGGCAACAATATTATGTGAAGGTCAGGAGATACTGACTCGACACCACTATGTATGATCAATGTCACTCTGTGTGATCAACGCCACTATGTATGATCAACGTCACTCTGTGTGATCAACGCCACTCTATATTATCGGTGTTTCAAGAAAATGGACGTCGGTACTACAACATTCTGCTTGTTTTTTTGAAGGACACGGCAGAAGCAAGCTTGACAACCCCTGGGCTATTGTGGGAAGGTCAGGAGGTCGGGACGTTATTCGACTCTCGTGTTCTGGGTCTGACCAGGAATGATTCTGCAAGTATGGCATGATTTAATCCTTGATTGATGCTGTCAATCATCACCCAGTACTTGATTGTTTTCGCCCAGTGCTGACCTTGGTCGTCAGTCATCACCCAGTACTGACCTTGGTCGTCATCATCAAGTATTGACATCTGCTCGTTATCAAATTTTGCTGGCAGAATCCAATCCTTGTCGCACAGTCTGCTCGTTATCAAATTTTGCTGGCAGAATCCTTGTCGCATAGTCTGCTCGTTATCAAATTTTGCTGGCAGAATCCTTGTCGCACAGTCTGATCGTTATCAAGTTTTGTCGGCTGAGTCATTGTCGTACAGCCTGTTTGTGAACCAGAGTCGCTGATTTCTGTCGCTGATTACTGTCGTTCATTACTCAAAGGGCCAACCAGGGTCGCTGATTGCTGTCGTTCATTACTCGAGAGGCCGACCAGGGTCGCTAGTGGCTGTCGTTCGTGGAAAACGAGCTACTCTCTTGTCGTCTCAAACAAGCTGTCAAAGAGGATCTACTTTTAAATCGTAGAAAACGAGCTGCTTTTTCGTCATCTCAAACGGAACTGAACGGATAACGCAAAGGAAGCAAAATATAGTATGGAACAATATTAATTTAGTTAAGTAAGTAAAATTATAATTTGACATATAAAATTGACATATAAATTTTGTGTTATAATAATTAACTTGGAATTGAATAAGATTAATATTATACTAATATAGTGATATATATTGCAATTTTGTGTTGTACGGGGGTATTTCATATTTCAGATCTACAATATGGAGGGCCTAGATATTTCGTTAGGACAGGTACTTGGTAGTGTAAGTAGCAAAGTTAGACACAATACTAAAACAGCATCTTGTTTGGTTCATAATAGTGTATAGTGGATTGGATTGCATTGCCGAACATTGTCAACATACAACATACTGGATAAATATGAATAAGGAATTAGGACACGTGACTGAATGGTTGCAGGAATTGAAAGTAGCGGTCGATGAGGTTAATAATTTTGTAGAAAGGTTAAGAAGAAGAACAAATGGATTAGAGACCTATAGATTTAATGTAGAGTGCAACAGAGTAGGAGGGAATAACAGGAGATAGCCAGTAATTAATGGAGACAGAAGACAATATGATTCCACGTATAGGTATCATAGTTACAAAAATGGACCTGAGAGAGACTGTTCTAGGAGTTGGCCATTCTATACTGTAAGCGCTAGAAAAAGACGTGACGAATGGTTTGAAAAAAGACAAAGACAATATCTAAACTCAGGTGTAAGAGACAGAGTTGAACCTGTGAATAAAATACAAACTAATCCTAAAATGGTTGCGAATGTGACTAGTAGACAGGAAAATAAAACGACGGTAGTGATAAAGAAAATAGACCGAGAGACACAGACGCAAACAGATAAAATGATAGATAAGGAGATACAGACTCAGCTAGATAATATAGAGAAGAATGACCAAGTGCAAACTATTAAAACTCATCAGCTGAAATTAGAAAAGGGAGACACAGTTAAAATTAAGAAGGATAGACAGACGAAAGCCAAAGATGTTAGAAGACAGATAAGGAAAAGCATTAGAGATAGAAATACAACTAGCATGGTAGTTAATCTGGGTACGACTGATGTGACCGATTTCTCAGATAGAAACGTTAAAAGTAATCGTATTCGGAGAATGAAAGACAAGAAGAAGGTTAGAAAGAATGTTGAGACCAATTTATTAGTAAGGGGCAATACGACTGGTATAATTTCAGATGCATCAGACAGAGAAATTGAATTTCTCCCTGACCGGGAAATGAAAGATATTAGTATGAATAATAAAACTATTAGCTACATGGGTGCTGACTACAGGGACGTTAATTCTTATTCGACATATAGCCAACAGGATGGGGAGACAACTATATTTAGTGATTACTCAGAAGACGAAATAGGAAGGTATAAAGTATATAGGACCTGTTTTGAAAATAGTGAACAGACAGATACAGTAATGACGAGAACAGCAAGTAAACGTATTAGAAAGAAGAATAGTAATAGAATTAGACAAATATCACAAAATTGTCCAACTACAGTGGATGACGGGAGAAAACTTATAGAATTTATGACCATGAGACCTGAATACTTCAGGGACAGTTCGACATTTAGCGATATGGAAAATGAGTGGTATGAAGAGAAACACACGCCAGTAATAGGAGACAATGAACTGTTTGACTTAGACACATTATATGGATAGTAGAGTTAAGTTTGAGCATAGTGAAGAAGAGAATTAGTTTAACTTGAGAGATGGGTGTTTTCCATTTTGATGGTGTTGCAGTAGGTAATATATGAACTTAGATGGTACGGTAGAAGGTGGAGGAAAATCACAATAGGTGATAGGTAGTTGGTAGTTGAGTATTAGAAGAACGAGAGTAGAGTCATGTAAACAAGGCGAGGAGTAATAGATTGGTTGGTGCAGATATATAACTAGAGATTGACCTGAAGAGATGTAGATTCTTGGCCGAGTGGTGAAATATTAAGCGTGGTTACGCGATGCTGAGAGTTACGTGGAGAGAAAAGATGGTGTTCATGAATACATAAGTGTATTGTCTTGCTTGTAGTAAGGAGAGAGTAGGTGATATGTGATGGATCTAGAACAAAATCGGGAAAATTCGTATAGAGAGACGCATTGTCTGAGATAGATGAAGTGACTTAGAGAGTTTGAAAGAATGGTCGTATTGTGTATTAGGTTGAGACGTCTGACATTTGAATTAACGTTTCGATCGTTGTTGTGGGGAAAAAGCAGATACAGTAGTGGGGGCAGAGGTAAGATGAGACGAGCGTGCCTGATACGGAGGAAGGAAGAATATGAGAGAATACGAGGAAGTATGTAGCATTGCCTCAGTGGACTAAGTGTGTTGATGGTGATGGGTGGTGAGTAAAAGAGATATTTTGCTAGATTGTCTGTTGAAAGGATCCGAGGGATGACATAAATGTGGCTGCCAGAGATATATAGGTGTGGTATTGACTGTTGAGTAAGGTAATGTAAGGTGATGAACATTAAGGAGGATGTATGTGTATAAATAGCCAGATAAGGGTGAGATTGTTAAAAGGAGATGGTGAGAATATAGGTAAGTAATTCCAGTTGATGTGTGCAATGAGTAAGGAAACATGTTAGACAGGAATGAATGGTTACTCACGAGATTAGATTGCGTGGCGGTTGTCTGAGAAATTCAGGAAATAGTCATTACGGAGATGGATTTAGAAAAACTAATAGTAAAATACTAGTACGGGTGAATGAGACACGTTAGTTGTGTTAGATGGACGAGATTTAGAAGAAAATATAAATATCGTCATGAGGTGGAAGTGTGATAGTTCAGAGATGATTAAGTGCAAGTGAGAAAATAAGTGGGCGTATAGAGAAATTGATGAAAGTAGGGATTGTTGGTTAGGAAGTGATATCGGGACTGATAAGAAATTCTAGATGTAAAAATGACAGAAATTGTCGATGTATGTTGATTGTTTCATTTCTTATGGTTAGTGATTGGATTGTGAAGGTCCTGTGGCAGTGATTTGGCGTTTCGTAGGTCGTTGTAGGAGGCAGATCTAGTGTTGTTCGGGGGAATTGTGTTGGAATAGGATTGCATGATGCAGAGAAGTGCGAAGAGGTGATTAGTATGTCTCGTTGGAGTGAGGATAGTTGTGAAGAGCTATCTGTCTGTAAAGGAGGTAGAGATCATCGTTAGTTATAAGGCGCGCGCTTGCTGTTTCTGAATGGATAACGATAAGTGTGAGGAAGTTGTTGTGAAAAGATGTTGGAAATTGTGATGCGTCGGGTGCACGGGTAACTTAAAAGTATAATTAGTGGTTATTCAAGGGAAATAACTAGTTAGAAAGTGGGGATGCCGGGTTACAATTTCCCTTGGTAATTAGATGGGTTGTGGTGTGCTGAGATAGCCACACTACTTAGTATATTGAGCAAGTTGAGCTGTGGTTAACAGTAGTGTTTGATACGTAGTTCGAATACAGTGGTGTTGCTGTGAGGTGGTTTGGTGAGAGATGGAGATTTATGAAGGGAGATAATCGATGGTTTGAGGAGTTGTAAACTTGGAACAGTGCGGAGATATATTCTTTGTGCTGAATAGATATAAGAAATGAATTGTTGTGGTACCCCTGCGTTTGGCGGGAGAGAAAATTGTTTTTTTTTTTTTTGTTTAGTGAGTTTGACATATGCTGAATATGTATTAAGATTGTTAAATATCTGCTAAATACTGATGAATGACTTGTGTTCATTATAGTATATAGATTGTTATATCATTGTTAGTCCATATAAACGACTAATGATGTAGAGCATTTTGAATGTTGTAAAACATGATTATTATTTGCTTATATTGTGTGGGGATATGTGTATACATATTTAAAACTAGGGGGGTGATGTTGTTTTGTTTTGATTGTCTTGACTCCAATTATGAATTGAATTTGCATATTATTTTGTTGGTTTAAGGATTTTTACCGCTTAAGTTACCTTGACCATGTTTAAAATTTGTTTTTGACGTTCAGTTCTGGGGCATTTTAATATAGACTGGTCCATATTAAAAACACTTCCAGGGAAATTCTGGAGTTGATTTACGTTCAGAAAATAAAGAGAAATTAAGTGATGATTTTCACGGGAAAGAGAGAGTCACAGGGAGTAAGTGCCCTGCATGCCCACGTTTGATTAATTCAATGGACAAAGAGACACGGGAAATGGGGTAAGAAACTCAGTGCACAAAAAGGGGAGAAAAAGTGGTTATGTAGATATTATGATTTATTATTATTTTGTTGTTCAATTTTTGGGTTGTTACCAGTTAATCACTATTAAGTTGGTAAGAGGACAGGGGTCAGTTAAGTAGAGCTGCGTTAAGACAGCGTTACATGGAGATGGGAGTTGAAATAAGAGCTGCACAAGTCAGTGTTATAGATTTCACTTTGAAGAGTGATCATACTGCGGATATCAGTACAATGAATTGTAAGGGGAAGTAAATCATACTAAATACTGGTAGAGAACATGGACTAAATGCCATGAGGGTTGCGGGAGAATAAGGAAGGTCCGTAATATATGGACTAAAGTTGATAATGGGGCTGGACGTTTACAGACATGAGTTCAGTGGTGGTGTTTTTGCTGCTGTGGGTTACGGAATGAATTATGAATTGAGAGGTGGGCGATTTTAGAGAGGTATTGTGTTCCATGGCTTTGGCATGATGTTAATGTTTATCCCTTTGGGTGTTATAAGCTTCAGAGATAGGATGAAGAAGCTGGTAATAAGTGGGTTGCTGGAGTAGTGTATATAATGGTCAGATTACGTGAATATTTATGATGTTGTGTTTGATGGTTAACATTGCGAAGTTACTGATGTCTGTAATAAATAGACATTTAAGGGGAGGTTCGGAGTTACTAGATTGCTGTGGGTAACGGCATTAAAGAGAGATAGTTCAGAGCCATGATGAGCTAGATATCGGTGATAGATTTAGAAAATAAGTTGATAAAAGAATTGCCATAATAAGTAGGTTGCATTTGTTTTAGACTTTACTGCGTAAAGTCTCAGTATAACATAGGGGAGTAGAGGTGAGTATGGTTTGGTGAGAAAGAATTTAGATTTTTTTGTGAGTAAGATTTCTTTATTCTCCGGTGGCCACCGATCCTTTCTCTTTCTGTCGTGTGGGAGTGACTTTATGATTTGTTGAATTGCAGTTATGGTGTTTGTCAGAGTCTAACAGGGGACAGCGATGCAGGGACATCGTTACGACCGCCAGGCGACTTAGCTCCCAGTAAGGGATGCAACAACTTCGTTGCGCCGCCAGGCGAATAGGAGTTACCGGCCTGCGAGATCGCTGGCTGACCAGCGGTCAGGCCGCCAACGCAAGACGCACGCCTGCCACGTGACGCCACGTCAGGCAGGAGGCAAGTTGCAAACCAGGTCCAGACAGCTCTGGGGACACGGTACAGGACGGACGTGTGATTGAGAGAAAGGCGTTGTATGGTTTCTGTATTGAAAGGCGAGTGTCTGGACATCTTGCGAGTCAGACTTGTGAACTGTATTGTGGATGTAAGTTGTAAAGTATCCATTATATATTGTTGTGATCATCATTCTGTATTTGATATGTTAATAAATCCATTGAATGGTGTATCGTTGAGTCTTACGTCAAATCACGTTGTATTTGTACTGTTGAGTCTTACGTCAAATCACGTTGTATTTGTACTGTCTCACACTTGTTAGGAAAGCGAGCCAAGTTTAAGACTCTGACATGTGTGAACGTGGGAAGCTCGTCCTTGTTAAACGTGGGTAGCTCGTCCTTGTTGAACGTAACTCGTTCCTTTTGAACGTGAAGGTCTCGTCCAGCTTTAATTTAGTTAGATTTAAACCTAAATGTGATCATGGAAGGCTCATTTTGATTGTTACTACATTATTTAAACATGTGTAAGACCATTTGTAAACGTACAATGCATACATTTTGTTTGATCCTGTAAGCGTGTAAAACATTTGTGATTTGTGAAACTTGTCACCGTTTGACCTTGTCGACATTGTGATCTTGTCGCCATTTTGACCTTGTCGCCATCTTGTAAACTTGATGTCTATGTCCTTACTGAATGTCATCTTGATGTAAGTGATGTGTCATCAATGTTGTAGAGTGTTAAGATACTTGTAGATTGTCTTTGTGCATTGAGTTTGTGGAACGCGAAAAGTGTTTGGAAAGAAAGTAACGTGTATTGTAAAAAAACTGTTGACAGACAAACTTACGACATACAATTACACTCAACGCCATACAAACCTAATCAACACTTAGTGACAAGCAGGCACACACCAACAAATAGACGCTAATTTATCTTCTTCCAAAATAAAAGCAGGTTTTTCCGTACCATCCGAAACCTTGCCGTAGAGGTCAGTTGTAGTCTGAAGTAGCGACCCTACATTTCCTAGCCCGATTTTCAACCGTTCTTCACCGCATCCAGGGCACTTGAGTATAATTTTTTTCTTTTCGTATAGTTTAAAAATGCATTTTTAGGCACATATCGTCCATTTAAACAAATTGTAAATTGTTGATTACTAACCACTTATTACATATTGTGTGTGGCTGGTATTTCATTGACATTTTTCCATCATGTCTTCATTATTTGATTTCATTGAAACTAACACGTTGGAGTGAGCAGAAGTACGCTGAATACCTACTAGTACAGGAGAAAGCTACCGAACGCGATGACAGGGCAGCAGAACGCGAAGAAAGAGCAGCAGAAAGGGCTGCCAAGCAAGCCGAATTAGAACTGGCTGCAAAGACAAAGCAAGCTGAGATGGATAGCGAACTAAAGAAGGCAGAAATAGCAGCTCAGAGTAAAAGAGAAGAACTGGAGTTACAGTTGAAGATAAAACAACTTGACACTGAGACTGCAATTAACAAAGAGGCTAAGAAATCTGAGAGACTGGAGAAAGAAAACCAGTTTAAGAAATATCAAGGTATTGTACGTAATTATACCTCGGGTGACTGCATCGCAGCCTTTACCCAAAATTTTGAAAATTTAATGGAAAAACTATAGACAGTTCCACTGTCTGAATGGAATATTGTGTACATGAGGAGTTTGTCAGGGGAACCTCTTAAAGTTATTGAAACCATCCCCAAAGACCTCAGAAAAGATTACCATTATCTGAAATCCAAGATTATGGCACATTTTATGTTAGATGAGGCAGGTTACAGAGAACAATTCAGTAAATTGAGCCCAAAACCGACTCAAACGTTCTCTGACTATCTCTGCTTAGTCCGAGATATTTTCACCAAATGGACGTCAGCAGCCAAAATTGAAAAAAGTTATCAGAGATTGGAAGATCTAATCATTAGAGACAAAATTGTATCATCTATTCCTTCAGCCTTTGCTAAATTTTTGTTAGAGAATGAATGCTCTAGTGTGGATGAGATTGAAAGACGTGGGTCGGCTTACTACACAGCCAACAAACATTGCTTTGCTACTGAAGATACTAACATTAACTTTGTAGCAGCGGCTAATTATGACAAACAACCCTATAGTAGGCAGAAACCTCATAGGCCTACCTCTGAGAAATTTAATCATTGCATTTATTGTAAATATTCACATCATCAGGGTGAAATGTGCGATCAGAACCCAGGGTACCATACTTACTTATTAAACATGGTAAACAGACAAGACAAGGAACGTAAATCCTTTAAAAACTCACGAAAATGTTTCCTCTGCAAAGCATGGGGACACCATCGGAAAGATTGTAAGGGCAGGCATATGACCAACAAAGCAAATGCCGCCTTGTTTGATAGTTCGTCTTCTGATGAAGAAGAGCCAGAGAAACATCCTGTGAACTCAGCACAGGCGTTTGACATATTCAACGCAGACCATTGCTCTGTTTGTAACACCTTCTATGAAGATGGTATTTTAACATGCGGTCATGCCATCCCTATTGCCAATGAAGAAGCTAATTTGGTAGTAGACTCAAAAGGCAGAATAAACATCCATCATGGATATGTAAATGGCAAATCTGCTACAGTCCTTCGCGACACGGGGAGTTCACTCATTGGCCTGAAGAGAACGTTCATAATGCCTACAGACTATACAGGCAGGCACGTAACATGTAGAACATTCTCAGGCAATATTGAGAAATACCCATTAGCATGGGCATATATTGAAACACCTTTCCTCACTGGGAAAGTAAAGTGCGCTGCACTAACCAGTCCAGTTTGTGATATAATTATTGGTAATTTACCTGAGGTAAATGATAAACCTCATGACATAACATCTGTATGTATTGATGATACCATAACATCACCATCAAATGTCATCATTGAAAATGTCACACCACCTATTGATTATAAAGTAGCTAATGTAGCACTAAGTTCTCATGACATCATTGAAACTGTTGTTCCATCATCATCTGACATCATTGAGTGTGTGAACGCAGTAACGAGAGCTACTGCTAGAGTGCAAGATGAAATAAATCAAACTGAGGCGATACAATTGCTCAGCCCAGTTTCACTACCTACTAACACCATGAAGGAAGCATTTATAACAGCCCAAAAAGCTGATCCTTCATTGTCAAAATACTTTGACCTGATCGGCCGAAAGCCAAAAGTAACCAAGAATGCAAAATGGCATTTTGCTATGAAAAATGACATACTCACCAGATATTACACCAGAGGTGACAATACCACAGAGCAAACTGTTTTGCCAACTAGTTATCGCAAGCAAGCCTTACATCTTGCACACGATATACCTCTTGCAGGACATATGGCATACGTTAAGACCAGATCAAGGTTATTGACACAATTTCACTGGCCAAAATTTTGCAATGACATTAAAGAATATTGCAGAAGTTGTGACACCTGCCAGAAACTGGTTAAAAAAGGTAAACACCCACAGGCAAAGTTACAAGTTACCGACTTAGCCAGTCGACCTTTTGAAAAGTTATCGGTTGACATAGTGGGCCCTCTTAGTCATACAACAACTAGAGGGAATAAATTTATTCTAACTGTTATTGACACATGTAGTCGCTGGCCAGAAGCTATTCCGTTAAAGAACATAACTGCCAATGACATAATGGAAGTGTTCTTCCATATTTTTTCTAGGATAGGTTTTCCAGATACTATCCAATCTGATAGGGGCACTCAGTTTATTGCCGCATCCACCCAAGCTTTCACCAAAATGTTGGGAGTGAAGCAGTGTTTCAATTCACCCTACCATCCTCACAGTAGCGGAGTAATAGAGAAGTTTAACGGGGATCTCAAGCACATGCTTGCAAAAGTAACGCAAGAACACCCCAACAACTGGGATGTATATCTACCAGCTATTCTTTTTGCTTATCGCGAGGTACCACATGCTAGCACCGGTTTCTCTCCCTTTGAACTCACCTATGGTGCCAAACCACGTGGCCCATTGACCATTTACCACCAAATGTTAACTAACTCTACACCAATACTTAAACCCATATCATCATACTTATATGTGACATCATTGCGTGAAAGAATCATCAAATCTTGTGTTATTGCAAAGAATGCACTAAAACTATCTGGTGCTACTTATAGACAGTATGCTGACAAAGGTAACCGGACAATAACATTGACACCTGGACAGGACATTCTTCTGCTACTACCTAGTGACAGACACCTACTGACTGATTCTTGGCAGGGACCTTTTAAAGTGACGAGACAGATTTCACCTGTAGACTACGAAATCCTTATAAAAGACAAACACAAAATATTTCACATAAATATGCTAAGACCATACCACAACAGAGACAACGAACAGGACGATACGACAGCTTGTACAGTGATAATAGATCACGAAGACGACGATGCTAGTGACGAAATTCCAACACCTGCATTAGACACGACAGACTGCTTGAAGGAGATCAAAATCAACCCAAAGTTAACTCAAGCAGAGACAGACAGGTGCAAACAACTTATACAACAGTACAACACCATCTTTTCCAACAACCCAGGACAAACAGAATTAGTACAGCATCACATCACACTCACATCAAACACACCCATTAGATGCAGACCATACACCATCCCATTACATTACAAAGAGCAGTTACATCTAGAAATCATCAACTTAGAGAAAAATAACATCATAAGACGATCCCAATCAGACTACTCATCTCCCATGGTCATAGTACGCAAAAAGGACAATACAATAAGACTTTGCATCGACTACCGAAAACTGAATAAAATAACTGTTCTAGATCTTGAGCCAATGGCAAACACTGACGATCTTTTGACAGAACTGACAGACGCTAGGTTCTTTACGACGGTAGACATGACGAAAGGTTATTGGCAGATTGCTGTAGACGAACAGAGCAGACATCTGATAGCATTTGCCACACCTTGGGGACTGTACGAATGGTGCAAACTTCCATTTGGGCTTGTTAACGCCCCAGCCACATTTGTACGGATGACACGACTACTTCTAGTAGACATAGCCTACCAGGAAATAACATTCTTGGGTTACAAAATATCCAATGGCTTTGTCACGACAGACGATAAAATTGTGTCCAAGATACTAAAACTCTCACTTCCGACTACTAAAAAACAAGTCAGAAGTTTGTTGGGCTTAATAAATTACTACCGGCAGTTTATTCCTGATTTTTCTGAACTGACCGAGGTATTTACTAATCTACTAACAAAAGATAAACCAGAGAAAATTGTACACGATCAATGCCTAAAAATTGCATTTCATAAAGTTCTATCATGTTTTTCTGATAAGAATGAACGCAATCTTATCCTTAAATTGCCCGATATCCGTTTACCTTTCAGATTACGCACAGATGCTAGCTCCGTGGCGATTGGAGCAGTCCTGTTGCAGGAGTATAACAACATTCTCCACCCCGTTTATTTTGTATCCAGGAAGCTGAAGGCCCGAGAGCGGGCATGGTCCATTCCTCAATTGGAAGCCCTAGCTTTAGTAGTAGGTATTACAAAATTGTCTAGATTTCTTCTAGGACGCCATTTCATCGTAGAATCGGACAGCAGCCCCTTACGATGGATGAATTCAGGAGTGCCGTCGAACCATATGGTAGCGCGTTGGTCTTTGAAACTCCAAGATTATAGCTTTGAGGTTCGACACATCCCAGGCAAAACCAATTCAATTGCCGATCTTTTGTCACGTTGCCCGACCGACCCAGTGAGCACCAATGTCTGAGTGCAGTATGTAGAAATACACTCAGACCGACACAGCCATTTAGCAGCGAATAGTGGTTTTTCATTCACAAAAAGCTGTGTAATGTCTACAATATTGTGATAGGGATTACTCCCGTTATATATAGTGTTCTTATTTTACTAGTTCATGTAATGATTGTCGTGTATAAATGTGCAGTATGTGGTAGAAAGCGAACTATATTAATTGTAGATAATACGTACAAGAACAGTGTCACATTCGCACTTACCTGAAGCGAATTATCCAACTTCACAGTGACAACTTCGTGTGGAATTTTCCAGGAACATTTTAATTACGAGTGTGAAAGTAAAAACTGAACAGTGACGACTTTTCTACACCTTTGCAGTGAACCGAAATCTTTAATGTTCGACTGAAACATCTAACACATGAACATTCGATCCCAATCCAGAAGATTGTGTAGCAACATCTAACACGAACTTTGAGAACATTGTACCTTCCTTAAACTACATCAAACCGGAACAGGTGTGTTCTACAAGCTTTACCATCAGCTGATTTTAGTGTTCGTGTGTACTTCCGGATGAATTAGAAATTTAGAACAAAAATAGTAGACAACATATAAAAGAAGAAAAAGTTTTGACGATTCTAAAATGTTTAGGATTCTATAAAATTGAATACACGAATTGTGTGTTTATTTATTTCTCTAATGTAATCTTAGAATCATATCTTGATTAACGTATTCATATTACCGACTTTTTTCTCGTTAATATGAAGAAACGTCAAGCAATGACACTAAGAAATTAAATAGTTATTGTAAATTATTGTGTCACTAATGTTAAAATTACTTCCCTTTCATTTATTGTTATTACATTTTCACACAAAGGGCCATAATTTGAAATGTATATGTTAATGTGTTGTGTGTAATATAACATGTTGTTGTTAAAGTGTTGACACCACAGGCAGGCATCTACTGGGCATGGCAGAGGGTTGCCAACATTGTATGCCAACACAAGAACTCCTGGCCAAGTAGGGACAGGGTTGGAGTGTTTTATACGACTTATATAAAGCCGTATTTCAGTCTGGCTAGATGGTTTTTGTTCCAAGAACCATATTATTCTTTTTTTTTCAAATTGCTGCGAGGTAGATGCGTGAAGCTGGTACTACTGACCTGACTGGGTGATAATACAATTGAGGTAACCAGCCATCGAGAGGGTGAAGCCTGATATGTGTTAAACATGAAGCACCACATGTCTTTGTACCCAAATCCCAGTTCTTATATATTTCTATGCCATGTGTGTATTTTTGATAACGGTGTGTATAACAATAGAAAGGTAGACTCTGACAAGGGTATACTATTAACCCAACAGGTACAGACATTATACATGAAAGACGACATCTTTCATGGATTTTACCGGGGGAGCGTGTCAGAGTCTAACAGGGGACAGCGATGCAGGGACATCGTTACGACCGCCAGGCGACTTAGCTCCCAGTAAGGGATGCAACAACTTCGTTGCGCCGCCAGGCGAATAGGAGTTACCGGCCTGCGAGATCGCTGGCTGACCAGCGGTCAGGCCGCCAACGCAAGACGCACGCCTGCCACGTGACGCCACGTCAGGCAGGAGGCAAGTTGCAAACCAGGTCCAGACAGCTCTGGGGACACGGTACAGGACGGACGTGTGATTGAGAGAAAGGCGTTGTATGGTTTCTGTATTGAAAGGCGAGTGTCTGGACATCTTGCGAGTCAGACTTGTGAACTGTATTGTGGATGTAAGTTGTAAAGTATCCATTATATATTGTTGTGATCATCATTCTGTATTTGATATGTTAATAAATCCATTGAATGGTGTATCGTTGAGTCTTACGTCAAATCACGTTGTATTTGTACTGTCTCACACTTGTTAGGAAAGCGAGCCAAGTTTAAGACTCTGACAGTGTTACTGGTAAAAACAAGAAGAAGAAGAAGTACGACTTCACAATTTCTGTGAAGAAACATAGCAGTTGGCTGTAAGACATAAGATGTAAGACATAAGAGGTAAGGTATAAGATGTAAGATGTAATATGTAGGGTATAAGATGTGATGTAAGGTATGAGGTATATGTAGTCAAGTAGATTTTTGGGAATAATATTAAAAGGAAATACATTAGAGAGTAGGTTAAAGGTTAAGACTTTTTCTGTAAAGAAAAAGTCTCATTTGGGATATGGAGGAATGTAACAGAGTACCATCTCTGTTATGTTAAGAATTTAGAATGCACAGAATGCGCAGAATGGGGAAAGATATATTGAACGCGTGAGCACATTGAGCTTCGTAAACTAAGGGAGCTCACGCGTTCAACGGGGGACTTAGAGATGGGTGGTCCATACGAGCAGACATGTTAGTACCATCTCATGTTGACATTGTTGTAACTGCAACGAGGATTTCTTAATAAACTAGTTTTCTTCAAGATCGCTGCCTTGAGTGTTTACTATCGTCACGGCCATCATCCCATCCTGCACTGTTATACTCCTCCTCCCTCTCCTCCTCCCTCCTCCTTCTGCGTTCTTCTCCTCCCTCCTTCTCCCTCCTCCTCCTTCTCCTTCCTCCTCCCTCTTCCTCCTCCCTCTTCCTCCTCCCTCCTCCCCCTCCTCCCTCATCCTCCCTCTTCCTCCTCCAACTCCTCCTCCCCTCCTCCTCCCACATCCTCCTGCCTCCTCCTCCTATCTCCCTCCTCCTCCCTCTCCTCCTCCCTCCTCCTCCTGCGTTCTTCTCCTCCCTCCTTCTCCCTCCTCCTCCTCCTTCCTCCTCCCTCTTCCTCCTCCCTCTTCCTCCTCCCTCCTCCCCCTTCCTCCCTCCTCCCCCTTCCTCCCTCCTCCCCCTTCCTCCCTCCTCCTCCCTCTTCCTCCTCTCCCTCCTCCTCCCCTCCTCCTCCCACCTCCTCCTGCCTCCTCCTCCTCCCTCATCCTCCTCCTTCCTCCTCCTCCCTCCTTCTCCTTCTCCCTCCTCCTCCCTCCTCCTCTCTCCTCCTCCTAATCCCTCCTCCTCCCTACTACTCCTCCTCCTTCCTCCTCCCTCCTCCTCCTCTCTCCGCCTATCTCTTCCTCCCTCCTACTCCTCCCTCCTCCTCTCTCCTCCACCTCCCTCTTCCTCCTCCCAGCTCCTACTCCTCCTTTTTCTTCTTCTTCTGCTGCTGCTGCCGCTGCTCCATTTACCCAAGTTAATTGTTGGGGAAGATGTAAAGATCTTTCAAGTGCTCTTTCTAATGCTTTTTGTAAGTTGGTCTTCGTTTATCTAAGGTTGTTCTAACTGCAACCAATAAATGATTAGACAGACAGACAGACAGACAGACAGACAGACAGACAGACGGGAACGGGAACTTATATGACTACTTATATGAATTAAATGAGATGCTCCCCATCAGGGGCTGGGCGAAGCCGGGCCGGATCAGACAGACAGACAGACAGATAGACAGACAGACAGACAGATAGATAGTCGGGAACGGGAACGTGAGCTTATATGACTACTTATATGAATTAAATGAGATGCTCCACACCAGGAGCTGGGCGATGCCGGGCCGGGTCAGACAGACAGACAGACAGACAGACAGACAGACAGACAGACAGACAGACAGACAGACAGACAGATAGTCGGTAACGGGAACGGGAACTTATATGACTACTTATATGAATTAAATGAGATGCTTCCCATCAGTGACTGGGCGAAGCCGGGCCGTGTCAGCTAGTTATTCTATAAAGTGTAATTTATTTAACCCGGTTAATTTGGCTTTAATATTTACAGTTGTTGATTAACTTACCTAATGAATAAATTGCCGAAGGATAATATATTGCCTGTGTGACCTCCCATTTGTACAGAGGAATGATATTTCGCCCTACTAGGGTTATCATTTTTTTTCGGTTTTTTTGAACGCTTTGAACTCAAGCGTAGTCCATACACACTATTTATAGCAGTGATGGACTGAATCTCGCGTGTGGATTAGCTTTCCCTATTAATAGTGTCCCTCGCCATAAGACGAACCCACTCCGATTTCAGAGGTACATGTAATTTACTCCCCTAAGTCAAGGACGACAGGTCAGCATTTTAGTCCAGACGTCCGGCATAGGGGTTGAACTGCTTACCTCGGCACACCGGATGTTTAAAAACACGCGGTTTTACCCATTCGGCCATGGGGACCTGCTAGGGTTATCATGTTATTGGTACGTTTTGTGGGATCTTCCACACTTTCAATGTTCAGTGAATGGAAATTTACATTATAATACTTGTTCATTTAATTGTGCACCTTATTTGATCCAAACCTACTTTTTGTTTCGAACTGAATCAGTTAAATTTGTAATGTTTTACATTACAGGAGTGAGTCCAAATACTGTAATTTGTGTTCTGATGATGTATTGATTAACCCCTCTTTGCAATTCTCTAAAGCTGTCCATCGTTAGCATGCCATGTATGGATACATATATTTCAGTTTTCGGTTTCTTTATTTTTATTGCGTTTCAGTGAGTTATGTTGAATGTCACCAGGCTTCTAGTGTTCAGCACAGTTTGGGTCTTCTGTGGTGAAATTAAAGACTCTGAATGC
This sequence comes from Cepaea hortensis, assembly GCA_963921405.1. NCBI lineage: Eukaryota > Metazoa > Mollusca > Gastropoda > Stylommatophora > Helicidae > Cepaea > Cepaea hortensis. Next base: position 117,938,014 of record OY992880.1, read on the forward strand.
AACGTAATTTAGTTAGTAAGTTAGTCGACAGATCATCATCATTGCACAACGAACCATTCAGTCCATAAGTGCTCGGTTCCCCTTCTCGGCAAATCCCGCAGTGTGTACCGGCTAACGACACTAGTTCTGCGTTGGTTTATCAATCTTCTTTGGCTTCCTGCGTAATGTTCTTGTTTGGCCACATCTCTTTTAATTTGCTATTCTCGCAGTCTGGCCATAGTTGTAGATTCACAGTCATAACTTGGTTCTCGCAAAAGTTTTACTTCTCGTAGAGCGTTCAGAATGTCAGCCTGGTCCATGGCGCGTCCGTCATCCACAGTAGCCATACCTGCGAGTTTGTCAGCCCGCATATTTCATTGTACTCCCGCATGCCCTGGCACGAAGATGAAACTAATCTTTGCCAGCCGAGACCGCTCCAGAGACAGCAACCATTCTCTTCGGATCCAACTCATCTCTATCCTCTTGAGCATCCTCATTGAGTCGCTAAGGAAACATGCCCTAGTGAATGTCTGTGTCACGAGCCATGTTATTGCTGTACTTACTGCCATGACTTCCATAGTCAGGCTACTTGTGGTCTCAACAAAAGCACCAGAGTCCTCCTTCACAATTCTCCCTCCGGTCTGAGTCGTAAAGGCCCATGAGCTTCTCACATGTAGGACGACCGACCCATCTGTGTAAATGACAGCATCACCGTCTAACGAATTCTCGAAAATAAACGCTTGTACTTCCGCCTCCACAGCAGCCGGATTTTCTTGTCTGCATTTCCTGTCTTGTTGGATGCAAACAGTAAAGGGCGTACAAAAATCTGTTGGCACTTGTACCCACTCCTCGCCAGGTTCTAAGTCCTCAAGTGAACACATCTGGTGAAGAATGTCCTCGGGTTGACCCATCCACAACCTTCCTCTTTTTAACCTGCTGCCCTTCACCTTCCTAATTTCACTATGCAGTGGATGTGTGTTTGCGTTAACTCTGAGGTAGGCACGTGCTCTGAAAATTTGTATTCTGTCTTCAATGGTTGGAAAATCAAGAAGGTAGCGCATCGCCCTGCATGTCGTATCTCTTCTACATCCAAGAATAATGCGCATAGCACCGTTCTGTATCCTTTCCATCTTGTTTATCTGCTTACGGTTGAGGGTCAAGATCGCTATCGCATACTCAAAAACAGACATGACCAGCCCCTCGTATAGAAGACATAGATGGCACTGCTCATAGTTTGCTGCCGCCATCACCCGCATCGCAGCCAAACCCCGCTTGGCCTTTGTTATCACCTGGTCTATGTGCTCATTATAAGCAATGCTTCGATCAAAACGTATCCCTAGGTAATTTATTGCCTGCGTTCTTTCCACGGTCTTTGAACACCGATTTACAGTTGGTGTACGAATTTTGGCAATATGCATATTCAAAGAGAACCATGCCACTGTTCCTTTGTTGGGTTGACCATTGCTCCATCTTCAACACACCAAGTACTTATGCTATTGAGTTCGGTTTGTAGTTCCACAGCAGCCTGATCTCTATCCATACCCTGACGATACACTAAAACATCGTCGGCATATGACAGTATCCTCCCCGGTCCAGTGATCTGCTCGCTGGTGATTCTCACAGTGTATGCGTTGAAGCGCACCGGGGATAATGGTCATCCCTGTGGTAGGCCAGGATATATTGTGGGTGGTTCCGAAGTCCAACTGCCACATCTGAAAACTACTTTCCTTTGGAAGAGGGCTGCAGCGATCCAACTAAGAAGGAAATGACTTATCTTGAGTTCAAGAAGCTGAAGCATTAAGAAATCCAATGGTACTCTGTTGTACGCGTCCTCAAGATCGATCGCTGCAGCAAAGTTTTCAATGCCTGAGTGAAACCTTCATAGACGTCATGGGCAAAAACTGCTGCATTCGTCCAGGTTTCTCTTTTTGGACGGCACCCTCCCAGGGTAGGTGGGAAAATACCTTGCTTCTCTAGCTGGCTTGATATTTTCCTGGCAATTAACTTCTCCAGCAGCTTGCCTATTGTATTTCTGCATGGTTATTTCTCAATATCCCTGCATTTTTCTGTAGTCTTTGCCAGGCTTCGGCAAGGAAATCGGATAACTGTGTAACCACTCCTCCTTTATGTTAGCGCTCCCTTTACTGTTGTTGTAAATGTCTGCTAGTTTCTCTAGCTCGTTGTCGGTACACCTATTGATATCGTCGTATCTTATGCCATCTGGCAAGAAGCGCTGTTTTTGATCGTCAAAGGACAGCCTTGATTTCTTTCACAGTTACTGTGTCGTCATCCGAAATGTTCTGGGCCTTGCACCTGTCTGAGGTGACGTCCTTAGCAAGATGTCGGCCTCTCATATTTGTCTGGTTGCTCTGCTCTAGATAGCGTTCGAAAAGGGCTATGCCCTTGTTCTCGTCATTCCTCTGCCAGATGAGGTCAGCGCCTTGGAAGTCAGAAATTCTCTTGGTCTTGACTACCCCACTCATGCTTTTATGTAGTCGCCAGAACAGTTTTAGTGACTTGTCTGTGCTTACTCTTTGACATACCTCTGCCCATTTTTCACTTTTAACCTCCTTAACCAGTCTTTTTTTTAAATAGTTTACTTTGAGTGCATCTCTCTTTCTAAGTGCATGTATGGATTAGTATGGGCAACTCTGTTCTTCTTGGCTGTTTGCCATTTCCTTACAACACTGTGCTTATCCATCCAGGCCATCTCCACCTCCAAATTCTACCACGGCGGCTGCTCCCAATTTTTATCTTGCCCTGAAGCTACCTGCGTTTGTTGCGCCTTATTTTACTCACCACGTCTTGCCCTGTACAGTCATACTGTAAAGCCTTGACCGTTGACTTGTGCTGCCTGGTTCTGCCTTTCTCCACCAATATATTGCAAGGGCGGTTGGTGGTCGCTGCCGTGGTACCCTAGGACGTTTAGTGTTGTCAAGTTCTATTTGATACATTTAGTGCTATTATGTTCAATATGATAAATTTAGTGTTGCTATGTTCTGTATGGTGCATTTAGTGCTGTTATACTCTATTTGACACATTTCGTGTAGTTATATTCTATATTGTACATTTCGTGTTTTTAAAATCTTATAATACAGTTAGTCCTGTTGTGTAATATATGGAATATTTGTTGATGTTATTATTATATATGGTAAATTTAGTGTTATTATGTTCTGTATGGCACATTTAGTGTTATTATGTTCTGTATGGTACATTTAGTGCTGTTATGTCCTGAAGGGTGCATATAGTGCTGTGTAACATTACAGATGCAGGGACGATGTAAAAAAAGTCTTGGTATTTCTTTCAGAAGGTTTATTAGTTCAAATTAGGCCGAATATAATACAGAGACCACGAGATATGATGTTATCTGGTCTCCACTTTAGCTGTAACTCCACTAACCAAAACAACCTACGTCACGACTTGAGCATCCTTAGTGATGTTCTTCTAGGATGCTCAACCGTGCCCTAAGTTTGCACATCGAAGCTAATAACTGAGATGGTGCTCATTCTGCTACACCTCCCTTTCTTTAAAAAGACTTTTCTTCTTCAAAAGTCTTAACTCCTAACCCCCTTATTCTAAACCTAACCAGCCGTCCCAAACTAACTATATCTTAAGTAACTACTTTCTTCTACTTGTCTCTTATCACCATCCCACATAGCAACCCGCTATGAAGTTATACCTCTTCTTCGTTTCTGGCTCTTCAAAAATTATAGGTCATAAGAATGGCTTGTAAAAATCGTTGGTATACACTTGACATTATAAAATTTCTCATTCTTTCACAACACAACACAGGATAGACAGAAAAGAGGTAGTTAGAAAATAGTAAAGATGGGGTGCGCACCCATTATAAAGAAATAGTCAAAAACAATCACATTTACCTCCCTTGCAAACGTAAAAACTTTTATAACAGTTTTTCAAAAACACATCTTATGAAGTTACATCTCTGTTCATTATAAATTAAGTTGATCCAAGTTTTCTTTTATATACTCAATATTTATATTGCCATCCACAAACCTGCCTATATTTCACTTATCTCACGTCCATCAATGAAACCCATAACAATGTTCATATTCCATGAACATTTTAAATTAATTAACGCTGTTTATTACAGCTCCTATATTTTGCTCCCTCACATCCCATGACAAGCCTCCTTGTTTATCTAACCCCTATACCAAACCCTATGCACTGCCATTCACAGCCCTCTTAATATCTATTCTCTATCAACCAACTTCCTATATTTGTTTCAATATCACAGCTTCTTTGGACGTTAATCACGTATATAATATGGCATCCAATCCATATACCTTTAATCCACGCTGACTTAATGCAGCTCCTATTTTTAACTTCCCAACACCCTCTTATTTGAGTAGTAACCCTGACAGTTAAGTATGGCGTATGTTTCCAACACTTCATGGCCACTATATTATTAACCTCTCTATCTTAATATATTGACACAGCGGCCTTCTTACTCATGAACTTATTATTCATAAAGAGAATGTGTCTCTCTTCTAGTCTTCAGTAGTTTATTAACTATTTTCTGAACGAAGGGTTTTAAATAAAGCCCCATGTATTGCTTTGATTCTAGACAATACCATAACTGTTTGTGAACTAAACTTAACTTAAACACTTTTCAACATATTTGTAAACAAGGTAATTACTATTCAACACACAAGACACTTCACTTAAATCATAAGTCAAGTAAAATAAAATCACAACAGAACATCATACCCCCCCCCCCCCCAAGTTTTTAAATATCATTTTTCTTTCCCCTCATATCAAATAAAGACATCAACTCATTCAAAGAAAAACATATTTTAGAATAATATAACGTACATCCTATCCTTTGTTAGTCACTTGTATGGACTAACAATAACTTATTTATCTATCAATAAAACTCAACAAGTCAAATCATAAAATCAATAAAACTACAATAAACGTACGTCACACTTGAATTTACATCCATATCACCTATCTTAATACCTAAATATATAGTGTCATGTCTACTCCTCAAGACAGTCATTGCAAGTATTAAGCAAGCATTTTCCAGCCTGTTTCTCTAAAACACCTGTAATACACAGCCAGTCTATTTCCTCTTTAAATCATAAAATCTTCATCCGATGCTATCTGCAGCTTTTTCTATCTATTTATCTACCATGTTTCCACTTCCTCAGCAACTCCAGATTTCTCTGAACAAGTGCTATCTCCACATCAATGTCTTCTTCCTCTTAGAAAGAAATATCTTCCTCCATACTACTATCTCTATTAGATTCTAAATTTTCATCCATTCCATCTGTATATCTATCTCTAGCAGCCGCTAATTTTTTCTATACCTCACTCAAAAGACTCCTTAGTAATCTCGCCGAAAAACTTCAGCAACCCAGTAATGTCCATTTATTATGGGCATTTCATCTAAAACCTCCACTTCCAATTTATGCCGTTATTAACAGCTATAAAATACCGCCACTGATCTCATGTCTGTGACCTTCTAACCCCTCACTGCTTACAATCAACGTTATTCTTTCTCAGCCCATATATCATGGACCCCCCCCCCCCCCCAAAAAAAAAAAAAAAAAAAACAAAACAAAACACATGGCATTTTATCTCCACACTGACACTGTTCATTTCTCACTAACACACTTACAATCTTTTACTATTGTACTGATATCCACAGTATATAATTATTCTTCGGAGTAAAACATGGGATTCAATTCATGTTTTACTAATTGCCTTCACGCTGTCTGGCGCAGCACGTTACTCACTTCTTCTTCTTCTACAATCCAGCAATCTCGTGTCACTTACCAAACCTCCACCACATCATGGCACTAAATAAATCCAACACACCACAATTCATCTACTCAGTAAGGGAAATTGTAACTAATCTAGTTGTTTCCCTTGGATTTGCACCAATAATTACTACAACTTCTTAAGCATTACCGTTGACTACGGTATTTCCACAATGCTACAACCACCAAAAAATTGTCTATTTACTACAGACCTCACCAACATATCCAGCTACTAGATTTGTCAACAACTAATTTTATTTTTCTCGTCTACCCGACGCAACTAACCAACGTATCAGTACTTTCCAACATCTCACCTCAACAACTCTAAGCTATCCTCAACTCTCTCCTAGCGTTCTCATACCGCGATGATAGTCAAACCAATCACCCTTATCGGAACACCTTCTATAGTGCTCTATTTATAATGCTCCGACGTTCATTTAGCTAATCACTTTCTCTCCTTCTCTTGCTTACTCCTATTTATCGGGACTCTATCAGAAACAATAAACCACACCGCACATGACTAACGAGAAATCTCACTTCGACTGGGCAAACCATATTCTCTCAATTCTCTGTATCAGGCATTCTTGCTTCGATATGTATCTGCCAACACTACTAAATCTGTTTCATGAAACATCATTCAAAATGTTAACTCTCTTTCCGTCAGCCTGTCATACAATTTTCATTAACTCTGTCTAACGTCAGACATTCTAACCAAAAGACATCACAAATTTTCAATCATCTTCTTTCCACCTCTCAATTTTCGCATACTCTATGCTCCACGTTTTATCAACGTCACTTATCAGCCACTCTTCGCATATTCACACGGTATTCGTATTTTATGTTTGCTCAGACAGTGATACACAACCTCGCTCTCATCTCACGACTACTCTCGCATCGCGACAACCTGACGTGCCCATACCATTACTTCAAAAAAAAAAAAAAAATAATAATAATTTAGACGTTAATTCAACATTCCAGCAATCACTCAACACAGTCTAAGCGTGTCGATCTCCTCCACACACATTGACACAAGATATATCAAACGCGCAACTCCCCGGGAAGGTTAACCCGGTCAACAAATGCCCGCAGAAGTCGGATGTGTCGGCCTAACGGCGCAAGAACGCAGCTCTGCTGTAAACAGGCACAACGCAGTCACATCCGAGAAAAAAAAAACTCCGGATGAACAAAGAAGAAGAAGAAGAAACGCGCACTATTACTAATCTCTTGACAACATTTTATCCATGTACTCCACTTAGATGGCGTCTCAAAACCTCACTCCTACTTCACTCAGCGTGACGAACATCTGTTTGTCTACAGTTATACTCACGTACGGACAACGCATAACCAGACGAATTACTCAACAGGACTTTCACAATTCAACTGCTTTCTTACTTCATTCTCAATCATCATAATCCCACTATTCTCCGTCCTACTTAATTCTCCACGTCAAACTACTCTGACAGTCAACTACTCACTCACTTTATCTTAACCTCCTCATCACTTCATAACAATGATTTACTTCTTCGCGCTATTTTCAGTCGCACTACCCTATCGGTGACTATTCTATTACTCCTTTATCTCTCAAAATAACCTATGCAATACAACAGTTGTCGACATCACCCATTACATGTAGTGATTCTCCACCATTTTCCACAGCAACACCACATTTGAGTCGAAATTTGAGCCTCATCAAACCTGAATTACTCCACCCAACAAAATATCCACTCTTCACGTATTAGTTAATTCTTATTTAAATATAACCATGGTCTTATCGACTTCATGAGACTTCTAGCCCTATCCAGCGACGCTTCAGACTTCTGCTGTTCTCGTTTTCTACTTTCCACTAGGCAAACATCTTTCTTTTTGGAAGTATCTTCTCTCTCTCTCTCTCTCTCTCTCTCTCTCTCTCTCTCTCTCTCTTGGTATTCGTCTCCTAGCCTTCACTACTTTTGTGTCATATATACTGGTATCCTGTTCTAAAGAGTCACCAACTAAAATTTTGTCTGTCTGTCCACCAGCAACCATACCGTATGAGGAAACATCACGCTTCGAGTCAGGATCTGCTCGTAGTGCAATCCTCTCGTTCTCTGAATCATCAGTATCTATAGTTGTTTCAGCAGCGGAGTATTTACTATAATATGCGGCGGTAGAGGTAGAAATATCCTCTCTATAACCTGAACTCTCACACTTAATATTTCTACACCATTTAGGGATTAATTTAATGTCTATACCATAGGAACTTGACATAGCAGTCGTCGTACCTCTATTAACTATCATACTATTCATTTCCCTAATACTTTTCCTCACCTGTCTTTTAACATCTTTGGTACTTGTCTGCCTGTCTTCTGTCTTGGGTTGTTCAACCTCTGTACCAGTATCTCTCTTTGTCACTTTATCAATCGACGTCTGAGTACTCTTTTCCACACTACTGCCTGGTTGCGTCTGTGTCTCTCTTTCTTGTCTGACACAAAAGACTGAAGATACCTCCTGACTACCCAAAATCTTATCTGTGTTTCTTTCTCTGCTACTCAACCTTGCTACCGAATATCGCAACTGTCTGATCTGAAACCAGTTCTCTCGCAAGGCTTTTGCGTTTTCACTATTTGAAGGCCACGACCATTGTTTCCTTTTCTGACCATTACTAATTCCTATATGTCTCTGTGTCTCACTCTTATCTGCTTTCATATGTATATGGTTGATAACTTTCGAATTGTAACCAGACTGGTTATCATTTCTATTAGACTTGTCTACCTCAAAACGTCTCATACCTGTCTTGTGCTCTGTTCGCTCAAGCGTCTGTCTCTTTATTACTTTTATCATGGACGAAATTCTGTCTACGTCCATCCTTAAACTGTCCATTAACTCCGTTACACGTCCTAACTTTCTATAAAAGATTTCCATTTCAAATTTGTACCAAATAATTCACTATAATATAATAATATGTTAAAATATAATAATATGTTAATTAAACTTATCAGGTCCTATAATCTTCTAATACTATAACATTAAATTTATACTTTACAAGTGTTGGCTGTCAAAGATAGTTCCCTGCCTGTAGTTAGAGACTCGTCGAAAGCTGCACATTAATGGTTCTCAGGTTTCGCTCTCGTATGCTGAGACTGAGAGGCACGGTATCTGGCACCCAAGTACTTGAACAAGGATCGAAAAGGCGGCTTCAGTACCCCGTAAGGATCGATAAGGCTCGATAAGGCTCGATGTCAACAATCAACGACTGTGATCAGAGGACAGCACTGGCCAGCCCTCTGAAATCATCAATGAACGCTAGTGTAGAGCAGCGGCGTTATTCAGGCAACGAGCAGACTATGTGGCGACGATTCAGCAAGAGGAAAACTCTTCTCCAGCGGTAGGAATGCTTTCACCCATGGTTGGGCACACCAGACTTGAGCTTTCTTTTCACCCTAAACAGGGCCCTTCAAGGCGACGACTTGAAAACGGCTCTCGTGAATAACAGAGCCCAGAATGATTCGACAGCGGCTCTCATATGCAACAGAGCCCAGAGATGACCTGACAGCGTCTAAAAGACATGGCCCAATCGACAGATTAATGAACTATTTAACTGCCGCCCTGGTTGGCTCTTGATTAAAAAATCCTTTTCTCTAAAACGATTTAGTTGCAATGGACTCAAAAAATCGTTGAACGTTATCCAATTACTAGTTTCTTCACAGGTTTTGGATGAGATTTGATAAAACGGGCTGTCCAAATTCATTGCTATTCTGAATTTTTTTTTACTGATTTGAGATAATTTAGTCTTAAACTTGTGACTGAACCAATAGTAATAGCTGGACTTGATTGACCTCCAACGATTTGACTCACTTGAGGCAACGGCTAAACTTGATTGACCTCTAAAAAGTTGACTCCCTTGAGGCAACGGCTAAACTTGATTGTGGTTCAGCGCTGTCGTGGCTTCTCAGTTCGCCCCAGGCGAGCAAAGTTAAATATTAGGAAGATAACGGCTCCTTCGAAACAAAATCTCCATACATATTGACGTTCAAAAAGAAACAACATCAGCCAGGTTCTCAAAGGTATAGCATGACAATGGCAGTTCTGTCTCCGCAATTTGTACTTTGTGTGGCGGTTGTTTTCAAATTTTTAACGAACGTCAGCCAACTTCATCGTAAAAAACTTGCCGACTCCGTTTTGTTGAGAGTTCTTAACAACACGACTTCAAGTTTCCAGACATCATCTATCGTTCTGCCTTGTCATGATGACTTGTGTCCGCGACAACTCGGATCCTGGTCACGGCACCAAAAATCCCTCCTGTAACAGTACAGATGCAGGGACGATGTAAAACAAGTCTTGGTATTTCTTTCAGAAGGTTTATTAGTTCAAATTAGGCCGAATATAATACAGAGACCACGAGATATGATGTTATCTGGTCTCCACTTTAGCTGTAACTCCACTAACCAAAACAACCTACGTCACGACTTGAGCATCCTTAGTGATGTTCTTCTAGGATGCTCAACCGTGCCCTAAGTTTGCACATCGAAGCTAATAACTGAGATGGTGCTCATTCTGCTACAGCTGTTATGTTCTATATCAGTAGTTCCCAAGCTTTTCAAGCAGAGGGCCATATCTACTATTTCGGTAGTTAAGCGGGCCACAACGTTATAAAATTATAAAAAGTCGTGTGCAATATCATTCTTACCTTTCTTAACTTTGGTCAAAAAACTTCTATAACTGTAAAGGCAGTCAGTGTCAGTACTACAATGCGGTCATTATTTGGTTTAAAATCAAAAGCTCATTTAACAATAAATTTTAAATCAGTTTCGAAAATTACTATTGATGTGATTAATTTATAATTGTAACTGTTTTTCATAACCAGTTACTTAAGTTAAGATGCCAGTTTATCAATGTCTGGGCACAAATCTGTCGTGCCCAAAGTCATAAGCGCAACTAGGTTACTGTTCTGTGAGTCTGGAACGTTGCTTGTTTTTTTTTTAAACGTTAATTGCGGAAAATGACTGCTCGCATCTGTAAGTCGAACCAAAACGACAAATGTATCTCTGGGCGAATGAATGCAAGTGTTCAAATTGTTCGACAGACAATGTTCGCCAGAATGAAATCACATGATCAGCTGAAGGTGAAGCAGGCAGCGCCAGAAAT
>OY992880.1:117958899-118060435 GCA_963921405.1 Cepaea hortensis
AAGAATGTACGACAAAAAATGCTATCCATATTATCAACCACTTTGTTGAATTTAATAAAATAACATGCCCGTGGAGAAAAAAAAAATAAAAACAGACGATCTGAAATTATCCATCCATCCATCATGTGATATGCCGGTAAGCGTGGGCGGTCATGTTCTACCATCTCACTCGATCACCAGAGTCGTGGATCAGCTCCGTGTTTCTGTCTCGACCATGCCACAACGCCAAGCCATCCAGGTACTTGCTTCTAGGTCTTCCGCTTGGTCTGTTCCCCTCGATCTTACCAGTCGTCACCAAGTTCTCCAAACCATTTCTTCTCATAACATGCCCAAAAAATTTTGACTGTCTACGTCTAATTTCTCTAATCAATTTACGATCTTCATTTGTTTCTTGAAGAACACTTGTTCATTGGTCTTTCTGGCTGTCCATGGTATTCTTTGCATTTTCCTCAGAAACCACATCTCTACAGCCATCAGATGTTTTTCAGCCTGACTGAAATTATAGCAGACAGTAAATATCTAAATTGCAGTCTACACAGATTCGGCTTATCAAATCAGATTTTAAAAACAAACACAAAATGAACAGAAGGCAAACAAGAAGTTGACGTGAGCTTATATCGATCATATCTGGGTAATCGGGTAGATGCTGATGAGAAATGCCTGGCTGAGTCCTGTGTCTGCTTTAAGAGTCACAGCTCTGGGCAGAATTAGATCTTAGCACGAAACAGATTAAGCGCCTGTACAGTACAGTGTCGCTTAAGTCTCTCTTCAATCAAAGTAATTACTTTCGCTGTTCTGGAAAATTCGAAAACGTCCAGAAATATATTTATTATTTGATAATTATCTGTCGCAATGTCAGAGATGTATATACATACATAAACACACATATTGCAACACAAATTGTCACGTCTGCAGGCCACTAAACGGGAGGGGTGACCAGTGCCCATACAAGTATTTGTTACATGTGGTGTCGTTGTGATTTGCTTTACCTAGATCCGAACTGAGGGGGGGGGGGGGGGGGGGTGCTAGAAAACGATGTAGCGAGCCTTAATAATGTATACGATGCAATAATTAAAAAGACAACTGTAATTAAATAGTTTGTGAAAAAACAAACATTACGTGCACAAAACGATACAAACAATTAAATTGACATAGTGGAAACCTGTACTATTCGAATGAAACCAGCAGACACGAAGGTATGTATTGTTTACGGATAAATACGAATAAATGCACGCCAGCCCACGGGTGTTACAGATAAGTCCCGCTCTCCCTTCCCATATACACGCTTAAACTGGTTATGATATACAATCCTAAATAGAGAGCGTCAGCTAGATCAGTGGTTCTCAACCTGTGGGGAATTCTCCCCCCCCCTTCCCCCCAGGGGGGAATTTTAGGTTTTCCAGGGGGGAATTAAGATTATTTCAAGATCGCGTTAATACAAGAACCGATTACTTGATATTGTTTTTCCCTTCATACTGTACGGTTCTGTACGTCTCACCCTTCTAAAATTCAATTTATAAAGTAAGTAGACCCACAAATCATGTTTTATGTGGACGTCTAGACTTGTTTTAGTATGTGCTATTAAATTTAGCTTCTGTTATTACGTATACTGTATAGGGGTGGGGCGGGAATTTTAGGTAGGAAATACGAAAGGGGGGAATGGCGTCCTGAAAATAAGGTGAAGGGGTGCACAGGCCAAATTTTTAGGTAGGAAATACGAAGGGGGGGGGGGGAGATGACGTTCTGAAATATGGGAAATATGGTGGGGGGGGGGGGGCACGGGCCAAAAAAGGTTGAGAACCACTGAGCTAGATGTTTTTCCCTGGACATGTTGGTGTAGTGGGAAATTAGCAGGCGGACAGATTGGCTGGGTCTGCACCCCTATGTGGGGTATTGGCGCATGATAAAGCAGATGTAGTCTGGGCCCTTTGGTATCGTGTGTAGTCATAAGATAAAGAAAATGTTCTTCTTTGTACATATCAAAAAAGAGGTTAAATATAGACCTTAGTCTTCAGTGGGAAATACAAGACAGCTGAAGCAAAAGAAGACAGAGAAAGAAGTATGCGAAAAGTTTACACAACTTTGCAAGAAATAGTAATATAAACAAGACAAACTTTATCGAAATATCAGATAATGGCGGGGATTGGAGAATGATACTCTGCTCCACGCAAGGCACCCGAAGAAAACCAACACATCATGTTAAGAAACGTTCTACTATTGTTTACTATATTTGCGTTGATAGCCCTAGAGATACCCAAGCTATTATTTACTGTTGCAATGTCATCTACAGAACTGCGAAGAGAACCATAATGACACTGGCAATCACCTGATGGTCAACGCTGAGACTTATTTTGGGTACGTCTCCCGGTTTATATATGCAGTGCTGCATCACTACAAGTGGAGATCGTTCTGGCTGGTTACTGGTAGGGATATCAAATGGCAGAATGTGGCCAATCAGCTGAGAGATAATGCTGAGGTGATGAATATCAGGTGAGTTATTTTTACATCTTATTGTACCTTAGTTAATCCTATGCTACAATGTCAAACTTGGACATTGTCCAAATCATACTTAAGCGAAATCAACACCTGCGAGATTAAATACTTTAGAAGAGCTGCCAACTTAACAATCCGAGACCGAGTAAGAAGTGATGTTTTCAGACAGACAGTGGGACCAACACCTTGTGTCAGATATACTGAAAGGCAGAAGATCAAATGGCATCGACCATCTCGTTAGAATGCAATATGATTCACTACCAGCACTTCCTCCGAAGTCGGAGAGTGTCTGTCTGTACGGCGAGGAACCACCAGTCTGCACACCAATAAGCCAGACATGGGACAACGGATACTCACGCAAACCTCAGGTCCTGTATGACATCACACTGATGTTGGACAACAGGATGCCTTCATCCGACATACATTACTTCGCGTTGGAGCTCAAGCCAACGAACACAAGCAAACAAGCACTACCAGCACTGGCGCTACATTAACGACGATCTGCGACGAGAGCAAGAGGACACCCGAGAAGAAAATGTATTGACGACATCAAAGGCATTGTACCATCACGCGGAATAAAAATATTCATTGCTACCATTTGGGAGCTGGAACGTCAACTATTTCTCCCCTCGACGCTTGACGACATAAGTTGAAGATGATGGTGATAACGATGCTGATAAATGTACCTGAACCAAAATCCATTTTCCCAGCCTTATCTTTACCTTCTTTGGTTTTATATTCTACATCATCGCCGCCCTCGTTATCATTGTTGTTTTCACATTAATGTCCCGTCCTTTGTGCTTATCAAAATTATTCATATTTTTTGCGTCATATTTCAATTTCATTGTATCCCGTCTCTTGACTTTCTTAATGAAGATACAGATGATGTAAACCAAGTTTTCAAGTAATAGATATGTATATTCTTGAGGTCGGCGTGGCTGAGAGATGTAACTTGCTTACGCTGTCTCCGCCGACCGTGGTGTAGTGTGATAGTTCCACACGTTGGTCAAGTGGTATTTTTTTTGCGCTCGCTCGTTTTGAACTCAAGCGTAGTCCATAAACACTATTTATAGTAGGGATGGACTGTGTTTTGCATGTGGGTTAGCTTTCCATATTAACAGTGTTCCTCGCCATCAGGCGAACCTACTCTGACTTCAGAGGTACTTGTAATTAACGTCCCCAAGTCAAGGACGACAGGTCAATATTTTAGTCCAGCTGTCCGGTGTAGGGGTTGAACCGCTAACGTCGACATCAGCACACCGGATGTTTAAGAACACACGTTCTTATCGGTTCGACCAAGCGGACCTGTCAAGTGGTCATAAACGTTGGCTTCTCGCCCTTCACTTGTCGACGTAAATTACCAGTGCCTCAGATGGTTATATCAAGGATATGAATAAATTACCGGTGCTTCAGATGGTTATATCAAGGATATGAATAAATTAGTACTACTACCACCAGCATATAGGGACAGACAGACAGAGAAAGAGGGAGAGAGAGAGAGAGAGAGAGAGAGAGAGAGGGGGGGAGAGAGAGGGAGAGAGATTGAGAGAGAGGGGAGAGAGAGGGAGAGAGATTGAGAGAGAGGGGAGAGAGAGGGAGAGAAAGTGAGAGATTGGGAGAGAGTGGGAGAGAGAATGAGAGAGAGAGGGAGAAAGAAATAGGGAGAGAGAGATTGGGAGAGGGAGAGAGATTGCGAGAGGGGGAGAGAGAGGGGAGAGAGAGGGGGAGAGAGATGGGGAGAGGGATGGGGAGAGAATGGGAGAGAGAGGGAGAGAGAGAAGGAGAGAGATTGGAAGAGATAAGAAGAGAGAGATTGGGAGAGAGAGGGAGAAAGAGATAGGGAGAGAGATTGGGGGAGAGAGGCAGAGAGAGACAGAGAGAGGGGAGAGAGAGGACGAGAGAGGGGGAGAGAGAATGGAGAGAGAGGGAGAGAGGGGGAGAGAGATTGGAAGAGAGAGGGAGAAAGAGATAGGGAGAGAGAGGGAGAGCGAGAGTGAGAGAGATTGGGGAAGGGAGAGAGAGGGGGAGAGAGGGGGAGAGAGGGAGAGAGAGATTGAAAGATAGATGGAGAGAGAGCGGGAGATAGATTGTGAGAGAGAGGGAATGAGATTGAGAGAGAGGGAGAAAGAGATTGGAGAGAGGGAGAGAGATATGGAGAGAGAGGGAGAGAGAATGGGGGAGAGATTGGGAGAGAAAGGGAGAGAGGGAGAGAGAGGGAGAGAGATTGACAGAGAAGGAGAGAGGGGAGAGAGGAGTGTGCGTGTGTGTGTGTGTCTGAGAGAGAGAGAGAGAGAGAGAGAGAGAGAGAGAGAGAGAGAGAGAGAGAGAGCGAACCCATTCGCTAATCTTAAACATATCATTATTTTATTCTTACGTGCAAACCAACCCATTCATTCATGCCACAATTTACACTCATTTTTTCTAGCCTATGATTATGAACCTCCCAAACCCAATCACGTTGCCTCGTGGGTACAGTAATCCACATGCCACAGCTTGGTAGTGGAGCAACGGACCATTTTTCTTTTTCTACGTCTTAAGACATACTAGGTATGTGGTGCTGGATACATACTTGTTTAGATCAAGTGGAGCTCGAAACGTTATGTAGGCAATATTACATTGGTCGCCTTTGCTTTCCCGACCAATTCCTGGTACCTAGTTTACGCTGCTTCGACCTGGGATCCCAGGTCGATTAAACAATATCCTCGCTTTCAGGAAGGTTCTATCACATAACCATCAAAGGGCCAAGCTGCAGGCTAGACGGAA
The DNA here is from genome assembly GCA_963921405.1 of Cepaea hortensis. Classification (NCBI taxonomy): domain Eukaryota; kingdom Metazoa; phylum Mollusca; class Gastropoda; order Stylommatophora; family Helicidae; genus Cepaea; species Cepaea hortensis. The sequence goes on from OY992880.1 coordinate 117,964,156, forward strand.
AAGCAGGCAGGAAAAAACAGAGTCTCTGAACTTTGAAAGAGACACAAGGAAATTGTGGAAGCTAATAAAACAACTTAACGATGAGGGCACAGGGAGAAACTCAAAAATTGCACTACATAAAGATGGAAACATCCTAACAAGAAAGCAAGCAGCTGACCATTTTGCGGACACATTCGCACAAGATAACAATATCAAAATTAGTCCAGAGAAACAGCAAGAGATTCGAGAGAAACGGCGACATACAGGACAGAAGGAAATAGTACATGAGGTTCTGGAGGCACCCATCACAATCAGCGAACTGGAGCTAGCCATATCAAAACTGAAAATGAGAAAGTCACCAGGAGCTGATGGTATCTCCAATGAAATGATCAGGAACCTAGGAACAGAGGCCAAAGCAAAGCTGTTGCAGATCTTCAATACTAGTTGGACCTTAGGCAGTGTTCCACAAGCCTGGAGAGAAGCAATCATGATACCCCTCCTACAATCAGGGAAAGATAGTTCCATTGCCTCTAGCTACAGACCAATTAGCCTCACCAGCTGTCTCTGCAAAACACTGGAGCGCATCATCAATCACAGACTGCAGTGGTACATTGAAAGTAAAAATATCCTTTGTGCCACAGCAGGCTGGCTTTAGGTAGTGCTACTCTACGGAAGATCAAACAACCTACCTCTCTCAAGAAATTGAGGATGCATTCCAAGAGAAGAAGCTGGTGCTTGCGGCATGGATAGATTTGAAGAAAGCCTTTGACAAAGTCTGGAAAGAAGGTCTGATGAATAAACTGAGAAACTGCAAAGTCAATAGAAGAATGTACAAATGGGTGAAAGCATACTTGCACAACAGAAGAGCCCGAGTACAGATAGACGGACTAAAGAGCAAGAAAGTACTACTGCGTCATGGTGTTCCCCAGGGCGGAGTCTTGTCCCCCACACTTTTTCTAATCTTCATCAATGATCTCGTTGCTAATCTACCGCATGGAATTAAAACGACAATGTACGCCGGTGATGTGGTTCTATGGAGCACAAATGAACATGCATCAGTGGCCACCAGATTACTACAAAGAGCTGTAGACACATTTGTTGCATGGGCAAATAGATGGTGTGTCAGCATAAACACTGACAAGTGCAGCACCACCCTATTTACCCTCTCTCCAAAGCAAAAGGCAGGGACCATCCAGATAAATGGAACACCCCTAAGAGAAGATAAAGAACCAACATACCTTGGAGTAACATTTGATGGCGGGCTGACATGGAGAAAGCACATCAACAAAGCAGTAGCAAAAGCCAGAAGGAAAATAGTCATCCTGAGAAAGCTAAGTGGAACCACATGGGGAGCCAGTGGGAAAATACTTAGCAAAGTTTATCAACAGAGCATACGACCACACCTGGAATACGGGTCAACTACGTGGTGTTCGGCATCAAAAACCACACTACAAGAGCTGGACAAAGTGCAAAATCAAGCACTTAGAGTCACCACAGGAGGGATGAGATCAACCCCTATAGTGGAAATGGAGAAGATGGGGAGGACACAAGCACTGAGTGAGCGCAGAGATACGAAAACGCAAATACAAGCAGAAAAGTTCCTCAGCTTGCCAGGCCACCCTATGAAGAACAGATTTGAAAACCTAGCTATGGGACGGTTGAAAAGAAGTAGTTTTATCCACCAGGCCAAACGACTCTGCAGAGAAACCACCGATCTGCCCACAGTTGGTATCCCCCTAACAACTATTCCAGAGCGAACTCCATGGAAAGATGAGCATAGACTATCAATACAAATCCAGACAAAAGTGAGAGGAATATTTAACAAGGAAGAACAGAACAGTGTGCAGCGCAGAACAGCCACTCTCAGCTTCCTTGATGAAGAATACCCACAGGACCTCTGGATCCGAGTCTACACAGATGGGTCAGCACAAAATGCTGTTCGAAATGGAGGAGCGGGAGTGTACATAGAATACCCAAATAGTACTACGGACACAGCTAGAGTACCGACAGGAAAGTACTGCCATAACTACGATGCTGAAATTGAGGCAATCAAGATAGCAACAGAGACATTACTAAATACCAGCAAAGGTACACAACCTGTGGTGCTATTGACAGATGCAAAATCAGTACTCGAGGCGCTCCTGTCTGGGAAATTGCCAGTACTAAGGACACTACTTTCTGAACTTAGCAGTCAGCATAAGGCCACCATACAGTGGATACTATCCCACTGTGGAGTACCCGGAAACGACAGAGCTGATCAATTGGCTAAGGAAGGAGCCAAAGAAGAACAGCCTGATGTGCCCGTTACATACCACCAAAAGAAAAGAATGATCAAATCAGTCAGAAAGCCACCAAAACCTGCTCAAGATGACTACCACGTTATGGATAGACCAGAACAAGTCATTATTCTGCGCCTCAGAACAGGGCACAATAGATTACGCAACCACATGTATACAAAATTCAAGATTGGTGAAACAGCCATGTGCACATGTGGATTGGCGTCGCAGACAGCAGAGCACATACTCCAGGACTGCCCAAAATATAACATATCTAGGCAAACCTTCTGGCCTAGAGAGACGACAGTGGAAGATAAACTCTATGGACCGCTGTGTGAACTGAAAAAGACAGTTCAATTCATACAAGAGACAGCATTGCAGTTATAGACATATTTCAAGCGAACGAAAGAAGAAGAAGAAGAAGAAGATGACCATCTGATGGCAGTCAAGACTGCTGGCCACTACGCTGCCGTGGTTCTCACACGACATTGATTGATTGATTGATTGATTGATTGATTGATTGATTCATTGATTGATTGATTGATTGATTGATTGATTGATTGATTGATTGATTTAGGAACCGACATCACAGCATTCGGGGCATTCCCATAAGCGCCCCGTCCCCATCCACAGCAGCCAGCGAAGAGTTCCAACACCAATAGTACCAGTAGCAATCTGATTATATGTCCGTCTCGCATTTCCTCTTTGCCAGATCCCCTCGTCACTCCTCGCTGTCTTATTCTTGCCAGACCATGGTCTCACATGACATTATGTTAATTGACAGTGGCGACTTGTCTAATTGTGTACCTAGGCTGCTTCCGGGTTTCTTCTTGATATTTCCCACCCTCATTTGATGTTGCCTTCCTTTCTACTGCCGATTCAGTGGCGAAGGAGTTACGAACGCAATTCGTAATCCCACATACCACATTCGAATCACAGGTGAGGGCGATTTGGCAACATACCGCCTTGCGTTTGTTTTCATACAGTGGTATGTGTACCGGTCGTCCAGGAAGCGTTGGCAAACAACTTAACGAAACTTGTCAACAAATCACAAACAGCCAAAACAAAATGCTTGGATAGGCTGCGACGTACTGTAAAAGATATCAACGAACTTTTCCCTTCTAATTTCTTCCTCATAGAACACCACGTAGCTGGGTTTGCATTGAAATAGATGGACAAAGAGACGCTCTCGTGATCACAACAATGACATGTATTCGTAACATAGGAGTGGTCGCAGGAACTATTTTCAAAGGGTTACGAATTGGGCACGCAGGCCCTCTAACATTAATCCCTTCTTGTCTCTCACCTTTCACACATTATTTCATTCTCACATCTCATATAAAGTTAATCTTCCTCTTCTTTGTATGACGATTCTTAGCAAAATCTTTCATACATACTAATTGAAAGGCTTGTCCATGGGACATATTTTTCTGTCCCATCCCATCCTATGGTAATTTATGCTCGTCCCGTCCCATCCCATCCCACGGGACCTTTCCCATGGGATTCCCATGGGAGTAACATTCCCATGCCAAGCCTTTCAGGCTTGTCTATGGGACATATTTTTCTGTCCCATCCATCCCATGGTAATTTATGCCTGTCCCATCCCGTGGGACATTTCACATGTGATTCCCATGGGAATAACATTTCAACGGCCAAGCCTGCTAATTGCTCAATGTTTATCACATTTCAAGGCACATTATTTCTTCGGGATTGCAATAAATATACATTTACATAATTCAGGAGGTATATCTCCAGTATCATATACATATCCATATTCTCCTAAAGCATTGATAATTTTCTATTATGATGTTGTCTGGACCGAGGTCCTGCCGGTTTTCAAATGGTTAAGTGCATTCTGAACTTCCATCTTAAGAATTGGGAGTCCTTCATTATTATTTGGAATATCACACTGTTCCTCCCTTGTATCGTTATAAAGGTCGTTCATATAATCTGACTATGCATTTAAAGTGTGATTGTTCTATTATGATTTTGTCATCTTTGGATTTTAGGCAAACCGCTGATGTATGTGTTCTTTTCATAGTGGTTTCATTAATTCTTTTGTGCAATAATTTGGTGTTCCGGGTGTTGTGCTGGTTTTCAATTTCCCTGCAATTTTTCTCAAGTCATGCTCCTTTTGCGTCTTTCGACAATTTCCTAATTTTCCAGTGAATCTCTTCATATTGTTCATAGTTATTTTGGTTATTTCTCCCCACCCCCTCCATTTGTTGTAAGCTGTCGTCGGTCATCCATATCTTACAGAGGTCAGCATGGGCGATTATATAAAAGTGGCTCTTACACTTCCGGCGTGCTAATGCTGAGGTAGTGGTTTCAATCCCTACACCGGGCAATTGGACTAAAATGTTGACATCTCGTCCTTGACGTGTGAACGAAAATTACATGTACCTCAGAAGTCGGAGTGGGTTCGCCAGAGTTGAGGGACACTGGTAATAGGGAAAGCTAATCCACATGCAAAAATCAGCGCACCAGAAGTAGAAGTACCTGTATGGACTAAGCTTGTGTTCAAAGGGAGCGAACAAGTAAAAAATAAATCAATTTCTGACGTCTCATCATCTTCACATTTGGAGTAGGTGTTTCTGTAGCCTTTGAGAACCGTTCCCGCCAGACATTTGCCCCATTTGAGTTGATGATCCTTCAGTAACCACTGGCCAACGGCGAGTTGTTTTATTTGAGAACCGTTTACCAGATACTGATCTTCATGAGGTGTTCTATTTGAAAACCGCTCACTAGACAATGGCCCTGGTAGTAGTTTTATTTGAGAACCGTTCACTAGACGCTAGCTCATAGTCGGTTAGTTTTGTTTGCTCACCGATTATCAGAGGCTGTCCTAGAGTGAATTGTTTGAAAACCGTTCACCAGACTCTAGTTCATAGTTGATTGTTTTGTTTGAGAACCGTTCTGCTCACCAGGCATTGTCCTAAAGTGAGCTGTTTTAATTTGAGAACGGTTTATCACACATTGAATTCTCCTAGTCAGTTATTTTCGGAAAAATGAAATACGACAAGTGGCTATTAGAAAACCGAATCATTAACAGCAAGGCAGTCACGTGAACAAGTAACAACATCATATGTCGTCTCCTCAATTACACTCTAACCGAAAAAGAAGACGCAATAGTAACCACATAAAATGATCTACCTACTTATCCATCCATCAATCCATCAATCGATCCATCCATCGATCCACCCACCCACCCACCCACCAATCCATCCACCCACCCACCAATCCATCCATCCATCCATCCATCCATCCATCCATCTATCTATCTATCCATCCATCCATCCATCCATCTATCCATCCATCCACCTATCCATCCATCCACCCATCCATCCATCTATCCATCCATCTATCCATTCATCCATGCATGCATGCATGCATCCATCCATCCACTCACCCATCCACCCATCCATTTATCCATCCATCCATCTATCCACCTATCCATCTATCCATCCATCTATCCATCCATTCATCCATCCATCCATCCATCCATCCATCCATCCACTCACCCATCCATCTATCCATCCATCCATCCATCTATCTATCTATCCATCCATCCATCCATCCATCTATCCATCCATCCACCCATCCATCCATCCATCCATCCATCAATCCATCCATCCATCCATCCATCCATCCATCCATCCATCCATCCACCCACCCACCCACCCATCCACCCACCCACCCACCCACCCATCCACCCATCCATCCATCCATCCACCCATCCACCCATTCATCCATCCACCCATCCACCAGTCTGTCTGTTCCTCTCTCCTGTGTCCATCTGTCTGTGTACTTTGTTTTTTTCTCTGCGTTTGGTTACATTGAATTCAAGTATAGTCCATACACGTGCTACAACATTTGGACTGGATTTTGCGTGTGGATTAGCTTTCTCTGTTACCAGTGTCCCTCGTCATCAGCCGAACCCACTCCGAATTATCAGGTACTTGTAATTTTCGTCCCCAAATGATGGACGAGAAGTCAACATATTAGTGCAACAGACCGGTGTAGGGGTTGAAACCGCTTTCTCGGCCTCATCATAATGAAAGTTTAAGAGCCAGCGATCTGATCCATTCGGCCATGCTGATCTCCTTTGTGTGTATATGTGTGTGTGTGTGTGTCTGTCTGTCTGTCTGTCACCCTTTCTCTCTGTCTTCCCTCCCTCTACATTAATGCCTGCCCTTCTGTTTGTCCTCCCGTCTATCCTTCCGATCATATATGGTGTATCAATGTCCGCCTGTCTGTGCATATTGTGTGCGCGCGCGAGCGCGCGCGCGCGCGCGCGTGTGTGTATGTGTGTGTGGGTGGGTGAGTGGGTTAGCGCCTGTCTGTCTGACTGTCAGTCAAAATGTTTAAATTGCAACTGATTACGTGATGTTGTCAACTTGGGTTCTAGGCCGCATGATGATGTGTGAGGTCTTTTTTAGGTGGTGTCATTAATTACTTTGAGCATTGATTTGGTATTCCGGGTGTTATGCTTCTTTTGTCTCTTTGTACAATTTCATAACCTTCTTGTGAATCTCTTCATGTCAAAACATGATTATTTTGTTCTCTCTGCTTATTTCCATTCATTTAAGATATTTTGGTCATCCATTTCTTACACCACAACATCATCATTTCTGAGATAGTTGTTTCTGCACTCTTTGAGAACCGTTCACTAGACATTGGCCCGCATTGAGTTGATGATAATTTATGAGTCGCGCACCAACCACTGGCCCACGGTGAGTTGTTTTGTTTGAAAACCACACACTGGCCCGGGGTGAGTAGTTTTATTTGAGAACCGTTCACCAGACACAGGCCCGGGGTGAGTAGTTTTATTAAAGAACTATGTACTAGACACTGGCCTTAGGAGAACTGTATTATTCGAGCACCGTTAACTAGACACAGGCGCAAAGTCAGCTGGTTTATTTGAGAATCGTTCACTAGACACTGGCCCCGGTGAGTAGTTTTATTTGAGAACCGTTCACTAGACACAGACCCTGGTGAGTAGTTTTATTTGAGAACCGTTCACTAGACACAGACCCTGGTGAGTAGTTTTATTTGAGAACCGTTCACTAGACACTGGCCCTGTTGAGTAGCTTTATTTGAGAACCGTTCACTAGACACAGACCCTGGCGAGTAGTTTTATTTGAGAACCGTTCACTAGACACTGGCCCTGGTGAGTAGTTTTATTTGAGAACCGTTCACTAGACACAGACCCTGGCGAGTAGTTTTATTTGAGAACCGTTCACTAGACACAGACCCTGGCGAGTAGTTTTATTTGAGAACCGTTCACTAGACACTGGCCCTGGTGAGTAGTTTTATTTGAGAATCGTTCACTAGACACTGGCCCTGGTGAGTAGTTTTATTTGAGAACCGTTCACTAGACGCAGGCCCTGGTGAGTAGTTTTATTTGAGAACCGCTTACCAGATACTGGTTACGGGTGAGTAGTTTTATTTGAGAACAGTTCATAGCATTTACTGTACTCTTGCCTTCTACAAACTAACATTGTTCGTCCCTTATTTCGGGTTGCGTTTTTTTCTTCCTAAATCTTTGCATGGTGATTCTTAGCAAAATCTTCGTTATGTCGCTCATTATGCTAATTGTTTGATGTTGATCATACTGAAAGGTAAATATAGATTAAATAACTCTAGTATCATATATTGTGTTCAGAAATCTGGTGGCCTGATTTATTTCATATTCTTCTAAACGATCTGGTTACTGACGCAGTTGTGTTGGTTTTTATAAAAGGGTATGAATGCCTGCCGTTCAGAAATCAGTGGCAAATTACTTACTGAACGTAAATTTGCGAAGAAATCACAAGTAGTAAAAAATGCTGGGGTTGACTGTGGCATCCTGTAAAGGATATGCAACCAACTAACTAAGGCATTGATCATATCTGTTGTGTTGTCTAGACCCGGAGTCTTGCCAGTTTTCATATGGTTAAGAGCATTCTGAACTTCCATCTTCAAAATGGATGGTCCTTCATTATTATTTGGAAAGTCATACTGTTACTCTCTTGTGTCATTCGATTAATAAAGTACCGCCTCCGCAATGAAGGTTGGCTGCAATGGATCTCCAGCACTGTCTGTCTCTCGCCTTATCTGTACATTATGTCAGACGGATGTTCGTCCATCTCTTGATATTATCTTCCCACTTGTATCGTTGTCTACTCTTGCTCGTTTGCCCTCAACCTGGCCCTCCAGTATAGTTTTTATAATAGTGTTATGTCTTTTAACGTGGCCGACATATTTCATTTGCCTCTTTTTTATTTCTTTCATCAACTCTCTTTTCATTCCCAGTTTTTCTAGAACCTCTGTATTTGATTGTTTCTGTTTCCATGAAATACGGCATATTCTTCTGTATATCCACATCTCCAGTGCAGCTATTCGACTTTCTATTTGCTTGTTCAATGCCCAGGTTTCCGCGCCATACAATAGTGTTGAAAATACGTAACATTTGACAATTCTCATTTTTAATGCGTTGTTAATCTCTCTAGATGTTAACATTGATTTCATGCTGTTGAAAGCATTTTTGGCCATTCCTATTCTCTTTTTGATTTCTATTTCACTTCTGCCATCATCTGTTATTACATGTACAAGAAAGAAGAAACTTGTTATTTGTTCTAGTATCTCCCCGTTTACTTTGATGTACATTGTTGACCTTTTCTTTCCACTGCTAATTATCATAGTTTTCGTTTTGAGGATGTTAGTATCTAAGCCACATTCTGCACTATGCCTGTTTACTTGTGCCACTCTTGCTTGCTTTCTGCTAGTATCATTGTATCGGCAGCATACTTAAGATTGTTTATGATTCTTCCATTGATGTTAAGTCGAGACTTTTCGACTTGTTTAAAAGTTCTTTCTGTGTATAGGTTGAGGAGGCTTGCCGTACTCCTCTGTTTATCTCTATGGGAGATGAAGAATTATTTCCACATATAATTGACGCCACTTGTTACCAGTACAAGTTACTAATAAGTCTGATGTCCTTTCCGTCTACTCCTATATCTTGAAGGCACGTAATTAGTCGTTCATAGTGTACTCTATCAAACGCTTTATTGTCTTATATATAAATTAGGATCTCCGTCTGTCTGTCTGTCTGTATGTATGTATGTATGTATGTCCTTTATACGTTCGCGAACGGCCCATCCGATTGAGATGAAATTTTCTACATGCCTTCCTTTCATTCCAGCGCTGCCAACTGTCGTATTTTGTCTTCTTCTTCCTCCTCCTCCCTCCTCCCATTCCCAAAATACGTACGTAAATATATGATGATGATGATGAAAGAATCCCCGAACCAAAACGCTAGGGAAAGGGAAGAAAATGACGTGACTACACAGAATCGTCACACGGCAATCATCATCATCATCAAGTGCCGTGCCGGCTGGCGTAGGCGTTCAACTCTGCTGCTGATATATATGCCTCTATGCCACGGCAATATCAATAACAATTCATCTTTTTATGTGTAAGGAAGTTATCTACAGTCGTGTAGAAGGGAAGAAAAATCAATGGAAGGACCGAAATCACAGAACCTAGACGAGTATGAATTCGGAATGGCGAACTCCCTCCTCCTCTCTTCTCCTCCTGCCTCTACCTCCTCCCCTCCTCCTCCCTCTACCTCCTCCCTCCACCCTCCTCCTCTTCCTCCTCCCTCTACCTCCTCCCCCTCCTCCCTCTCCCTCCTCCCTCCTTCTCCCTCTTAATTCTCCCTCTTCCTCTCCCCTCCTCCTCCATCCTCCTCCCTCCTACTCCCTCCTACTCCCTCCTCCTCCCTCTACCTCCTCCCTCCTCCTCCCTCTACCTCCTACCTCCACCCTCCTCCTCTTCCTCCTCCCTCTACCTCCTCCCCCTCCTCCCTCTCCCTCCTCCTTCTCCCCCTCCCTTCTCCCTCCTCCCTCTCCTCCTCCCTTCTTCTCATCCCTCCTACTCCCTTCTCCTCCTCCCTCCTACTCCTCCCTCCTCCCTTTTCCTCCCTCTACCTCCTCCCTCCTCCTCCTTCCTCCACATCTCTCTTCCTCCTCCTCCCTCCTCATCATTCCTCCTCCTCCTCCTCCTCCCCCCCCTCCTCCTTCTCCCTCCTCCTTCTACCTCTTCCTCCCTCCTCCTTCTCCCTCCACCTCCTCACTCCTCCTCCTCCTCCCTCCTCCAATCTCTTCCTCCTCCCTCCTCCTCCCTCTTCCTCCTCCTCCCTCCTCCTACCTAATCGCCCTCCTCTTCCTTCCTCCTTCGCCCTCCTCCTCCCTTCTCCTCCCTTCTTCTCCTCCCCCTCCTACCCCTCCCTCCTCCCCATCATCCCTCCTCCTCCCTCCTCCTTCTTCCTCCCTCCTCATCCCCCTCCTCCCCCTCCTCCTCCCTCCTCCTCCCTCTCCTCCTCATCCCTCCTCCTCCATTCTCCTCCTCCCTCCTCCTCCCTTCACATTCCTCCTCCTCCCTCTCCCTCCTCCTCCCTCTCCCTCCTCCTCCCTCCTCCTCATCCCTCCTCCTCCTCCCTCCTCCTCCTCTCTCCTCCTCCTCCCTCCTCCTCCCTCTACCTCCTCCATCCTCCTCCCTTCACATTCCTCCTCCTCCCTCTTCCTCCTCTTCCCCCTCATCCTCTTCCCTCCTTCTCCTCCCTCCTCCTTCTCCCTCTTCCTCCTCCCTCTTCCTCCCTATTCCTTCTCCCTCCGCCTCCTCCCTCCTCCCACTCTCTCCTCCTCCTCCTCCCTCCTCCTCCCTTTCCCTCCTCCTCCCTCTCCTCCTCCTCCTCCCTCCTCCTCCTGCGTTCTCCTCCTCCCTCCTTCTCCCTTCTCCTCCCTCTTCCTCCTCCCTCCTCCTTCTCCCTCTTCCTCCTCCCTCTTCCTCCCTCTTCCTGCTCCCAACGCCTCCTCTCTCCTCCTACTCTCTCCTCCTCCTCCCTCCTCCTCCCTCTTCCTCCTCCTCCCTCTCCTCCTCCTCCTCCCTCCTCCTCCTGCGTTCTCCTCCTCCCTCCTCCCTCTTCCTCCTCCCTCCTCCTCCCCCTCCTCCTCCACCCTACTCCTCCCTCCTCTTCCTAATCCCTCCTCCTCCCTCCTATTCCTCCCTATTCCTCCTGTCTCCTGTCTTCTCCTCCCTCCTCTTCCCTCCTCCACCTCCCTCTTCCTCCTCCCTCCTCCATTTACCCAAGACAGACAGACAGACAGATAGTCGGGAACGGGATCTTATATGGCTATTTATATGATTTAAATGAGATGCTCTCCACCATGGGCTGGGCCGGGTCAGACAGACAGACAGACAGATAGATAGACAGACAGACAGACAGACAGACAGACAGACAGACAGACAGACAGACAGACAGACAGACAGACAGACAGACAGACAGACAGACAGTCGGGAACGGGAACTTATATGACTACTTATATGAATTAAATGAGATGCTCCCCACCAGGAGTTGGGCGATGCCGGACCGGGTCAGACAGACAGACAGATAGATAGTCGGGAACGGGAACTTATATGACTACTTATATGAATTAAATGAGATGCTCCCCATCAGGGTCTGGGCGAAGCCGGGCCGGGTCAGACAGACAGATAGACAGACAGACAGACAGATTGTCGGTAACGGGAACGAGAACTTATATGACTACTTATATGAATTAAATGAGATGCTCCCCACCAGGGTCTGGGCGAAGCCGGGCCGGGTCAGCTAGTCTTCTTATATATAAATTCGGATCTCCGTCTGTCTGTCTGTCTGTATGTATGTATGTATGTCCTTTATACGTTCGCGAACGGCCCATCCGATTGAGATGAAAGTTTCTACATGCCTTCCTTTCATTCCAGCGCTGCCAACTGTCGTATTTTTTTTTTCTTCTTCCTCCTCCTCCCTCCTCCCATTCCCAAAATACGTACGTAAATATATGATGATGATGATGAAAGAATCCCCGAACCAAAACGCTAGGGAAAGGGAAGAAAATGACGTGACTACACAGAATCGTCACACGGCAATCATCATCATCATCAAGTGCCGTGCCGGCTGGCGTAGGCGTTCAACTCTGCTGCTGATTTATATGCCTCCATGCCACGGCAATATCAATAACAATTCATCTTTTTATGTGTAAGGAAGTTATCTACAGTCGTGTAGAAGGGAAGAACAATCAATGGAAGGACCGAAATCACAGAACCTAGACGAGTATGAATTCGGAATGGCGAACTCCCTCCTCCTCTCTTCTCCTCCTGCCTCTACCTCCTCCCCTTCTCCTGTCTCTACCTCCTCCCTCCACCCTCCTCCTCTTCCTCCTCCCTCTACCTCCTCCCCCTCCTCCCTCTCCCTCCTCCTTCTTCCCCTCCCTTCTCCCTCCTCCTCCCTCTCCTCCTCCCTTCTTCTCATCCCTCCTACTTCCTTCTCCTCCTCCCTCCTCCTCCTCCTCTCTCCTCCTCCCTCCTCCATTTTCCTCCCTCTACCTCCTCCCTCCTCCTCCTTCCTCCACATCTCTCTTCCTCCTCCTCCCTCCTCATCATTCCTCCTCCTTCTCCTCCTCCTCCCCCTCCTCCTTCTCCCTCCTCCTTATACCTCTTCCTCCCTCCTCCTTCTCCCTCCACCTCCTCCATCCTCCTCCTCCTCCCTCTTCCTCCCTCTCCCTCCTCCCTCCTCCTCCTCCGCCACCTGCGTTCTCCTCCTCCCTCCTCCTCCTTCTCCCTCCTCCTCCCCTCCCTCCTCCCCCTCCTCCCTCTTCCTCCTCCTCCTCCTTCACCCTCCTCCCTCCTCCTTCTCCTCCTTCACCCTCCTCCCTCCTCCTCCCTCCTCCTCCTCCCTCCTCCTCCCTCCTCCTCCCTCTTCCTCCTCCTCCTCCCTCCTCCTCCTCCCTCCTCCTTCTCCCCTTTCCCCCCTCCTTCTCTTAATCCCTCCTCCTCCCTCCTCCTCCCTCCTATTCCTCCCTACTCCTCCTCCTCCCTCCTCCTCCTCTCTCCGCCTATCTCTTCCTCCTTCCTCCTCCCTCCTCCACTCTCTTCCTCCTCCCTCCTCCTCCCTCTTCCTCCTCCTCCCTCCTCCTACCTCCTCGCCCTCCTCTTCCTTCCTTCTTCGCCCTCCTCCTCCCTTCTCCTCCCTTCTCCTCCTCCCCCTCCTACCCCTCCTCCTCCCCCTCCTCCCTCCTCCTCCCTTCTCCTTCTTCCTCCCTCCTCCTCCCACTCCTCCCCCTCCTCCTTCCTCCTCCTCCCTCTCCTCCTCATCCCTCCTCCTCCATTCTCCTCCTCCCTCCTCCTCCTCCCTCTACCTCCTCCCTCCTCCTCCCTTCACATTCCTCCTCCTCCCTCTTCCTCCTCCTCCCTCCTCCTCATCCCTCCTCCTCCCTCCTCCTCCTCTCTCCTCCTCCTCTCTCCTCCTCCCTCCTCCTCCTCTCTCTACCTCCTCCCTCCTCCTCCCTTCACATTCCTCCTCCTCCCTCTTCCTCCTCCTCCCCCTCATCCTCTTCCCTCCTTCTCCTCCCTCCTCCTTCTCCCTCTTCCTCCTCCCTCTTCCTCCCTATTCCTTCTCCCTCCGCCTCCTTCCTCCTCCCACTCTCTCCTCCTCCTCCTCCCTTTCCCTCCTTCTCCCTCTCCTCCTCCGCCTCCTCCCTCCTCCTCCTGCGTTCTCCTCCTCCCTCCTTCTCCCTTCTCCTCCCTCTTCCTCCTCCCTCCTCCTTCTCCTCCCTCCTCCCTCTTTCTCCCTCTTCCTCCTCCCTCTTCCTCCCTCTTCCTGCTCCCTACGCCTCCTCCCTCCTCCTACTCTCTCCTCCTCCTCCCTCCTCCTCCCTCTCCCTCCTCCTCCCTCTCCTCCTCCTCCTCCCTCCTCCTCCTGCGTTCTCCTCCTCCCTCCTTCTCCCTCTTCCTCCTCCCTCCTCCTTCCCCTCCTCCTCCACCCTACTCCTCCCTCCTCTTCCTAATCCCTCCTCCTCCCTCCTATTCCTCCCTATTCCTCCTTTCTCCTGTCTCCTCCTCCCTCCTCTTCCCTCCTCCACCTCCCTCTTCCTCCTTCCTCCTCCATTTACCCAAGACAGACAGACAGACAGATAGTCGGGAACGGGATCTTATATGACTACTTATATGATTTAAATGAGATGCTCTCCACCATGGGCTGGGCCGGGTCAGACAGACAGACAGACAGACAGATAGATAGACAGACAGACAGACAGACAGACAGACAGACAGACAGACAGACAGTCGGGAACGGGAACTTATATGACTACTTATATGAATTAAATGAGATGCTCCCCACCAGGAGTTGGGCGATGCCGGGCCGGGTCAGACAGACAGACAGATAGATAGTCGGGAACGGGAACTTATATGACTACTTATATGAATTAAATGAGATGCTCCCCATCAGGGTCTGGGCGAAGCCGGGCCGGGTTAGACAGACAGACAGACAGATAGACAGACAGACAGACAGATTGTCGGTAACGGGAACGAGAACTTATATGACTACTTATATGAATTAAATGAGATGCTCCCCACCAGGGTCTGGGCGAAGCCGGGCCGGGTCAGCTAGTAGCCTATAAAACAGACATATATATTTTTCTGAACTTCTATGTATTGTTCATTTAACATCATCAAACAGATTATTGCTTGTCTGGTGCCCCTGATTTGCGGAACCCAAATTGCTCTTCAGCTACTTCCTCATCTATTTTATTTTGAATTCTTTCTTGTATGACCTTGAGTAGTATCTTAGTTATATGCCTCATTAAGCTAATAGTTCTGTAATCCTCACAATCAACAGCTCTTGGCTTCTTGGGTAGTGTGATGAAAATGGATGTTTTCAAATCCTTGGGAATGTACCCAGTATTACACACAGACACACACACACGCACAAACACACACACAAACAAATCATTACATAATTATGTGATTATATCAATAACACAGATGGATAAGGATTTTATCTTCTCTGTTATCTTGTCAGGTCCTGCTGCCTTTCTTTCCTTCATCTTTTTTAACAACCTTGTCTACTTTAGCCTTTAATATGTTTGGTCCATCTCGAGTATTATACAATGTTGGTTTATTGACCCTTCTGTCCCAGAATAACTCTTCTGTGTATTCTGTCCAACTTTTTATTCATTTATTCTTCATTGGCACCTTGCCGTCTTGACAGACGATAGTTTGTGCTTTAAAAATGCATAATAACTTTTACCTATGGCGGTAGCGAATGTGACTGATAAGGCCAATTTGCGCTGTAAATGTCCGTTCACAGTGGGTGCATGTGAACACGTGGTCATTTCCACCATCATGCACCATCTTACGTCTCAAACGCTCGGTGTGTGACCTATCTGCAATAATCTTCTCCTTTGACTTTATTCCATTTCTGATGTTTGCCCTCCATGCAACACGTTCAGCGGCGACTTGCTCCCAATGTGCATTATCAATGCCTGTATCAATCATGTCCCGCTTACACACATCTTTGTATCGTAGTAGAGGCCGACCCTGAGATCTCTTACCCATCTGTACTCCCCATAGCACAAAGCCTGGGCTAAAATATAGAGATCATGTGTTGCCCATGCAGCATGATCCCTCTCTCGACCTGCCTAGTTCACTCCAGAGGAAAGGTAACACCCCTACATCTGGAACAAGACAAGCTGCAGAAGCTGCCGGATCAGCAAAGCAATGCTCTAACTGTCCGCCTGTCGGAGCTTTGATCCTAGACCAGCCGCCAACCAAGGCTTAGGGTCTGGTCTGCCCTGCCATGACATTTTGTCTTTAGCTTGCATTTCCTCGCACTAGGGTAAGGCTTGTACCCTCCCAATTGCGCTCTTCCGCCCGAAGCCGTTGGCACAATGTGGAGTGTCGGGTTTGATAAGCGCCGCCCAACGTTCGGCGCTAACAGAAAGCAGGTAGTACCGTCTACTGTTATACGGTAGCTCAGTCATATCTGACTAAGACCTGACTACAATCTTTTTATTATGTCGGTATTATCAATTATAATTTCTCCATCTTTTAGTCTAGTTTAGTTTAGTCGTTGGATCAACATGACGGCACACGGGTGTAACCCATAAATGATAACCCATTCTCCTCCTAACTCAAACCTGAGTCTGGAGAAACTCAGCTAAATGCAAGAACTCCGTAGCACCGGCGAGGATCCTGAAATACTTGCGTAGATTTTTAACTCGAAATTTTGCCCGGGCAGCGCCGTTAGGCTACTCTTTTTCGATTTCCAACTTCCAAGGGATTTTTTTACGTACGCAACAATACACACGGGCGTCAGATCTCACTACCCAGAGACCAGGGGAAATTTTATTACTAGAAGTCCACTTGAAAAAAATCATTTTGCTCACGATGTCATCGGTTATCCATAATTACGTTTTATTATTTACCTTTTTGGAAAGGTGGTATTTGCAATCTGTATTCTAGATTTTACACATTCCCACTTATTATAAAGGCCTTTCACATAATCTGATCAAGCATTTACAATCTGATCTTTTTATATTATGGCTTTGCTATCTTTGGTTTTTAGGCAACTCATTGATATGTGTTATTTTCTTAGTGATGTCCTTAATTCTTGTGTACATTAATTTGGTGTTCTATGCGTTATGTGAGTTTTTAAATTTTGCTGCAATTTCCTGCAAGCCACGCTCCTTTTGCCTCTTTCCACAATTTCCTAATTTTCTTCCCAGTCCCTTCATATTATTCATTGTTATTCTTTTTATTTCTTATTATTTCCATCAGTTTTAATATGTCTTCGGTCATCCATTTCTTACGGAAGTCAATATGATCGAATGGATAAGAGCGCTAGCTCTTAAACTTTCGGCGCACTGATGCTGAAGTAGCGCTTTCAACCCTTACACCGATCGGTTGGACTAAACTGATGACTTCTTCTCCTTGACTTTGGGACGAAGACAAGAACTTCCAAGTGGGAGTAGGTTTGCCCTGAGGTGTGGGATACTGGTAATAGGGAAAGCTAATCCACACGCAATAATCAGTCCAGTGCACTAGATTCAGCAGCACTTATATAGACTATACTTGAGTATAACGCGACGAAAGAAAAAAATACACACACTGACAGACAGAGGAGAGAGGGACAAACAGACAGACGAAAGACAGACGGACGGACCGTCGAATATTCTTCACTGGCATGTCTTCTTTGTCGGTTATAGACTACAGATGGTGTTGTTACTTATTCAACACTGAACTGCCTTGCGGTTAAGAATTCGCGGCTTCATGGCTTAGAGGTTATGACTTTTCTCCGTAATCTCGTATACTCTCGTCGGTAACGTGATGACGGTGAGAATCAGCAGTGGTTCGAATCGCATCGGTAACTTACGGGGTATGTGAGCCGGCCGCTCAGAAAGCAATGGCAAACTACTGAGCGTAATCTTGCCAAGAAATCAACATACAGCTGAAAGATGCTGGTGTTGACTGCGATGTCCTGTAAAGGATATGCAAAAAAAAAAAAAAAAACCACCTGTTGTATTTCAATTTTCCAAAAATAACTGACTTGGAAAAATCAATGTTTGATAAACGGTTCTCAAATAAAATAATCGACTATGAACCAGTCTGGTGAACGGTTCTCAAACAACGTTGTCTAGAACAGTGATCGGTTCTCAAATAGACCGATTACTAGCCAGTGTATAGTGAACGGTTCTCAAATAAATCGATTACGAGCCAGTGTCTAGTTAACGGTTCTCAAATAAAACTACTTACCAGGGCCATTGTCTCGTGAACGGTTCTCAAACAAAACAGCTCACCGTGGGTCAATTGTTGATGAGCGACCCGTCCATCCTTGCGACCACATAGGGGAGGGCTCCAAATGAAAACATTAAAAGAGTGGTGGAAAGTACAATAAACATGCCATTGTTTTGTAACCTGTCAATAGTGTTAAACACGTGACATCACGGGGCAGACGAAACGATGGGTCATAAGGACAGTTTAAAAATGGCTGCTCCGCTGTTTACATGCACCAAAGAGGATCAGCGTTCTGTTATCTGTTTTTTTTTCTTTTAAATCAGTGAAGGGTTGAGACCTAAAGAAATTAATCGGCGAATGCATGTCCAGTATGGTGATGCATGCCTGTCAGTCCAACAAGTGTATGGGTGTAGTAGGAAGTTTCAACACGGCGTGGACTTCTATGGCATACTGTTCATGACCGAGTCAGGCACATCGAGTAGTGACTCCAGAGTCGATTCTTCGACAGGAATCCAAACACTTTATCGGCGCTGGAGGACTAGCATTGAACGTAGTGGTGATTACATCCCCCCAAAAAAATGATACATTTGATTTTTAATTTTTCAGAATATATTCACAAAAAAAAAAAAAAAAAACATTTAAGATTTTAACCTGAAGCCCCTTCTTATGCATGCATGCATAATGTGTATATATGTGTGCCTGCCTATCTGTCTCTCTGGCTGTCTGTCTATCTGGCTGTCTATCTCTCTGACTCTCCGGCTGTCTATCTCTCTTGGAGGGAGTATGTATTTGTGTGTTATTGAGATGGTGCATAACTGTGAGTGTTTGCGTAAATGATTAAAGTATGTACGTAGGTATGTATGTATGTGTTTATGAATGTGCGTGTGTACGTGTGTCTGCTTTCCTGCCTGTCTCATAGCATGGTAATATGCATTTTTTTTTTGGTTTACAACATTCATTTGACAATATAGAGTTTTCCCTATGTTAATGTAACATGCACAATTGATGAACGAAAGATGATGCGTGAATGGATGGGCCTAATGTAAGACGGGCTTGAGTGCCCAATTAGTGACCCTTTGAAAATAAAGTTCGTTCGTTCGTTCGTTCGTTCTATCTCTCTGGCTGTCTACCTCTCTTCCTGTCTGTCTCTCTGGCTATCTATCCACATGTTTACACTGCAACTAACAACGCCACTTATCTATCATCAGCATAAACGGAGAGACAGAAAAGGACTCAAATGACAGATACTCTGGAATAATTGACACGTCACATGACTATGAGAACACGCTGCAGAACTCCAGATATCGCACCAGAGGTATGTAACTCTTCCTGCAATTTATGTGTATGTCTTCGTCCTGCATACTTATTATGGATTCTCTTCACAAATCATACATTACCTCCTGTGGACAACACTTCCAGTTAAATTAATTTTCGAAATTTGGCTGACTTCGTCACATGATTATTAATCTAAGTCTGCGATGGACCCTAATTATAACTTCTTTTCTGAGGTTGAACGGGGTAGAGGTAATGGAAAACTGACTGACTGAATGACCTGCACACATATTGTCGGCCTTTGTCGGGAAGAGATTCACAATCCTGAATACCGTATTCGAAATTTGCTGCGGACGATATGGCTGTAGACCGCTTGATGTTTGTTTTTTAACTGTGGTATGAGTGTCGGTCGTTCAGAAAGTAATTGCAAACTACTGAACGTAAACTTGCCTTGTAAGTAAGTAAGTTCTGTAAAGGGCATACAAATAACTTCTTAAATATACACTTTAAATAAGGTAACGATAGAACGAGTTCCCATGCGGGAGATGTGAGAGCAGACCGCTCTGCGTTAGGCTCGACTTCTGTGGGACTGGGTTTGATCCCGTATGGTTCAGTCTCTTTCCACAGAGCGGACTGCTAAAAATGTCGTCCAGAGCACACACTAAATAGCTTCAGCGACGATCTCCAGGAGTTACGAGAAAAAATCGGCACTCGGAAACGAATGACGGAGTCTAAAACCGAACCTACCACCTCCGTAGACAAGCGAATGTACCACCTCCGGGGGAAAGCAAACCTACCACCTCCGGAGAAAAATGAACCTATGACATTAAAATAAACACGAAGCTACCACCTCCGGAGAAACACGAACCTTCCACATTTGAAAAAAAAACGAACCTACGACTTCCTGAGAAAAACAAACCTACCACCTCCGAAGAAAAACGAACCTACCACCTCCGGAGAAACACGAACCTACCACCTCCTAAAAAAAACCAGCCTACGACTTCCTGAGAAAAATGAACCTATGACTTAAAAAAAAAAAACGAACCTGCCACCTTCGGACAAAAACGAACCTACCACCTCCGCAAACCTATTACCTCTGGAGAAAAACGAACTTCTCAACTCCGGAGAAAAACGAACCTACCACCTCCGGAGGAAATCGAACCTACCACTCCGGAGAAACACGAACCTACCACATCTGGAAAAAACGAACCTATGACTTCCTGAGAGGA
The DNA here is from genome assembly GCA_963921405.1 of Cepaea hortensis. NCBI lineage: Eukaryota > Metazoa > Mollusca > Gastropoda > Stylommatophora > Helicidae > Cepaea > Cepaea hortensis. The sequence goes on from OY992880.1 coordinate 117,984,503, forward strand.
ATGAACCTACCAACTCCGAAAAAAAACGAACCTACCACCTTCGAAAAAATAATGAACCTACCTCCTCCGGAGAAACACGAACCTTTGCCCTCGGGAGAAACACGAACCTGTCACCTCCGGAGAAACACGAACATATCACCTATACAGAAAAATGAACCTACCACCTCCGGAGAAACACGAACTTTCAATCTCCAAAGAAAATGCGAACTTATCACTTCCGGAGAAACACGAATCTGCCACCTCTGCGAACCTACCATCTCCGGATTTAAAAAAAACCAACCTAGCATCTCCGCAGAAAAACGAATCTCAACCTCCGGAGAAGCACAAACCTAACATTTCCGAAAACAAAACCACGAAACTACCACCTCCGAAGAAGCACGAACCTATCACCTCCACGAACCTATAACCCCCGAAAGAAAAACGAATCTACTACCTCCGGAGAAACACAAACCTACCACCTCTGTGAACCTACCACCTCCAGAGAAACACGAACCTGCCACCTCCGGAGAAACATGAACCTTGCACCTCCGGGAAAAAAACGAACATACTATTTCTGGAGAAAAACTAATCTACCACCCCCGGAGAAACCCGAAGCTATCACCTCCTCGAACCTATAACCTCCGAAAAAAACAACAACTGAAACTACCACCTTCAGAGAAACACGAACTTACCATCTTCGAAAATAATCGAACCAATCATCCGGAGAAACACGAACCTACCACCTCCACGAACCTACCACCTCCGGAGAAACACGAACCTACCACCTCCACGAACCTACCACCTCCGGAGAAACACGAACCTACCACCTCCGAAGAAAAACGAATCTACCACCTCCGGAGAAAAACGAACCTACCACCTCCGGAGAAGCACGAATCTACCACCTCCAGAGAAACACGAACCTACCATCTCCAGAGAAACACGAACCTACCACCCCCAGAGGAACACGAACCTACCATCTCAAGAGAAACACGAACCTACCACCTCCAGAGAAACACGAACCTACCACCTACAGAGAAACACGAACCTACCACCTCCAGAGAAACACAAACCTACCACCTCCAGAGAAACACGCACCTACCACCTCAAGAGAAACACGAACCTACCACCTCCGGAGAAACAAGTACGTATCACCTCCGAAGAAACACGAATCTACCACCTCTACGAATCTGCCACCTTCGGGGAAACACGAACCTACCTCTTCTGGAGAGAAACTAATCTACTACCCCTGGAGAAACACTAACCTACTACCTCCACGAACCTACCACCTCCAGAGAAACACGAACCTACCACCTCCGAAGAAAAACGAACCTACCACCTCCGGAGAAACACGAAACTACCATCTCCTGAGAAAAAAAAAACACGAACCTACCACTTCCGGGGAGCGAGGTATGCAGCTTGACTACTTTATCACTGATAATAAACTGACACACATGTAGTGTTGGGCTCTCATAGATGTAGAAGACAGAAATAGGGATTAGAGGACGCAATAGACAACATACACACTGAAAGCTATAGGTACCGACCTGGACTGAAACCTGTCGCCTCGAAATAACGACAGCGCCTCGCTGTGGGGAAACACAAGTACTTCGACGCATGGCCAACTAGACAGCCCTAATTTTGAGGTGACAGGTTTGAATCGTGGTCGATAACTATAGCTTTCAATGTTGTATGTTGTCTAGTGCGTCCTCTAATCCCTACTTCTGTCTTCTCCTTCTGTGAGCGCCAAAAACACATGTGTGTTTGTTTATTTATCAACTGTCTTAGTGTCCTCAAAGTGTTTCCCAATTGATACTTCATCATAGAGACCCACACATTGAATTGAATGATCACCTTCGTGTTTCGTTACCGCCGATGAAGATATTGAATACAGTGTACCTATTTAGTAAAGATTTGTTATGTTTGGTCACAGGCGAAAGTGTTATTGTAATAAATTGTAACTGAGAGGATACGGTCTTTGTTTCAGGCTCAGAAAGTACAGTGTTGAATCCCTGCTTAGGGCTAGGAATGTTTGTCCATCAAGAATGATGATGACCATTCATTTCATCCTGTGGGGTTGAAAGTTTGAGGACACATATTCCTTAAGTTCTAAGATGGCTGGTAAAGCCTACTTTGGCTCGAAAAATTCTTTGACAATGTGGGCAAAGAATGCTTGACGTTCCAGAAGGAGGATCTCCTGCAGTGGTATTTATTTTTGGTCAGCCTGTTTTCACGGCTCTTGCAGTCCTGGTTGCTTCACATGTGACTACACCCTTGCGTAATGACGTACGCCACAAATCTCGGTCTTTGGCAGCAGTCTCCCAAGTGTCGAGATGAATTCCAAAAGCTTTTAGTGAGATCTTCAGGTTCATTAAAACGTTTCCTCTGTCCGCCTTGGGAGCGTTTACCACAGCGCAGCTCACCGTAAAAAAAATCGTTTAGGGAGCCAGTCATCTGGCATGCGAGTAGTGGGTTACGTCCTATTTGATTAGGAAATCAGGATTGACCTCTAAGGATTGGCCCCAATCCTTTTCGGTCTCGGATCCTGGGTGGGTAGGGTAGGGTAGGGTAGGGTAGGTATCTAGGTCACATGTAAGGGTCGATAATTCTAATAAAAGACATGTTTTCTAAGGGCAGATAACTGAGTGTGTGTATAATATTTTAACTAATTTAAAAAAAAAAAAAAATAAAAATAAAAGACAATCAGAGGCGCACGGGGGGCAGTCGCAGGAGCGAGCACGGACGACAGTCGCTTGGGTGCGGTTTGAACCCAGTCAGTGTCTTGTAGTAACCACATGGCCTGTCATTGCTGAGTGACCACAAGCCGGTCAGTGACGAGTGTGGGTGTTGGGGCTAGACGGTTCGAACCCTCGAGGCGCACCGGGTGTGATATGAAAATTGTAATAAGTAAAAAGGTAAATATGGCGTGTATATGAGCTGTAGTGGGTCGTAGTGGTTTATAAAACTATCATCATATAGATTACACCTCTTCAAATGAAAACCTTAAAAAAGTAAAGATGGCCTGTAGTAACGGTTGTAAGGGGGCGTGGCTTCGTGGTATTCGTTGTTAAGGGGTTGGTGAGTGGTGATGTACCTATATAACAGCTTCCGAACAATTTAAAGGGATGGGCGAGTGGCGAAGTGGCTAAGTAAATGCGTCGGTTCCTTGCTAAGAGACAGAGGAGTTGCTAGATAAAGGCTCCAGGTCGTTGTCAAGGGGTTGGTGAGTGTACAAATAGCTAAATAACTGCTTCTGATCCTTGTTAAGAGGTGGGTGAGGGGCGGATTGGTTGGATAATTACGCCCGTTCCTTGGTAAGAGCCAGGGTGATCGAGTGGAGAAGTGGGTAAATATAGGTATGGAGGTATACCACCGACACATTCAACGCATAATTTCGGCGTCGGTCGTCAGAAGACCAAGGATATTTTCATTATATGTCTATTGTAAAGGGGGTCGACTGTTTGTTATAACGGGGTTACTATTATCTATAGTGGCTGGGACTTAAATACTATCAGCATACCGGTTACAGCTCTTCAAATGAAAACTTTGAAAGTGTAAAGATGGCCGATGGTTTTAGTGGGTATGACTTTGTGATATTCGTTGTTAAGGGGTGGGGTGAGTGGATGGGTAACTAGATAAACGCTTCCGAACACTATCATCGGGTTCGAATCCCAGTGGGGTGGTCTAGTGGTAGAAGAAATATTGATAATATTTGGTTACTTAGTTGTGATTTCGAGCTCGGTTGTTATTAATCCGGTTATGTTTAGAAAAGTAGAGGTGGTGTGCTGGTTGCGGAGTATGTTTAGGGGGTACCCCAGACACCGTGGAAGTGACAGGTTCGAATCTCGGAACTTTGTCGTGGGTAAGATTTCCAGTCATCAAGGTGTGGGTGTCGTCGCAGCCACAAGTCCCACCGCTGATGAAAAACACAGGCAGCAGATTTCACCATTGTACCTACGAGTCACAAAATATAAGCTAACTTAACATTCAGAATATGACCTCAACAGCTGTTGCCAAAAATCAATACTTATTCTCATAACGGCTAATCCAGGGGATTATCGTCATCGTAATGACCAAGTCAGGTTAATAATATTTCTTATATCTCCGCCATTGCAAATAGTTCGCGATATTAATAAATGTTCATATAAAGATTGGAAGGGGTTTAAAAGATTAACACCTATTGTCGGGCCATCCAATAAAAATCAATAACACTACCCTCGATTTTTCTCATAATTGCCGATTGGAGATTATGGGCTAGGTGTATGTGTCCTTATTTAGTTAAAACAGGTGGTATGAGTAGGAGATATCACAAACAGTATCAGCATGTGCCACTCTGATCTTAAATGTCAGTAGTTCGTTATTCTTGTGACATTGAAAACGCTTGTGGCTTGAAGACAGATGGTGTACTATGTTATTGGGTGGTGTATATAGATTGACCAGTATGTGAAGATGATAAGGTCACCCCTGCCAGCGCATCGTAGCTGTGTTGTGACTTGTCGTCTATTACATCCGGGTGTAAAAATAACCAAAAATATTTCACATCAACTCAGACAGGCCTCTATATAGCTGCACTGCGAACATGGCTAGAGTCTACTTTAGGAAAGTATCGTGTATCTGTGTATACGGGTTTACCACTGCTTATAGATGTGTGCAGTATTATTAGAAAGCGGCCGTTATGTCTACATTATCAAAGTATGTTGCCTTACAGAGCTGGTATAGTATCTATGTGTCTGCTACGTTGTATGTTTTGTCATGTTGCCTTGTAGTATTTGGAGGGAGTTTCATGCGGGTGTCTAGTGAACTTTTTAAAAACTATGTCTCAGAATCCACAACGCCACTGGCATTAGAGGCTTTTCAACTTGTCTGCTCATTGACCACGCTTCACAGTCATACTAAAGTACGGGTTCTATGTAGTACTTAAACACTCCTTTTATTTCTCATTACAGTTGTCAACTTTATATTAGTCAGTATGTTTTCCAATTTGCAAAAGACAACATTCATCACAGCGATTCTTGTTCCAACGCTTTAAACCCACCTCCTATCAGACATTTTTTTTCTTTCCTTTTATGCTCACGGCTACCGTTTCCCCATTTCAAGCTCCATGTCTCTACTCGTATGCATTAGTGTGGTAGAAGTAAACCGATAACTCACAAGATAGACGTATATTATCACACTGTATATGAACATGTGGGAAACGGCTACAGCCGGGCAAAGAGGGCGTTGTATCTGTCACATGCGTATGGATACAGTCGAGACACGTGGTTAAGAGGGATACTACAGAAAAAAAAAACGGTATTATGTTGGCGATCGAACCAGGGGACCTAATTCGTGATGACCACCATGTACGGGAGTGATTCTGCCCCCTCGTCAACAGGGCGTCGGAGGTTTAAAAGGGTGTTCATTCTCTCGCTTTTCTATTTCCGAGTCGTCATAGGATCACCAAGTAACAGTAAAGAACACGAAACTACTACTACCAAGGCCTCTATACACCACAATGCATTTTCGAATATAATATACACAACTATAATCAAGTCATCACAGTATTCAACTAACCCGTTCTCATAGACATAGAGGAGAGATGTGAGCACCGAGGCCAGTTGGGGGAGGTGTACCTTTTACTTAACATCTATCGGGCCATACACCGACGAGTGTTTAGCTATATTTATCATATAATATTACCCGTGAACACAACAAGTTTCCCCGGATCAGTCTTAGGCTTCTCATATAACATGACATATCACGTATCCGCTGTCCTGACCAGCAAAGTTATCGCTTCCCAGAGCAGACATTTACACTTTCATTAATGCTTCTGCCTGGCCAAAGGGGGTCTTTGCATCTTTCCGCAGAAACCTAGTTCCAATGCTAATATATGTTTTTCAATGTGTCGGCTCATTACCACATTTCACATCCTGCCAAAAGTACAGGTTCTATGTTCCACTCCAACAGTCAAATAAGAAAAATGTTAGCCAAATTATTAAAATGTTGGCCAAATATAGAAATATATCAACCAGACGTATAAAGTATAGTAAAATATGTTAGCCAAACTTATAAAACTCGTGGTCAAAATAAGAAATATCTCAACCAAGCGTATAAGAAATAGGAAAAAGGCTAGTCAAACTAATGAAAATGTTGGCCAAATACAGAAATATCTCGACCAACTTATAAAATGTAGGAAAAATTGTTAGCCAAACTGACAAAACTGTTAGCCAAAATAAGAAACGTCTCGGCCAACTTATAAAATGTAGTAAAATTGTTAGCTAAACTGACAAAACAGTTGGTCAAAATAAGAAACGTCTCGACTAACATTATAAAAAGTAGGAAAAATTGTAACCAAATTAATTTAAAAAGGTGACCAAAATAGGAAATATCTCGACCAAACTTATGAAAAGTAGGAAAATTGTTCGTCAAATGTGACAAATATTGGGCAAGTAGGAAATCATGTTAGCCAAATAGGAAAAATATCGATCAAACTTATAGATGTCTCGGCCAAACTTATAAAATGTATGAACATTTGTTAGCCAAAGGTGAAAAAACATTGACCAAGTAATGAAATATCTCATCCGAATTTATAACAAGTAAGAAAATATGCTAGTAAAATCAAGAAATATGTCGACTGAAGTTATACAATAGGCGAAACGATGGACAAACTTATAAAGATGTCGACCGTTATAAGAAAATGTATTACCCAAATTAGGAAAAAATATTGACCAAGTTTTGAAATATCTCGACCAAACTTACAAAAAATAGGAAAATATGTCGACTAAAGTAGGAACATTTGTTAGCCAAAGATGAAAAATATTGGTCAAGTAAAGAAATATCGCATCCAAACTTTTAAAATATAGGAAACTTTATTAACCAAATGTGAAAAATATTGTCCAAGTAAAGACATGTTACAACTAATCTTATAAATATCTCAACCATACTTATGAAAAGGAGGAAAATGTGTTAACCTAATGAGAAAAATATCGCCCAATTGAAGAAAAAAGTTACACAAAACTTATAAAACTTAGGAAAATGTGTTAACCTAATGAGAAAAATATCGACCAATTGAAGAAAAAAGTTACACAAAACTTATAAAACTTAGGGAAATGTGTTAACCTAATGAGAAAATATCGCCCAAGTGAAGAAAAAAAATACACAAAACTTATAAAACTTAGGAAAAGGTGTTAACCTAATGACAAAAATATCGCCCAATTGAAGAAAAAGTTACACAAAACTTATAAAACTTAGGAAAATGTGTTAACCTAATGAGAAAAATATCGCCCAATTGAAGAAAAAGTTACACAAAACTTATAAAACTTAGGAAAATGTGTTAACCTAATGAGAAAAACATTGACCAAGTAAAGAAAAACATACACCAAACTTCTGAAAAGTAAGAAAATTTGTTAACCAAATGGGAAAAATATTGGCCAAGTGGAGAAATATCTCAACCATACTTATGAAAAGGAGGAAAATGTGTTAACCTAATGAGAAAATATCGCCCAAGTGAAGAAAAAAGTTACACAAAACTTATAAAACTTAGGAAAATGTGTTAACCTAATGAGAAAAATATCGCCCAAGTGAAGAAAACAGTTACACAAAACTTATAAAACTTAGGAAAATGTGTTAACCTAATGAGAAAAATATTGACCAAGTAAAGAAAAACGTACACCAAACTTCTGAAAAGTAAGAAAATTTGTTAACCAAAAGGGAAAAATATATGGGCTAAACTATGAAATATGTTGACCGAACTAAGAAAGTGTGTTAACCAAAGGGGGAAAAATGGTGGTCAAAACATGAAACATCTCGACCAAGCTTATAAATAGCTTGTGTAAAGTTATAAAAAAAAAGTAGGAACAAATATTGCTTCTGTAGTTATGTCAAACGTGTCTTGAACTTTTATCTGAACAGACATTTCACAAGACATAATCATCAACGTCAACACTTTCCCTCTTTTACATTACCGAAAGTTTCAACTTATCAGTCCAGAGTATCCACTAAAGAAGCACTTATGCATACTAATCACCCAGCTCTTCACACTCTTGGTTTTTTTTTTTTTTCTAACGCAAAGTGTCTCTGTCTTTCATAGATAGCTTCACAGCTTTTCTATGTAGCACCACTAACAACGCCAAACCTTCGTTTCACATGAGCTCTAATGAAACAGCCATAACAACATTTAGGGCAATCTGTCGCTCCACCTGGGATAGTTTCAATATCATCTGAGTATTCGTCAGCAAAGATCCACTTCCCATGGCTGATATCTTCAACTTTCTATACCACAATGTCTGCTACACTAACCTTCCATTGGTCCATCTTTCAACAATACAAAGAGTGTTCTCGAAGTCTAGCTAACATAACATTGCTTACTTTGTCCACCTCTATCACACTTTGTCATTTCACAACTGCAATAGCGGCAAGTCTGCAACCAACCAACAGTGTCTGTTATGAAGTCGACCTTTCTTAAAGCCACGTCTGCCTTACTGAACCCTTGAATACCCTCTACCACATCGTCTAACCGACTTTCAACATTTCATACCAAATAACATTAACATTCTCTTTGATTACAGAACAACTGATTTTCTGCTGACTAGGCAGATTTTCCAACCTCGTGGAGATAAATCATATGCCCCCTAACCTACTAGGCGCTATACTAGACAACGAATATGATCATCGACCAGCACCCCTAGGCAGAACTTGGAAAAAACAACAGAGCTTGGGTTATTGAGACGAATGAGTTGCATTCCTTGGACTACCAGAGTGACATCAAACACAACAAACACTTTCTTACTAACCCTAACCCTAAGTATACATCATCTAATCCTAACCCTAACCCTAACTATACATCAACTAACCCTAACCCTAACCCTAACTATACAACAAACTCTTTCTTAAGAGACATAGATACAAACCAGTTTTAGAAATGAAAAAGTTAAATTTATGTGATTAAATTTTAATTAAAATTTAAAACTAATAAATCGCACTTTTATTGCGCAAGATGTAAGCTTGATATATGTCCTATACCTAACCTATACCTATACTTACCCTATATCTGTATATTAAGTGAAGCGCGCAATAAAAGTGCGATTTATTAGTTTTAAATTTTAATTAAAATTTAATCACATAAATTTAACTTTTTCATTTCTAAAACTGGTTTGTATCTATGTCTCTTAAGAAAGAGTTTGTTGTATAGTTAGGGTTAGGGTTAGGGTTAGTTGATGTATAGTTAGGGTTAGGGTTAGGATTAGATGATGTATACTTAGGGTTAGGGTTAGTAAGAAAGTGTTTGTTGTGTTTGATGTCACTCTGGTAGTCCAAGGAATGCAACTCATTCGTCTCAATAACCCAAGCTCTGTTGTTTTTTTCCAAGTTCTGCCTAGGGGTGCTGGTCGATGATCATATTCGTTGTCTAGAATAGCGCCTAGTAGGTTAGGGGGCATATGATTTATCTCCACGAGGTTGGAAAATCTGCCTAGTCAGCAGAAAATCAGTTGTTCTGTAATCAAAGAGAATGTTAATGTTATTTGGTATGAAATGTTGAAAGTCGGTTAGACGATGTGGTAGAGGGTATTCAAGGGTTCAGTAAGGCAGACGTGGCTTTAAGAAAGGTCGACTTCATAACAGACACTGTTGGTTGGTTGCAGACTTGCCGCTATTGCAGTTGTGAAATGACAAAGTGTGATAGAGGTGGACAAAGTAAGCAATGTTATGTTAGCTAGACTTCGAGAACACTCTTTGTATTGTTGAAAGATGGACCAATGGAAGGTTAGTGTAGCAGACATTGTGGTATAGAAAGTTGAAGATATCAGCCATGGGAAGTGGATCTTTGCTGACGAATACTCAGATGATATTGAAACTATCCCAGGTGGAGCGACAGATTGCCCTAAATGTTGTTATGGCTGTTTCATTAGAGCTCATGTGAAACGAAGGTTTGGCGTTGTTAGTGGTGCTACATAGAAAAGCTGTGAAGCTATCTATGAAAGACAGAGACACTTTGCGTTAGAAAAAAAAAAAAACCAAGAGTGTGAAGAGCTGGGTGATTAGTATGCATAAGTGCTTCTTTAGTGGATACTCTGGACTGATAAGTTGAAACTTTCGGTAATGTAAAAGAGGGAAAGTGTTGACGTTGATGATTATGTCTTGTGAAATGTCTGTTCAGATAAAAGTTCAAGACACGTTTGACATAACTACAGAAGCAATATTTGTTCCTACTTTTTTTTTATAACTTTACACAAGCTATTTATAAGCTTGGTCGAGATGTTTCATGTTTTGACCACCATTTTTCCCCCTTTGGTTAACACACTTTCTTAGTTCGGTCAACATATTTCATAGTTTAGCCCATATATTTTTCCCTTTTGGTTAACAAATTTTCTTACTTTTCAGAAGTTTGGTGTACGTTTTTCTTTACTTGGTCAATATTTTTCTCATTAGGTTAACACATTTTCCTAAGTTTTATAAGTTTTGTGTAACTGTTTTCTTCACTTGGGCGATATTTTTCTCATTAGGTTAACACATTTTCCTAAGTTTTATAAGTTTTGTGTAACTTTTTTCTTCACTTGGGCGATATTTTCTCATTAGGTTAACACATTTTCCTCCTTTTCATAAGTATGGTTGAGATATTTCTCCACTTGGCCAATATTTTTCCCATTTGGTTAACAAATTTTCTTACTTTTCAGAAGTTTGGTGTATGTTTTTCTTTACTTGGTCAATGTTTTTCTCATTAGGTTAACACATTTTCCTAAGTTTTATAAGTTTTGTGTAACTTTTTCTTCAATTGGGCGATATTTTTCTCATTAGGTTAACACATTTTCCTAAGTTTTATAAGTTTTGTGTAACTTTTTCTTCAATTGGGCGATATTTTTGTCATTAGGTTAACACCTTTTCCTAAGTTTTATAAGTTTTGTGTATTTTTTTTCTTCACTTGGGCGATATTTTCTCATTAGGTTAACACATTTCCCTAAGTTTTATAAGTTTTGTGTAACTTTTTTCTTCAATTGGTCGATATTTTTCTCATTAGGTTAACACATTTTCCTAAGTTTTATAAGTTTTGTGTAACTTTTTTCTTCAATTGGGCGATATTTTTCTCATTAGGTTAACACATTTTCCTCCTTTTCATAAGTATGGTTGAGATATTTATAAGATTAGTTGTAACATGTCTTTACTTGGACAATATTTTTCACATTTGGTTAATAAAGTTTCCTATATTTTAAAAGTTTGGATGCGATATTTCTTTACTTGACCAATATTTTTCATCTTTGGCTAACAAATGTTCCTACTTTAGTCGACATATTTTCCTATTTTTTGTAAGTTTGGTCGAGATATTTCAAAACTTGGTCAATATTTTTTCCTAATTTGGGTAATACATTTTCTTATAACGGTCGACATCTTTATAAGTTTGTCCATCGTTTCGCCTATTGTATAACTTCAGTCGACATATTTCTTGATTTTACTAGCATATTTTCTTACTTGTTATAAATTCGGATGAGATATTTCATTACTTGGTCAATGTTTTTTCACCTTTGGCTAACAAATGTTCATACATTTTATAAGTTTGGCCGAGACATCTATAAGTTTGATCGATATTTTTCCTATTTGGCTAACATGATTTCCTACTTGCCCAATATTTGTCACATTTGACGAACAATTTTCCTACTTTTCATAAGTTTGGTCGAGATATTTCCTATTTTGGTCACCTTTTTAAATTAATTTGGTTACAATTTTTCCTACTTTTTATAATGTTAGTCGAGACGTTTCTTATTTTGACCAACTGTTTTGTCAGTTTAGCTAACAATTTTACTACATTTTATAAGTTGGCCGAGACGTTTCTTATTTTGGCTAACAGTTTTGTCAGTTTGGCTAACAATTTTTCCTACATTTTATAAGTTGGTCGAGATATTTCTGTATTTGGCCAACATTTTCATTAGTTTGACTAGCCTTTTTCCTATTTCTTATACGCTTGGTTGAGATATTTCTTATTTTGACCACGAGTTTTATAAGTTTGGCTAACATATTTTACTATACTTTATACGTCTGGTTGATATATTTCTATATTTGGCCAACATTTTAATAATTTGGCTAACATTTTTCTTATTTGACTGTTGGAGTGGAACATAGAACCTGTACTTTTGGCAGGATGTGAAATGTGGTAATGAGCCGACACATTGAAAAACATATATTAGCATTGGAACTAGGTTTCTGCGGAAAGATGCAAAGACCCCCTTTGGCCAGGCAGAAGCATTAATGAAAGTGTAAATGTCTGCTCTGGGAAGCGATAACTTTGCTGGTCAGGACAGCGGATACGTGATATGTCATGTTATATGAGAAGCCTAAGACTGATCCGGGGAAACTTGTTGTGTTCACGGGTAATATTATATGATAAATATAGCTAAACACTCGTCGGTGTATGGCCCGATAGATGTTAAGTAAAAGGTACACCTCCCCCAACTGGCCTCGGTGCTCACATCTCTCCTCTATGTCTATGAGAACGGGTTAGTTGAATACTGTGATGACTTGATTATAGTTGTGTATATTATATTCGAAAATGCATTGTGGTGTATAGAGGCCTTGGTAGTAGTAGTTTCGTGTTCTTTACTGTTACTTGGTGATCCTATGACGACTCGGAAATAGAAAAGCGAGAGAATGAACACCCTTTTAAACCTCCGACGCCCTGTTGACGAGGGGGCAGAATCACTCCCGTACATGGTGGTCATCACGAATTAGGTCCCCTGGTTCGATCGCCAACATAATACCGTTTTTTTTTTCTGTAGTATCCCTCTTAACCACGTGTCTCGACTGTATCCATACGCATGTGACAGATACAACGCCCTCTTTGCCCGGCTGTAGCCGTTTCCCACATGTTCATATACAGTGTGATAATATACGTCTATCTTGTGAGTTATCGGTTTACTTCTACCACACTAATGCATACGAGTAGAGACATGGAGCTTGAAATGGGGAAACGGTAGCCGTGAGCATAAAAGGAAAGAAAAAAAATGTCTGATAGGAGGTGGGTTTAAAGCGTTGGAACAAGAATCGCTGTGATGAATGTTGTCTTTTGCAAATTGGAAAACATACTGACTAATATAAAGTTGACAACTGTAATGAGAAATAAAAGGAGTGTTTAAGTACTACATAGAACCCGTACTTTAGTATGACTGTGAAGCGTGGTCAATGAGCAGACAAGTTGAAAAGCCTCTAATGCCAGTGGCGTTGTGGATTCTGAGACATAGTTTTTAAAAAGTTCACTAGACACCCGCATGAAACTCCCTCCAAATACTACAAGGCAACATGACAAAACATACAACGTAGCAGACACATAGATACTATACCAGCTCTGTAAGGCAACATACTTTGATAATGTAGACATAACGGCCGCTTTCTAATAATACTGCACACATCTATAAGCAGTGGTAAACCCGTATACACAGATACACGATACTTTCCTAAAGTAGACTCTAGCCATGTTCGCAGTGCAGCTATATAGAGGCCTGTCTGAGTTGATGTGAAATATTTTTGGTTATTTTTACACCCGGATGTAATAGACGACAAGTCACAACACAGCTACGATGCGCTGGCAGGGGTGACCTTATCATCTTCACATACTGGTCAATCTATATACACCACCCAATAACATAGTACACCATCTGTCTTCAAGCCACAAGCGTTTTCAATGTCACAAGAATAACGAACTACTGACATTTAAGATCAGAGTGGCACATGCTGATACTGTTTGTGATATCTCCTACTCATACCACCTGTTTTAACTAAATAAGGACACATACACCTAGCCCATAATCTCCAATCGGCAATTATGAGAAAAATCGAGGGTAGTGTTATTGATTTTTATTGGATGGCCCGACAATAGGTGTTAATCTTTTAAACCCCTTCCAACCTTTATATGAACATTTATTAATATCGCGAACTATTTGCAATGGCGGAGATATAAGAAATATTATTAACCTGACTTGGTCATTACGATGACGATAATCCCCTGGATTAGCCGTTATGAGAATAAGTATTGATTTTTGGCAACAGCTGTTGAGGTCATATTCTGAATGTTAAGTTAGCTTATATTTTGTGACTCGTAGGTACAATGGTGAAATCTGCTGCCTGTGTTTTTCATCAGCGGTGGGACTTGTGGCTGCGACGACACCCACACCTTGATGACTGGAAATCTTACCCACGACAAAGTTCCGAGATTCGAACCTGTCACTTCCACGGTGTCTGGGGTACCCCCTAAACATACTCCGCAACCAGCACACCACCTCTACTTTTCTAAACATAACCGGATTAATAACAACCGAGCTCGAAATCACAACTAAGTAACCAAATATTATCAATATTTCTTCTACCACTAGACCACCCCACTGGGATTCGAACCCGATGATAGTGTTCGGAAGCGTTTATCTAGTTACCCATCCACTCACCCCACCCCTTAACAACGAATATCACAAAGTCATACCCACTAAAACCATCGGCCATCTTTACACTTTCAAAGTTTTCATTTGAAGAGCTGTAACCGGTATGCTGATAGTATTTAAGTCCCAGCCACTATAGATAATAGTAACCCCGTTATAACAAACAGTCGACCCCCTTTACAATAGACATATAATGAAAATATCCTTGGTCTTCTGACGACCGACGCCGAAATTATGCGTTGAATGTGTCGGTGGTATACCTCCATACCTATATTTACCCACTTCTCCACTCGATCACCCTGGCTCTTACCAAGGAACGGGCGTAATTATCCAACCAATCCGCCCCTCACCCACCTCTTAACAAGGATCAGAAGCAGTTATTTAGCTATTTGTACACTCACCAACCCCTTGACAACGACCTGGAGCCTTTATCTAGCAACTCCTCTGTCTCTTAGCAAGGAACCGACGCATTTACTTAGCCACTTCGCCACTCGCCCATCCCTTTAAATTGTTCGGAAGCTGTTATATAGGTACATCACCACTCACCAACCCCTTAACAACGAATACCACGAAGCCACGCCCCCTTACAACCGTTACTACAGGCCATCTTTACTTTTTTAAGGTTTTCATTTGAAGAGGTGTAATCTATATGATGATAGTTTTATAAACCACTACGACCCACTACAGCTCATATACACGCCATATTTACCTTTTTACTTATTACAATTTTCATATCACACCCGGTGCGCCTCGAGGGTTCGAACCGTCTAGCCCCAACACCCACACTCGTCACTGACCGGCTTGTGGTCACTCAGCAATGACAGGCCATGTGGTTACTACAAGACACTGACTGGGTTCAAACCGCACCCAAGCGACTGTCGTCCGTGCTCGCTCCTGCGACTGCCCCCCGTGCGCCTCTGATTGTCTTTTATTTATTTTTTTTTTTTTTTTAAATTAGTTAAAATATTATACACACACTCAGTTATCTGCCCTTAGAAAACATGTCTTTTATTAGAATTATCGACGCTTACATGTGACCTAGATACCTACCCTACCCTACCCTACCCTACCCACCCAGGATCCGAGACCGAAAAGGATTGGGGCCAATCCTTAGAGGTCAATCCTGATTTCCTAATCAAATAGGACGTAACCCACTACTCATGCGAGTCAAGTGACCAGCCCAGAGTATCTGAGTCTTCATTAGAACAATTGGTCTCTATTAAAATCACATATACCACTGATCTCTTGGATAGTGAGATAGGTTACTAGCTTTCTCCGATAAGAACGAAGGACAGGAGGTCCCGTGTGGAAGTTAAAAATCTCACGGCAGTTGGAAATCTTATACTGTTTTAAAAAAACGTAACATTTTTGGTATTACTTGTATAAAAGATATTCGCTGATTGGACTTCAGTCAACCTATCGATTGTGTCCATCTGGTCATTAACTTCTAGTGGTTACCTGAATTGTACTCACCGCATGATTCGCGAGGTCATGTAAGGGGTCAAGGTCAAAACAACATTTTTGACAATAACTCATGACAGGTTCATGATAATCTCGTGAAACTTACTGAACACAAAACTCTCTAACTATATTATTTAATGCCAGTAAAAGATTGACGCTCCTCGAATAAATTCAGTTGAAAATTCAATGCGCAAGCATAGCTCACGTCACTACAGAACTACGACTCATCATCATTGGACGTTTAAAGGCTGGACAGTCACACAGTGTAGTAACCAGAGAATTTAATGTGGTTAGTGGCACCATTAGTCGCCTTTGGAGGCGATTTCATGAAACTGTCTCAGTGGCAGACCGGCTGCGCAGTGGAAGACCCAGAATCACAACTGCTGCCAAAGACCGCTTCATACAACTGCGTCACCTTAGGAATCATTTTGCATCTACGTTCTCCACACGCAACAGTCCAGTCAATGCCAGACGCTCGTCGAATTAAAGATCAAACGATCGGTCAGGAAAAGGCTGCACGACGCTGGTCTTTGTGCTAGAAGACCCTACAGAGACCAAGTTCTTACGGAATGGCATCGCCAGAACCGACTGCAGTGGGTGAATCAGCATCGTCAATAAAATGTTGGTACAAGTTTGCAATTGAAACTGCAATAATGTTGCGTTTCATTTTTATTTTTATTTGTGAACAGTGTGTGTGTGTGTGTGTGTGTGTGTGTGTGTGTGTGTGTGTGTGTGTGTGTGTGTGTGTGTGTGTGTTTGTGTGTGTTTGTGTGTGTGTGTGTGCATATGTGTCTGTTTCTGTTAATCTACATATATACCTTCTATTTTCTTCTTTTATGGTGATCAAAGAGGTCTTATTTATTTAGACATTTGGGTATGTAAATATTTCTTTTCTTGTCCTGTTTCCTTACTTGTTTATTTCTGCTTTCAGTGTACGTGTTTCTCGGAGTTTACGAATCGCTGCTGCTGTTTCTAAGGCAAATGAAAGCCTTAGGAATGACCGACTCTGGTGACTATGTTGTGATAGCAGTAGACGACAGCAACTCCATCATATCAGGCGAGAGCACCTTTTTAAGTGAGTACATTTTGCATTCTGTTGCCGTGAATTGGTTGTGTATTCATATCTCCTTTTTTGTTTTACAGTACTGTTATTTGAAGATTGAGCACAACCCACTGCTGGCAACGCAGATCTTATTCCGACACGAACCTTAAGCCTTGTCCACGGCAGATTGGAAGCACTAGTCTCGAGTTTTGCTTTCGTTTGAGCTCGTCATTAGTGCATATGCCTGACTGAACCCGGAATCGAACTCCGGATCAATGACGTGTGAGGCGGGTGTGCAACCACAGATCAAGCTGGACGCGACCAATTATCATACTAGAATATCACGACGGCACCCATTGTAGGCTGTAGCTCAAAACTTGCCCGATCGCTGCGACTGACATCCGTCAATCGATGTGGTCCCGAATGATCAGGTCTTCTTGATCTGGCAAGGCACATCAGGCGCCTTAAGTCCAGCGAGCAATAATAAAGTTGATTTATGTGGTTGTTTCGGGATTTCAGGTTTTGAGGTTCGTGCCGGAATACGATCAGCGTTGCCAGTAGTGGATTGTGCTCAATCTTTAAACCTCAAATCCCGAAACAACCAAGTACTGTTATTGACAGTTATATTAGTTACTGAAAATACTGACTATCATTTACTGAAAAAAAAAAAAAAATAAACTGACGTTCTCCCAGACCTGAGCATAGCAGCTGAAGAAATAATAAACAGCACTATATCTTGGAAATCTAAATTCGTTGTCCAAATTAAACGTCATACTGGCTTAGAAAAAAAAATTCGATGGAGGGCATGGTTCCTGGAAGAAGAGGCTAAAGTCAACCAGCGTAAAGATAGGCAAATGACATTGCAGGCACCTTGGGCTTGAGAACTCATGAGGCAGGATAAATGGCGAGAGATCGAGACTTTTCAGCGGGCCGTGATGAGAGCCACGTTCGGCAAAAGACCAGCTCTATGACGATGATGATGGTGATCTGTCACAGAAATTGGCTGTAGACTAATGACATTGTCAGGAACTCATACCCGTCTACGGAGCAAATAAGTTGACGTGTCACGATGTTTATGGTGAACTGTCTGAGACCTTTCCTGTCACCAGTAGAGTGAAGCAAGAATGTATCCTGGCACCAACACTGTTCAGCTTCATGTTTTCAGCTATGCTGACAAATGCCTTCGAGAACAGTGATATTGGAATAGACATCAACTACCGCATGGATGGAAAGTTGTTCAATATCAGAAGGCTGAAAGATAAAACCAAAACTAACAACAACACCTTCAGAGAGCTCCTGTTTGCTGATGATCGCGCTCTATATGCTAACTCAGAGATAGATATGCAACACAATGTTTCAACTTTCTCATATGAGTGTGCCAACTTTGGGCTCAATATCAACTTGGAGATGACTATAGTTATGTACCAACCAGCTCCAGGGAATAATCACACTGTGCCGAATATCAAAGTGAATGTTCATAGACTAAGTGTTGTGAACAAATTCACCTATCTCGGCAGCACTGTGTCACAAGCTGCCACAATTGATGACGAAGTAAATGCAAGAATCTCTAAGGCTAGCGCGGCCTTAGGCAGACTGTACAAGAATGTGTGGGACAGAAATAGAATAAGCCTGCAAACAAAGCTGAAAGTCTACAAAGCAGTTGTATTATCCACACTGCTTTTTGTTTGTGAAACCTGGACAATTTATCAGAGACACGCTAGGAAATTAAACCGCTTCCACACAGTCTGTCTTAGGAAGCTATTGAAGATTAAATGGCAAGACAAGATCCCAGACACTGAAGTCCTAGAAAGAGCGTCCATGCCCAGTATCCAAACTCTACTAATGAAAAATGTGATTCGCTGGGCTAGTCACTTAACTCGCATGCCAGATCACAGGCTCCCTGAACGATTTTTTTTTTTACGGCGAGCTGCGTTGTGGTAAACGCTCCCAAGGCGGCCAGAGGAAACGCTTTAAAGACACTCTGAAAATCTGACTGAAAGCTTTTAGAATTCACCATGACACCTGGGAGACTGTCAAAGATCGAAATTCGTGGCATGCATCATTACACAAGGGTGTAGTAACTTGTGAAGCAACCAGGACTGCAAGAGCTGTGGTGAAAAGGCTGGACAGAAAAACCACTGCAGGAGATCCTCCTCCTGGAACGTCAAGCGTTCTTTGCCCACATTTTCAAAGAACAATTCGAGCCAAAATAGGCCTTATCAACCATCTTAGAACTCACAGCTCCATACTTTCAACGCCACTGGATGACATGAATGGTCATCATCATTCTCGATGGACAAACAACAACTTACGACGTGAGCAAGGAAATGTGGGACCTAACAACAGTGCAAATATGCAGACATGTAACTGCTTAAGTCAGTGTCATGGGCTGATAAATCGTCTTATTCGAACTTTCCGTAAGTGCCATAGGCTTCTATATCAAAGTATTGTTAAAATATCAATACAGTAGTTTCCCCTAAACAAACCGCTTTAATTTGAAATATAATAGAACATGTCTGCTACCATATTAACAACTTTTAAGTCATAACTATGACACACTCCTACTTCCTTTTTCCGCCACCTATTTTTGTTTGGCCCAAAACTACATTTTGTTTCGCACTGAATCTGTTATGATCTAAAAATGATCAAATATGGCATACAGTTTCAAAGTGGGACTTCAGAATTTCATATATTTTTACACACACACACACAGACACAAAGACACACACACACACACACACGCATGCACGCACGCACGCACGACCGCCCACCCGCCCGCTCGCACGAAAGCACAGACAGACAGACAGACAGACAGACAGACAGACACACACACACACACACACACACACACACACACACACACACACATCAACGTCGCCAGCGCGACAGCTCGATCGCACATACTGAAACTATATATTGCTTCATTAAACAAAATGCCTGACGACCTCAGATCCCGGTGAGTCATTTTTGGAGCTTTTCAGAGCGGTTACTTCATGAATTAATAATGATAAACAAATTCACCTCCTTCATTTTATTTTCGAGGGTAGTACATCTCACTCAATTATGCTCATCCCTAACTCAGAAGTCAAAGTGTATCCGACTTTGCTATGCAAATGTGTAAGATTTAATTGCCGGTCTCTCTGACCGAGGGGTTACAACACTTTCTCCTCCGTAATCCCGTTTATCACGCAGTCTCGTAGCGGGCGAGAGCTGGAAGCGGTTCGACCCCCGCTGGTGACTTGCGGGATAACTGAGCCGGCCGGTCAGAAAGCAATGGCGAACTACTGAACGTAATCTTGCCAAGAAATCAACAGACAGCTGAAAGATGCTGCTGTTGACAGCGATGTCCTGTAAAGGATATGCAAAAAAAAAAAAAAGATTTACTTCCTCTAGACCAGTGGTTCTCAACCTTTTTTGGCCCATGTGCCCCTTCACCATATGTTCAGAATGTCATCCCCCCCCCCTTTCGTATTTCCTCCCTATAAATTTCCCTCTCCCCCGCCCCTAAATAGTATACGTAAAAATGGAAACTAAATTTAATACCACATACTGGAACACGTCTAGACGTCTACATAAAACTTGATTTGTGGGTCTACTTACGTTATAAAATTAATTTCAGAAGGCCGAGTAGTATAGAACAGTGGAGGAAAAAACAATATCAAGAAATCGGTTCTTGTATTAAAGCGATCTTGAAATAATATTAATTCGCCCCCCCCCACCCCCCCCCACCCCCACTCTCCGGAAACTCTAAAATTCATCCTTAGAGGGGATTTCCCCAACGGTTGAGAACCACTGCTCTAGGCAGATTCCATACAAAGTAGCGAAGCCGCTGTATTCAGCCGAGGGTAGGTTTCTATTCCCCTAGAAAATTAATTTTACTTCCAGGCCAGCTATCCAATCTCTTTGTTCAAGACCTCGGGGGGGGGGGGGGGGTGTTGTATCATTAACTCTTTTGATTCCTTAAGGTTTTGAAAATGACCAACTTGGGAAATAACTACTGTGAAAAAGCCCGAGCACATTATATTTTGAGTGGCTAAATACCCAATGGAAACGACAAACAGAGATGCCAGTTTTCTTTAGAAAGTTCTGATCAAGTCTCCGTGGCGAAGTGGGCAGTCCCATTGCCTAGTGCTCCGAAGGTTGTGGGTTCGATTCCGGGCTACGTCTTTTGGTTCATGAGTGCATTTTTCTCTGAGGCTCCTATTGGTCGTCGCCGGAGCTACGGAGTTCGTGCTTTGTGCGATGCTTTCTGCAGGTCGCCCTACGCAAAGAGACCGAACCATATGGGATAAAACCCGGAGCAATGAAGTCGTTCCTCTCAAATTATAAGACTTTAAGACTTTGATCAAATATGGTTATTAGAGAGCAGATTCATGGGTAAGAGTCAGTCACACATCACGCGTTGTTTGGTAGAGGTAGTGAAACAGTTAAGAATGAAGAGCCAATCATAAAGCGTGTGCTAGTTGGCAGTGAAAGAATTAAGATTCAAAAGCTTGTCAGACATATCTTTCTTTACTTAGTAGTGAGATAGTTAAAGAAAATGAATAGCCAGCAACAGAATTATGCTTTGCCTGGGAGTGAAGACGTTAAGAACGAAGAGCAAATGACACATTGTGTGTTGCTTTGTAATGAAAGAGTTAAGAACGAAGAGCAAATGAGACATTGTGTGTTGCTTTGTAATGAAAGAGTTAAGAACGAAGAGCAAATGAGACATTGTGTGTTGCTTTGTAATGAAAGAGTTAAGAACGAAGATGCAATGAGACATTGTGTGTGCTTTGTAATGAAAGAGTTAAGAACAAAGATCCAATGTGACATTATGTGTTGCTTTGTAATGAAAGAGTTAACAATCAAGAGCTAGTCCCAGAATCATGCGTCGCCTGGGAGTGAAAGAGTTAAGAATCAAGATCTAATGAAACATCATCACGGGTTACTTAGAAGTGAAAGAGTTCAGATGTAAGAGCCAGCCACACATCCTGAGTTACCTAGAAGTGAATGAGTTAAGAATCAAGAACCAGCCACAGATCATGGGTTATCTAGAAGTGAATGAGTTAAGAATCAAGAACCAGCCACACATCATGGGGTACCTAGAAATGAAAGAGTTAAGATTTAAGAGCCAGCCACACATCCTGAGTTACATAGAAGTGAAAAAGTTAAGAATCAAGAGCCAGCCACATATCATGAGTTACCTTGAAGTGAAAGAGTTCAGATTTAAGAGCCAGCCACACATCCTGAGTTACCTAGAAGTGAAAAAGTTAAGAATCAAGAATCAGCCACACATCATGGGTTACCTAGAAGTGAAAAAGTTAAGAATCAAGAATAAGCCACACATCACAGGTTACCTAGAAGTGAAAAAGTTAAGAATCAAGAATAAGCCACACATCACAGGTTACCTAGAAGTGAAAAAGTTAAGAATCAAGAATCAGCCACACATCATGGGTTACCTAGAAGTGAAAGAGTTCAGATTTAAGAGCCAGCCACACATCCTGAGTTACCTAGAAGTGAAAAAGTTAAGAATCAAGAGCCAGCCACATATCATGAGTTAACTTGAAGTGAAAGAGTTCAGATTTAAGAGCCAGCCACACATCATGGGTTGCCTAGAAGTGAAAAAGTTAAGAATCAAGAACCAGCCACACATCATGGGTTGCCTAGAAGTGAAAAAGTTAAGAATCAAGAGCCAGCCACACATCGTGCGTTATCTTGAAGTGAAAGAATTAAGAATGTGCTCAATATCATGCCGAACCAGTAAGAGTATCATTATCATCAGGTGCCATGCCGATAAGCGTGGGTGGTTATGTTTCGCCATTCCACACGATCACCTGAGTCGTGTATCATCTCTGTGTTCTGGTCTCCACCGGAAAACACGAAGAAGAAAAATTGTTTTCGTTAGTTATTATTAACGGCATGATCAATGCGTGCCACACAATTAATTAATATAAACGTTACAGTCGCAAATGTGAAAGCTCGTATTTTTGTTTGATCTTCAGCAACTCTGGAACGTAAAGGGGGTTCTATGTTTAGATACAACCTGACGCACCGAGAGAAGCAAGAGAGGCTATCGGCCTTGAAAAATATCTTGATGATCAAGCCTCAAAAACCAGAAATCAACAGGCGTGAGTTTGAGGATACAGTCTATAACCGAAGCTGTTTGCCTCCAATCAACTTAGCAAGACCACCTCCACCAATCTTGACGCGTGTAAGAAAAATTTTCATTTACTGTTTTCATTTTTAGTTGTATCTTCAAGATCTAATTTTATTTCGTGTAAATTTGTATGTCTTGTCCCTGAAGAAAATCACTAGGATGGAAACGTCAGATTCGATGTGTTGTGGTTTAGCTTATCTTTAGGGACGCAGAGGTGTTTCCAAGGCACCAGGGCCGGGTTATATACTGGCCAAGACCTATTGACGCGTCCTCGTCGAGCGTCCTGGGCAACAGGTCCCTTCGGGGTCCTGGCTAAAGTCAGTAGGATCGCCGATTCCTCCGAAGTCGGAGAGTGTCTGCCTGTACGGCGAGGAACCACCAGTCTGCACACCAATAAGCCAGACATGGGACAACGGATACTCACGCAAAACTCAGGTCCTGTATGACATCACACTGATGTTGGACAACAGGATGCCTTCATCCGACATACAGCACTTCGCGTTGGAGCTCAAGCCAACGAACGCAAGCAAGCAAGCAAGCTTATCTTTACTTTATGTTAATTTTGTTTAATTATTAATTTTATTTTCTCCATTATGATTTCTGTCAACCGGGTTTGAGTTTGCTGTACATTAAGATATGTACATTGTGTTTGTTATATCTTTTTCGCAGGAGTCACACATGTTTAACTAGTAACTAGTTTCATTTCGTCGTGTAAGAAACAACACCTGTCTATGTGTATAGTTCTCCTTCTGCCCTTTATTCCACATTCACGCATAACCCGTCATCTAAACCACGCCATGCCTTCTTATCTTTTGCAATCTCCTGCAGCTTCCCCATGTTCTCACACATTATTCTTCCCTGTCTGTAATTCTCGTCTCCGTATGTTGTTAGGTCTTCCGCTATTTCGTTTGCCTTATGGGTTTCGGAGAAGTGTGTCTAGTTATATTGTGCTTGGGTTGTCCTAGTGTGTATCCTATTTAGTGCCATCGCCTTTTCCCTCACCTCTTGATTCCCTTGAATTAGTTTAGTACTTACTCTCTACGAGCTCTACATTGATGCTTCTGTCATATAATTTTATTCTGACTATTCTTTAAAAAAAAAGTTAGTTGCATATCCTTTACAGGACGTTGCAGTCAAAACCAGCAATATTTTACCGTTGTGATTTCTTGGCAAGTTTACGTTCAGTAGTTTGCCATTGCTTTCTGAACGACCGGCACCCATACCATTTCTTAAAAAAAAAAAAAACACGCAGCACGGTCTGCTGCCAAATCGCGCCCAGCTGTATTTCGAAAGCGGGTATACGGGATCATGAACGGCGTCCGTAAGAACTTCGCCACGGAGCCAACTATTGTGCGCAGGCATCAATTAGTGAATGTATATAGTTGCTGTTCTCCAATTAGTGAATGTATATAGTTGCTGTTCTCCAATTGTCCTTGTGTCTGTTTCTGCTTTGTTTGTTGGTAAATAACCAACCTCAATAGCACTCGGATACCTTCTTAGAAGCTCCAAATTCCTCTCTTAATCCCACACTAGGAGGGTTTCAATATAGTGCACCAACTCTGTAACAATTTTGATGTTCCCAAATAAATACCATCGCATCTGCGGTAAAATATCTTTGTGTGTGGGTTTTCAACTTTTGAAATGTTTCCTGAACCCGGGTTTATCTTTCCTATTCTTTTCGAATTCCAACTACAGAAGAATTTGTAGCATACGCTGTATACATTGGGATCTTCTAGTTTTTCGCCACAACCGGAGAAAACTAGACATTCAATTCATTGCGAAATATAAGATTGGTTTTGTAAAAAATCATAACTAAGTGTAGCGGCTATATATGTTATACTTTATATTCTTTGTATTTTAACGGTGAGAAACATCGTTAATAATACACAACCCTTCACACGCGGTGAGACGAATTGAGTATAAGGTGCTAAATCCATATATTTAGAGACCAATCGACATTGATATGATCATAGAAATCCGGGCGCCTTTACTATCAAGGAATTTTCAGGCGCCAACTTTAGGCTGTATCGACCTGGAAGATAAGGTCAATGAAAACAAATAATTTGCATTGATGAAGATTAGAATAAATGAGTACCTGGTCGAGATGGTCATCACTGCCATCGCAGCCCACCCACAGGTCTACAGGTAAGCGGTTTACCACAGTTAGTTCAAGTTAGTTGCATATCCTTTACAGGACGTTGTAGTCAATACTAGCATGTTTTAGCTGTCGATCTCTCGGCAAGTTTACGTTCAGTAGTTTGCCATTGCTTTCTGAACGAACAGCAGCCATACCATTTCGTAAAAAAGCCAACGCAAGGCGGACTGCTGCCAAACAGCACGAAGCTGTGTTTCGAACGCGTGTATCACAATTTTTTTCCCGCGTTTCCATCGTGTTTCAGGATATTGCCGTCAACAGCAGCATCTTTCAGCTGCATGTTGATTCCTAGGCTAGATTACGCTCAATAGAGCGTAGAGAGTATTATCATTAATAATAGAGAATAATAATAATAACAAAACCCTAGTATAACAGCCAGTCCCCTTTTGGTAGGCCAGTATATTCCACATGGCTAATAACAAGTGTCAGACCATTATCTAATTTTATTGTGTCGTGTAGTTTTGATGTTCGCATTTTGCCCATGCCTTTATAATGCATATCTTTTATATTGTTGCTGTTCTCTGTTAGCCTTGAATGATGTGTGAATGAAATAATGTATGAAAGAGAGTGATAGAAGGGCAGAATGTTAGACGGGCCTGCGTGCCCAATTCTTAACCCTTTGAAAATAAAGTTTGTTCGTTCGTTCGTTCGTTCGTTCAATCAGCACGCCACGACTTTCTGAGCGTGTCGCAACGAATGTAATTCGTAATCCCGCATACCGCGTTCGAAACACAGCTGCGGGCGATTTGGAAGCAGACGGTCTTGTGTTGGTTTTCATACAGTGTTATGTGTGCTCGTCGTTCAGAAAACAGTGGCAAACTACTGAACGCAAACTTTCCAAGAAATCAGAAACATTAATACTACCCCAATGCTGGGGTTTACTGCGACGTGCTGTAAAGTATATGCAAATAATTTTAACATTAAGACGTATGACTTCAATCTATCACTGTTATTCTATATGAATATTTCAGCCAGATATACCGAGTCAGGCCTACCACCTGTACGACGCCACACTGTTCTATGGGCGGGCCGTGATGGCACTGATGGCCATCCCTGGGGCAGACCCTAAAAACGCGACACATATTATATACTACCTTCGGTGTAACTTCCATGAAAGTAAGTGAAGATCATCATCATCATCATCATCATCATCATCATCATCATCATCATCATCATCATCATCATCATCATCATCATCATCATCATCATCATCATCATCATCATCATCATCATCATCATCATCATCATCATCGTCGTCGTCGTCGTCATAGTTATCACAATCATCATCATCATCATCATCATCATCATCATCATCATCATCATCATCATCATCATCATCATCATCATCATCATCATCGTCGTCGTCGTTGTCGTCGTCATCATCATCATCATCATCATCATCATCATCATCAACATCATCATCATAGTCATCATCATCATCATAGTCATCATCATCATGGTCATCATTATCATGGTCATCATCATAATCATCATCATAGTCATCATCACTTCATCATCATCATCATCATGTGCCATGTGGATAAATGTGGGTATTCACACTTCGCCATCTCACAAGAACACCAGAGTCCTGGATCAGATTGTTTTCTGCATCCCTTCCATCCTAACGCATCCTGTCCAATTTCTCCAGAAAATATACGTTCGCTGCCATTAGATGTGTCTCAGCATATTTGAAATTGCCCACGCCTCACTGTAATTATACAACAGAGACTGATACCTTACTGGAAGGAAAGGAGTCCTATGGTACAAATTACAGCTAGCGTATGAAGTCTTATTAATTAGTAATTAATTTGTCCTTTAGCAGGTTCTTGCTATGGGCATGTGATGTGATTGGGCCATCACATTATGTAGGCCTGGTTGCACTGAGGAATACGTGGGGGTCAGGCTTTCTGGCACTTAGCAGGCGACGCGTGCAGGCAAGGAAACCGCGTTCGACTGTGCTCATGACATAATCAACGTAGTTCCGTATCTACTTCGCTAACGCTGCTGCTTTGAAGTGTTATGTTTTTACATAATCTAAGCCGCGACATAGGATATCGGTTGGTCAATTTCTTTCTCGCTGCCTTTTATTTCCAGATAATTTCCAGAAAATTCTGAAAATTATCGGGTACTCACGTTTTGAGGCTGAATAATACCAGGGTGAAGTCCCTGACGAGGTCAAGTCTAATAACCATCAGATTTATTCTCGTGCCAGGACTTGCGGGTGTCAGAGGAAATGAGCGAGCTGATAGGCTCGTGAGCCCGGACTTGTCTGGAAAGCAGAGGAGCAATGGACCGGGCTGATATATTGAATGTCCGCAGGGATACGGAGCAACTAAACGAATCAAGAGACGACTGCGAATATCTGTAACTTTGACCAGGCTGAAAGAACACAAGTAAAAATTGGTGAAGCAGATAAGAGCCCTATGCAGGGAGCCAAATGATAATAGTCAAGCAACACAGAACTGGGGCCGTCGACCGCTACATGCTGAGGGAGACAATGAGGAAGGGATCCGAGCACTTATGGACTGAACTGTCTGATGTACAGTACCATTGGGAGGAGATCCTGCCATCACTGCTGGGGATGACCGCTGATCAATGTCTAAGCAGTGAAACCCACTAAACACTATGCCACGGCGACATAATGTATATGTGCTGTAATTGTGCTGTAAGCTGACCGGTCAATGTGTAGGGGTCAGTTTGACTAAAATGTTGACGTCTCGTCCTTGACATGAGGGAGTAAATTACAAGTACCTCAGAAGTCGGAGTGGGTTCGCCTGATGGCGAGGGACGCCGGTAAAGCTAACCCACACACACAAATCGGTCTAGTACACAAGAAGCAGTAGTACGTGTATATACTAGGCTTGAGTTCCAAGCCAGCAAACATAGACAAATACAATGAAGCAAATATCGCTCTCAAATAACAACTTGAGAACCAGTGATGTAAACTTGACCGAACTCCAGGCAGTTTTGACATGCTCTCTCTATCTTTACATCACTGACACGTGAATGATTACAATAAAAGCTCAACATTATATTCAGGCTATAAAGGCGATCCATGTCGTCTCGTGACAACCAAGAAATCAGACTGAAATACACCGTTAGAAAAGTCGTTAGAATTGAGACAAGTCAATTTAGCATGCTAACAATAGATTCTAAGATAAACTTATATTTAAGATTGCAAATTACGTGAAATGTTTGCGAAGACTTATTTATTCTACGTGGCATGCTATCTGTTGCGTAGAAATATTTCGATTCTTCCAGAATCTGCCGTTTCAAACTTATGTGATCTTCTGTACATGAATCTCCCATCATGCATATCCTCACAAACAATATGTATTTATGTAGAATTGTATGAGAAATAATGTGCACATATACAATGTGCACGCAGTATAACTGTGTTTCCCTTTGAAGCCCTTTGAAGCATTGTCCGATGACAAATTAAGAAAAATAATCTCTGCGTTTCTTTTCTTTAAACTTCTTCAGACCATAGCAAAAGCCTTAATCCGACAACAAAAGAATAAAGATAGTGGCCGACACGAGATAATGCCTTCGTGGATATATTTATAAATACACAATAATGAACGAATAAAGGTAGAAAGCAATTTAGAGAAACGATAGAAGGCAAGTTCACTGCTATCGTTTCATAGTTAATGGACGACAGTAAAGAAAGATGTCGAGGCTGCTTGAGGAACTGTATACTCTACATGCGTTTTGGAAGTTCAAAGAGAAATACCAAGAACAATAGCAAATGCTGAAAGGTAATTTAAAGGTATTCCTTGGATAATATTAAAGAACATCTTATGTTAAACTGAATCAAAAGTAACTTATGTATTCATCAGTATTATAAGCAAAATATTTAACAGTGACAAAAATATTGATACTTCCAAAATTGGAGAATATCACTTCATAGGAAACTAATTGTTGTCGATTTTAAAAGACATTGAATATAGCTAGAGCCACCAAAGCAGGCTGAAAGTGGTGGTGATATATTTAAATTTTTTTTTCAAATCGCCATTGGACTATTAGTTGAATATAACTGTCACTACCCAATTGAACGTTGAGTTAATATATCAATCTTTTTTTTTTTTTTTTTTCGAAAACGGCTTTAAAATCGACATTCTTGTTAACAGTTGCAGCCAAAACATTGCATCAGTCCTCTTGTTTGTGAATTCTTTCGCTTGCATTACTAACGTCACGTATGTTGTTGTAAACAACTGTAATGATTTGCAATCAATGTTTTTTCTGGAGCCTTACATTCTGGTGTTTAACTAAACATTGGACTGAACTTTTATCTTGAATTTACAGCGGAATCTGGTTTTGTTCGAGTGTAGCCAACATTAGGTGTTTATATTCAATGTCCTGTTAGACATAGACGTGTCATAAAAAAGACCATTCTCTCGCCACTGCTCTAAACAATATGACGAATCACATAAATACACACACACACACACACTCACATAAACACGCGCGCGGCCGCGCATATATACGTTGCGTATAGAAATACTGAAATGTCTGCCTTTTTTCTTTCTTCTAACACGCGTGCCATTCCACAATACATAAGCGCTCATAGCAGGAGAAGAAGAAGAAGAAGAAGAAGAAGAAGAAGAAGAAGAAGAAGAAGAAGAAGAAGAAGAAGAAGAAGAAGAAGAAGAAGAAGAAGAAGAAGAAGAAGAAGAAGAAGGAGAAGGAGAAGAAGAAGAAATAGAAGGAGAAGAAGAAGAAGGAGAAAAAAAAAGAAAAGAGGAAGAGAAAGAGGAAGAGGAAGAAGAACAAGAAGAAGAAGAAGAAGAAGAAGAAGAAGAAGAAGAAGAAGAAGAAGAAGAAGAAGAATAGAGATTAGAGTGCGTACTAGAAAACATAAAATTTGAAAACCATAGTTACCGACCGAGATTCGAACATAACACCTCCAAATGACGACAGCGCCTCGCTACAGGAACAAGTGTACTTCTACGCATGACAACTAGATACCCCTAAAAAGGGTGTCTCCATTAGCCAGCTCTATCATACAGATGAACACATAACTATTGAATACAGACAGAATTCATATCAAACAATTGAGATAGCACCACAGGCCTCATAATTTTATATTAAACCAAAATAGGTCAAATAACAAACACACAAACACATCGACCCGTAATGCTCTGTCCAGTATATTCACAAACATTTAAAGAAGAAAAATGATTGGTCGGTTCCAATATATTATAAGCAGGTCGCCATGCAGAAAGAGACCAAGTCATAAGGGATAAAATCCGGTGCAATGAAGTCGATCTTCTTGCCTGTTTTTGAGGACATATATAGAGCGTATACACTATGAAGAAAACAAAAGAAATCACAGGCAAGAAGGAAGCAATACCACACTGACAATGTAAAGTGCGAGGTAGTGTCATGACATATTATTCTTATGGTTAAGTTAGTTGCATATTCTTTACAGGATGTAGCAGTCAACTCCAGTATTTATTGGTTGTTTGTGATTCCTGGACAAGTTTAGGTTCTGTAGTTTGCCATTGCTTTCTGAACGACATGCACTCATACCATTGTATATAAACCAATGCAAATCTGATTCCAAATCGCTAGCAGCTGTATTTCGAACGTGGTATGCTGGGTTACGAATCTTAGAGCAGGCTTGTTATGGTATTAGCTGTGAAATACAAGTTAGTTGCATGTTCTTTATATACCGTCGCAAACACGTCCAGCATTTTTGGCTGCTTGTGATTTCTGGGCAAGTTTACATTCAGTAGTTTACCATTGCTTTGTGAATAACCGACGATTATACGATCGAAATCAACGTAAGGCGGTCTGTTTCTACATCGTCTGAGTTTGGTTTCGAACCCTCGACTCGGTGTGTCGGAGAAGTGTGAAACGCTCTGACTGCTCCTAATCAACAGCGGCGGCATTATTTGTAAGGCCTTTATGAGGCTAGGCCCAGTTCCCTTCCGCTCTACCTTGCCTGTCTGGATAGTTCTAAGACAATTCTGAAAATTATCCTTTATCAATTGAACTAGCTGACCCGGCCCGGCTTCGCCCAGGCCCTGGAGGGGATCTATCTATCTATCAGTCTGTCTGTCTGCTTGTTTGTCTGTCTGTCTGTCTGTCTGACCCGGCCCGGCTTCACCCAGTCCCTGGTGGGGAGCATCTCATTTAATTCATATACGTAGTCATATAAGCTCTCCCGTTCCCGACTATCTGTTTGTCTGTCTATCTGTCTGTCTGTCTGTCCCGGCCCGGCTTCACCCAGTCCCTGGTGGGAAGCATCTAATTTAATTCATATGCGTAGTCATATAAGCTCTCCCGTTCCCGACTATCTGTTTGTCTGTCTATCTGTCTGTCTGTCTGACCCGGCCCGGCTTCACCCAGTACCTTGTGTGGAGCATATAATTTAATTCATATACGTAGTCATATAAGCTCTCCCGTTCCAGACTATCTGTTTGTCTGTCTATCTGTCTGTCTGTCACGGCCCGGCTTCACCCAGTCCCTGGTGGGGAGCATCTCATTTAATTCATATACGTAGTCATATAAGCTCTCCCGTTCCCGACTGTCTGTCTGTCTATCTGTCTTTCTGTCTGACCCGGCCCGGCTTCACCCAGTCCCTGGTGGGGAGCATGTCATTTAATTCATATAAGTAGTCAAATAAGCTTCCGTTCCCGACTATCTGTCTGTCTGTCTATCTATCTGACCCGGCGTGGTTTCGCCCAGCTCCTGGCGCACAGTAACTTAAAAGAATGTCCTTCCACACACCATTCATTATTTTTAATGAAAACTGTTTTTAATCACCGACATGACAGTTGATAAGTTCTTTAAGCAGAAAAAGATGGGTTACAATGTTATGCATTATGCATTATTTTTATGAAAAATTTGAAAATGCCTTAAAGATTATATCATTATTTATTATAACTCATATGCCTGAAAATAACTATAGACAAAGAGTTTAACAATAGTGCAAGTAAGTCCAACAATATGACTATAAAGTATATAGAAATGTTATTAAAAGTTATGCCCCTTGAAATAACGTTTCTAGAGTGAAGTCCCCCTGATATATAGAAATTATATAATGAAAATGAAAAAGTAAATGTTATTAAATAAGTAGAAGATTTTACACTAAGAAACTATTATAGTCGGTTGCACGGGAATGAAAGGAAGACGTGTAGAAAATTTCATCTCAATCGGATGTACCGTTATCGAACGCATCCAATACACACAAACAAAGTCACATACACTCTGTTTTATAGATATAGATAAGGCTGGTTGCACTCATAAGTGGTAAAACATGTTGCATTGCCTCTGTAGAACTTTGCGATTAACCCCAGGTTGACTTACTAGGCAGTTTTACGTTCATTAGGTTGTTAATCTACTGAGCGTAATCTTGCCAAGAAATCAACAGACAGCTGAAAGATGCTGCTGTTGACAGCGATGTCCTGTAAAAGGATATGCGAAAAAAAAAAAGGTTGTTAATGCTCAGGAAACCAAAATCCTGTCTCTGCTACGGATTCGGTCTACACTACCGGGTTGGTAAGCAAGCTGACTAATCCCTATTCCACTGCGGCTCCAACATACATGTCAATAAGGAATATAGGAAACCGATTACCTTCTATATGCCACCAATTCAGTCGGAGCTAATTTAAAAATAAAACGAAAACTATAATTAGCAGTGGAAAGGAGAGGCCAGTGAATATCACAGTAAACGGGGAGATACAAGAACACGTAATACGTTTCTCATATTTTAGACATGTAATAACAGATGGCCGGTCTCTCTGGCCGAGGGGGTTACAACACTTTCTACGTAATCCCGTTTATCACGCAGAGTCTCGTAGCGGTCGAGAGCTGGAAGCGGTTCGACCCCCGCTGGTGACTTTCGGGATAACTGAGCCGGCCGCTCAGAAAGCAATGGCAAACTACAGAGCGTAATCTTGCCAATAAATCAACATACAGCTGAAAGATGCCGATGTTGACAGCTAAGTCCTGTAAAGGATATGCGAAAAAAAAAATAACAGATGAGCCGGTTTCCCTGGTCGAGGGGGTTAGCAGCTTTCTCCGTAACCCCGAACACTCTCGTGGTTGACGTGATCGCACGAGAATTGGGAGCGGTTCGAGTCGCGCCAATGACTTATGAGAGTATGGAGCCAGTCGCTCAGAAAGCAATGGCAAACTACTGAGCGTAATCTTGCCAAGAAATCAACAATCAGCTGAAAGATGCTGATGTTGACAGCGATGTCCTGTAAAGGATATGGAAAACAATAACAGATGTGATGGCAGAAGTGAACCAGAAATTAAAAAGAGAATGGGAATTGCCAAAAATGTTTTCAATAACACAAAATCAGGATTAACATCTAGAGAGATTAACACCGCATTCAGATTTAGAATTGTCAAATGCTACGTAATTCAACACTACTATATGGCGTGGAAGCCTGGACATTAAACAAACAACTAGAAAGTCCAATATAGGCTCTGGAGATGTGGGTATACAGAAGAATATGTCGAATTTAATAGGAACAAAAACAATCAAATACAGAGTTTCCAGAAAAACTGGGGATGGAAAGATCGTTGATAAAAACTAAAATAAATAAATAAATAAATAAATAAATAATAAAAACAAGGCAAGTGAAACATGTATATCCGCCTTTTTAAAAGACGTAAAATTCTTTTAAAAATAAAACCATACTGGAGGGTAAGGTTTAAGGCAAATGAGTAAGAGGTAGACGTCACTAGATGGAAGATAACATCAAGAGATGGACGAATAGTAGTCTGACAGAATCTACAATCAAGGCGATATACAGTTTTGGAGATCCATTGCAGGCAACTTTCATTGTGGAGACGGCACCTGACTGATTTATTGACAGTCAGAAAACCGGATGTTTATAGAGATAAGACCAAGTGTCATCACGGCAACACAAGATTTACGCAAAGTTTAAAAAACATACAAACTCCCCGGCGGCTTAGAAACCAGGGAATCTCGTGTGAAAATCGTTACACCCACGCCTAGAGCTCCGTTCATCGGTTCGGTTCACAAGTGCAGTTGTCTTGGAGGTAGAGCAGTTCCTAGCACGCTTGCCCGCCAGACAGGTGATACTGGACAGTGACATTTATTCTTACTTCACTTACCTGTATTGATACTGGACAATGACTTTTATTCTCACTCCACTTACCAGTATTGATACTGGACAATGACTTATTCTCACCCCACTTACCTGTATTGATACGGGACAATGACTTTTATTCTCACCCCACTTACCAGTATTGATACTGGACAATGACTTATTCTCACCCCACTTACCTGTATTGATACGGGACAATGACTTTTATTCTCACTCCACTTACCTGTATTGATACTGGACAATGACTTTTATTCTCACTCCACTTACCTGTATTGATACGGGACAATGACTTTTATTCTCACTTCACTTACCTGTATTGATACTGGACAATGACTTTTATTCTCACTCCACTTACCTGTATTGATACTGGACAATGACTTTTATTCTCACTCCACTTACCTGTATTGATACTTGACAATTACTTTTATTTTCACCACACTTACCTGTATTGATTCTGGACAATGGCGTTTGTCACTCCACTTACCCCCATGGCACTGGACAATGACGTTTATTATCACCTACAAATGTAAATGCATATTTATTCGATTAAGTCTGTTTCCCGCTCGATGCAACGACTATTTTGGCGGACAAGCTATCGAAGTTGATAGTGAACTGAGCTGGTAATGCCATGGGCCCGGCTAGATGCTGGTTCGACACCAGGACTCGTCGCTGACCAAAGTGAGAGAAAGATTGGTCACCTATTCTTGCTTGCCCTAAGGCCTACAACAAGTGATAGCGCTATCATATCACAGACCTACAGCGGGAAACAGTTCGGGACAATTTATTTACTTACTTTATTTTACTTGTTCCTTTATAACGACAAAATCTCGCCTTGTATCGGCACCTTAAAGTATATATTTAGAGTTACTTTCGTCGCTACGTTTTCAGAGAGCAGAAGAAGATAAATTATATTTAAAAACATAAGAATATCAGGTTAATGCGTAATATAGAAGGTCTGAAGTGCAGAACGTCAAGCAATAAAACAACTGTATCCAAGATAACAAGCTTCTAAGGTTATCGAGGCTTGCATTCATAAAGACCATGATAAAAATAGCCCTGAAACCTGGCAACAAAGAATACCGCTTTAACAAGGGGATTATTTTGTAGGTGAAACTATGTTAATATTTTAAAATGTATAATCGCTAATGAAAATCGTTTAATTCGTTTCCGGCCGGATATCTATTTTTGTGTGTCTATATTTGAGGAACGTAAAACTGCCCGCCAGGCTGGCGGTATAACCTCCATGATCTGTTTGAGTTCCAGTGGCAGACGCTACAATGAATTCGAAGAAAAGGGACATTGAAAGCAAGGTCAGGAGTGCATGTGTGCTAAGTTCTTGTAGCAAAATTACTTTAGTGTTGTGTTATTTTTTAGTAAAACTTAGCGCTGGCACTAAAAAGAAAATGCTGTTTGGTCCTTGTATTCTTTTCAAACAATACTGTCCGTAGATAAAAACGTTTCATTAACAACGAGCTATTTTCGTAGGGGCTGTTACACCTCACCGATTTTGTACAAACTACCCACCTTGACAAAAGAAACACAAATGTAGTAAATACTTCTTTGCTGCTTGCAGCGTGTTTTCAATGAAACTATATTATACTAAGGATATCAAATTTATGCAATAATAATTTTGATACAAAGATGACATTATTTCTATTGAAACCAATTCGTTTTGGAATGTTGACAAAAAGATAAAGTTAATTCTCCTCAGACCAGACAAAAAGAGTAATTTACGAATAGTTCTTAAACCCAATCAGTTTTGGAATTTTGGCACAAAGATGAATTTAATTCTTAAAACCAATCAGTTGCGGAATGTTGACCAATTAAAAAAAAAAATAAGTTATTTCTCTTAAAATTAATTAGTTATGCACACAACATTCCTTTATTGTGGACTTTGGTCAATTTCCAGATACGCCAAATAACACTGGCTTTTAAAATGAGGCCAAACGTCTCCTTCATTCCTCTCTCGAGGGGAGTTCGTCACACCTAGTTAAGTGGGTGTGTCTCCGATTTCGTAATGCATTTGTGTAAGGTATGCTTCCACTTGACATATTCCAATGGCTCTATCTACCCGTGGGTAGGTTTTCTTCCCTAATAATTTGCCAGATCACCGGCCTTACGTCCCGCTCTTTGCAGTTTCCAACCGCCATTGGATGTTAAACGTTCACAAAGTACACACATGACCTCCTGTTTTTTCCCCCGCCATTATCTGTGAAGGCTATTTATCCGGGCTCACTACCCAGGAAATCCAAGGGCCGTGTGATATCATTAGGCATCACTGGTTCTTGGAAACATGTTCAGTCTCATGCTGAGATCGAACCCTGGACTTTCTAAGCCCAAGGCAGACGCCGCAACCACTCCACCACATCTAGCCTTGGCCAAAATTTGACGTCGTACGTGAACAGTTACACTCGGATTTCGGCAGTAAAATTACAAGAAAATAGAACAGGAAAATGGCAAACATGTACGGGCAAAGAATTAAGAAGTAGAGAATAAAAGAAGGGGATAGAATACACAGCTGTCTAATGTGACCGCTTAAAAAAAGAGAGAGAAACAAAGCTTTCGAAAACAACAAAGTAATGGTCATCATGTGACGTGCCGATAAGTGTGGGTGGTCATGTGTCGCCATCTCACACGATCACCAGTGTCAGGGATCAGCTTCATGTGTTTGTCTCAATGATGACATGTGGACAAGCCATCTAGATATGTATATATCCGCCTTTCACTTGTTCTTTTCCTCTCAGTCTTGCCAGTTGTCACCAAGTTCCCCAGTTTATTTCTTCTCATACCATGCCCAAAACATCTTGACCGTCAACGTCTAATTTCTCTAATCAGTTTTCGGTTGTCATAACAAAGTAATACACACTTAACTATTAAGCACTGCCGATAAATACGCAAGACTTCTCTGTTTAATTACTATTTCAGTTGTTTCCTTAATAACCTATCACGTCCGTTGCACACGGGTACCTTCATAAGTGCTGTAGTCTCCTCCCATTGATCACACTAGGAGCATTTCTGCAAAGCGCATAAACTTCGTAGCACTGGCGAGAATGCCATTATGCATATGACAGAAACCCCCATAATATAAATATTCCCGTGGTTTGGTTTCTTATTGTTTGAGAAATGTGCAATTAATCAATTGCATAAGATATTCTTCATTTTCTGAAATCCAGCCTTTGCTTCCCTATTCTGCTCTTATTTTCTGTCGCGCATCTTCCATCCGATGTTATAAAAGCCCCTAGGTATTTAAAACTATCCGCTTGGTGAAGAATTGTCCCTTCTATCTCTATTTCACATTTTGATGGCACCTTTTTCTTTGATATCACCATTGTTACTGTTTTCTTTATATTCAAGGAGAGTCCTTTCTTTGCACTCTCTGTTACTACAATGCCCATCAACTGTTGTATATCTGTTGCATTATCAGCAACTAATACAGTGCTATCTGCATAGCGTATATTGTGTATATTATAACCTCCGATTAGTATTCCTGGTTTCACTTTGATCTCTCTCATTATTACTTCGCTATAGAGGGGGAAGATATCGGGTGACAGGACACATCCCTGTTGTACTCCCAGCCTTATTTGTTCATAATTTCCTTCTTTATTTCCCATTTTAATTGCTGCTCCTTGGTTCCATTAATATTTTTTATCATTATTCTGAGATCTTTCCCATCAAAGTTATATGTTCCAACATTTTAATAATTTCATCATGTTTTACTTTATCAAAAGCTTAGTATAATCTATGAAGCACAAATATATGTCTTTCTGTGTCTCTGTTTATCTTTCTAATAATGTCCGTAATGTATATAATGCATTGTTTGTACCCATTCTGATCTTCGCCAATTTTCATTTTTATTTTCTTTCTTGTTCTTCTCATTATAATTCCGAGTAGAAGCTTAGTGACATGGTTTATGAGGTTATTGTACTGAAATATATTCGCATTCATTTGCTCCTGGTCTTTTTGGTATAGCTATAAATACAAATTTCAGCTGATCCCTTGGTATATATCCACTGCTGTAAATATAATTCAACATTTTGGTTAATATTTCTACTCCACATTTTCCAATTACTTATAATTCTTCAATTGTGATTCCATCTGGACGAGCTGTTTTTCCTTTCTTCATATATTTAATAGCGTCAGCGAATTCTTCTTTTATAATAGGTGGACCTTCTCAGTTACTTTCTTATATTAAGTCTGCCCTTTCTCCGTTATATATTCTCTTATATACTCATTTCACCTCTTCATTATAGCAGCTTCCTTCAATAATATGTTTTCTGTTTTTGATTGTAAACACTCTGTATTTATTCTTGTTTTTCTTCCTGTGAGTTCACTGATTCGTCTGTGCATATAGTTTGCATCTCTAATAGAATTTAATTCAATTTTCTTGCACTGCTAGTTTAAAACTTTCTTTTGCCTTGACACAAGTTTTCTTATTTCTTTATTTATCTCGTTATATTATTGTTTATCATATTTACTCTGTTTTCTTTTGGCCATCAACTTTAAGATTTTTTCAATCAACCATGTTTTTTCTTAGCTTTTTGGCTTCTTTCCGGTAATATGTCTTTGCTCGTTTGATGAATAGAATCTTTTAAAATTTCCCATTCTTAGTTTATATTCTGTATTTTAGCTATTGCATTGCGCCTATTTTTCACAAGCACTCTGCATTGTTCTTGAATTTCTTTATCTACCTTCAAAACTGCTTTATTAAGTCTCATGTCCTTATCCACCTTTCTCTCTCTCTTCAGTCTTACTTTTATTGTTCCACATAGTGGTACATGATCACTATTACAGTCAGCACTCGGCACTGTCTTTACATTAATTAACTCATTACTATACCTCTTATTAATACGTATGTAGTCAATTTAGTTGAGCATTTTCTTATCAGGGCTGTTTCATGTGTAAAGTTTTCGTTTATGGTGTTTAAACCCAGGTGTTTCCAATTATCATATCATTGATATTTGAATCTATTAGTTGCTCTCCTCTTTCATTTCTTTCTACCTAAACCATAATTCCCCACTACATGCTTCATTTTTCCTTTTCCTACTTTTGCATTAAAATCACCTATTATTAATTGTATATTTTGTCTGATCTTCAGCTTTATTTCTCTTTTTACTCCACTGAAGTTATAATATTCTTCTATGACAGTTATATTCTAAGCACGTTCACCTGGTGTGTTGAATGCCCAAGTTTAACTCCGAAATGTTGCCTCAGTAAATATAGGTTCTCAGTAACCCATGATCAGCGAAACAAAAGGAAAAAAAGGAAAAGAAATGGGTTGGGTGTGTCTGTGTATGGGTGGGCAGGTGCGTGGATGTGTGTGCGTGTGTTTGTGTGTGTCTACATACGTACGTACACAGTCGTGAGGATTCTTATTTTAGAGACATCTACATTGCCAACCCTGTGGTTCCTGGCTGGTCTGATTGCGTAAGGTGCGGGCGTTGAACCGTCAAGCCTTTCCACTTCTGACAAACACAAATGTGTGCACTTTCTCATCTGTAAGAAACAATTCCTCATCTCTGTTGTTATAAGATACCAGAGAAACAGTTTGAAATATTGGACTAATTTTCAAAGTGGGCAAGAAGATTGCAAATGTGATAAACAAAATGGCGCTGGTCGCAGCGGTTCACTGGTCCCCATTGTGACAAGACCGCCGGGGCTTGGACTGGTTTGCCACGATAGATACTATCCCCTGCCTTTGCTCCAACCACCTCAATAGCACTCTACATCTACCAGGCCCCACACAAGCCGGGACAGCTTAACCTCCCCTCCCTCACTTAGGGTTCCAAACCCCAAGGGGGCTCGGACCAGACACCAGTCATATCACTGCACAAAGTCATAGCTAAGATAACAAAAATTTAATTCTGAACTACGTCAACCACAACACAGAGAAGGATGGCTGAAAGCCAGACTAGTAGAACTATGTACAAGATCAAAGACGCAGATGAGTATTCATCATGGAGGCGGACGATAGCTCGTGCGGTTGTCCAGTCGTGGTAGCGACTCACCCAGGCTCCTCCGGTGGACTGGAACTCCAAGGTCTGCTGCCTCTCCAAAGTTCCCTCTTCACCCAGAGAACCAAGCAAGGGCTGATCAAGCGCAGTACCACTGCCTGACTGACACTGCACTGCTGAACAAGGATCCTTCCTTGCTGTCGTACTATTTCACTCGTCACACTCCTGATGAAGTCTGGGCCGACCCTAGAACATTAGCGGTCTCCCACTTGCAGAAAAAGTACATGTAGCACCGTCTCAAAATACACAAGAGCCAGGTCACTCTTCTATCTCATCAGTGACCCACACACTGATATGTCACTTACACAATAAGCGGTTGCTCCACACGAACACACACTGTCACTGGTAAAGTCTATCAGGTGACTAAGCACTTCACCTTAGTTCCATGTCCTTGGACAATAGATCTTCACACAGTATTATGTAACTACCCTGATCAATGGGTAGTAATCCCAACCTAGCATACACTGTCAACAGTTCATCACGATCGCATGAGGTAACTCCCTACCTTCACAAACATTGTCAACAGTTCATCACGTTGGCATGAGGTAGCTCCCTACCTTAACACACATGTCACTCAGGTGTTTCCACCAATGTTGTAATCAATGTCCTAGTTCACTGGACCACATGTTGGCTTCATAAAGTTAACCAATGTAAAAACACTATGTAAGCATCAACTGATACATGGTGTCCCATAACCCAGCCGGGCCAGAAGCATATAACACAGGTCATGGTGACCGGTAACAATGATCACTCTGCACAACTTGAAAGGTCACTACCTGGCAATTACCAAGGTTTACACAGAGACTGAATGTCACCAGTGCTTCACTGGCTTGAATCACCAGACGTTTCAGTGTTGGATCCTCTCAGGATCGGATGACACTCGTCGGACTCTTGACGGAGGTCCTAACCTAGACCTACCGACTTATTCAGCACTCAGCTCCTTCCAACATTGATCTCGCAGACTCAGACAACCACTCCCAGTATGGCCTCAATCAACTTCTGGATAGGCACTGGAATGAGTGGGCCCATAGAGCTCATGGTGCAGCTCTTGAATCTTCTTCTGTATAGTAATAACAGATCCTGAAACACGGAGAGGTTGGTGTGAGTACTCAACTACAACAAAGACTACCAGCATCTCCACCCTGTCACCTGCCTCTCAGTCATTCCTCATGTCTACCAACATGAGTATGAAATCATCACATCATAGATCTACTTAGTCACTATAATATATAGGCATAATGATGGTAGAAAAAGCAATAGCACACCTGTTCAGTCAAGTAACACTTCTGGGCTACATATAACCCCTAGCACCAGAGTCGACTGTATGACTCTGTCAAGCATCCTTCGCCTGGTGCCAGTCCAATCCGGTTTCATCTTCCATCCTCAATCAACATATACACTTACTTTCCTTTCAGTGTAGGGATTACTGTATCTAGAAGGTGTCCAGCCGGACATCTCCTTCCTGACAGACTCATCAATTCATCAATCCCTTCACCCATGGACTGATGAATTACACACATTAATAACTATATGTCCATAATGAATTATACTCCTGATAATTCATTACTATAGCATTAACTAAGGAGAACTCAGGACTTGTTACACTTAAATAACAAAATCATATCACAGCCATAGTGTCAGGTCTGGGATCCCTGCCCCAGATCCTGAGTTGCCCTTGTATTCACTGACTATCTTGCAGGTCAGTCATACCTGTGCCGGTCGAGCACAGCTGTGGTGGCCATCCACCACTACACTTTCCCACAGCTACTGTGGGTCTCGTGTACCTTGTCCCGTGACGACTTAAGTCACGTCATCCAATGTAGCAAACCTCCAGACTCCACTACCAAACTCTGGCTCCACCTTTTGGGGGGGGGGGGGGTTATGCCCCTCCCAACTACTACCTCACGGCAGTACTCCAAGTACTCCATGAACCGAGTCAGGGTTCCAGAAGAGTAGAATATTAGAGACAGAAACGGTTAGGTTCAAACCTCGATCTATCTAGACACCTCGGCCTCGAATTACGGAGCGCCGCATCACCCTCGATCGGGTATGTTCATCCATCGGATATGCACGATTGCATTGGGTCGGACCTATTACCGATCGGGTTGGGGGTACCGGCCTACCTCCCGCTGCCTAGACAAACGTAAGATGGAACACGCACGGTCATCCTAGCGTACGGACATGACAACAAGCAGTAACAATAGTATCATGAATACTTCTTATCAATTGTTATCCTACCGATGCAACGCCATTCGGCTTACGCGGAATAACACTGCTATCTGCACACAGCAAATACACCACTGCTGAGATCACCTTGATTCCTCGAAACATCACCATCACTGATAGAACAATTACGTTACCATTCTACTGTCACGAAGCACATTACACATCTCTAATAATAAGCTATACCTTATCATTTACAGCGTCTAGCATGTTGATGTCATGACGGACAAACTGTCGCCTTGCCTGCGTAATGAATAAACCAAACCCGTAACTGCTACACACTGTAACGCACATCGTTCGGCCTATTTTATTTACACACCACTCGCGGTGGAACACGGCTTGTTCCGTCAGGTAACACATTACATTGCTGATCGATAAAGCCTACTTAAAAATGCAACCGCCAACTGTAACGGATAACGCTATGCGACAACTCAATTTTACGACGGCAATTAATTCATTCCGGGAATCAGCACGGCATCACGACAACAATTAAATAATAGAATAAGTACTCAACTAACCTGTGATTGAAGAATCACAACCTTGACTGTAGATGTCCGCACTGGCCGCGAATATTGACATCAAAATTGCCTCAGCCTCTTGGCTGCGATCTGTCTACGCTGAGGTTTGGTGGGCGACTGCTCACGACAAAGTCAGTGCGCCTTCCACTCGCCTACACGGGCCGCGTGACTTTCATGATACATGAAGAAAACCAGAGTCACGATAAGTTTCCCCACCCCGTGCTGCATGAAGCACGCGTGAACTTAGAGATCTCTACCAGGTACGCACTTGGGAGAACATTCTAGATTTTCCATAAATAACTAGAATAGCTCCGCCCCGCACTATTTTCCGATGGGGAATCCCCTATTAATTGATATTAATTCAAGGGAGACCAACGCATCGCACTCCCTTCAAAGGGATATTATGCAGAGATCTGCCGTTCTTTATCCGTTTCGTCACATAGGCCCCCACTTAAGATGGCCGACCCGGTCGAACTCACTAGACAAAGATCGGTCTGAACTCTGAACCTCTACTCTATCAAGATTGGATTCCCAGGAAAAGACGTTCCATAACATTCACTTTCCCTGCGGAGATCCACCAGAATGGTATGGATGCTGAGTCACCAACCACCGCCTCAAACATACGTTATCTCCAGCGATTAGGCCCGAAACGTAACGGCCTGGTGATTGGCTTACAGGATCGGTCTACACTGGACTGTTCCGCATCCACCTGTTGCGGGCCATCGGTTACTTTACTGAAGGTTCGCTCGTCCCTTCCGACAATAGGATATTTCCTATCCCGACTAGGCATCACCTTCGTGGACTGTTCGCGGATGTCGACCGAAATGAATGGTCGCTTACTCCAGGTTCGTCTGGAGTAACCTTGCTCCTGCCTTCTCTCCCGCGAGTAAGGACAGTGAGCCTGT
This sequence comes from Cepaea hortensis, assembly GCA_963921405.1. Lineage (NCBI taxonomy): Eukaryota > Metazoa > Mollusca > Gastropoda > Stylommatophora > Helicidae > Cepaea > Cepaea hortensis. Next base: position 118,028,415 of record OY992880.1, read on the forward strand.
CGGCGTATCGAGTCACCCGACGATCCCGTCGTGCCAGAGGTGACATCGCCTGTCCGACCTCGATTCCCAGTGTGCTTAACACCATGGGCCTCTTCCCGACGGAGCCCGTTCGCCCTATCTACGGTTGAACGCTCAGGAGACCGCAGACCCTCCCCACAGGATGTACTGCGTAGGACTGAGTCTTCCTCGCCCTCGTCTGGACCCAGAATCGAATCTAGCGCGATGGTAGTCGCACTATCTTGTGGAGAAACTACCTCGGACCTCTCCAAATTCTGAAGGAGAGTACAATGGAACTTACGCAATTCCCCGCGGACCTTCACCTCATACGTGGATCGGGACATTATCCGCTCCACAGGAAAAGGGCCCTGCCATCCGAGTTCGAATTCCGCCCCCTCGATTGGGAGAAGCGCGAGAACCCTATCTCCAATCTGCAGAGATAAACCGTTTTTGGTCTTGTGCTTTGGTGCTGCCAGACAACACGTTGGGCACGACCGGATATATCTCCGCACGTCGCCTGTCATTCCAGGCCAGTGGTAGTGGCTGGAAAGACACTGGACTGTTGTCCCCACATCCTTATGTCCGGTTAAGGATAAGGTATGCACTCTATGTATCAAGCGAGATCTGTAGTCAGTAGGGACTACCATCTGACCGTACTGGCTATCCCCTTGCCCGGCTCTACGATAAAGCAACCGGTTTTCTACATAGAACTGACCCGGAGTTGGCGGGACAGAACTTTGGGACACCTCCAGTAAGTAAGGACGCAAAGTCGGGTCCCTACTTTGAGCACTGCTCACTAACCTCGCAAGAGAATGGTCTATTTCCTTACCACACTGCCTTTCTCCATCCTTAGCCCTGGCCTGCCTAGCGCTCACTAGACAATGTTCCCTGGGGTCCCCCAGGAATACATGCGGACGACCGAGGATCAAAGGGTAAATAGGATCAGGCAGCACAGCCGCCTGGATGCTACCCGTAACGTACCTGCACCGAATGTCAATCCGAGCAATCGGCAAGTCCATAGCTACGGAGCTCCTCATGGCCAGCTGAAATTCTCTTGTCTCGCCGGTGAGCTGCCCTGGGCTCACAAGGTGGGATGAGATTACAGCTTCAAACTGCAATCCTGTATCGTATAGACATTCCACCTGCTTCCCATTCACCTCTATCGTTTCGATCACAGGTGATTTCTCAGACTTTGGTTTCTCCCGACCCTTAGGTGTGGTCTCGCTAGGTCTACCTCTAGTAGAGGCGAGACACGCAAAGTGCAAGTCCTTTGGCTTCCTCAGACAATCTACAGTATTATGGGAAGGAGACTTACAGTGCTTACACCACCTCTTACTCCACTTCCGTTTTGGGGAGGCGGGAGGGCTTTGCTTATCGGGTTTCTTACCAGAGTCTTTTACCACAGGATCTGCTACATTGGATGATTCTTTGGGACCCTTGGTCTTGGGCTTCTGATCAAGCCCCTTCTGCCTTTTCTGTGAATCAGTCTGACTGGAATCCCCAGTCTCGCCATAGACTTCCACATACCTTTCAGCTAACTTATTTACTATGTCTAGCCTTTCCGCCCCATTTTCCCCTAAGAAATTCCTTAAAGGCTTGGACATCTGCATTTTCATTTGATCCACCACCATCAACTCTCTCAGACTCTCATAATCCTCTTTGAAATTGGCCAATGCCATCCACTTCAACAGGTATGAGTTCAACCTCACACTATAGGCCGAGAACATCTCACCTGGTTCTCTCTTGGAAGTTCTGAACCTCAGCCTGTAAGCATGGGCTGTCATTTCGAATCTTTTCAAAAGAGCCGATTTCAGGGTTGGATAATCATTTTCCATCCCTGGGGGAAGACGCGCATACACTTCGTACGCGGTGCCACGGAGTCCTTGTGAAAGCTTAAGATTCCAACGCTCAGGCTCTAAACCCATAGCTTTACACATTGCCTCGAACTTCTCTAAGAATTGATCTATCTTCTCTTGGTCCGGTTCAAATGGTGGAAACGGCCATTTCATAGCATGGTAAGCTGGTCTGCTGGCTACTGATGAGCTAGGTAAAGCTACTCCACCTACTGCTCCCTCAGACTCACCAACAGATTTAGCCTCTACCTCAAGTTGCTTCATACGGAACTCATGTTCCATTTCCAACTTCCTAGCATCCAATTTCTGAGACTCTAGGTCAGCTGCCAGTTTTTGTGCCTGTTGGTCTGCCACCAACTTTTGCTCTTCAAGTGCTACCTTTCGAGCTTCCAGCTCAATTTCTGACTTTCTTCGCTCCCTCTCTTCTGCTCTGAAGTCTCTCTCTACTTCCAGTACATAGGCTTTGAACTCCTCACCTTCCAATCCCATCTCAGTTGCAGATGCCCGCACCTTAGCTAAATCTAAAGTACGAGTAGCCATGCTTAGTGTAACTTAGTATCAGTATAGATATGCAATACCCAATCACAATGCTAACTGTACTCCAACCAACACTGTAACTATGTATCTATACTAACTTAACTAAATGTCTGTCCACGTCGAAGAGAAAGGTATCAGTAGCCCTACTCGTCAAGTAGATAATAGGTATAGGACAGATGACACTATAACCTATTCCTACGAGATGTCAGAACAAAGAGAAGATCCCGGACGAGCCCCCACTCTATCTTGTGACAAGACCGCCGGGGCTTGGACTGGTTTGCCACGATAGATACTATCCCCTGCCTTTGCTCCAACCACCTCAATAGCACTCTACATCTACCAGGCCCCACACAAGCCGGGACAGCTTAACCTCCCCTCCCTCACTTAGGGTTCCAAACCCCAAGGGGGCTCGGACCAGACACCAGTCATATCACTGCACAAAGTCATAGCTAAGATAACAAAAATTTAATTCTGAACTACGTCAACCACAACACAGAGAATGATGGCTGAAAGCCAGACTAGAAGAACTATGTACAAGATCAAAGACGCAGATGAGTATTCATCATGGAGGCGGACGATAGCTCGTGCGGTTGTCCAGTCGTGGTAGCGACTCACCCAGGCTCCTCCAGTGGACTGGAACTCCAAGGTCTGCTGCCTCTCCAAAGTTCCCTCTTCACCCAGAGAACCAAGCAAGGGCTGATCAAGCGCAGTACCACTGCCTGACTGACACTGCACTGCTGAACAAGGATCCTTCCTTGCTGTCGTACTATTTCACTCGTCACACTCCTGATGAAGTCTGGGCCGACCCTAGAACATTAGCGGTCTCCCACTTGCAGAAAAAGTACATGTAGCACCGTCTCAAAATACACAAGAGCCAGGTCACTCTTCTATCTCATCAGTGACCCACACACTGATATGTCACTTACACAATAAGCGGTTGCTCCACACGAACACACACTGTCACTGGTAAAGTCTATCAGGTGACTAAGCACTTCACCTTAGTTCCATGTCCTTGGACAATAGATCTTCACACAGTATTATGTAACTACCCTGATCAATGGGTAGTAATCCCAACCTAGCATACACTGTCAACAGTTCATCACGATCGCATGAGGTAACTCCCTACCTTCACAAACATTGTCAACAGTTCATCACGTTGGCATGAGGTAGCTCCCTACCTTAACACACATGTCACTCAGGTGTTTCCACCAATGTTGTAATCAATGTCCTAGTTCACTGGACCACATGTTGGCTTCATAAAGTTAACCAATGTAAAAACACTATGTAAGCATCAACTGATACATGGTGTCCCATAACCCAGCCGGGCCAGAAGCATATAACACAGGTCATGGTGACCGGTAACAATGATCACTCTGCACAACTTGAAAGGTCACTACCTGGCAATTACCAAGGTTTACACAGAGACTGAATGTCACCAGTGCTTCACTGGCTTGAATCACCAGACGTTTCAGTGTTGGATCCTCTCAGGATCGGATGACACTCGTCGGACTCTTGACGGAGGTCCTAACCTAGACCTACCGACTTATTCAGCACTCAGCTCCTTCCAACATTGATCTCGCAGACTCAGACAACCACTCCCAGTATGGCCTCAATCAACTTCTGGATAGGCACTGGAATGAGTGGGCCCATAGAGCTCATGGTGCAGCTCTTGAATCTTCTTCTGTATAGTAATAACAGATCCTGAAACACGGAGAGGTTGGTGTGAGTACTCAACTACAACAAAGACTACCAGCATCTCCACCCTGTCACCTGCCTCTCAGTCATTCCTCATGTCTACCAACATGAGTATGAAATCATCACATCATAGATCTACTTAGTCACTATAATATATAGGCATAATGATGGTAGAAAAAGCAATAGCACACATGTTCAGTCAAGTAACACTTCTGGGCTACATATAACCCCTAGCACCAGAGTCGACTGTATGACTCTGTCAAGCATCCTTCGCCTGGTGCCAGTCCAATCCGGTTTCATCTTCCATCCTCAATCAACATATACACTTACTTTCCTTTCAGTGTAGGGATTACTGTATCGAGAAGGTGTCCAGCCGGACCTCTCCTTCCTGACAGACTCATCAATTCATCAATCCCTTCACCCATGGACTGATGAATTACACACATTAATAACTATATGTCCATAATGAATTATACTCCTGATAATTCATTACTATAGCATTAACTAAGGAGAACTCAGGACTTGTTACACTTAAATAACAAAATCATATCACAGCCATAGTGTCAGGTCTGGGATCCCTGCCCCAGATCCTGAGTTGCCCTTGTATTCACTGACTATCTTGCAGGTCAGTCATACCTGTGCCGGTCGAGCACAGCTGTGGTGGCCATCCACCACTACACTTTCCCACAGCTACTGTGGGTCTCGTGTACCTTGTCCCGTGACGACTTAAGTCACGTCATCCAATGTAGCAAACCTCCAGACTCCACTACCAAACTCTGGCTCCACCTTTTGGGGGGGGGGGGGGTTATGCCCCTCCCAACTACTACCTCACGGCAGTACTCCAAGTACTCCATGAACCGAGTCAGGGTTCCAGAAGAGTAGAATATTAGAGACAGAAACGGTTAGGTTCAAACCTCGATCTATCTAGACACCTCGGCCTCGAATTACGGAGCGCCGCATCACCCTCGATCGGGTATGTTCATCCATCGGATATGCACGATTGCATTGGGTCGGACCTATTACCGATCGGGTTGGGGGTACCGGCCTACCTCCCGCTGCCTAGACAAACGTAAGATGGAACACGCACGGTCATCCTAGCGTACGGACATGACAACAAGCAGTAACAATAGTATCATGAATACTTCTTATCAATTGTTATCCTACCGATGCAACGCCATTCGGCTTACGCGGAATAACACTGCTATCTGCACACAGCAAATACACCACTGCTGAGATCACCTTGATTCCTCGAAACATCACCATCACTGATAGAACAATTACGTTACCATTCTACTGTCACGAAGCACATTACACATCTCTAATAATAAGCTATACCTTATCATTTACAGCGTCTAGCATGTTGATGTCATGACGGACAAACTGTCGCCTTGCCTGCGTAATGAATAAACCAAACCCGTAACTGCTACACACTGTAACGCACATCGTTCGGCCTATTTTATTTACACACCACTCGCGGTGGAACACGGCTTGTTCCGTCAGGTAACACATTACATTGCTGATCGATAAAGCCTACTTAAAAATGCAACCGCCAACTGTAACGGATAACGCTATGCGACAACTCAATTTTACGACGGCAATTAATTCATTCCGGGAATCAGCACGGCATCACGACAACAATTAAATAATAGAATAAGTACTCAACTAACCTGTGATTGAAGAATCACAACCTTGACTGTAGATGTCCGCACTGGCCGCGAATATTGACATCAAAATTGCCTCAGCCTCTTGGCTGCGATCTGTCTACGCTGAGGTTTGGTGGGCGACTGCTCACGACAAAGTCAGTGCGCCTTCCACTCGCCTACACGGGCCGCGTGACTTTCATGATACATGAAGAAAACCAGAGTCACGATAAGTTTCCCCACCCCGTGCTGCATGAAGCACGCGTGAACTTAGAGATCTCTACCAGGTACGCACTTGGGAGAACATTCTAGATTTTCCATAAATAACTAGAATAGCTCCGCCCCGCACTATTTTCCGATGGGGAATCCCCTATTAATTGATATTAATTCAAGGGAGACCAACGCATCGCACTCCCTTCAAAGGGATATTATGCAGAGATCTGCCGTTCTTTATCCGTTTCGCCACACCCATAATACCAGCACTAGTCAAAAGAAGAATTCTGACAACAGGAGGCATAAATATTTTCCCGCGTTTCCATCCTGTTTCAGGATATTGCGGTCAACACCAGCATCTTTCAGCTGTATGTTGATGCCTAGGCTAGATTACGCTCATCAGCACGCCACGACTTTCTGAGCGACCGGCTCCATACTCTCATAAGTCACTTTTGCGATTCGAACCACTGCTAATTCTCGTCGCGTCACGTGACGAGAGTATTCGGGGTTAGCGGAGAAAGCTGCTAACCCCTCGGCCATGGAGCCGGCGCATAAATATAGGAAAGCACAATATCTGAGAAACGCTGCTATGCACATCACGTTAACATCCCGTCAACTCACGTTATTGGTGTCTGAAACGGTTGATTTGATTTGTGTCTGTTAAAGCTAAAGTACAGTTTGCTGGAGTTGTTAGAACACCGTCAACTCTAGATGTTTATTTAAAATAAAGGGTGTCTGTAAAGTCTCACTGCACATTGTATGTAAGTCAAATTTGAAGAAATGAAGTTCATGGCGTCATCACAAACTGTGCTAAAAGTTAATTAAAATAGTTACAATAGTTACTGCTATGATCTAACGCTGTTTTGTTGAAGCTGGAAAGAACCAATAAAGTATTCATTATAACAGCTGTTGAAAATTTTTCATAATCGGCTTCAAAATATGACTGTACACGACTCTTTATATTGTCAAATACCTTCTGCAACGTGCCGGTTGTTATTTCCTTGTGTATCGAACGGGATTTCGAAACACTTGTTCAACCAAAAACATTCCTTCTTCCGTTGATAACACCATTCTGTTTGGAGTGCAAAGAAATACTCCAGCAGACGACAGCTATTAGCTGCATATTGCTTCACGATGGACTGTGGAGTACATTATTTGATGACACCATGTTCTTCAGTTTTCAAATTTCTTGTACATACAAAGTGTAGTGAGTCTTTACATACCCCTGCATTATCTCAAGAATTAACACCATTGCACTCGGGAATTCCCACAAGTGCACCGCCACCTTTTGCAGTAATCAATTAAGGTTTAACACACTGACGGTACCAACGGCAGTCTGACTGAACCTCCTCCATCCACCTGCATTTTCCTCTACGGGTTGAATGTCGTGTCGACCATCTATTCACTCTCCCCCGGCTGTATCAGCCTCTCCATATGTGTACACGCTTTCTTTCGTGCAACTGGAATAATTCGGGTATCATATATAGGAGTTTGTTGACACCACGCCGCTACTGTGTTGTTGTTTTTTTCTTATTTGATGGACTGGATAGGTGAAGACAGAAATGCATCGGGCAGAGTGGCAGACTTCCATTCAACAATCAAAATATTGAGCATCTGTTGGATTTTATCCACAGGACAAGCTTGCGTGGTTGGAAACACCGATTGGCTGGGTCTGCACCACGTAATGGAGTGTTGGTGCAAGATGAGGCAGATGTGGTTTCTAGGTTGTTATGTTTGGTTGTTTTCTAGCTCGTTCTGCCTAACTGTTGTCGAATTCTTCGTGATTCAGTTTTATCTATTTGTTTCTTATTGTTTAATTTTAACTTCTGATTGTTTTCTACTGCGCTTTTATTGTTTTGTTTTCTAGCCCCTTGTGTCTGATGATTGTTCATATTATTTATTTGCTCAGGCATCCTGGGAAACAGAGTCTGGATCCACAGTAACGGAGACAGTGAGGAGAGCTACATCGTGGCCGAGCTAGTCTATGATGAGGACCACACCACAGAGCCCCAATTCCGGGAGGCTGGGAAATTCCTCTTCCCTGAAGATGATAAACTGGTAGGTGATTCATAAATTAGAACACACTAGTCAGTGACACCTAAATTAGAACATACTAGTCAGTGACACCTAAATTAGAACACACTAGTCAGTGACACCTAAATTAGAACACACTAGTCAGTGACACCTAAATTAGAACATACTAGTCAGTGACACCTAAATTAGAACATACTAGTCAGTGACACCTAAATTAGAACACACTAGTCAGTGACACCTAAATTAAAACACACTAGTCAGTGACACCTAAATTAGAACATACTAGTCAGTGACACCTAAATTATAACATACTAGTCAGTGACACCTAAATTAGAACACACTAGTCAGTGACACCTAAATTAAAACACACTAGTCAGTGACACCTAAATTAGAACACACTGGTCAGTGCCACCTAAATTAGAACACACTGGTCAGTGCCACCTAAATTAGAGCACACTGGTCAGTGCCACCTAAATTAGAACACACTAGTCAGTGACACCTAAATTAGAACACACTAGTCAGTGACACCTAAATTAGAATACACTGGTCAGTGCCACCTAAATTAGAGCACACGAATAGATTCTTTCCCTTCCTCGTCGCACGTCTTTAGACGACAACCTGGCTATTCCAGGAGAAAGCAGCAGCCATCGTGAAGCCGTTGTCATCCCCGTATACTGTCCCCAAAGACAGTGGGTGCATGCCAGAGTGTGGACGCTCTAGCGAAGTTGATAGTGAACTGCATTGGTATTGTCATAAGCACGGTCGAAAGAATAATAAACAGCATCGTGTCGCAGAAACTAAGATACTTTGATAATCTTAAAAATCACCACGGATTGGGAAGAACAAGGATGGAAGACATGATTACTGGGCCAAAGACCAGCACAAAGATGGGCTCAGAACATTGAAGAAACCTTGGGCGTGAAAATGTGTGCGGTAGAAGACATCGGACAGGATGGAAGACATGATTACTGGGCCAAAGACCAGCACAAAGATGGGCTTAGAACATTGAAGAAACCTTGGGCGTGAAAATGTGTGCGGTAGAAGACATCGGACAGGATGGAGACATTTGTCGGCCGACTGTGAATTGTGCTCGCTTTGAACTCAAGCCTAGTCCATACATGTGCTACTACTTCTAGTAGTTGCCACACCTGTGGAATACACTGGACTGGTTTTCTCGTGTAGATTAGCTTTCCCTAATACCAGTGTTCCCTGCCATCAGGCGAACCCACTCCGAATTCTGAGGTTCTTGTAATTTACGTCCCCTAGTCAGTTGAGAGCGACGTTATGTAAAAGACTTATTTCTTAATTGTTTTAGTTTAGGTTGCGTTCGCTTGCCTTGAATTCAAGCATAGTCCATACACGCGCCACTACTTCTAGTGCGCTAAACTTATTTTAGCGTGTGGATTAGCTTTCTCTATTACCCGTGTCCCTCGCCGTCAGGCAAACCCACTCCAACTACAGAGGCACTTGTAATTTACGTCCCCAAGTCAAGGATGAAAAAGCAACATTTTAGTCCAACTGGCCATTGTAGGGTCATCAGCACACCTGATGTTTATAAACGAGCGCTCTTGCTCATTCGGCCATGCTGACCTCCACTTCATCTTTTAACTTTAAATATAACGCAAGACATAGCGAACGACTAAATATACTTCATGTCCCTAAACCTAGGATAGACTTATATAAAACAAGCTTAGCATACTCTGCCACTAAGTTGTGGAACAATCTTCTACAAAAAATCAAAGACACCCCCAATCATTATACATACAGTCGCAAACTATTTGAACACTACCTCAGGACAGACTACATGCCTCTATAAACAAAAACAAAAAAACACTCAATAATAATGGTAAATTGTCTCAAACGACAACTAGCCAATAAACATTCCCATATGCATGGCACGTTACACCTTCCTTAGGTATTTATATTGCCCATGTTAAACATTACCTCAGTGAGTCATGTATTATTGATTATTTTTCATGCATTTTAATGCTTATTGTTCTTTTGTTGTCAAAGATTAGCTTCATAAGTGATGTTGAATGAAATAATGTATGAGAGGAAAAAGAGAAGAAGGGCAGATTGTCAGACGGGTCTGACGGGTATTTATATTGCCCATGTTAAACATTACCTCAGTGAGTCATGTATTATTTATTATTTTTCATGCATTTTAATGCTTATTGTTCTTTTGTTGTCAAAGATTAGCTTCATAAGTGATGTTGAATGAAATAATGTATGAGAGGAAAAAGAGAAGAAGGGCAGATTGTCAGACGGGTCTGGTGCCCAATTCTTAACCCTTTGAAAATAAAGATTGTTCGTTCGTTCGTTCGTTCGTTCGTTCGTTCATAATGATGACACCGATGATCCAGACAACATGTTATACATGTGAGGTTCTGATATACACCCATGTTGATTGTCTACCGTGCTTCGGAGATGGTATGTTGTATGGATATTCTCCGAGTCTGCTCTATGGGGACGGGTTAAACTGCAATTGCTCCTTTACTAATAAAACCTAATCAATTAAAGCATCTCATAGCTTTATGAATAGGTGGGCGTTTGACATGTAGAAACACAAGTGACTGACTTTATGAAACAGTATTTTTTCATGTAAGAACCAAGCAGATTAACTATGTGAATAAGTGTATTTCAGCTGTGTATAAAGCAAGTCAGGGATCCTGGTTGGTGGACATAATATAACCAACTTATCTTATGCTGATGATACAGTCCTGATAGCAACAAGTCAGAAGGAAATGCAGGAAATAATAGATACAGTGGTTGTAGAAAGTGAAATACATGGGCCTTTTTTAAATAATAGAAACACAGAAGCCATTGTGATATCAAAGAAACAGATTGTGCCTAAATGTGTAATTAAAGTACGTGACGTTATTTTGAGGCATGTGCAGAAATTCAGATATCTAGGCACATGGATACCATCAGATGGAAGATGCATCACTGAGATAAAGAACAGAATTCTACCAAATGAAGAACGTTTTTGCAATTAGTCACTGTCTTTGAAAGTTGGAAAAAGAGTTCTTGCATGTTACATAGAACCGTTTTATCATACGGCTGCGAATCCTGGACAATTAGTAAAAAGGCAAAAAATAAATCACTGGAAACATTGGAAATGTGGTTTTATGGAAGAATGCTGAAAATTTATCGTCAACCAAAATGAGCAATCTGGACACTTTGAGGTAAGCTAAGTCTCAAAAACAACTTATCACAAACATCAGAAAGAGGCGGTCATCAATTTTTGGCCACATAATGAGAAGACAAAGACTGGAACATGTCGTGACAACCGGAAAGATTTGCGGAAAGAGAGGTAGAGGAAGACAGCGAGAGAATATTCTTGACAATCTTGTGTCATGGCACGGAATGGCGTCAACACGAATTTATCCATGCCGTCGGAGATCGCAATTTGTGGAGAGGCATAACCGCCCACGCCAGCCGGCAAGGCACCGGATGATGATGATAAAGCACGTATTAACACAACGTAATTTCTATGGTATATATATCAAATTAATTCCAGGACTCATATGCAGATGACAGTGTCCTTCTCTCAAAAAGTGCTAAAAGATCAGAAGAGCTTATCCTGTCTAGTGGAGATAAACATCATGTTCTGAACATAAAAGTCCATAAATAAATAAATAATGCCCACGGGAAAGCTACGTGTCACCTGTGAATCACAATCAACATTAAAGACACTGCAAATGCCACACACTTTAATTATCTTGGCACAACAACCAAGGGGAATTATGTAAAGAAGTTAGTCGTAAACTGGCTATAAGAGTGCATAGATCAAACAGTATGAAAAGTCTATCAGGTAACACTAGCACAACAATGATGCATTTGTGAGACCAGGCATCTCCCCTGGAGCGTTTACTGGAACCGATGTTATTCGGCAGGGTTGAACCGAGGGGCAGGTTTTGTCACGATAACACCTCTATTTGGGCTACTTTGACCACCGTTCCATCCACTGGGGCTGCCAAGGCTTGCACTAGTCAGTGTGCTATCTCGGTTTCACTAATATCTTCACCATCGTCATCACCAACATCCCAACCAACACAAACAGTTGCAGCAGCAGCAGCAGCAGCAGCAGCAGCAGCAACAGCATTAGCACCTTCACCATCACCACCACCACTACCACCATCACAATTTTACTGCCACCACCAATACCACCGTCACAATCTTCACTAGCACCACCACTAATATCTCCCCCATCATCTTCACTACCACCACCAATACTACCATCGCCATCTTTAATACCACCACCCACAGTACTATCACCACCATCTTCACTACCACCACCTCTGCCATCAACACAATTTTCACTACAACCACCAATACCAACATTACCATTTTCACTACCACCACCACTATCACCAAGACGATCTTTATTACCACCATCACTATCATCACTACCACCACCAATACCTCCATCACCATCTTCACTACCACCACTCCAAATACTATCACCACCATCTTCACTACCACCACCACGACAACGATCACCATCTTCACGACCACCACAACTACCACCGTCACCATCTTCACTACCATCACCACTACCACCATCACCACCTTCACTACCACCACCACCACTAAAACCATCACCAACTTTACTACCACCACCACCACCACCACTACTATCACCATCATCCTCACTACCACCATCTTCACTACCACCATCACCACCTTCACTACCACCACCACTACCAGAAAGCCTCTTGTTCTTCTTCTGGTTCTACATCTTGTTCATGTTGGTTTTCTTCGTCTTCTGTTATTATTATTATCATTATTATGGGCTATACACACAATCTAATAATTACTTCAAATGACGAGAGATTACAAGGAACCTGCGAAGATAAGAACGTACGAAGGCTGGGCAAATCCTCTGTAAATAATTAAGCTTACTAGCTAATAAAGCTGGATCTACCCCATTGCTCTTCACATTTAAAGTATTAAAAACCCTGATTCCGGGATCGTCTGTGGGCCGTATCTCATAGACACGGGTTGCATTCTCTGATAGCCTTTCATAGCGATTCTCAAACTGTTTATGATGATCCCACTTTCGAGATGAACATTTTCTCAAGACACGCCCAATGAACTAAATTACTGAACACACTATGGACACCCCCGGAGAATTAATGCTACTTTATTGAGGGCGATCTAGAAACTTCTAGACAACCATCTATTAAAATAAGTCTATTTACAAACACTAATAGACCAAAACGAAAATTGAGAATATGGCAAAGAAGCAGAACACTCATGAAAATTAACTCATCATCATCATGTGCCAATCCGATAAACGAGGACGGTCATGTTTAGCCATCGCACACGATCACCAGAGTCGCGGATCAGCTCAGTGTTCTTGTCTCGACCACACTACGTGGCCACACCATCCAGATATTTACCTTTCTTCTTTCCTCTTGTTCTTTCCCCCTCAATTTTATCAGTTGTCACCAATTTATCTAGTTTATTTCTTCTCATAATGTGTAAAAAAAAACTGTGTCTGTCTACGACTAATTTATCTAATAAGTTTACCGTTTTCATTTGCTTCTTGCAGGACTTGTTCGCGTGTTTTTTTCTGTCTGTCCATGGTATCGTTTGCATTTTTCTCAGAAACCACATTTCCACAGCCATCAGGTGTTTTTCAGCTTCTCTGCTCATTATCCACGTCTCACATCCATACAAAAGTACAGGTTTTACGTGTCATTTCACCATTATTTTTCTCGTTTCAAATGACAAATATTTTATTGGTCAGTATGTTTTCCATTTTGAAAAAGGCTACTTTTACCATAGTAATGTTTGTTCTAATCTCATTAAGGCACATCCCATCAGATGTTATGACTTCCGAGATTGTTGTACCGATTCACTTGTTTGAGAATATTCCATGTAACCCGTATATTAAACGAAATCTCGTATATTACATTATGATATTTATTTCTTCTTAGTGACGTCCATAACTTCTGCCTTTTTACATTTAATTATAACCCTAATTGGTCACTGTATGCAATAAGTAAATGTTGCAGATCCTCCTTATTGTCTGCGATTAACACTGTATCATCTGCATAAGTAATGTTGTGTCCCCCAATGATGATTCCTCTCATATCATGTACATTTCTACAAATATTTTCACTGTAAAAGGAAAACAATATATGGAAACATTACACATCACTGTCGCGCAAGTCTCTTAGGTTGATATTGACCTACTTCATTATCAATTTTTATGGCAGTTTGTTGTTTCCAATATATATTGTTTACAAGTCAAAGGTCTTTCTCATCAATTTGTAGATCTGCAAGCATCTTCATTATAATGACATGTCTTACTTCATCGAAGCCTTTGTGTAGTCAGTGAAACAAAGATGTAGGTCTTTGTTTACTTCTATAGAACGCCGAATTAATGTCCTCAGCATATACACAGCACTTACTGTACCCTTGCCTTCCAAGATTAACACCACAATTTAATAGCATAGCAGCAACGTCTACCACATGCGTCTGCCGGCCGGGTGGTCGTAATTCAAAATTCGGATTAAAAAAAGTGACCCGGGCTTTCAGATCGATCCAGCCTAAAATTAGAAAGAAGAAATGTCTTAAGTATTAAAGATGGGATAGTGACCAATTTTACCCAAGCCAGCGCCCAATACAATTTAAACATATGATCTCAGTGTATCAATTCGGTGGCTTCTGAGCCTGAAGCGGAATATTAATCTCTCAGCCACGTCATCTCCCTCTCCCTTTTATTTTGACATTTGCGTATATTGGAAGTAGGATGTTCCGTTCAGCGTACTTGGTATTAGGTCAACATTACCATTGACTAAACGTCACACGTTGAAGTTACATGATCAGTCTCGCGCCAGGCGTTGTTGCCTACGAATGCCTCTACATTATTCACTATCCCTGGTACTTTCCCCCACAAGTAATTCTTACAGGCCACACCACGATCAGGCGATCCATCATTTTGGAACCACTGACTTACTGATCGATCGCTCAGTCTCAGCTTGATTGCTACTCTTGAGGTAGACATCAAAAAGGCAACTTCGCACTTTGTATCCAGCAGCTTCAACACCATTATTGTGCTGTGAAGTGAATTCTGCATGAAAAAATGCCGATTACACAAAGGTGTTTTCACTTTTCTAGAGATGGTGATTGGAAGGTGATTTACCATCGTATGAAGTGAAACACCTTGGCTTAGAAAGAATAGAAACGGAATGTGTGATTCCTGGGAGAAAGAACAGTGATGGAATGCGTAATTCCTAGATTAAAGGTAATCAAAGTTGTGATTCCTGGAAGAAAGAGCTGTAATAAAAGTTGTGATTCCTGGAAAATAGAACAGTAATGGAAGAAGTGATTCCTAAAGGAAAGAACAATAATAGAAGGCGTGCTTCTTTGAAAGAAAGAACAATAATGGAAGGCGTGATTAATTGAAGGAAAGAACATTAATGGATTCGTGATTCCTATAAAAAAAACAGTAATGTATGCGTGATACCCGAAAGAAAGAACAGTAATGGAAGGCGTGATTCCTGAAATAAAGAAAAGTAATACTCCCTGAAAGAAAGAGCAGTAATGGAACGCGTGATTCCTGAAAAAAAGAACAGTAATGGAAGGCGTGATTCCTGAAAGAGAGAACAGTAAAACTCCCTGAAGGAAAGAACAGTAATGGAAGGCGTGATTCCTGAAAAAAAGGACAGTAATGGATGCGTGATTCCTGAAAGAAAGAACAGTAATGGATGCGTGATTTCTGAAAGAAAGAACAATAATGGAAGGCGTGATTTGATTCCTGAAAGAAAGAACAACAATGGAAGGCGTGATTTGATTCCTGAAAGATTGATTGATTGATTGATTGATTTAGGAACCGACATCACAGCATTCGGGGCATTCCCATAAGCGATCCGTCCCCATCCTCAGAAGCCAGCGAAGAGTTCCAACCCCAATAGTACAAGTAGCAATCTGATTATATGTCCGTCTCACCTTTCCTCTAAGCGTCGAGCATCGGCCAGATCCCCTCGTCACTCCACGCTGTCGCATTCTTGCCAGACCATGGTGATCCATTTGCTCCCCCGAGGTGTACACGTGCTCCCACAAGACCGCAACCACGCCTGCCTTATCATGCATCAATACTCCACCAAGTAATATTCCTGAAAGAAAGAACAGTAATGGATGCGTGGTTCCTAAAAGAAAGAACGGGATCAACACGAAAGTGGACATAGGACATTAAAGACATCTTGGGCACGAACATGCATGAGACAAGTGTTCTGGCTTTGATGATAGCGATTTTCAGCGCAAAGTATCTGCTAAATGATCGTGATGTAACAGATCGAGTTGGTTGTCTCATCACATATGCATATCCATTATTATTTCATACCACACTGTAGAATTAGCAACTAGAAACGCAAAGTTGTTACCATGACCGTTATGATCCTCCTTCAACAACAGCTACGATATTGATTAAACTAATTTCTTAAAATAGCAAACAGCACACGCATGTCGTGCTTCTAACGGACTACAAATTATGATCAGAAAAGTGCAGACAGGCATGCAGATTGGCAGATTTCCCATTCAACAATAAAAATAAAAAAGAGCATCTGTTGGATTTTCCCACAGTGCATGCTGGTGTCGTGGGAAACGAGCAGGCGGACAGATTGGCTGGGTCTGCACCGCTCGGTGTATTGGTGAATGACAAGGCCCTTTGGGATTGTGAGGATAGTGCAGAAGAACAGATAGATCATCACGGCCTGGAGAGAATGGTGCTGCAGGGAGTGACCAGAGGTTCTGGTTGACACTTACAACTCCCTGGAAAGACCAGACGGACACATAATCAGACAGTTACTGTTACCGTTAATATTGGGACTCTTCGCTGGCTGTTGCGGATGAGGAAAGAGCACGCATGGAAATATCCAGAATGCTGTTATGTCTGTTCTTGACTCAACTCAACTTCTAAAAATATTTTTTTTTCTATCTTATGACACTTTTATGGTAGCTGTTTGCGGCCTAAATTAACTAGTCAAACATACTTGAATGCTGTCATTGTCTTGAAATGCTGTCATTGTCTAGTAACTGCCTGAGTTGAATTGAGTTAAGAGTCGAAATCGCAGCACACGGCACAGCTACCTCCTCATCTGCAACAGCCACCGAAGAGTCCCAGTACTAATGATACCATTAACAGTCTGATTATATGTCCTCCCGGCCTTTCCTCTGAGTTAGTCACTACTTATCGTGACTCACTTGCAATACCCAGCCTGCTTATATTAAAAATTAAAAAATTGTGTTGCGTATCCCTTACGGGACGTTGCAGTCAACACCAGCATTTTCAGCTGCTGTTGATGTACTAGGCAAGTGTTACGTTCAGTAGTTTGCCATTGCTTTCTGAACGACCGGCCTCTATACCTTTTTCGAAAAAACCAGCACCGCCGTGTTTCGAACCCGGGTATACGGGCTCACAAACCGCGTTCGCAAGCCCTTCAGCCACAGAGACCTGCTTATATTATTTGCCTGAATATTAAATTCGGTAAATCGTTCATTGAACAACTTTATAGATGGGTAAAGGTCGAGGCATTTCGACTAACAGCTTGAAACACAACGTTGTTACGCTAATTTAAGACCCCCTTCTCCATCAGCAGCTTAGATATTTACTAAAATTGTATCTTCTTAAAGTAACTTCATTCTGTCTTATGGCCCGATTATGATAGTTGCTTGTAACCTTAATTAGCCAGAGAGAAGTACTTTACTGCGGTAATCACGCTGTCATTTTACGTTGTGAAAGCCTGAGTCCAGACTCGTTAATTTCACCCATGGAGTGTCTTATTGTCAGCCAGTTTTCGATCGTCGAACATTTTATTTCACTTTTCAATCACATTTTCTGTAGCTTTACTTATATGGAGATCCTACTGTGTGATTTAGTTATCCCATTTTCATCATTTCTGCTGATTAAGACGATTACTGTTAATATTTATGAATTGTTGTTGGCTGGAGTGTTATTCACTGCGTCCTGATTTCAAAGGCTATAAGTTCTATTTTGGTACTTTGTTTATGACCTAGTGTAGTTAATCTCGGCTGTTATTTCGTTCTTCTTTCCGCAATTTTATAACCATTGACCCGAAGTTCTAGTTTTCATCTCCTCCAAAACATATTAAATAATAATGATTGGCTGCTGTAAATAATAGGCAAGATATTTCAGATTTCAGGGGAGAGAGAGGGAGAGAGAGAATGGGAGAGGGTAAGAAAGAGAAAGACATAGGCAAAGAGAGAAAGAAAGAGATAAATAAAGGGAGAAAGAGAGAGAGAGAGAGAAACAAAGTGAAAGGGAGAGAGAGAAGGAGAGAGAGAGAGAGAGAGAGAGAGAGAGAGAGAGAGAGAGAGAGAGATAAACAAAGAAATAATGAGAAAAAGAGATATAAATAAAGAGAAAATGAGAGAGCGAGAAAGAGATAAACAAAGAGAAATAAAGACAGAGAGATAAACAAAGCTAGGCAGAGAGAGTGCGAGCGAGAAATAGAGAGAAAGAGAGAGAGAGAGAACGAGAGAGAGAGAGAGAGAGAGAGAGAGAGAGAGAGAGCCTGGTCTAGGGGCTCTTCAGTAACCAATCCAGAGTACAGTACATCCGGAAGCTCTTAGCTGCCTGCCATTGATGTTGGTTTGGGGTCAGGGATTTTTTCGCCACCAGATGCGTCCTGACACAACGGTGGGCAGAGGACTTCCAAGACGAGGCAAGAGGCAGGACAACTGGTGAAAGATTGGTCATCTAGCATGATGATGATGACGAGACTGACAGGTCCTTGACCCTGAAGGTATAATCAATCGGAAAGGGCATGGTTCATGTCCTTTGCAGGACGTTGCCGTCAATCCCAAACCTCAGGTTGATTTACTGGGAAATTGTACGTACAGTAGTTTGCTATTGCTCTGTGAACGAGAAGCTAAAGTTAAAAGTCCAACTGACCGGTGTTGTGAATGAACAACTGTCAGCGCACCGAAAGTTTCCCTCAAGCGCATTACACCCTTCAACCACGCAGATCTCTTATAATCAGTCGGAGAGATAAGATAAAGAGAAACATCGAGAGATAAAGAGAAAGAGAGGCATCGAGAGATAAAGAGAAAGAGAGGCATCGAGCGATAAAGAGAAAGAGAGGCATCGAGAGATAAAGAGAAAGAGGGACACCGAGAGATAAAGAGAAAGAGGGACACCGAGAGATAAAGATAAAGAGAAACATCGAGAGATAAAGAAAAAGAGAGACATCAAGAGGTAAAGGAAAGAGAGACATCGAGAAACAGAGACATCGAGAGATAAAGAGAGAGAGATACGTCGAGAGATAAAGAGGATGAGAGACATCGAGAAATAAAGTGGGAGAGACATCGAGAGATAGAGACATTGAGAGATATAGACATCGGGAGATAAGAGAGAGAGAGAGAGAGAGAGAGAGAGAGAGAGAGAGAGAGAGAGAGAGAGAGAGAGGCCGAGAGATAAAGAGAAAGAGACACCAAGAGATAAAGAGGGAGAGAGACATCGAGAGATAAAGAGGGAGATATCGAGAGATAAAGAGGGAGAGAGAGACATCACGAGATAAGGAGAAAGAGAGACATAGGCAGATAAAGAGCAAGAGAGACATCGAAAGATAAAGAGAGAGAGAGAGAGAGAGAGAGAGAGAGAAAGAGAGGGAGAGTGAGAGAGAGACTGTAAAAGTATAAAAGAAAGGTAAAAGACATTTTTACGCGCCGTGGGGTATATGGGTACATGGTGATATCGAACAATCGGCACCCGATAGGCCACGTGATCATTATGACACCTACTACTTTTACTTCTCGTGACATTTCCTAGTAATAGGTAATACCATCGTAGGTGTAAAGGTATGTGTAACACCATCGTAGTTGTATAGGTATGTGTAACACCATCGTAGGTGCATAGGTATGTGTAATACTATCTTACACGTATAGGTATATGTAATACTATCTTACATGTGAGGGTAAGTAATACTATCTTACATGTGTAAGTATATGTAATACTACCTTACAAGTGAGGTATAAGGAACACTACCTTACATGTGTAGGTACAAGCAGTACCATCTTACATGTGAACGTATGAGCAATGCTGTCTTCCATGTGTAGGTATAACCAACACTATCTTACAATTGAAGGTATGAGTAATACTATCTTACATGTGTAGGTACAAGTAATACTATCTTACATGTTTTTAATTATGAGTAATATTATATCACATTGTCTTCCGTGCAGGTGTACGAACCTTTACATGAAATAAAGTGGGTCAGCGGACATCCACCAATCAGTGACCCGATGTGTGGCTTCGACGGAAAGCTCTGTCCTAGTTCCAAACGTAAGTTTTTTTGTGTTTTTAAATTCGCATATCCTTTACAGGACATTGCTGTCAACAGCAGCATCTTTCAGCTATATGTTGACTTCTTGGCAAGATTACGCTCAGTAGTTTGCCATTGCTTTCTGAGCGGCGGGCTCAGTTATCCCGCAAGTCACCAGCGGGGGACAAACCGCTCCCAGCTCTCGCCCGCAACGAGACTCTGCGTGATAAACGGGATTACAGAGAGAAAGTGTTGTAACTCCTCGGCCACAGAGACCGGCAAAACGTAAGTTACATATAACATATTCCCTGCCATATGTCTCAGAATGGGAAGAACAATGTGTATTTATTGCGAATATCAATATAGCAATAAATCACTACAATTGAATGTAAGAAAGAGAGCGCTGAAGTGCTATACAGAACCTTTGTTGCTGTATGGCTGTGAATCTTGGAATGCAAATGAACAAATTAGGAAGAGATTGGAAGCGACAGAAATGTGGTTTCTGGGACGAATGTTGCGAATTCCTTGGACTGCTAATGTAACTAACAACGATTGCCTGAAAGAGGCTAATGAAACTAGAACATTATATACAACGATAAGAAAGAGACAAACAGCTTTTTTAGGTTATGTGATGAGAAGGGATGCACCAAAGAACATCGTGAGATATGGAAAGATCTAGGGGAAAATCTGCAGAGGCAGATCAAGAGAAATGATGCTGGATGGATTGAGACGGTGGCATGGAGGAATATCAACAGCGGAGTTGATTCAGAAAACCAACCACCGAGATCTGTGTAGAGTCATGAACGCCTATGACAGCCGGCACGGCACTTGATGATGATGATAATATATATATATATATATATATATATATATATATATATATATATATATATATATATGTGTGTGTGTGTGTGTTTGTGTGTGTGTGTGTGTGTGTGTGTGTGTGTGAACGAGCGCATAGTCCTTTCTCTGGAAGTAATACGATAATCTATAATTAATGACAATTTTAAATACATTTATAAACAATATTAGTTAAGGAAATAATTTCACTTAATGATGCCATTTGAGAGGAAAATCAAATAGTTAAGTACAATGAAATCAACCGCCAGGAACCAAGTTGAAATCATAAACTGATTAGTGAAACTAAACGCCGACAGTCACAGATTTTTTGGACACGTTATGGGTAGCCGTCTCTGTTACGAAGGATTTACTGACGCAATTCATACTTCCGCATACCACGTTCGCAACACAGCTGCGAGCTATTTGGCAGTAGACCGCCTTACGTTGGTTTGTATAAAATGATATGGGTGCGGTCGTTCAGAAAGTAATGGCAAACCACTGAACGTAAATTGGCCAATAAATCACGAACAGCCAAAAAATGATGGGTCGACTGAGAAGTCCTGTAAAGGATAAGCAACTAACTTTTTAGGCTTAGAAACATAAACTAGAAAACTTATGACAGCTGGCAAACGTGATAGGAAAATAGCTAAGGGAAGGTAAGAAATAAATACCTGGCTTTCTTGGCCATATGACAAACCCGAGACAAAGTCACATACCCGATCAACGACTGTGGCGTTGGCATGAGATGGCGAACAACGACCGCCCACTTTTATTGACATGGTTCAAGGCGATGATGATAACTCCAGATGGAGGGCGTACTATAGAAATAAATAACAGCAAAGGACAAGCAAACCCTGCATTTTATAAAAGCAAAAATGGTATGTGCAATTTGTCATTGTAATTAGAAGTCACAATAAAAATAGTAACTGTTATATAGAATTAGTTTTTTTTTTTTTTTCATTTGGCTATGAACTCACAATAATAAGTCAAGCAAGGCAATCCTATATGTAGTGGTAAACAAGAATGTTAACAATGCAAGGACAGTCAAAATAAATAATGTTAATATTATGGGGGGGGGGGGATAAACAGCTAACATTCAAACATGGCGAATTCTTTAGGACACCGAATCATTGGAAACATCCATAGATACATAATGGAGCGAGCAACACACACACACACACACACACACACACACACGCAAGCACGCACGCACGCACGCACACATAAAGAGAGGGAGAGAGAGAGAGAGAGAGAGAGAGAGAGAGAGAGAGAGAGAGAGATACTGACAGTCTTGGATGCGCTGTCAAGAACATAAATTATGGATAGGTAGCGGAAATCAAGAGGTTACACGACTATCTCCGTAATCTCGTATACTCTCGTTGCGCTAGAATTGGTAGCGGTTCTCTCCGTGTCGGTAACTTAGAGTATTTGAGCTGGTCGCTCAGAAATCAATGGCAAACTACTGAGCGTAAGCTTGCCAAGAAATCAACAATCAGCTGAAAGATGCTGATGTTGACAGCGATGTCATGTAAAGGATATGCGAAAAAAAGCGGAAATCAATATTATGAATATGTTTATACTCTGCCATAATGTTGATAGACAGTGTACTAATGACTAAGTCACTGTTTACATTTTCTATTTTACACGTCATGTTTCAATTGCCACATGTTGTCTTTAGTCTGCACGTCTTTGACTTCGGGACGTAAATTACAAATGCCTTTGAAGTAGGAGTGGATTCACCTGATGGCAAGGGAAACTGGTTATAGAGAAAAGCTAATCTACACTCAAAAATCAGCCCTGTGCAGTAAACGTATGAATTGGAAACAAATAGGTATATTAAGCTCCTGCGAGAAGAAACGTACTAAACATCAACACGTTGCACATACCTTACAAGGAGATCCATCGTATCCCGAAATACAGGTGAAAATCCGAAATCAGAAGCACTCAATAAATATATAAAATGAACAAACATAAACTAATGGATATATAAACTAAAAAAACGAACAACAGAAAAACGGACGACGAAAAGGGGTAGCAGCCAGGGAATTAAATGATATGGAATGAAAAGAAAAAGCAGCGGCTGCAGCAGGATATAACAATATGAATTGGAAACAAATAGGTATATTCTCGCAGGAGCAGAAAAGTAGTAGCACTTGTATGGACTACACTTGAGCTCAAAGCGATCAAAAAAAAAAAAAAAAAATCCTGGTCAATCATTTGTCACGAATCTTATTTTGATGCAAACAAATAATATTGTGGTTTCTACTGCAATCTTTTTCAGTCGCTGAATGGAAGGTGGCAATTATCATCGCTTCAGTGCTCATCTTTGTTCTCATCATTGTCGTTATCCTGATCCTCGGCATCAGGTTAGTTTTGTTTCAGTCTGGTTGTAATTGACTATTTTTTATGAATATTTGCGTCCGCATTAAAGTGTCCGTCTTCGCAGTGCTTAATTCTCTTGTTCACGATCTTTCAAAGACGCTTTGTTATATTCCATAAACGACGCAACTTTATATTCAGTAAAAGTCATTTTGTTAGTTAGTCACGGTTCCAGCTTCACGGCAACGTGTCGTCCTCATTATGCTCCGTTCCTGTGCCAGTGAATATCACACGAAAGGCTCCTCACTGCCCTATTTGAAAAGTGGAATGGACAGGAGTCTCGGCAAGCCAAGAGCCCACACAGGTACACTGTGCATAATGCCGCCGTCAGAATGCCAACACAAATCCTCCACGGAAAATACAGTGAAAGCGGCAGTCACTAGAAAATCAGCAGCCACACACTACTGCATTAAAAGTCGAGAGGATCGACTTCATTGCCCCGGAATTTATCCCATATGGCTCGATCCCTTTCGACCGACTGAAGGCATCGTACAAAGCACGAACACCGTAGCTCCGGCGACGACCCCCAGGAGTCTCCGAGAAAAATGCACCCGTGAACCGAAAAGGCAATCCAGTCAATTTCAAGTGGCAGGCCGACCGCCATCGTTCCGAACTTGCAGTTCACGTTACAACAACCGCGGACAGATGTGAAAACAGTCCAAACGAAATTCAGAGCTCACAGTGTCGCGCCACGCACTCAACTCAGTAGCAGGGCAACGGATCCATGCAATAAATGCGACTGCAAACCGTAGCCAGAAGCATAAACACTCTAGAGGCTGGACAGTTAAAATACCTATCCGCCATGTTGGAAAACGGCAGACGCTTTGTTATATTCCCTAAAAGACGCTGTGTTATATTCCTTAAAAGACGCTTTGTTATATTATCTAAAAGACTCT
Source organism: Cepaea hortensis (assembly GCA_963921405.1). Lineage (NCBI taxonomy): Eukaryota > Metazoa > Mollusca > Gastropoda > Stylommatophora > Helicidae > Cepaea > Cepaea hortensis. The sequence continues at coordinate 118,052,795 of OY992880.1, forward strand.
TTGTTGGGTTCTGTAAAACATGTCTTGTCTTGTCTGTGATGGTAACGGCTTCATAAAAAGCTGAACACGTCACAACTATTTACATAAACAATTACAGTTGTTTGAAAGCTGACAGCGTGTTATTATTTTAATGAACCAGCAGGATGGGAAAAAAATATTCCAGGGAGGTGTTAATTGACACAATAATGTATGATTGTTTGCATATACCCCAATAAGCAACAATGAACAAACATTTACTGGTGATATGACGAATAAAATGGAACAATAAATCAACTCCCCAATGTAGGCGAGATCGATGGAAATCACAAAATATGACAGAGAAGCTAGAATGATCAAACAGTGTAAAGTGGCTAGGTGTACAGTTGTGTGAAACAGTATATAGGGACAGGGTGTATAGCGGTGTAGAGTAGCTCTCATCACGGCCCGCCGTAAAGCTCCTCGATCTCCTGCCACCTCTCCTTCCACATGCACCCTCATGCCCATGGTGTCTGCAATTCCCCGTGTCCACCTTTGCGCTGGTCATCCCTTGCTTCTTCTTCGTGGAGATTTCTTTCATCACTATTCGGGAGTCTCCGCCGCCTGGTTCGCTTCATGAAATTTGCGTGTTCGATAAACATATAGAGATGCAGGCGCACGTTTAAACCGAAATCTTTATCAACGGAATAAAAACAAAAGAAACCACTAAAATATTATTTTAAACGGACAACACAGAGGAATACTCCTTGGACGGTTATATTCTGAATGTTTCGTTTTTATTGTCCCGTTGATACAAACAGCATGGACTGGGAGGTATAACAAGTGATTCACTACAATTCGCGCCATGGCTATGTCATCAAAAGAAGAGTCTAGAGGATATGGTCAAGTTTACTGGACGGAGATTAGTGTAGGAAAGCCTGGCATGTGGTACCACAGCATCGAGTATGAGAATAGAGGTATAGGAAACCTCTGCAGCTCTCCGCTGGCAGAAAGACAAACCGTGCATGCATATCGTGATTGTAAGGGACTCACAGAGACTGCCGAGATAGGGGTAGAGAGGCATGCTTCGTGCAGAGTGACATGTTTCAGCTTTAAAAAAAAATCAAAAATAGGGAGTATCCGTTGGATGTTTTCCGAGGACATGTTGGCGTGGGGGGAAAGGTGTAGGTGGTCAGGTGAGCTGGTACTGCAACTTTGGGTGGGGTATGGGTACACGATAATGCAGATGCGGTCAGGGTCTTTAGGGATCGTGTAAATAGTGTGGCAGATCACTGACGTCACCATGGCATGGAGAGAATGATGCGGTAGAGAGTGACCAGAGAATCAGGCCTATATTGAATACTACGAGCAAAAAGCCAGAAGGACACAAGATCAGACTGCACCTGGTAAGATTAGTATTGGGACTCTTCGTTGGCTGTTGGAGTTGGGGCGGTGAGCGTATGGGAATGTCCTGAGTGCTGTGATGTCGGTTTTTAACTTAACTCAACTCAGCTTAAGGCAACTCAACCGCCAACTTTTAATGCAGACACAGCACTTGATGCCAATAACAGATTTTTATAATCACATTTCAACATGTGAATCTTTGATCGGTGTACACATATTGGGACAGCACCATATACACAATACACCCCATGCCGTTAAAATGGTGTTTTATTTACTAATTTTTAACAATTATTGTCTCTCACAATATTTGTTGCGTCAAATTAAAAAAGTTAGTTGCATATCCTTTACATGACGTCGTAGTCGAAAACAGCATTTTTTTTCTTCTGTTGTTATCTCTTGTCAAGTTTACGTTCAGTAGTTTGCCATTGCTTTCTGAACGACCAGCGCCCATACTATTTCGTAAAACATCAACGCGAGGCGGTCTGCTGCCAAATCGCCCGCAGATATGTTTCGAACGCGGATATGCGGGATTACGAACTGTGTTATAACCTCTTCACCACGGAGCCGGCATTTATTAAGCTGATCGATACTCATAGATCTATACTCATAGAAAATAACCACAAAGATGTAAATACAGAATGCACACGAGACAACCGAAAATCTGTTGACACACCTAATTAAACCTCGCCGGTCTCCCTGGCTAAGGAGTTAACGACTTTCTCAGTAATCCCGTATATCCACGTGAGGAACACAGCTGCGCGAGATTCGGCAGCGGATCTCGTCACGTTGGTTACTTACGGGGTATGTGAGCCGGCCGCTCAGAAAGCAATGACAAACTACTGAGCGTAATCTTGCCAAGAATATCAACAACGGCTGAAAAATGCTGGTGTTTACTGCAACGTCTTGTAAGGGATACGTAACTTAAAAAAAAAAAAAAAAAAATTAAACCTCACAAGATAGAAACAGAAAAAGGCAGACATCTGGTAACACAAAAGACAATATAAATATTTAAAGCACACGGGATTCAAACAACCGATCTCCAACTATCGTTTCGCCCGTAGAAGCAACGGATGTTCACCTCATCTAGCCATTCATTATGATCATGTAGTGCAGGGGGGGGGAATTTTAGGGTTTCCGGGGGGGGGGGGGGAATTAAGATTATTGCAAGATGGCGTTAATACAAGAACCGATTACTTGATATTGTTTTTCCTTTCATATTTTACGGTTCTGTACGTCTCACCCTTCTAAAATTCATTTTATAAAGTAAGTAGACCCACAAATCACGTTTTATGTGGACGTCTAGACTTGTTTTAGTATGTGCTATTAAATTTAGCTTCCATTATTACGTATACTGTGTAAAAAAAAAGGGGGGGGGGGATTTTTAGGTAGGAAATACGAAAGGGGCGGAATGACATTCTGAAAATATGGTGAAAGGGGGCACAGGCCAAAAAAGGTTGAGAACCACTGATGTAGTGGGTGCTTGCAGAACAGTGTCTCGATCTCCTGTCACCTCCCCTGCCACGTTCACCATCATGCCCAAGGTATCTACAATGCCCAGTGTCCACCTTTGCTCTGATCTCGCCCTACTTTGTCTTCAAGGAACCACATCCTCCATCGCTGCTCGGGAGTTCCCGTGGCGAAGTAGTTAAGCCGCCTGCCTTGCGCTTCAAAGGATGCTAGTTCGATTCCAGGTCACGTCATTCGGTACACTAGTGCAATTTTATCAGTCTCCTGGGAGTTGTCGTTTAAGCTACGGAGTTCGTGCTTTGTGCGACGCTTTCGGCAGGCCACCTTGCGGAAAGAGATCGAGCCATATGGAGTAAAACCCGGTGCAATTAAGTCGACCCTCTTGTCTTTAAGACCCTGTTTAAACCACCAATGTCCTTACATAGCCACCGTGAACTTTTAAATGGCCAAAGTGTTTGAGTTTCCGAGACACATTTCTAGTTATGAACCGATGTCTAGACATCCATTGTGCTTTATTTATCGTGTAAAGCAAATATCACCTTTGGAAACTTGACACAAGGTCGCTGCTTGTATGTTCCTTATGTGCACACTTGTTTGGTCACGTGTCCTTCTGTCACAAAACATGGCTATTGAAGTGTACCGCAGGGAGGCATCATTGTGTCTGTCGCCCCAGGATCTATTTGTTTGTGTTTATCCAAACACCTAGAACTGTCGGCAGCAAATCCGCTTGTAGCGCCGGGGCGGACTATTATCATATAACCAAGAACAGTAAACAACTAGTCCGCTGGACGTCTGCTCCCTTTATAAGATGTCGCAGCCGTGCACTTCACAATGCGGTTGTGTTAACTCATTCTATATTAAACATCACACACTTGATGTTGCATTCATCATCATGTACCATGCCGATAAGCGTAGGCGGTCATGTTTCGCCGTCTCACTCGATCACCAGAGTCGTGGATCAGCTCTGTGTTCTTGTCCATACCACGTGGCCAAGCCATCTAGGTATTTACTGCACTACCTGCCTCTTGTTCTTTCCCCCTCAATCTTGCCAGTTGTCACTAAGCTGTCTAGTTTATTTCTACTCATAACGTGCCCAAAAATTGTTGATTGCCTGCGTCTAATTTCTCCAATTAGTATACGGTTTTCAGTTGCTCCTTGAAGGATTTGATCATTGATTTTTCTGTCAGTCCATGTTATTATTCTTTGTTTTTTCATAAGAAACCACATATCCCCTGTCATTAGATACAGGTTCTTCTTCTTCTTCTTCTTCTTCTTCTGCGTTCATCCGGATTTTTTTTTTCGGATGTGACTGCGTTGTGCCTGTTTACAGCAGAGCTGCGTTCTTGCGCCGTTAGGCCGACACATCCGACTTCTGCGGGCATTTGTTGACCGGGTTAACCTTCCCGGAGATACAGGTTCTATGTTGCACTTCTACACTCTTTTTCTTGTTGTAGTTGCCATTAACTAACGAAAATAGTAAGGGACATAGCAAGGATAAAACACAAAATATGAATAAGAAACTCGACTCATGGAAAACACACACAGCTACAAAGTCTTTATCAACGAGACAACAAAAGCAAAACAATAAAACACAGATAAAAGAATGAAATATGTATCTATTCAGAGGTAATTCGATAACGACTACTACCTTATAAGAGGGGTGGCAGAGTGGTTCAGAGAAACGGCACCCGATTCTAATTGGAAAGATACTGAGTTAGAATACAACTGTGGAGGGTTTCTACAAACAAGGCGTATTGGGGTGGGGTACTTTGTCCTGATCCAGGGGAATATCTAGCCTTTTCAGACAAGAGTGACAAAAAGAAGTCCCTTGTGCAGGTTAAATATTTCTTTACAGTTGGAACGGCACCCGATTCTGATTGGAAAGATACTGAGTTAGAATACAACTGTGGAGGGTTTCTACAAACAAGGCGTATTGGGGTGGGGTACTTTGTCCTGATCCAGGGGAATATCTAGCCTTTTCAGATAAGAGTGAAAAAAGAAGACCAATGTGCAGGTTAAATATTTCTTTACAGTTGGAAGTTGTTGGGTGTTCCGTATAGTTGAATTATCATCATCACCATCATTATCATCGTCATCATTATCGTCGTCCTCATCATCATCATCATCATCATCATCATCATCATCATCATCATCATCATCATCATCATCATGCGTCTTGTTAGCTGGCGTAGGCGTTAATGTCTGTCCACAGATCTCTGTGATTGGTGCTCTGCTGATGGTATTCCCCCATGCACTGTCAGAGTCTATTCTGAATCATGTTTCTTGCCCCTTTTCCCACTGATCTTTCCAGTTATCACGATATTCTCCAATGCTCTTTTCATTATATGACTAAACAATGCTGTTTGTCGCTGTCTTATAGTTGTATATAATGTTCTGGTTTCATTGGCATCTTCCAGGCAGTCGTTAGTTACTCTGGTAGTCCGAGATATTCGCAACATTCATCTCAGGAACCACATCTCCGTTGTTCCAAGCTGTTCCTAATTTGCTTATTAACATCCCGTGATTCTCTACCATACAACAAAACCGGATCTATGCAACATTTCAGCAATCTCTTTCTTACATTCAGTGTTAATTGATAGTTAATTATTGCATAAGATAATTTTCATGTTCTGGAATGCATCTTGTCCATGACCTATTCTGCTCTTAATCTCTGTCGCGCATCTTTCATCTGATGTGATATAGTTAGGTATGATGACAGCATTTCATGATTAATAATCCTACATAATACTTGTCAGCCTCGGTAGCATAATGGCACGCCTGCCGACCCGATGGTAATGTGTTCGAATCCCTATCTAGTCGAATGTTTAAAATTGATCTGGACTCCCAGGTTGTCCAAGCCTAACATAGTTACCAGAAACTATCATGGAAAGCAAAGGCGGACGGTTTAATATTGATCATATCAGCTATCGAGTGCAGAATGGTCTATGAAATATGAAGCCAACACCATATACTCAACAAACCTCAATTACTTTACACATTTTTGCTTCATAAAACATAATATGTAAATGCGCGTGTGTTCTGGTATGCACACATCAGGACTCTCACCCGTGCTACGTGCCCTTTATTAAGAGTACGTGTGTGTTCTTAGCGGGTGTGTTGGTGTAATCGTCAGGAGATTGCGCTGATGTTGTCACAAGCGCGGTCGAATGAGGATTCGACGCTTGGGCTCGTCGTCTGCTAAGATAGGAACAGACTGGCTACCTATTCCTTGGTATATTTAAGGCCTACAGACATGTGAAGCTCCTAGCACTTCACCGACTCATATCACGTTCCTGATTCGGGATGTGTGTGTGTGTGTGTGTGTGTGTGCGCGCACGCGCACGTACGTGTGTGTGTGTGTGTGTGTGTGTGTGTGTGTAGAGACTAACAGTGGAGACAACAGCATAGATGTAACATCCCACCAAGGGAAAACACAGTCCATCTCATCCCCCAACTTTGCTAACAGATGAACATCATCACACCAAGGGAAGACACAGCCCATCTCATCCCCCAACTATGCTAACAGATGGACATCATCCCACCAAGGGAAGACACAGCCCATCTCATCCCCCAACTTTGCTAAGAGGTAAACATCATCCCACCAAGAGAAGACACAGCCCATCTCATCTCCCAACTTTGCTAACAGATGAACATCATTCATACGGTCATCATGTTCTGTCTGCAGGCACTACATGTATGAGCAAAAGCTGGAGCGACTAGCCTGGAAGATAGAGCGGGAGGAAATACAGATACTGAATCCTGGTCAGTTCAGGGAACTGACCACATACACCAGACCTAGGGTCAGTAATTCTTAATAACTAAACGTATGTTTGTTCACTCACATATTTCCTGATGTTTATCTGGTGTTGTTTACTTGCCCTTTTCTGCTTGCTGTGTGTCTATTGTCTCTTGGTGCTGTGTGACCTTCCTTCGTTCCTTCCTTCTTTCCTTCCTTCCTGCCTGCCTGCCTGCCTGCCTGCCCCCCTCCCTCTCTTTTATATATAAACTATCACATATGTATCGTGGATGTGTATAGAACTGACTATGTTTTACATGGAGCAAATGATTACACTTACACAACTATTTCTGGCTTTAGTGAAGATAAGTCGTACAACAATTAAACGAAAGCTTCACCAAGTGCATGATGTGACTGTATGACAACTGGTGGATGCACTTAGAGTGGGGAAGGATAGTACTGCGGCACCATCCTCGTGGAGGTGGTATTTCCGTACCGTTCTTTTCAGGCCTCGTCTACCGGCTCTTCAAGACAGGTCTTAAGAGACTTTCCAACAAACCAACCAACCAAAGAGCCAGATGGCATACCAGCAAATCAAGCAGCTAAGCAAGTATCCAACCTGCTTGACAGCCAGCCAACCAATCTCAAAAACCAACCAATCAACCAACCAGCTAGCCAACCATCCAATCAGCCAACCAATCAACAACCAACCAAATTACCCAACCAACCAACCAGCCAACCATTCGAACTACTAGACAGCCCACGCAATACCTCGTCAAAAAAGCTCTCCATAACCTGATGCTGAAAGTCATATTAACAACAGTAGAAAAACAGCAATTTACGTCCCCAAGTCAAGGATGTGAAGTCAGCATTGTAGTCCAACTGACAGGTGTAGGGGTTGAACCCTCTACCTCGGCATCAGCAAACCGGAAGATTAAGTTTAATAGCGAGCAATATTATACATCTTAACCCGACCAGCCCCTATTTCCACACCAATGGCCTTGTCTAACACCCCTCCCCACTTTCCCCACACTTATCTCTAAAAATGTTATGGATTCCGCCCACGGCGCACTCAGATT